>WOXC01007713.1:0-710332 GCA_011680675.1 Gymnobelideus leadbeateri | reverse complement strand
CAACTCTACCAGCAATGCATTAGTGTTCCAATTTGCCCACATCCTCTCCAGCATTTGTCACTTTCTTGTTTTGTCATCTTAGCCAATCTAACTGGAGAGATGTAATATCTCAGAGTTGTTTTGATTTGCATTTCTTTAATTAATAGTGATTTAGAGCATTTCTTCATATGCTTATAGATATCTTTAATTTCTTTCTCTGAAAACTGCCTGTTCATATCCTTTGACCATTTATCAACAGGGGAATGACTTATATTCATATAGGTTTGGCTCTCAATTCCCTATAAATTTTAGAAATGAGTCCTTTATAAGACACAAGTTGTAAAAATTTTTCCCAATTTCCCACCTCCCTCTTGATCTTGGTTATATTGGGTTTGTTTGTACAGAAGCTTTTCAATTTAATGTAATCAAAATTATCCATTTTGCATTTTATAATCCACTCTAATTCTTGTTTGGTCCTAAAGTCTTCCCCTCTCCACAAATCTGTCAGGTAAACTATTCCTTGCTTTCCCAAATTGCTTACAGTACCATCCTTTACACCTAGATCATGCACCCATTTAGACTTGATTTTGGTATATGGTGTTAGATAATGATCTATGCCCAGTTTCTGCCATACTGTATCCCAGTTTCCCCAGCAGTTTTTGTCAAATAGTGCATTCTTATCCCAAAAACTGGGGTCTTTGGGCTTATCGAACAATAGATTATTATAGTCATTAACTGCTGGGTCTCCTGAGCCTAATCTATTCCATTGATCCGATACTCTACACCTCTTCCAGTACCAAGCAGTTCTGATTACTGCTGCTGTACAATACAGATTAAGATCTGGCATAGCTAGTCAACCTTCCCTAGCATTTCTTTTCATTTATTCCCTTGATATTCTAGACCGTTTGTTTTTCCAAATAAATTTTGTTATTATTTTGTCTAACTCTACAAAGTATTTTTTTGGTAAATTGATTGGTATGGCACTAAATATATAGTTTAGTTTGGGTAAAATTGTCATTTTTGTTATACTAGCTCAACCCAGCCATGAGCAATTTATATTTTTCCAACTATTTAGATCTGATTTTATTTCTGTGAGAAATGTTTTGTAGTTGTGATCATATAGATTCTGGGATTGTTTTGGCAAGTAGATTCCCAAATATTTTATAATGTATACAGTGACTTTAAATGGGATTTCTCTTTCTATCTCTTGCTGTTGAGTTTCATTAGAGATGTAGAGGAATGCTGAGGATTTATGTGGGTTTATTTTATATCCTGCAACTTTGCCATATTTATTTATTGTCTCAAGTAGTTTTTTACTTGATTCTCTAGGGTTCCCTAAGTATATCATCATATCATCTGCAAAGAGGGATAGCTTGGTCTCTTCTTTGCCTAATTTGATTCCTTTGATTTATTTTTCTTCTCTAATTACTACTGCTAGTGTTTTTAGTACCAGATTGAATATGAGGGGTGATAGTGGACACCCTTGTTTCACTCCTGATCTTATTGGAAAGGCATCTAGTTTATCCCCATTGCATATGATACTTGCTGATGGTTTTAAATAGAAGCTATCAACTATTTTTAAAAAGGCTCCATTTATTCCTATACTTTCTAGTGTTTTTAATAGGAATGGGTGTTGTACATTGTCAAAAGCCTTTTCTGCATCTATTGAGATAATCATGTAGTTTCTGCTAGTTTTATTGTTGATATGCTCAATTATACTGATGGTTTTCCTAATATTAAACCAACCTTGCATTCCTGGAATGAATCCTACCTGATCAAAGTGTATTATTTTTGTGATAAGTTGTTGGAGTCTTTTGGCTAATATTTTATTTAAAATTTTTGCATCTAAATTCATGAGGGAAATTGGTCTATAATTTTCTTTCTCTGTTTTATCTCTTCCTAATTTAGGAATCAATACCATATTTGTCTCATAGAAAGAGTTTGGTAGGATTCCTTCTTCACTAATTTTCCCAAAGAGTTTGTAGAGTATTGGAATCAATTGTTCTTTAAATGTTTGATAGAATTCACTAGTAAACCCATCTGGTCCGGGAGATTTTTTCCTAGGGAGTTCATTGATGGCTTGTTCGATTTTTTTTTCTGAGATGGGGTTATTCACTTCCTCTTCAGTTAATCTGGGCAATTTGTGATTTTGTAAATATTCATCCATTTCACTAAGATTGTCATATTTATGTGCATACAATTGGGAAAAGTAATTCCTCATTATTTTTTGGATTTCCTCTTCATTGGAGGTAGATTCACCCTTTTTACTTTTTAATACTCATAATTTGGTTTTCTTCTTTCTTTTTTTATCAAATTGAATAAGGGTCTATCAATTTTGTTGACTTTTTCATAAAACCAGCTCTTAGTTTTATTTATTAATTCAATAGTTTTCTTAATTTCAATTTTATTAATCTCTACTTTGGTTTTCAATATTTCTAATTTAGTACTAAATTGGGAATTTTCAATTTGTTCTTTTTCTAGCTTTTTCAATTGCATGTCCAGTTCATTGACCTCCCTTCCCTCTGCTTTAATTAAGTATGCACTCAGGGATATAAAACTTCCCCTGAGAACTTGCTTTAGTGCATCCCACAAATGTTGGTATGTTGTTTCATTATTATCATTCTCTTGAATGAAATCATTGATTGTTTCTATAATTTCTTTTTGACCCATCCATTCTTTAGGATTAAATTGTCTAATTTCCAATTAGTTTTTAGTCTATCTTTCCCTGGGCCTTTATTGAATATAATTTTTATTGCATCATGATCTGAGAATGATGCATTTAATATTTCTGCCTTTTTGCTCTGGATTGTGAGATTTTTATGCCCTAGTACATGGTATATTTTTGAGTATATACCATGCACTCCTGAAAAGAAAGTAAATTCCTTTTTATCCCCATTCAGTTTTCTCCAGAGATCCATCATATCTAGTCTCTCAGATTCTATTCACCTCCTTAACTTCTTTCTTGTTTATTTTGAGGTTAGATTTATCGAGTTCAGAGAGGGGGAGATTAAGGTCCTCCACTAGTATAGTTTTGCTATCTATTTCTTCCTCTAATTCCTTTAACTTCTCCTCTAGGAATTTGGATGCTATACCACTCGGTGCATATATATAAAGTAGTGATATTGCTTCATTCTTGATGGTACCTTTTAGTAGGATCTAGTTTCCTTCCTTATCTCTTTTAATTAGAACTATTTTAGCTGAGGCATAATAAATTTTACTCCAGCCTTTTACCTTTACCCTGTAAGTATCCCTTTGTTTCCAATGTGTTTCTTGTAGACAGCATATTGTAGGATTATGGTTTTTAATACATTCCGCTATCCACCTCTGTTTTATGAGAGAGTTCATCCCATTCACATTCACAGTAATGATGACTATCTGTCTCTTCCCCTCCATTCTATTCCCTCCCCTGTTTATGTTTTTGTTTCTTCCTTCTCCTTTCCCCTCCTTGAAGTTTTCCCTTTTGACTGCCCCCTCCCTCAGTGTTCCCTCCCAGTAACCCCCCTTCTTAACATACCCTCTCCCCTTACTACTATTTCCCTCCCTTCAAATCCCCACCTCCCTTATCTTTCCACTATCTATAGGTCACAATAAATGTTTATACTTATCAGAGTAAATTACTCCCCATTTGATTCCAAACCAATGAGAGTAAATTTCAAACAGTGTTCCTATCCCTCCCTCCTTTTCCTTATTTAATGAATTTATGCAACTATTCACATTAGAATCTTAAACTTCTCTGATTAAGTTGATCCCTCTTTGAACTAGAACCAGTGAGAACAGTGTTTAAATGATGTTCCTCACTCCCTTTCTTTCCCCTCTTCTATAGTGTTTTGACGCCTCTTCAGATGGCATATTTTACCTTTTCCTATCTCATCCTTTCTTTTTTTTCCCATTACAGTCCCTTTGATCCCCTTAATAGTTTTTTTTAAGTCTTCAGGTTAGTGCATTCATGCCCACACCCTCTATCTAAGTATAACCCTTTTAAAGGTCGTGCTAATAATAAAGATTTCTGATATTAACTGTTATCAGCTTCACATATAAGGATGTGAACTTTTGCTCTTGTTGCATCAAAAGTAATGAGCATGTGTGTGTGTGTGGGTGTAGGTGTGTGCACTTATGCATGTATCAGTCTGTGTTTCCCTTGTTACCTTTTTATGTCTTTCTTGAGTCTTGTAATTGGAGATCAAATTTTCCATTGATCCCTGTTTTTTTCATCAGGAAAGACTGGAAGTCCCTTATTTCATTAAACAACCATCTCCTTGCCTGAACGATTATGCTCAGTTTGCTGGGTAGTTAATCCTTGGTTGTAGTCCTAGATCTCTTGCCCTACGAAATATCAAATTCAAGTCCCTCAGCTCTTTTAATGTAGAAGCTGCTAGGTCCTGTGTGATCCTAACTGTAGTTCCTCGATATTTGAATTGTTTCTTTTGGCTGCTTGTAGAATTTTTTCTTTAATCTTGTAATTCTGGAATGTGGCTACTATATTTCTTGGAGTTTTCAATTTGGGATCTCTTTCAAGAGGAATCTGGTAAATTCTATCGATAGCTATTTTATCTTCTGATTCCAGTACCTCATGACAGTTTTCTTTGACAATCTCTTGGAGGACGTTGTCTAGGCTGCTTTTTTCATCATGGCTTTCTGGTAGACCAATAATTCTTAAGTTGTCTCTCCTGGATCTTTTCTCTAGGTCAGTTATTTTTCCAGTGAGATATTTTACATTTTCTTCTAATTTTTCGATAGTCTTGTTTTGTTTGATTGACTCTTGCTGCATCATAGAGTTCTGAGTTTCAGTTTGATTATATCTAATTTTTAGCAAATTATGCTCTTCACTTAATTTTTGAAGGTCCTTTTTAGGGAGGTATTTTCTCCAGTTAATTCACTAATTTTACTTTTGAGACTTTTTTCCAAGTTGGTCACTGCTTCCCTGATTTGGTCTTTAAATTTTTCTTAAGTTCCTCCAGGAATGCTATTTGGGCTTGAGAACAGTTCATGTTTTCTTCTGTGGTCTCAGGTGTGGGTAGAGAATCTATATTGTCCTGTGTATTTTGTTGTTCTTGCCCTACATAGTAGGCTGGAATAGACTTTCTTGCCTTCTTCTCAGCTTCCTTCCTTCCCATTGTGATTTCCTGTTTCTTAGTTTCTCGGGCTATGAATTTAGAGCCTGATTATTGATTTTGAATACCTCTGGGTGGCTAGTTTATGGCTAAGTCAGGGAAGTCAGTGAGGAATGTAGATGTGTAGGTGGGGGTGAGTCTGACCACTTCAGATTTCTGCCTCTATACCCCTGGGCTATAAGCAGGCTTTTGTTGGCGAGGTGAGGTGGGTCTTGTTGGGACCCCTCACTCTCTTCTCTTCAGGGTCCTGGCTGTCTCAGTTACACCCCTTCTTGGAGACTCTCAAGCCTGAGTCTATTTCCCTTAACTTGGAATTTCAATCTGGGTGGGAGACTTATCTTTGGGTTTTCTGTCCGGACACACTGGGAAACATCCTGGGCTGGACTCTGCTATGCTCTGTCTTTCAGTGCATTCTGTCACTCTGGCATCCGCTCAGTTTCACCCTTTGAGACTTAGTGACAGAGGAGCTCAGAGAGGTTATTGCCTCCTTTCCTCCATCTTGGCTCCACCCTCCAAAGTCAGCTTTTTAAGGCATTCTTCTCCTGATTGCCTTTTTGAGCCTCTTTTGCCATTTGAATTGGTCTATTTTTTAAGGTGTTATTTTCCTCAGACAGGCTGTTGACACTCATTTCATACTTTTCCTGCATCCTTCCCATTTCTCTTCCACATTTTTCTCCCAGTTCTCTTATCTGCTTCTTATGGTCCTCTATGGCCTGTAGCCAGCTTGTATTTTCATTTGCAGCTTTTGGTGCAGGATTTCTGACCTCACGGTCCTCCTCCTGTTCCATGCTTTGTTCCTCTTTGCCCCCAAAATAGGAGTCTAATGTTGCATTTTTCTGTTTATTTTGTTTCCTTTGCCTAGGCATGTTGACATTAATTACTTGTATTTTGGGCTTGTTGCCACAGTAGGACTCTGCCTCCAGACAGGAAGCTTCTATCCCAAACATTGGGGTCTTCTCAACTGCCGGAGATATTAGTTGGGTGCCCTCTCTGAAGCCACCACAAACTCTGGCAAGTTGGACAAAGACCCCAAGACCTCCACCCTAGACCACAATACAGATCCAGGGAGGTTAAAGCAAGAGCAATTACCCCCCAGATTGATTGCTGGATCCCCCTACAGCCTTCAGGCCAGGAGCTGAAGCTGCAACTGAAGCTGCAAAGTAATGGCTGTTCTGCTGCTCCTCAGACGATTCTCATCACCAGGGGAAGAAGCTGACGTGTTCCCAAATACTGGTCCCAAAGTTCATAGGGCACTAGCCTCTCACTTTGTCCTAGGCATCTATGTGTTGGTAATTCTGGAAAAGCCCAGCTGCTGGTGTTCTGGGGTCCCTCCAGCTGGCTGTTGGTCTGGTCACCCTGGGGCTAAAACCTGTGACTCATGGGGTCCTGGGTGCAGCTCCAAAAGTGCTATGCTGGCTGCTCCTTGCTGGGCGGCTTGGCTGTCCTCAGTGGGACGTTAGCTTCTCTGTATTGTTCTGTGGGTGCTATAGCTGCAGAGGGTTTTCAGAGTCACCTTTTACATAATTGAAATGGTGTGGGCTGGAGCACCATGGAAGTGCTCTTTCTACTCCACCATCTTGGCTCAGATCCCACTAGTTTCTTTTTAATTATTCACAATACCAAAGAGTTTAGAAGGGACATTTGTCATCATTTAAGTTGAATTTCTTTGCCCAATATTGAAAATTGATTAACATTTTCCATTATTTGTGGTAATCAGCCCCATGCTAAGTCAGACAGGGGACAGTCCCACTCAAGGAAGAAAAACAGTGATATGATCAAGAAAGTTCTTAAGAAGGTTCTTCACCTCCTCTATGAGGATACATCTCAAGTCCTTTTCAGTATTCCTACCTATGCACCTGACACCTGTTCTATAGGCATATGACCCACTAACCACCATTAGTATATTTTACTACCATCTTCACGAGTACTCCAGTGAGTAGCATTTGTACCCACAAGAGAGAAGCAATATTGTCAAGGATATGATGAAGACAATCAAAAATTGAGTCTTTGGGCTTTCTGGTTGGAAAAAAAAGAGAGTGTAAACACAGAGCTTAAAAATGCACAGGATTTGTAAAGCATTTCTAACATTGAGAAATGCGTGATGAAGTGGGAAAAGCACTAAATTAACAATTGGTTAACCAAGCAGTTTATTGCTCATTATCCTACTAACTCATTATAAGGATTCAGATAAGTCACTCATCCTTTCCATGATTATTTCTCCATCAGAAAAAAATAAAGGTGCCATCAGAAATGATCTGCTGAAGCATTTTCCAGGCCTGGAAAATAGAGTTCTTCTCAAAGAAGCTTTAGCTACCTCCTTATTCTGGCATCCTTTTTTTGGATCTTATCCATGACAACTTTTTAACACATCTTTCCACATACATTTCCATCTTTGAGTCATTTGTTAGGTCTTTTACATTTATATTTTTCTTCACACAATATAAGCTTTGGATGCTGTGGTGGTGGCTTGTGGAAAACCTATGTTTTCATGGTGTTAATGTTAAGCTAAAATTAGCACAAGCAGTAGGGAATCAATCCATACTTTGCTGCATCTAAGGTTCAGAGGCAACATTGAGTAGAGGCTCATCTATGAACAAAATATCATGCACCAACTCTTTATAGACTTTTCAAGTTAAATAATTTGCCATCATTGTAGAATCTTGTCTTTATGTCATTGTTGTCTTGTTGAAGACATTTGACATCTGTGAGTATGTATCCATGAAGTTTTATTGCATTTGGGTGAACAGAAGTCAGTGTTGGTGATGAGGTTAAAAGGTCATGAGATTATATGTACCAACAGTGAGTGGAATTATCTTAGCAAAATTTGGATATGTTGTGAGTGTGTTTTCATGTGAGTATGTTTTGACTACAAGATGAAATCCCCACCTCCTGCAATAAGGAAGCCAGTGTTATATTTGTTGAAGCAGCCAATTTTAGGGCACCTTTTTTACCCCCTTCCTGAAGCCAGGAAGTGAGCAGTACAGTCCTTTAAAAAAGGCTTCTTGGGAGCAGAGCCAAGATGATGGAGTAAAGGCAGGGATTCACCTGAGCTCTCAAACAAACCCCTCCAAATACCATTAAAAAGTTACTCTAAACAAATCCCAGAGCAGCAGAACCCATAAAAAGATGGAATAAATACATTTTCAGCCCAAGACAACTTTAAAGGTCAGCAAGACACCTCTTACACCAGGGTGAAAGAGGAGCAAAATCCAGCACAGGTCATGCCAGTGTAGATAAGGCCCCTGCAAACATGGAACAAACATCAGACAACCGAATCACTAGCAGCAGTGGTGGTTTTCAGACCTCTCTATCCACAAACAGCAAAGACAACTTAGAAGGTGAGCAGGAAAGGTCTGTCACACCTGGGCACAGCCCCAACTGAAGAAAACCAGGAGCAGACCTTGGGGAATCAAGTAAGCAAAACAGAGGAAAAAACTGGGAAGAGAAAGGAGAGCAATGCAAGAAAATCATGAAAAAAAGTGCTTTAACATCTTGGGAAAGGAGACACAAAAATACTGAGGAAAATAACCCTTAAAAACAGAATAGGCCAAATGGTAAAATATGTGTAAAAAGACAATGAGGAGAAGAATGCCTTAAAAAACAGAACTGGCCAAATGGAAAAGGAGATCCAAAAGCTCACCGAAGAAAGTAATTCCTTAAAAATTAGAATAAAGCAACTGTAAGCTAATGACCAAAGTATAAATCAAGAAAGAAGAAAACAAAACTAAAATAATGAAAAAATAGAAGACAATGTAAATATCTCACTAGAAAAACAATAAAACCAGGGGAAAAACCAGGAGACACCATCTAAAAATTATTGGAATACCTGAAAACCATGATGAAAAACATGTCCATGACATGATCTTTCAAGAAATTATCAAGAATAGTTGTCCTGATATTCTTGAAACAGAAGGTAAAATAGAAATAGAAAGGATCTGCCAATCACCTCCTAAAAGACATCCCCAAATTAAAACTGCTCTTTTATAGCCAAATTCTATTTGTAGTCAAATTCCAGATTTTCTAGGTCAAAGAGGAAATATCACAAGCAGCCAAAAAGAAACAATTCAAGTATCATGGAACTACAGTAAGGATAACACAAGATTTAGCAGCTTCTACATTAAAGGTTCAAAGGGCTTGGAATATGATATTCTGGAGTGCAAAAAAAGTAGGATTACTATCAAGAATCACTTATCCAGTATAACAGAGTATAATATTTCAGGGGACAAAATGGATATTCAATGAGATACAGGAATTTCACGTATATTTAAGAAAAGACTAGAGCTGAATAGAAAATTTTACATTAAAATACAAGATTCAAGAGAAACATGACAAAGTAAATAGGAAAAATAAATCATAAGGGACTTATTAAAGTCAAACTCTTTACATTCCTACATGGAAGAATGGTATTTGTAACCCATAAAACCTTTTTTTTCATTATTAGGGTAGTTAGAAGGGATATGTATAGGTAGAGGGCACACATGTGAGCTGAATATGAAGGGATGATATCTAAAAAATAAAAATAAATAGTGAGAGAGGAATGTACTGGAAGAAAGAGGCAAGAAAAACTTTTACAGTGGAGGGAAAGAGGGAAAAGGTAAGGGGGGGTTAAGTGTACCTTACTCTCATCAGAATTGGTTCAAAGAGGCAATAATGCACACCCACAATTGGTATAGAAATCCATCTTACACAACAGGAAAGTAGGGGGTAAAGGAATGAAAGAACAGCTTGGGAGGTGCTAGAAGAGAGGGAAAGTTGGGGGAGAGGGCAGTGTTAAGCAAAATACTTTTGAGGAAGGATAGTATGGAAGAGAGGGGGGGAAGAGAGAGAGAGAGAGAGAGAGGGGGGGGGGTATAGGATGGAGGGAAATGCGATTAGCAATAATAGCTGTGGGAGGAGTGGCTAGGTGGTGCAGTGAGTAAGAGTGCCTGCCCTGAATTTGGGAGGACCAGGATCGTTCTGGCCTCAAATACTTAACACCCATACAAAGAAATTGGCCTTATAACCTTGGGCAAGTTACTTAACTCCAATTGCTTTAAAAATAAAAAAGGTAATAGCTATGGGGAAAATTAATAAAAATAGGGCCTTCTCAGATATCCAGAGTGCTGTTGAATCCCACTGCTGCTTCCATATGAGAAGACCTATGGTCTAGGCCCTTTATGTGCAGGGTTGTAAACACAGCTTTTGGTGTATCTGTACCTGCTGCTTTGGCACTTGAAAATCACCACAGGACTTTGAATAATGATCAAATGGTGAGGGTGAGGTCTTTTGAACTATGCAGAAATTAGACTTAAGTGAGGCAGAACTGCACAAAGTCATCCTTACTCTTTCTTCCAGTCGTTTATTCCAGTCCAGTTTCAAGACAAAAGTCAAGATGATGGCAATGGCTTGGGATACAGTGGATGACCTCAGCATCTTCTATGTCTCACTCAACTTAAGTATTCCACAGTGCTTGCTTTCACTGCCTTCATAGCCTATTGGAACTAATTATTCATATACACCCACACCACATGGGAAAATTTTCACTTGCTTGGGGTAGAGACACCCCTAACTCAACAATCAGTTACTCTCAACCTGGTTTAGCCCATCTTCTAAAAAAATTTTCCTGGTGTGGCTGCTCCCCATGCTACAGCTTCTTGGAGCCACAAGTAAGAGTTCAGTGGCAGTTAGATGACAAAGTTAGAAAGCAGCCCTGAAAAGAATTCAGTACCTCACAACAGAGGTACTTTTCTTCGCTGATACCCAGTATACCTCATGATATTAAACATTATCTATGTGAACATTAAACACACATATACATACATACATATATGTAAATATTCGGGAAAGAATATAATAGAAAAAATTGGCAAGGTCAGGTGAACAAAACATTTACACAATCTCACTGGCTTTGGGTTTCTTGGTCTCTAGGTATATGATTGGTTCTAAAATAGATTACTCTGATAATTCCCAAATTTCTATAACGTGATACCCTTCAATTCACATTCAATAAATATTCTCTATTTCAATATATGAAGTAGCAGCTGGTAATGGGAAAGGAAACAAAAATTCCCTTCTACTTAGCCTTTCAAATACTAGTATTTTGGAAATGGTATCTAACTTGGTGATGCCTGAGATCACAGGACCTTATGGGCCATCTAGTTTAACCCTTTCATGTAAAAGATGAGAAAAAGGTGAGGCTCAGAATGGTTAGTTCATAACTTAGTTTAGTACTGAAAAGTAGCATTTCTGAGATAAATATGTAAATGACCCTTCATTCCTGGCAGATATATAAGCACCCTTGTAAATGCTGTTAGAAATGTCAACATGTTTTCCCTTCTTCATCTATCTCCATGTTTAACTATCTCAAACATTCCTTACTGCTTTTGTCTCCCTATAATACTTAACATAATTTTCACCCTCATTTAAAAGTATGTTGGTCCTTGTACAGCAAGTCAGTTTTTTTCAAAATCCAGTTATTCTATTCAATTTTGACTAAGTAGATATTTGTTACACTAAAGAAATAAATAAGGATCTTACATGGAAATCTTTCTTAATGTTGAGGAATATAATCAGTTTTATATTTTTTTTTATAAATTCCTCTAAACACAGTAAAGCATTGTAGTAACATACTCTCTTGTTATTCCACTAAATTCATCTGAATAATAACCAAAAAAGTGGGGAAATTTGTTCTGGTCTGAGATACAAGGATTATTTAGATACTTTCAACCATCCATATAGAAACCCCTATGTATCAATCAACTGCTATTAACTGATAAATATTTTAGTTCATTATATCAATTATTATCCAAGCAGAAACATTCTATTTGGGGTATAATATATTTAATATTTCAAAAACAATAAACACAAGAAGAAGAATGTTCATCTTTATACTGTTCAAGATTCCAGATTGGCTTTTCATAATCCAGAGTGACTGTTATTGTTACTAACCCATAAACAATGACCTAAGCCTATATGATACTGATTGTCAGTCTTAAATTCAATTTGATAAGTACTTACTTGATAATGCCACTGTGATCTTAGTAAATACTTATCAAATATACTAGATGTTTTTTGAATGAAGAATTAACACTTTTCTATGTTTAAAGAGAAGGATAAAATGTTTAATATTTTAGGTGAATACTTAAAGAATTTCCTATAGGTTAAGTTTAAAAAAAGATGTGATCTGGGGCGGCCAGGTGGAGCAGTGAGTAGAGCACCAGTCCTGGAGTCAGAAGGACCTGAATTCGGATCCGGCCTCAGACACTTAATGCACACACAAACAAAAAACTAGCTGTGTGACTTTGGGCAAGGTACTTAACCCCAATTGCCCTCCAAAAAACAAAACAAAAAAAAATGATATGATCACATGTTCATGTGCATATATGTTTGTGTGTGTAACAAGACACACTGGTCTGTCATGAGATTTGGGGCATTCACTCTTGCCCACAAGAATTCCCCTTAGCTCTGGGCTCACACTTACTGGTCTGGGTTCAGTCCCAGAATATCTTTGCTTGTGAAAAGAATGATATCAGCCTCAGGCTTTTTCTTGTACTATCTGGCTCTTTATATCCTCACTTTGAAGCTTTGTGAAAATCACTTAAAGCTTATGTTGGATTCTCCGCAAAAGAGAGCAGAAAGGTACTTGATGTACAATTTACATCAGGCATAGACAATTATTTATCTATACATACAAAAATTCTAAAATCACAAAAGGGTCAAAAACACTCATTGACAAAGAATTAAAATGATATGTACTTACAACTGCTATAATATTCCTATGAATACAGCAGTTAAAATAGGAAACAATTAGTGGAGTTGCTAAACAGTCATTTCACTTTCATTTTGACTCTGAAATCTCTGGCCAACTCCCTCAAGGTCCATGTCCTTTGACAAGCAAGGCCAAGGCCTGCCTGAGCTCAGACCCCTATAGGTGGTTGTATTATTTTCCAACAAATATTTGCAGGGGCCACCTCCCAATTTGCAGCATACATAGACTAAAGGATATAGAAGCTCAAAACTTTAAATTCATGAGATCAACACCATGTCTGAAAACATTCATCTTAGGATCCCTGTTTGGTTACATATATTAAAGGTGGAAAAATAGAGAGGGCAACTGGAAACCCAGATTCAGACTTGCTTAGGCAGGATATATGTTTGATATGATGTATGTGCAACTACCTTCACCATTGCTAGTGGGGATAGGGGCAAGAAAAAATCCTCTCTATTCTTTATGGGAACTCAACAAAAAGTATTCCCTATCATTTATCCCAGAGAAAGAATATGAAATAAAGTTATTCCTTTTGAAGTCACCTGTGTGGGTGGCTTTTCTCTGTGGAATGGCAATCCTTTCTGTAGTTATTTTTACATAACCCTTTTCCCCATGTTGATGATAGGTGACATGTTAACACAAATGAAAAATCTCTGGTTCTACCTGTCTTTTTATCAGAGAGGTCACTTGAAAGGGCCAAGAAAAATGTTTTCCTAGAAGGGGCAAAATTTCATCATACTCCATGGTGTATACTCTAGACACGACCGGTGTTCCAATGATAAGTGTATCGATGGTCATGGGATTAGGGACTATACCCATTATGTGCACATATACACATCTACCCCCTGCTTTATCATAATTATAGGGACTATAATAAACATGTAACTTCACCTTTTCTGGGACAGAGTAAGACACTGGCAAATGAGGAGCCAAGATATTCCTTAGGTAATCTTTGTACTGAAATAGTTTTGAGCCACTGAGACAATTCTGAATAAAGCATACACACACACATACACATATACATTCATGATCCAGGTCCATTTTGTTCTTATATTATATTATATTATAATAGCATTACAGGGAGCTATGTGATTTAGTGGATAACATGGTGGACTTGGATTTAGGGAGACCTAAGATGAAATCCCACCTCATATACATACTAACTCTAGGTAACTCATTTAAACTCAGATACAGATTCCTCATGTATAAACTGGGAATAATAAAAGAGAAGAATTCAAATGGTTGTTACTAACAGTAAATATTATGTATAATGCATTGTAAGTGCAAGCAAGACGGGATTTTTGTTGTAGTTTTTTTTTTCCTTGTTGTTGGACTTCAGTTTTCTAGGCTAAATTGTAAACATCTGAAGTATCAATCTCCTTTGAATCCTGGCAATTTACAGCTGTACTGAGTCATATGGGCTTTGGTACCTTCTGGCTCTGCTTCTATTAGTCAAAAGTCTGTGTGTGTGTGTGTGTGTGTGTGTGTGTGTGTGTGTGTGTGTGTGTGTGTGTGTGTGTGTGTGTGTGTGTGTGTGTGTGTGTGAGTGTGAGTATCCTGATGTGAGATGTTGCCTTGGGGACTTGCTCCTGGAAGGAAGTTTAGCCTTTATTAAGTCCCCCAACCCCACCCCCAGGTGTGAATGTGAATGACTCATCAAGGCTTGGAGAGAAGAACTCTGATAATGAGAGGAAATATATGATACCAACCTTTGTGAGAACACTGGAACACTGGACTAGAATAAAGTACATGGATAACATGGGGTTTATTGAGACTGGGACAGTTACCTGTTATTTTCTAGTTATTGTGTTATTTTGTTCTGCCCAGAGCCCAGGCTAGCGAAGTACTTCCCCATGTAAATCTGGGGGAGGACAAGCTGCCCCAGAATTGGGGTGGTATGGGCCAGATATAGAAGCTGGTGGCAGGGGCCCCTGGAACATGCTGTGCCTGGACCCAGGTAGGAGCAGGGAGAGCTTGGAATGAAGCAGTTCCTTCACCGATGAGTTGAGACATGGAGCAGGAGCAGAAAGCTGCCTGCATGTGTACTCAGGCAGGAGCCAAGAGTGGTCAACCTCTGGGCCTGCAGAAAGAGGAACCCTGGAGCTAAGGACTCAGACTTAAGTCAAGATGGAGGTTTTGCAGCAGGGCAGGAGTAGTGATCATGATTTCCTGTCACATTCCCCTTGGATGTGTTGCCACCCAGAGGGGTGGAGTTGTCGATGATGGGAGGGGGGGAAGTGTCATAACCCCAAGTACCCACTCTGTTGTCTTTGTCTCCCAGTCACCTCTAAGGACTTGGAAATGGGGGCTGGAGTAAGTGTTAAGACTTGGACTTTTTGGCTCATTAGGACATGTACGTATTTGAAAGTCCCGGGTGGGAGCCTGAAACAGCAGCATAGGGAGAAGGACACACCCCCAAGAAGACTTTACTTGCACTCTTTGTTTTGGATTGAGGGAATTACAACCTACTGTGATGTAGGGGTGGAGTATGTCGTGTTTTCTGCTACCCCTGGGGATGTTCTCTGTTAAGGAAAGATCCTAGCCTGGAATCCTGTGATTGTATAAACAAGTATTTTTGAACAGCTATGTTATGTTATGTATTTTTGTGTCTGTTTAAAGTTATGTGGCCACCCTTGTAGTAAGATTTTATGTTGCTATGCATTTTGATGTTATAGGATGAATGCTTTAGTTTCTTGAATAAGGTTTAGTTTTGAATAGAGGACTTAGCATACCTAGCAAGTCAACTCCTTAAAATATATATTCAGAGCAGCAGCCCTCAAATGTGCTCGGTTGATTAACATTATTATTATTATTATTATTATTATTATATTACTTGTCTCTGACTATTACACAAGAACTCACAGAAGTTCTAGAACATCTTTCTAGCCATGTTCAACACCCTATAACTCAATGCCAGATTCCAAACAAACTCTGTTCAAGAATCCAAATTTAATCTTCTTTACCTTGCTGGGTTTTTTCTATGATTTTATGACCCCCCTGGGCAGCCTTCCCCCCTTGTCTTTCTGAACCTATAGTACCTGACTACCTCCTGGTGTTAGTCATCCTCTCTAGACTTGACCCTTTGACTCCTTTATATGTGGTAACTGCCAAAGATCCCCCTATTAGGTGTCATTGTCTTTGTGCCAGCTATCATGTTAGGAACATTTCAAATATCTCTTATGGTCATTCATAGATGCAAATAAAATTTCTCTAAAGTGGTAGGAAACTTGCTTAGGACCTTTTTTATCTCTCTATAAATTAGATCACTTTGGACACATTAATATGTTAGCGTAAGAAATACTAACATTTATATCTGAAAACAGATAAGACTTAAACATCTTGCCCCATCTTTTTCCCAAGAGATTCTGTGGTCTTGCTATGTTGAAGCAGAAATAAAAAAACAAAGTGAATGGGGTTCATTGTATTGATAATCTTTGCTGGGGAAATAGGTTCATAGGATTTAGAGTTACGGAGGATTATAGAGTTACTCTAGTATAACCCATCATTTTTTAATATTAGGAAATTGAGGACCAAAGACATTATTTGTCTACTTATATACAAAAAACTAAATATCAGATACATGAGTAAAACCTGGGCTTTTTAAAATGTTAATTAAGAGAACTTCATGATGGGAAGTGGATAAGTGAATTGAGCTGACCTAGGTTCACAAAGATCTCTTTTGTTAGAATGAATGGCATCTGAAACTCTGTATAAGAGGAATAAAAGAAAAAGGAGAGAAAGCTTTCTATCTCCATTCTCAGGGCACCTTTTAAGTAATTTCCTAATTTCCTGTACTTACTTAGTTTGCTCCTTTGTATTTACCTTGAAGATTCTTTATTTTCCCTTCTATATGCACTATTTCTTGTGAAACAATGTAAGTTCCATGAAGGCAAGGAAGACTTACTTCATTTGTGTTCTCTGTATCCTTGGCACCTAGCAAAGTACTTGGCATATAAATAGATATGAGAATCATCAGAATAAGCAAGGTAATTAAATCCACATGAATTGATGAGATCACCAAGTGAAGTAGTATAGACAGACAAAAGAAGGGGGCCCAGCACAAAACGCCCATAGCTTACTTGATTGATTAAGCTCATTTGCCACTCTAGGCCCTCTTCCAGCAATCTCCTATAACAAAACATTAGATTTATTTTGATTTCTCTTGTATGTCTATGCTTAACCTTCGGGAGATTCTGTTTTATTTTTTGAAGATTATTCAAAGAAGAATTTAGATAGACTATACGCTAGGTTTTTTAAATATGGTATAAAAACTAAACATTCAAGTAACATAAATAGAAAGAACAATAAAAATGAAGTGATTTCTAATTGTTCTAACTGATTTCTTAGTGAAACTTAGTCTTGAAATTCAAACTCTGAACAGTAAAATTATTCAGAATTTTATATGGCAGACTTCCAAAAGTACTGAAGAGGCAATCTGCAATACTGAGAAATGGATTTGAAATCAGAATAGCCCAATGGTAATAAATGTTAGGCTAATTACTACATGCATAACCTTGGGCATATCACTTGACTCCATTTCAATCAATTCATCAATTAATCAATCAATAAATATTTCTTAATTGCCTACTATGTGCCAGACACTATTCTAAACACTGGAGGCAGAAAAATGCTTTCAAAGATCTTATAATATTATGGGAAAGGACAATATGAAAAATAATATAATATAAGGCAAACTACATGGGGATAAATATGAAATAATTAAAAGAGGGAAAGAGGGGTAAAGGAAGGCTTCTTATAGAATGTGCAGTTTTTCGTTAGGACTTAAAGAAATTCAGAGAAGTCCATAGTTGGATCAGAAGGAGGGTGAGTGTTCTAGGAATTGAACACAGAGAAGATGGCAAGGGCCAAGAGATGAAGTGTCCTGTTCATGGAACAGTTAGGAGGCCAGTGTTGTTGGATTAAAGAGTACGTGTTGGGGAGCAAGACAAAAAGATAGAAAGTTAAGAGGGTGATAGTTTATGCATTGCTTTGAATGCTGAACAGAACATTTTGCATTCGCTCTTAAAGGCAATAGAAAACCACTTGACTTTACTGAGGCAGGAGTGTGACGTGACATGGAGAAGATTGGTTGAGGAGACACTTGAGGCAGGCAAACCCCAAAGCTGACTACTGTTATAATCAGGGCATGAGGGAATGAGAACCTGCACTAATGTTGTGGCAGTGTCAGAGGAGAGAGGGGGATATATTTGAGACATGTTGCAAGGGTGAAATCGACAGATGTAAAAAAACATTTGAATATGGAGGAGAGTGACAAATACTGAGTAAAGCAGATTGACTCCTATTTGCACACTTGACGGAATAGAAGGGTGGTGTTGTCCGCTACAGTAATAAGAAAGGTGGAGGGGGAAGAGTTTAAGGAGAAATATGAGTTCTCTTTCTGTGCATCCAGTTTGAGATATATGAAAAGCAATTGAAGATGCAAGATTGGAGGTCAGTATAGAGATTGGGAAAGGAAAAGTTGATTTGAAAATCATCAGAACAGGTAATTAAATTCATATGAACCAATGAGATCACCAAATAAAGTAATATAGACAGCCAAGAGAAGGGGGCCCAGGGTGGGAAAAAACCTGGCGGACCTTAATAGAGGGTGTGATCTGGAGAATGATCTACCAAAGAAGAGTGAGGAGGTACGAGGAAAACCAGGAGAGAGAGGTGTGCTAAAAAACTCTAAAGAAGAGATTATCAAGAAAGAAGTAATGACAAATAGTACCTAGGCTACAAGAAGAATAGGAATGGAGAAAAGGTCATTGAATTTGAGATCACTGAAAAGCTTTGGAGAGAATAGTTTGTTGGAATCATAAGGTTAGAAGCCAGACTGTAATAGGTAAAGAAAAGAATGTGAGCCAGGGCAGCTAGGTGGCACAGTGAGTAAGAGCACCAGGCCTGGAGTCGGATTGGTCCTGGGCTCAGAAAATGAGCACCCACACATAAAAAATAACTAGCCATGTAACCTTGAGCAAGTTACTTAACCCCAATTGCTTAAAAAAAAGAAAGAAAAGAATGTGAGAGGGTGAGAGGAGAGGAAGTGGAAACACTTATTCTAGATGACTATTTTCAGAAGTTTAGCTACAGCAGGCAGAAGACATATGGGACAATAGTTAGCAATGATAGAAGGTGTTTTTCTTGGGAAAGGGGAGTAGGAAAGGATCCAGAAGACAAGAAGAGATTGAAAATAAGTGAGAGTGGGGAAGACAGAGGGGATGATCTGTCAGAAAAGGTGGGATGGGATAGGATCATTTGAATAAGTAGAGCACTTAGTCTTGGTAAAGATCATGTGAAACAAGGGTAAAGGAGGAGAAAGTGTCAGAAAGCATAGGAGTGTTAGGAGATAAGGGAGACATGTAAAATAAGAATTTTACAGAAAATAGCCTCAATGTTTTTCTATAAAATGAGTCAAAGTTCTCAGCTTAGAGTTTTCCTCATCTATAGAATAAGGAGATTAAACTACATGATCTATCAAATTTCCCTTCCCTCCTTTTTTTTTCTTTTGTCCTCTTGAGCACTGATTTGATTGATAGAGCTATCTCCACCTATATAGATTATTCCTTTATAATGTATAGTCTTATAATATGTTTTGGGCATTGAAAGTTTAAGTGACTTGCCTGTGGCCATGCAATCATAAATGGCAAGGATAGGTTTTGAACTCAAGTCTTCGTGATATCAAGTCCAACTCTCTATCAAATACATTGTGCTATATCTCAAGGTCCAGACATCTTCTTAATTATATGATTACAATTTGCCTTTGTAAGTAGGAACTATATGGTTCTTAGGAATACCAAGAGGCTAATTTTCTCATTGAATTGCCGTAATTCTGACTTTAGAGATGAACTAGCAATGATGTACTAAAGGTGAAAAGAAATCAATGTAGGGTCTGTCTACAGGGCAAAACATGTGTTAGACCTATTAGACCTATACAACCTAATTAGGCCTATACAAAAGTGGACTAGGCCACCTTAGAGGTCTTGGGTTATATTCATCTTCCATGTAAATATTCTAAGTTGTATTCAAGTGTAAGTTGGACTGGCCTCTGATGTTACTTCCTTGTCACATACTGTGAGATTCTGAATAATCTTTGATTTATCATTTGCATTGCATTTGTGTAATCTAGTCTTTAAATACTTGACTGAAGTGGCAATTTGTTGAAACACATGCCTTCCACTGTCTCTTTCTGTTTCTGTCTCTCTGTGTCTCTCTGTTTCTCCTTCTCTCTCTCTCTCTCTCTCTCTCTCTCTCTCTCCACACATACATATATGCACACATGCATATATACACATATGTATCACAAGTTTAGTCTATACAGTCATGTTATATACACACACACACACATACACATACATATACATATGTATACTTTCTGATTGACTCCTTATGAAATAGGACTTAGGGTCAAGCTATGGTCTGGGACTAAGAGGAAATAATATGTCAATAAATTATCCTGGATCATGGAAATGCATGGATGCTAGGATTTTGAGCTATAGCAGTGAATAAGTCAATAAGTCAAAAGCAAAGTGATACATAGAAATCCAAGTTCAAAACAAGGTAAGTAATTCAAAACAACATGAAGTGTCAGAAATAAGGTGAGCATGAAACTGAGGCTAAGGTTTACCTCACTCAGAAAGATTTTTTATTTTCTCCTTGCTGTAACAAGACCTGGAAATTTGTTTCCCAGAACATTTTGAGCAAAGGCATGACCAGGAAGTTTAATTCCTTGAGACTTTGCTTCTCAGTCTACCCAGGTGATCTGAATATAATGAAGCTTCAAGTTCCAACTTTGAGAAATAAATTTTAAGTCATTTGTGACTTTGGCCATAATATTTTTATATATCTTTGCTAATTGTCCTGAATAATTCTAGCAAATACATTTGGTTTTGGATATCAAAATATAAACAACACAGTTCTCCTAAGCATTGCTGTGTGGGACTAAATCCAAATAGCATTTACATGATAACATTATAAGAGTGAAATAAAAAGTTTTGAAGGTTTTAAATAAAAGAAGGCATTTTATTAAATCTGATGTATTATGGGAATGACATGCCACACCTGGTTACATTGGATGTCATGTTATGTTCCATCTAAAACATGTTACCATAATTGGAGGTGACAGTTTGGAACATTTCAACTCTTAAATGCCTCAGATGGAGGTAAATTCTTTATAACATCAGGCAGAAAATTCTAAGTCAAGAGATTTGGAGTATAAGTGAATAATCTTAAGTGCAATTAGAAAAAGTAAGGCTTCCACCCTAAAGCAGTGCTGATGGCATGTTTTAATTAAACCAACAAATGATAAGTGGAAAGCAGCTGACTCTTTCGATTCCAAATAACTGCAGAAAAGTTCAGTGAATCATTCTGATTATAAGAGGCTTGTTTCTATAGATCCTAAGAAATGGTCTGACTTTGAAACTGTGTACAGCAGATTTCATTATGGACTCCCAGATTCTCTGTTCTTTCCCCTTAGGCATTCTTTGCAATTTTTTTTTCCTACTTGAAGTTATTTCTTATATATAGTTAAATAAGCAGACTCCATTTGTAGGATTTTTCACCCTAGAAAATTCATCCTCTGAGTCAGACTAAGTTATGGGTGCTAGTATTGTTGATCTGTTCTGACATTATCACAAAATGGAGAAATGTTTTCATTAGCCAGGGGCTAAGCTTCATAAAATTCTTGTTTCAAACATACTGGGAGTCACTACATATTTCCTGCCTACTTCTAACTTAAGTTATTACATTGTTTTGTGGCTCTTTTTTACGTGTGGTAACTTGTCTATTCTATAAAATCAAATAGGAGATAGATAGAAATCAGAACAGAAACTAGTCTATTGGATAATCCAGTAGGAATACTGCTGGAGAAAATATATTACTTCTTTGTCTTGCCTGGTTCAAAACCATTTAAAATATAATGCAACAACCCCACCCCACCAAAACACACACACACACACACACACACACACACACACACACACACACACACTCCCTTCATTTTGCTTCCTTTGAAGGGCAATTTTATAATGAAAATTTAATCCATTAATTCCATGAGAAAGAAAATTAATTCCTGGCATTTTGCAACAATGATGGTGGATCATCAAATTTTAGAATGTTAACATTGAAAAAGTCCTTAGAAATATTGCAGTCCAATACTTTAAATATTATTGTATTATAATGGTTTTCATTAACACTGCATTTATATAAAACTTTAAGTTTTCCAACATGTTTGCTCACAATATCCCTGTTAGATAGAGTTGTTGGCCATAAATAGTGAATTCCCAATAGTGGAAACAATATTGAAAACCTGGGCTGCCTTTCAGTTCTGGTAAGGGAATTTAATGATAGACAGCACTCCTTAAGGAATCTTTTAGATTGCTTGCAAGTGATAAAAGGTAAAATTGCAGAGACTTCCCTCCACAACCCCACCCCCACAGACAAAGAGAGAAAAAAAGTCATCTCCATCTTTAGTTATTTGCCTTTTCTTCATTGCTACTTGTTTTATGGGACCTAGTTAACAATGAAAATTATTTTTTTAACATTTAATATTGAAATTTTTCTGCCATTATCATTATCACATGCTATGTTCACAGCTACGATGTTTGGTAAACATGAAAGAGATTGTTATTTCCATCTTTTTAAGTATAAAACAATGAAGTCACTAGACATCCAATGATGTTTTCATAAAGCTTGCTTGTAGATAAGACTGAACTAAAAGCAATGTCTCCTACCTTCCCACACTTTCTTATTTTGGGATTATGCTGCTCATTTAATAGAGACTGAGATAAATTTTTCAAGGCAAAAAAATGAGCAAAAAATTTCAAAGCAAAAAAAAAAATATGAACCCATTAGAGGATTCATGTTGAGACTAATAAGGGAGGAACATTTTGGCTCTAAAGGTCAATTTCCCTTTTAAAATAAAATTCCCAAATTAAGGTGTTAAAACTCTCAGCATAATGATCGTCAGCTTTTTGATAATATACTTGTCATCAATAACTTTACAATATGTTTTAGTTTGAGAAGTAATATTTCATTCTATTAATTTTGGCAAGGTGTAAAGAATTCATATTTAATTAAAGCTCTTAGGGAGAAAAATTGGCTCCTTAGAAATGTAAAGAGTCTCTACTTACTTATACTTTACACATAGGTTTGAATAGATCACTTCCATGACCTCTTTTCCCTCCAAGATTCTGTTTTTTTTTTAATTCTCTGTGAATATCACTGACATAAGAAGCATCACTTACAGATAAACATCAAAATCAGTCTTTCATATGTTTGTCTTGAGAAGGTTCATATATATACACACACACACACACACACACACACATATAAATGCACACACACACACACACACACACATATATATATATATATATATACATATATATATATATATATATATGGGATACACTTGATAAATTATTTTGATAATCATCTTACTGCTACCTGCATCAATATGGCTTTAAAAAGAATTATTTTAATTGGGAACCAGTTCAAGGGATTAGGCTGGATACTGAGCACAGTAAACATTCTCACATTTCTACTTTAGTGGAAAATGAGAGATCAAAGATTTAGAATATTAATTTTTGTAGGAATTTCAATGAGGAACCAATAATTTTTAAATGATCATGAATCCACTACTTTCTTTTTAAAAATAAAACTATAAATATAATGACATCAACAAAAAATCAAAAAGCATTTGAGAATATTATTTTCAAAGCTCATAGCCTTTAAGATAGATGAACCAACTTATTTAACAATCAATGAAATATATCAACTACCCTTATTCTATATCTCTCTTCAGCTTTCCCTCTAGTGGATGTTTACTGCTATTTTCCTTCCTTCTATCTTTTTTTCCAGATATAGTTGCAGTCAATATGTACACAATGCTGATTCTACTGTGCTCCACATCACCTGACATAAGTGATTTCATATTTCCTTATATGCTACATATTTATAATTTCTATGGTGCTATAAAATTATTTTACCTCAATATAGCATAATTTATTTAACCATTCTCCAATTTTGAACATAAAATATTTTCTAGTTTTCTTTTGCTCTAAAATAACAAACATAAATATTTCATATGGAGAGATATTGACTTTTATTGTTTTCTTTCTTTTTCTCTTTATACCACTATCCTTGATGAATTCTGCTACCTAATTGTTAAGTGTATTTATATTTAAGACTGATATATACTCATTTCTTAACAGAATGTTTCTGGTTATTAAAGAGACCACATGCTTTTCATGATATGCCAAATCCCAACAGACATTCAATAAACACCTGCAATGTGCAATTAATAAAACATGAAAGGAGCTGGAGATCCAAAACTGAAATAAAAAATCACATAGTTCCTTCTCACAAGTATTTGACAATCTAGCAGAATGACAGACTGTGTATACTATGCTAGAATCACATAATGTCAAAATTTGAAAGGACTTTCAGGGTCATCTTGTTCAAACTGCACCTGGACATAGAACTAATAATACACTAATAAGTATAGTGTATGTACCATACCAGTAGTTACAGAATAAGCTAAAATGTGATGGGTATGAGAAATCAAATGAATAGAAGAGTGGAATGGAGGAATGAGGAGTTATCTTTAGCTTATAGGAATTTTAAAAGATTTCATAGAAGAAGAAGCTTGTCAGCTTTGTCTTAAAGATATTGAAGGGTTTTGATAAGTGGAGATGAATAGCAAGTCCTTTATATAAAAATTAGGTGAGGAAAGAACATCGTATGTAGAATCATATCAGTGAGTATAAGCAGGACATGGTAAGGACAAGGGGTAGTCCAGTTTGATTTGAAGGTAAGGAAAAGCATACAGAAAAATAAACAGCACAGAATGAAGCTTGGAAGGTAGGTTTGAGTCAAGTCATTGAATGTTTTATATGCCTTGGTAAATATTTCATCTTGTACAGAAGAAGGGTCACAGAAGTAAGGAAATGATGTGATTCAGACATCTATATTGAGATGATTACTTTGGCACAATTATAAAAGATGAATCCTTGGGTAAGGAGATTGAAAGAAGGAAGATGAAATTAGGAGGCAGATTGTGGTTTGTCCTTCATTCTTGAAGAGGACCATGACATCAGGAAGGTGATGCCATGACTTGTGAATGAATTGGATTTAAGGAAAGCTGTGCAAAGACTCCAGCCTTACACTCCTCTGTAGAGCCCTCTGGGTCCAATGGCAAAATATAGATCAGGATAACTGTTGATGGCCCAGATGTAAGAAGACAGATACAATAGCTTTAGAATCACAATGAATCTCAGGACCTCTTATATAAAAACACCCCCCCCCCAACTATTTTACTGCTAGATTCATCTGGAACCTTGTTTATTCAAAATATATTGAACCCTAGATCTTTTTATTATCCTCTTCAGATGACATGAAGTCAATTAAATACTCTGGGACTCAGTTTTCCTACCTGTAGAATGAGATGGTTGTCCTACATGATCTCTCAGGCACCTTTCAGCTTGAAATCCATAATGTTATGATCTTACAGAGGCATTATGATAGAATGACAATGTACATTCATAACAACTAATTAAATCAGGTACTAAATGCTCTCAGTACTGATTCTCAAATGCTTCTTCTTCTTACTGTCTCCCAAGGATACAATTAGCATGAATGCAATCTATATGCACTAAATAAGAATCACAAAATATTAGAGTCTGAAAGGATTTCCAGGGCCTTCCAATTCAATACCCTCTCTACCAAATGCAGAAAAGAGGGCTATATCTGTTCACTTATGGAAAAAGGAGCAAGGACTAGTAAGTGAAGAAATCGATTAGTTATTTATTTTTCTATCTCACCACAGTGGCAGTAGTATTTGGAGGGCTGCCTCTTGGCATGATATTCAAAATAAAGCAAGCTTGATGATTTGAGAAGTCTGATTCTTTTCTTAATAATAAAAAATGACTAATAGGACATTGTAGGAGTAATGGAATTCAACAATCCCCCTTATATTGGCTTGTTTTTCTGGTTGAGTGTTAAAACCCAGAGCTTGTGAATCCCACTTGTGGGATGTACTTGTTGATTTGAAAAGAGAGGGCTGAACTGGGAGGACCTGGTGCCATTGAATTGGAGAGGCACAAACAGAGGAAGAGAGGCAGAAGAAATTTTGGAAGCAGCATTGTGGAGGCAGAGAGAGAGAGGATTGATGAGGGCCAGTTCAAGCTGCCCAGGACCTTTTAGAGCTGCCACCCAGAGCTGCCAAGGACTGAGGAGACATGGCTGTGATGCCAGTACTTTTTCTGTTTTGATGTTGATTAATCTGCTGGTGAAGGACAATGCTCTTCTTTCAGCAGTGCTGGACTTGCTACTGGTTCAGGGGTACATAGACTGTTCTGCAGATGAGAGTGAATTGCATCAACTGGTGAAGGACAGTGCTGTTGTCACAGAGGTCCTGGAACCTTGCTGTTGGTTCAGAATCCCTGAAGAAGGATTTTTTTATTGTATGTTTACAGAAATCCTGGAAGAGCGTCTTGCTAATGTTGGGGTCCTAGGACTGTTCTGCAGACAAAGAATGAATTAATGAGGACACTGGCAATGTATCTTGTGGCCTTGTTAAGCTTTGTCTCCCCAGGAACAGGGATTGCTGAGAACTTGCCTTGGGTCAAGATGAAGAGAAGACCTCTCTTTGAGTATTATGCTGTGATGATAACTAACCTTGTTGTAACTTGGGGGTAGATGGCCTTTGTGGTCTCTATTGCCCCTTTTGAGAAGGTGCTTGGCATTAACTTTAATAATTGTAATTCAGTTGTGATCCAGGGGCGGGAAACTTTTTACTTTTTGTGCTCTGTGTCTGACCAAATGAATGTACTTTGTTTATGATTGGAAACTAATCTGCATTTGCAAAGAGGGGCTTTGTGATTGATTAAATGGATGTACTGCCCAGGGGTGGAATATTGCTTGGAAATTATTGAATTGCACTTGGTGAATGCTCTATTTTGAATTATGCTCTTTTTGATTTTCTCTGTTCTTCATTTGTCACTGAATAAAATTGAGGGCTGCTATGCTGGCATTTTGAACCTTGGAAGTTGCCTTGGCTTGGAATTACAGACATGAAGGGAAGATCCTGATTTCTTCCCAGTCTCTCAGCCCCTGCCTCTTCTCAAATCTCTTGAAATTCTCATTCTCATAGGGTTCTGATCAGAAAATACTTTATTGTCCATTAATATTGTTTAATTCTAGGCTTGTGTAGCCAGAAATTATTTAACCAAAATAGATTGTGATTTAGGCCCATCAGGAATATTTGGGTTTTGGATTTGTCCAACTTTTATTGAATGTTTAGAAGTATCTGTTGGCATACATCTCAGGCAACTTGTGTGCCTTATCTTGAACCATTCTACATGTAGCAGTTTGTGTCATTGTGGGATGGCACACTTGGTTGAATTACATGTAATGTAAAACTCACAATGGCTGAGGAGGTGGCAAATACATCTTTTTTTCTGCCTCTCCTCTCAGCCTGAACAAATGAATAATGTCTTTTCTCCAAATATTATTTTTTTAGGTTTTAAGTTTTTCTCAACCAACAGTTCCTATCCTCTTTTAAAACTGCACATACTGAATGCAAAAAATCTTTCCCAGGGGTTATATTTACATGTAGCAAAATTCCAACACAATCTTTGAGAAGAGGCTTTTTAACCTCTTTCATACCTTATAAAACACTGGCAAACTAGAGAAACCTATGGGGTTTTCAGAATAACATTTTAAATTGAATAAATAAAACCAATAGAATTACAAAGGTAATTAACTATAATGAAATACAATTGTTAAACAAACAAGTTCACAGGTCCCAGGTGAGAACCCTCAGTAGTTAGAAGATCTTCTCTAGAGAATTCCTGCCCAATGAAGGAAACTTTCCTCTCCCAAATAACTTGGGAACCTGGGTTCCACCCCCAGTCTCAACTCCTTCACAGAAAATCTCTGTATAGAAAGAAATCTTGGATATCTTCATGTCTTGAACAATCCACAGCATTCTTGACAAGTTACCATTATACATCTCCATCCAATGGACTACAGAGATAAAAAAAATAAAATAAAATAAAAACCACCATCTCCTGAAGCAGCCCATTCCACTTTCTGATTTTAAGAAAAAGGAGAAAAAAGAAGAGAAGAAGGATGAGATGGAAAAAAGGAGGAGGAAAAAAGTCAATCAAATACCACCACATCAACTGTCACCTCCCTTCAGGGTCGCAATAGAGGCAGCCCAGGACCCTGAACTCAAAAGCCTTGGGATTAAAGGCATTAATTATGATAGAATGTACATAATGGACAGGCTTTTAGCCCAGTTTATTTAGTTGTCATCTGGGATATATCCTCTGTGAAGATGCAGCCTGGCCACTTTTTGGTGTATGCTTCAGGCATATAGACATCAAAGATCCAGAAAACAAAATTTTGCTGCCAATATCGTGGGCACTGTCAAATGGTTTGACAACAGAAACTAATATAATTTTACCAGTCAAAGTGAAATTAAAGAAGAGACATTACCATCTGTTTTGCTGCTACTTTAAGACCATTATATCTAACTTGTAGATGAAACCTTCCACTATTTGAGGGGCAACCTTACTTTTCTGCTTATATCTCTAGCACCTAGAACAGTGATTTGCGTAGAACAATTTTATTTATTTTAATCAAATGCTTTATTAACTTCTAGTTTACATCATTCATTTCTGCAAGATTTTGATTTACAAACTTTCTCCCTGCTTTTCCACCACCCACCACCCCAAAATAGCAATGCCATTGGATATATCCTCCTCCATTTTGCTCTCTCCCATACCCCCTCTGACTTTCCAGTAGGGCACTGCAGATCTCTATGCCCCAGTGCCTGTATGTCTTATTTCCCTGTTACAAGTAAAATAATTTTAATAATAGAATATATTAAACATTTGATTATAAAATTTTGAATTCCAGATTCATTCCCTTCCCCAATTCTCATCCAGACTTACTGGGAAGATAAGTGATTCAGTATAGGTTGTACATGTGTAGCTATGCAAAACATTACCATAGTGGATATATTGTAAAAGACTGATTATATTTCCCTCCCTCCAATACCACCTCCCTCTTGTTCTATTCAATACTTTAATTCTGTCTCTTTTCAAAAATGGGTGCTTCCAACTTCCCTCCACCCCAGCCTGCTCTCCCTTCCATAATCCCCCCTCTCATCCCCTTCCCCCCTACTCTCCTGTAGGGTTAGATACCCTATTTAGTGTGTATGACATAACCTCCCTAAAGCAAATTAAATTAAGAATAAGGTTGGCACATTCCCTTTTGCCTTCCTGTTCTTCCCCTCCATTGTAACCATTTTTCCTTGCCTCTTCTATAATTCACCCCATTGTGTCTGTCCCCATCTCCTCTCGCTATATTCCTCTCTTGCCTCTTAATATCACCTTTTAAGTATCATCCTTTCCTATTAAATTGGTCCTGTGCCCTCTATCTATGTATATGTGTACACATATATACACACATACACATATGTATTCATAGGCTCATATGCCCTCCTCTATTGACATATATATATATATATATGTGTGTGTGTGTGTGTCATATATACATATGTATATGTATGTCATATATACATGTATAATTTTTTTTTTTTTGCTTTTTGGAGGACAATTGGGGGTAAGTAACTTGCCCAAGGTCACACAGCTAGGTTTTTGTTTGTGGGTGCATTAAGTTTCTGAGGCTGGATCCGAACTCAGGTCCTTCTGACTCCAGGGCTGATGCTCTACTTACTGCACCACCTAGCTGCCCCCATATATAAATTTCTAATCATAAGTTCCTTAGAATTTCTTTTCCCTGTTTATCTTCTCATGCTTCTCTTGCTTCTTGTATCTGAATGTCAAATTTTCTATTCAACTCTGTTTTTTTTTTTTTAATCATGAATGCTTGAAAGTCCTCTATTCCATTGAATGACCATATTTTCCCCTGAAACATGATACTCAGTTTTGCTGGGTAGGTGATTCTTGGTTTTAATACCAGCTTTTTGACCTACAGAATATCATATTCCAAGTACTTTGAACCCTCAGTGTAGAAGCTTCCAGTTCCTGAGTTATCTTGATTTTTTCCCACAGTATTCAAATTGTTTCTTCCTGGCTGATTGTAATATTTTCTCCTTGATCTGGGAATTCCAGAAACTGGCTATAATATTCCTAGGAGTTTTCTTTTTGGGATCTTTTTCAGGAGGTGATCAGTAGATTCTTTCAACCTCTATTTTGCCCTCTGGTTCTAAAACATCAGGGAGATTTTCCTTGAGAATTTCTTGAAGGATGATTTCTAGGTTGTTTTTTTGATCATGGCTTTCAGGTAGTCCAATAATTTTTAAATGATCTCTCCTGGTTCTATTTTCCAGGTCAGTGGTTTTTCCCATGAGATATTTCACATTGCCTTCTATTTTTTCATTTGTTTGGATCTGTTTAATAGTATCTTGATTTCTCATAAAGTCACTAGCTTCGGAGAGGCTGGGTGGCTCAGTAAGTAAGAGCCTCAGCCCCAGGGTTGGGATGACCCAGGATTGGCCCCAGTCTCAGAAAATGAGCACCCACATATAAATAATGACTGGCCATGTAACTTTGAGCAAGTTATTTAACCCCAATTACTTTAAAAAAAAATAAAGTCACTAGCTTACATTTGCTCCAATCTAATTCTGAAGCAATGATTCTCTTCAGTGAGCTTTTGAGTTTCTTTTTCTATCTGCCAAATTCAGCTTTTTAAAGCATTCTTCTCCTCATTGCCTTTTGGAGCCTCTTTTGCTATTTGAGTTAGTCTATTTTTTTAAAGCAATCAGGGAAGTCCTGTTTCTATTCCACCATCTTGACTCTGCCACATAGAACTATTTTAAATGCTTTTTTCATTCATTCATACTATATTTACAAAGCTTATTTATTGAACACATAGGTAGAATTTTTATTACTTTACAGGTTTTTGTTCAGTTGTTCAGTCTTATCCAACATTTTGTGACCCAGTGGACCATAGCACACCAATCCTCTCATTTCCTTGGCAAAGGTAATGAAGTGATTTCCTACTCCATCACATCAGTGATGTCATCTGTTCCCAGAAAATTAATGATTCTATGTATGTGATTCTAAATTTATATCTGTAACATAGAGACCACCTTCTTAAGATTAATACTTATATTTTCACCTCTTACTGGGTACATCTATGTGAATCTACATTCTGACCCAATAGCTCTTACTAATTGTCTATAATTCTTTTACATTCTTTACACACCTCTTCCTCTTGGAATCAGAATTTCCTTCAAGACTCATGTCAAGTGCTACTTTTTTTAAAGAGATTTTGCCCAATGCATTAGCTACAATTGTCACACCATCCCATTGCTTATATGGCATTATTTTCCATAAAGTACACATTATATATATATATATATATATATATATATATATATATATATGTGTGTGTGTGTGTGTGTGTGTGTGTGTGTAAATAAAATAATATGTATATACATATATATAGATCATAGGTGTGTATGTTTATGTGTAGAAGTGTATATATTTATTTTTATAAATGTATATATTTATGTTTATGTATAGAAATATATTTATATATACACACATACATACATTTAGTATGCAATATATACATGCACTTTATATATATGTGCATATATGTTCACACATACATATTTATATGTACATACATATGTCCATTTAAACATGCGTGTTGTATCCCCCATTAGAATGCAAATTCCCTTTTAATGGGGATGTTTTGTTTGCCTCTGTTATCCTCAGTTCTTAGCACAATGCTTGGTACGTAGCTTAGCAATTCAATCACTTATAAAGCATCTACTGTGTGGCAGTCATTGTCCTAATATTTTAATTCTCCCTTTATCTCATTTATACATCGTTAGTTACTGAAAGTTTGTCATTTCTTACAAATCAATATCTCTAATTCCTCTTCTCTCCATTCCCACCACTTCTCTATTACAATATGGTCACTGGCCTATTTTCTTAATAGTATCTCTCCACTACTGTATTCTGCATAAATGGAGTCAAACTGAAATAGAAATAAGTTCATAGTTTAGGATCCATATTGGTCACATAATGGTATTAGCATATATCTATGTTTTATTACATTTTAATATCATTCAAGAAATACTTGAGAATACTGTAGGCTGATGTTTGATACCTCTAATCTATACTACTGCCAATTAATACTCCTAAAGAAAGATTCTAATAATATTGGACTATCTTTACCTTAGCTCAAAAACCTTCAATGCTTTCCCATAGTCTGCAATTTTTTCTCTAAATTTAGAGGTATTCATGAGGAGGTGTTAAACAGCATTTACATTCTATCTCCCACTCCGTCCATCCATATTTTTTGTTCCAACCAAGTTGTAGTAATAAAGTATTATCAGGAAATATTCATTTTTGCTCTCACTGTGTCACTGGTTTTGGTATTCTCTCTATATTAGATTCCCTTTCTCTAAATTCTGTCTTTCTGACCCCACTACCCTTTTCAATTGAAGGTCAAATGTCATCTTCTCCATTAATTCATCCAGTTAGAAATAAACTTTCTTTTCTTCCCTTGAACTTCCATAGTACCTTGTTGATACCTTTTGCTTTTTTAACTATTTTTTTCATATTTTCTTTTGCATCATAGACATATATATGTAAATACATGTAAACACATGCATACTTGCTCCTAATTCATTTTTTATTTATTCTAATATTTTTGTGTCTCCTAAGATATTTCCAAGTGTTACACACATAGTACTCTTTAAATTTTTCTCCCAAAGATGGGAAGTGTGAGTACATGCACAGAGACATATATGTATATGTGTATATATATATATATATATATATATATATATATATATGTATATGTGTATATATATATATGCATATTAAAATGATTACAAAATTTCACATGTAAAGGAGAAAAGAAAATATTAAGGAAACTATGGCCAAATCACTGAATGGGCAATGTGTGTGTATGTGTATACACACACACATACATATATATGTGTGTGTGTGTATATATATATATATATATATACACACACACACATATATATGTATGTGTGTATACCCATATATATGTATATATATGTATACATATATATACATATGTGTATACACATACTTATACATATATATGTATACACTTATATAAATATGTCTATCATAGAATAAATATATTATCTTCCTGACAGCAAAATTATTGAAAATTTCACATTCTACTATGCCTGAAAAGAGGTGTAATCACCTGAAGTTGTTAAACATTGGCAAAGACAAAACTAACAGCTTGTGCTAATGCAAATTGCCCGGAAGTTTGTTGATAAAGATGAATGTGGACAGATGGTTTTCAGCAAGCAGTAACATGATTGGTCTCCTATTTAACAAAATGAAGGACTTCCTATTTATATTGCCATACTAGAAAGTTTAAAAGAAAGAGACTTCAGTTTTTATGCTATTCTCTCTTCATTGAGAAGTTTTATACAACATGGGTATGAAAATGTATTCCCCAAAAACACTCATGTTGATCCAGTAATCTTACTATAATATATTTTCAATAATAATTTTTTCACCTTTACAATTAAGCAGAAAACTGTCTTTAGTTACCTAAAGATGAAAGAGTTTAATAAATTCACTAAACAAAATAAATATTGAAATAGTGATGGATTTCAACTTAATTCTTACATAATTATAATATGATGCACCACGTTCATAGACATTATGTCTATGACATATTATTCATACATTTATGTGAGTTTGAATTTTTAAAAAAATCTTCTTTCAAATTGAATATTTAAATGAATCAAAAGAAAGAATTTTTTTTTAGTTTGGGTTTCCTCCCAAAAATGGAAACATTGTAAAATAGAATATTTTTTTTTCATAGAAATTATAAAATATTTATAAAATTATTTAATAAATTATTTATATTATAAAACATAATATAAAACATTTTAAAAGTTTTATTTACAATGGTAGGGTTTATTAGTTAACAAATATAATAATAAAGTTGCTAGATAAAGACGCATTTGCAAAATAATACTCTTTTTACTTAATGATGCATTTGTGATTTCACTGAAGTGAGTATTCACTTCATTGAGATTGCTTCCACACAATGCATCAGTAAATGTTCTAGCCAAGTAACTACTGATATAAAATAATAATATCAATTGATTCTAAGACCAGTGCACCACCTTCTCTCTCCCTATCCCCTCAATGACAAAAGAAGCATTGGATGTCTTTCAAAAGCTCTTTTATTCAAGATATAGCTAAATTGCTGCATATGCTTAATATTTTTCACTGGTTTACCATAAACTCAGGAAATTGGAGCTTACAATTCAAGTAAGAAAATACTTATTCAATCCGTACTAGGTGCAAGCCACCAAAACCTTAAATTTAAATAAACAGATAAAATGAATTAAGGAAAAAATATATAGATGATAGAGGATACTGATTATCAAAATTCTAATTTTATGTCCAATGTGAATTGTCACAATTTCTTTGAAAATTATAATTGTCCAACATTAACTTCTCTCCCAAGAAAATGTTACATCTGCCATCTTGGGATAGGGGGAGGGGAGAAGTGGGAAAAAAATCTGGAACTCAAAATCTTGTAGAAATAAATGTTGAAAACCAAAAATTAATTAATTTGAAACAAAAAAGGACATCCATAATGCTCCTGGTGGTTTATAATATCTCCTTTTTAAATCACATGTTTGTTTCCTGTTACTAACTGACTAATTAAAATGAAAGTAAGAAGTAGCAACATTCTCTAAATTCAAACATGGAACATTCTGATCTTGTATTAACCTCTCTCCTCTACATTATTATCTTCCTTTGCCCTCTCTTGGTTTGACTGTAAAAGCACAATTGTGATCATTTTCAACATATACTAAAGTGTAAGTCTCATAGATCCAAAGAGTTCGAATAGACCTCTTTGAGAGAGCTAGAAAAGAACATACAGATCATCTACTCCAATATATTTACTGAAGAGAAAACTGAGGTGAAAGTTGATGAATGATATAAAATGAACTATGGCTAGAACTAAGTTAGTTTTATAATACTACTTAAAGTATACATGTTAAACATGCAGCCTTCTGTTTGCATGTACCCACAAACCTCTGTAATGGAGATGCAGATTTGAAGATCTTCCCTGCCCCTGGGCCCTTTGATTGGCTTAAGTGACTCTGAGAACCTTCCTTGATTTGAAAATATACTCTGCCTCCTAATAGGCTGAATGTGGTCACATGGAGCCTGTGGTAGGAGGCTTCATTTTCAGGAATGACCACACCTTGATGCTGTGTGATTGGGCAGTGGGTCAAGAGGGTAGTTACATTCTCTGAGCCAGGAGAAGGCTATATAAACCCTGATGGGAGGCTTTGCTTTGGGGCTCACTTTGTGATGTTTTGTGTGATTTGACCAGATGAGACTCTGGGCAGCCGTTGAGAGCACCCACCCCCCCGCCCCTGGCTTTGAAAACACAGATGTTGATGCTTCCCTCTCTGGTAACTGTGATTTGGTATCGATATAATGGTTGGAAGGTTTGGAAGCCTGTCTGCTTGATCTGTCTATATACTCTGAAGTTTGTGGTGCTGACCTTTTCCCCCTGAACTAGGTAAATGATATATGATCTATGTTTGATTGATTAAAGTAAGCTTGTTAACCCATTTTGAGTTGCTTTCCTTTAGAAAAGCAGATCTAAGAACCCGTGTTGGCAGCCACCCTGGGGATGTTGGGGCGCTTGCTACTACAAGCTCCGGCCATTGCAGCCCAAATCAGATTAAATATATATTTGGGAAGAATTTAATGAGTTCAATAAAAATTAAATAAAACATAATTAATATTACATTTTAAAACAGCTAATATGTGGTTTTAAAGGATCCTTATATATGACTTAGTGCCCCTCCCAATACCACTACCCCTACCCCCTGTTTCTATTTGACACCACTGATTTACCAGATTTCATTGGGATTTTACAACTATATGTGTTTTATTCTCCACATCATCCTAGCAACTTCATGTTTTATTCTGAAAAAAAAAGAAACATTTTCTTTGCATTTTGCTCAAAATTTTTTTAGAAATTTTGGTCGTACTTCCCTATTCACTGTAAAGAAATTTCCCCATACCCTGATAGCTCACGCACAAAAAAACTCATGAGATCATGTCACTGATCTTTATCGCACTTACTAGTTCAACTATTAAATAGGGCTCACAGCATCAAATTGTTTTTAGATTTAAACCCTTTACATTAAAGATGAAGAAATTGAGTTCCAAAAAAGTGAAGTGGGGCAGGTGAAAATAAAAGCACTTATATAGCAGTTATATACCAGTTATATAGCATTTATATACCAGTTAAGGTACTGCTTTTAAAAAAAATAATATATCATTTGATTCATAGTACTATTAGGTAGATGCTATTAGAATCCCCATTTTACATGTTAAGTGACTTGACCAAGGTATCAGAGCTAGTATCATATTATATTTTGCAGTTGCAGCATTTATATGCTCATCCAGATTATCTGTTAAAACTTGTCCAGTAAAGTAATATTTAAGTGGCTTTCCCATGGTCACATAACCAGTAAATGTCACAGGCTAGTTTTTAATCTATGCTTTCCTTGCCCTAGACCTTTTTCCTTGTTGCCTGAATATGAGACATGTGACCTATAAAAAAGCTGGTCATTGGTGACTATTACAGACAGTGAGGAGCAATGCCTTAATGATCATCTTTGGTATTTCTAGGACATGAAATGAGCCCAGCAAAAGCAACATGAATGACTCCTTGGGCAAATGGCATAAAAAGAACCCTCAAATTAATTTTAATTAATGATGGGAAAACATTACAAGTAATTAACATGTATTCAGTTGTGAAGGAGTGGGAATTAATTATTTTAACAACTTCCTCGTTTCTATTTCATGTTGAATTTGGGCTCTTTAAAATTTTATGCCATGAGGCAAAGTCATCCCAACTATCACTCTGATGATCAGTAATGCCTAAGGCCAAGCAGAAGCAAATATTTAGTGTCACACATATCCAGCCCTTCACTTTCAGTCCCTGAGATAAGTCCAGGATTATATTCAGGCTCCATATTTGATGTCTATGCTTTCTCTGTTGTAGCTGTGAGTTTTGGTAACTGTGGAATTGAAACTTATCAGGGAGGAAAAGAAATGAATCTGTACCCATTCCATTTTCTTTTTTTAACTTAGAAAGCTTTTTCTCTAAACCAGGACCTCATCTTCTCTTACTTGGACTACTCAATTATCCTTGGTCCCCCAGACTCCAGTCATACCCATCTCCAAACCATCTTTGACAAAGCTGTCCAATTGCTGTACCTAAAACATAAATCTGACTACTAAAACTCATACCCAAAATCTTCAGTGATTATTTGTTACCACAAAGATAAAATATCAAATCATCAACCTGTATCATACACTTCCCACCCCCCCAACAATCTGACTCCTCTGTATGTTTGTGGTTCAGTTTAATGATATTTTGCTTGACATGCTCTCTGTTCTAATCAAACTAGCCTCATTTTTGCTTCCTAGACATAATATTAGATCCTTTCCCACCATGCCTTAATACAATTAGTTCTACACATCTGGAATGAGTTAGATCTTCATCTTTTCCTAATAGAATGCTTGGTTTCCTTTAAAACACAACTCAGGTGCTGTTTTCTAAATGAGGCCTTACTACACCCTCCTCCTCAAATTCCCTCCTCCATTGTTCCCTTAAAAATTACTTTGTATTATTTTGAACATGCTTGGTACTTATGTACATGTTTCTACCTCCTCACTTACAGTATAAACTCAAAATCATTAAGGTCAGGGACTATTTTGTTTCTTTTTATCTCTTGTTCTCTAGTACCTACAGTACAAAAGATAGGTGGCTAGGAAATATTTTTTAACTTACCTGAATAAGGCAAATTACCAAGCATGAAGAACATCCTTAGTGCATTTACAAATTTTTAAAATTTTATTTAATATTTTGCTTTTTCACAATTACATGGAAAAATAATTTTAACATTCTCTTTATTCAAATTTTTAATTCCAAATTCTCTCCCTCTCTCTCCTCCCCTCCCCCATTGAGAAGGCAAGCAATTTGACATGGGTTGATTATACCTGTATGGTAATGTAAAACATATTTCCATGTAAGCCATTCTGTGAAAGACAATACCAAAAAACAACAACAGCAACAACAACAAGAAAAAAAGGTAAAGAAAAAGCATATGATTTGCATACAGGCTCTACCAGCTATTTCTCTGGAGATGGACAGCACCTTCTAGCATACATCCTATTGAATACTCTTAGACCATTGTATTGCTGAGAATAGCAAAGTTATTCATAGTAGATAACATATAATATTGTTGTCACCATGTATGATGTTCTGCTGGTTCTGCTCATTTCACTTAGCATAAGTTTATGTAATTTTTTTTCCTTTTTTTCTGAGAGCATTCTGCTCATTATTTCTTAAAGCACAAATTGTATTCCATCACAATCATATACAACAATTGTTCAGCCATTCCCCAACTAATGGACATCCCTTGAATTTCTAATCTTTTGCCATCGATAATTAAGTCCTATTATTTGTTTTTGTTTTTTAGCTCTTTGGGATCATAAAGCCAAGCATGATCAGCTTTCCAGAGGACTGCTGATGTGAACAGCTTTCAAGATTCTTATTACATAGTATAGAGAACTCTCTATTTATTCAGTAATAAACTAAGATAAATAAAAGAAATAATAAAAGAAATGAAAAAGAAATAATAAAATAAAAGAATTAAAAGTACAGCATTAACAATATTATGGCATAAAAACTTATTACTAAAATGGCCACATACTTTTCACCAAAGTGGTCACATAGTCTAAAGCAAAATATTACATTCATTTAGTAACAGAATCATTTAGTAAGTCCTTAATTCAATCATCCTTAAGGAGGCAAACTTCTTTAATTGACACAAAAAATAAAAGGGTCAAAGTTCTCCACCCCTAGGTCACATTATTTTAATCTTTTCAATCAAAACCCCCCTTTCTTCTTAATTGAAGTCAACTCAATCATCTAAATATAAAGCTCATAGTTCTCCATCCCTAGGCCACAATAAGTCATCATTTTCTCAGTTTGCATTAAATAACCAAGGAGAGGTCTTTTCATCTTGACTCGAGGCCGGCTTTCAGCTTCCATGGTTCCTCTTCCATGGTTCCAGCTCCTGCCCAAATTTATCCATCTGCCACCTGGGTTCAAAGGCATACAGCTCTCAGTTCTTTGTCCAGCTTCTTGTGCAGTTCCTGTTCCATAATGAAGCTCACAGCATCTGGTCTACCTCAAGTCCTTCACAGTTTCTGTTCCTGGGAAGATATAGCTTAACAAAGCAACAGTAACATTCATCCATATTGCCAGAGTCCTCATCCATTCATTTTCTGCCTGAGAAATGAACAAAGACCCAACAACAAGGTCTGATACAAAATATCAAAACAGACAAAGTAAGGCAACACAGAAATGCTTCCTCCCATTTCCCCTTTCTTCTCATTTCTCAGTTCTTGTTATCAGCAGTTCCAGCTGGCTCTCAAAATTTATCAGCAGCTCTCAGAAGAAGTCCTGCCATCATAAATTCTGTACTCAACACCTTTCTTCTCATTTCTCAGTTCTTCTCAATCCTCTTCTTAGTTCTAAGGTCTCAGTTCAGTTCTTTTCTCAATTCTTAGTTCCTCAGCTTCCATGCTGCTTATTCCCAGAAGTTCTGGCTCTCTAGCTTGGGCTCCTCTTTATATAATGTATTAACTTCTCCCTTTTCCAGCCCCTTCCTAATACATCAAAAAGTCCATCCCACTGTGGGATTCACAAGTTCTGGGTCTTAATACTTGGCACAATCATGAACTTGGAAGAAGGTGCTAAGTACCTGTTTGATTGCAAATACGTGGGGCAGGGAAGATCTTCAAATTACCATTACCATTACAAGGATAGAGACCTAGCATTGGTATTGCTTGGTCAAAGCATATGCTTCATTTCATAGCCCTTTGGGCATAGTTCCAAATTGATCTCCAGAATGGTGGAATCACTATACATGCCAATATTACATTAGTGTTTTAATTTTACCATATACCTTATAACATTTATTATTTTCTTTTTCTGTAATATTAGCCAACCATACAGGTGTGACATAGTGTCTCAGAGTTGTTTTAATTTAATTTAAGTGATTTAGATAATGTTTTTTTTTTCACATGATGATATATAGCTTTGATTACTTTGTCCGAAAATTACATATTGATATTCTTTGACAATTAATCAGTCGAGGAATGGTTCTTATTTATATAAATTTGACTCCATTTTCTATATGCTTTAAAAATGAAATCTTTCTCAGAGAAAATAAATATATTTTTCATAGTAATATTACCAAACATTTATTTCCCTAAATCCTATTTTCCCTGTTTGTCCTGCTTTCTCCTTTTACTCCATTCTCAAAAGTGTTTTGCTTACTATTTTTGCCTCCCCTTTATTACCCTCTCTTCTATCAAACCACTTCAAATGTTCTTATCCCATATTCTTCTTTCTTTTTGTATAGTAAAATAGATTCCTATATCAAAATGAGTCTGTATACCATTCCCTCTTTGAGCCATTTCTGATGAAATTATGGTTTATTTGCTCCCCTCCCTGCTTCCCCTATTTTCCCCTCCACTGTAAAATCTGTTTCAGCACTCTTTTATGCCAGATAATTTTCCTATTCTACCCCTACATTTCCCCTTCTCCCAGTGCATTATTCTTTCTTGCCATGTAGTTTTTATATTTTTTACATAATTGTAACATCACATTCAACTCATACCTCTGCTTTCCATCTATGTATACTCCATCTAATTGCCTTAAAGTTTAGAAAGTTTTTAGGAATTATAAATATCATTTTCCCCATATATAAATATAAACAGTTGACCATTACCAAATCCTTTATGATTTCTCTTTCCTATTTACCTTTACGTGCTTTTTTTATACCTTGTATTTGAAAGTCAGATATTCTATTCAACTCTAGTATTTTCATCAGGAATGCTTTAAAGTCCTTTATTTCATTGAATATTCAGTTTATTCCCTGAAGGATTAAACTCAGTTCTGCTGGGTATGTGAGTCTTCGTTGTAAGCCTAGCTCTTTTGCCTTCTGGAATATTATATTCCAAGCCCTCCAATCCTTTCAAGTAGAAGTTGATAAATTTTGATTGTGGCTCCAAGATATTTGAATTGTTTCTTTTTGGCTGCTGGCAATATTTCATCCTTGATGAGAAAGGTCAGGAATTTTTCTATAATATTCCTGTTTTTTTGTTTTTCTTGGTTTTGTTTTTTATTTTGGGATCTCTTTCAGGAAGTGATCAGTTACTTCTTTCAATTACTATTTTACCATCTGGGTCTAGAATATCACAGCAGTTTTGTTAATTTCTAGAAAGATGATAGGTGGACTCTCTCTCTCTCTCTCTCTCTCTCTCTCTCTCTCTCTTTCTCTCCCTCTCTCTCTCTCTCTCCCCCTCACAAAAATGTTTTGGGTAGTCCAACAATTCTTTTTTTTTATTATTTTTTAAATTAATTTATAAGTTTTGTTTCAGTTGGCAAGATTCAATTCCATAGTTCCTTGAATTTCAAATTTCATTTACCTCCCCCCACAACAGCATATAGTCCAGTATAGGATCTGCAAATACATTCGTATTAGACATTAGTACAATTACAAAGGCATATTGTACTAGGTGTGAAGGAAAATGGTAAAGAAGAAATAAGAACAAACAATGAGAAGAAAAAGATCAATTAATTTGCTTCCATCAGGATTCAGCTTCAGTTCTTTCTAGTTATATCTCTGGATGTCTCTACTCTACAAACTGTTCGGGAAAATTAGGGAAGGAGCCCTACCAAATTCTTTCTATGACACAAATATAGTACCAATTCCTAAATCAGGAAGAGATAAAACAGAGAAAGAAAATTATAGACCTATTGCCCATCATGAATTTAGATGCAAACGTTTTAAATAAAATATTAGCCAAAAGACTCCAACAAATTATCACAAAAATAATACACTTTGATCAGGTAGGATTTATTCCAGGAATGCAAGGATGGTTTAATATTAGGCAAAACATCAGTATAATTGAGCATATCAACACTAAAACTAGCAGAAACCACATGATTATCTCAATAGATGCAGAAAATGCTTTTGACAAAGTACAACATCCATTCCTATTAAAAACACTAGAAAGTATAGGAATAAATGGAGCCTTCATTAAAATAGTAGATAGCATCTATTTAAAACCATCAGCAAGTATTATATCAATGGGGATAAACTAGAAGCATTTCCCATAAGATCAGGAGTGAAACAAGGGTGTCCACTATAACCCCTCTTATTCAATCTGGTACTAGAAACCTTAGCAGTAACAATTAGAGAGGAAAAAGAAATCAAAGGAATCAAATTAGGCAAAGAAGAGACCAAGCTATCACTCTTTGCAGATAATATGATGATATACTTAGAGAATCCCAGAGAATCAAGTAAAAAACTACTTGAGACAATAAATAAATATGGCAAAGTTGCAGGATATAAAATAAACCCACACAAATCCCTGGCATTCCTGTATATCTCTAATGAAACTCAACAATAAGAGAAAGAAAGAGAAATCCCATTTAAAGTCATTGTAGACATTATGAAATATTTGGGAATCTATCTGCCAAAATAAAGCCAGAATCTATATGATCACAACTATAAAACATTTCTCACCCAAATAAAATCAGATCTAACTAATTGGAAAAATATCAATTGCTCCTGGCTGGGTCAAGCTAATATAATAAAAATGACAATTTTACCCAAACAAAATTATATGTTTAGTGCCATACCAATCAATTTAACAAAAAAAGCTACTTTTTAGAGTTAGACAAAATAATAATAAAATTTTTTGGATAAACAAATGGTCTAGAATATCAAGGGAATTAATGAAAAGATGCTAGGGAAGGCGGACTAGCTATACCTGATTTTAACCTGTATTATACAGCAGCAGTCATTAAAACTGCTTGGTATTGGCAGAGGAGTAGAGTAGAACAATGGAATAGATTGGGTGCAGGAGACCCAGCAGTTAATGAATATAGTAATCTCTTGTTTGATAAACCCAAAGACCCCAGTTTTGGGGATAAGAATTCACTATTAGTCCAACAATTCTTAAATTATTTCTCCTGGATCTATTTTCCTGGAAAGTTGCTTTTTTTCTGAAAAAAAAAAATAGTTTATATTTTATTCTATTTTTTCATTCTTTTGATTTTGTTTGATTGTTTCTTGATGTCTTGTGAAATTATTAGCTTCTACTTGGCCAAACCTAATTTTTAAGAAATTATTTTTTTTCCAGTGAATGTTTATACCTTTATTTCCATTTTATCAATTCTACTTCTTAAGGACTTCTTCCCTTCAGAGAATTTTTGTATATCTTCTTCCATTTGGCCAATACTGCTTTTTTTTTTTTTAACAAATGCTTTATTAACTACTGGTTTACATCATTCATTTCCACCAGATTTTGAGTTACAATTTTCCCCATTTTTCCCCTACCTACCTCCTCAGATATCCACAAGATATCCCCTCATCCAATCTGCTCTCTCCCATATCTTCTCACATAACCCCTTCAACTTTAGCATTAGGGCAAGGTGAATCTCTGTGCCCCAATGGCTGCACATCTTATCTCCCAATTACATGCAAAATAGTGTTAATAATAGTATATATATATATATATATATATATATTTGGAACTTTAATTTTAAAACTTCAAATTTCTGATCCATTCCCTTCCTCCCTTGTCACCCACTACCTCTGGGAATATAAGCAATTCAGTATGTGTTGTACATGTATAGCTATGCAAAACATTACCATAGTAGATATATTGCAAAAGACTGCTTATATTTCCCTCCCAACCCATCCCACCCCCCACCTGGTCCATTCCCTACTTTGATCCTCTCCATTTTTGAAAGTGGGTTATTCCAACCTCCCCTCTCCCCAGAATGCCCTGTAACACACTCATATTTTCATTTGGGGCTTTTGGTACAGGAGTTCTGACCTCATAGACCTCCTCCTGTTCCATGCTTCGATACTCTTTGCACCCAAAATAGGAGTCTAATGTTGCATTTTTCTGTTTATTTTGTTTCCTTTGCCTCTGCATGTTGCCACTTAATAACTTGACTTTTGGGCTTGTTGCCACAGTAGGACTCTGCCACCAGACAGAGGAGCTTCCCTCCCAAACGTTGGGGTCTTCACAACTTCTGGAGGTATTAGTTGGGTGGCCTCTGTAAAGCCTCCACATGCTCTGGCAAGCTGGATTCCCACCCCAGACCTCCCCCCAGATCACAATCCAGATCCAAGCAGGTTAAAGCAAGAGTGACTAACTCCCAGACTGATTGCTGGATCTCCCTACAGTTTGCAGACCAGGAGCTGAAGCTGCCACTGAAACTGCAAAATGGCTTCTGTGACATGGTTACTCTGCTTCTTGCTTCTTGCCCCCAGGGGAAGAAGCATGTGCATTCCCCAAATACTGGTCCCAAAGTCCATAGGGCACTAACCTCTCACTTTGTCCTAGGCATATCTGTGTTGATAATTGTGGAATTGCCACCACTATTGGTGTTCTGGGGTCCCTCCAGCAGGCTGCTGGCCCAGCCACCCTGGGGCTAAAGCCAAGACTCACTTGGCCTGGGCTTGGCTCCCAGAGTTCTGTGCTGTTGGCTCCCAGCAAGCTGTGCTGGTCATTCCCTACAGGGCTGCTGGGCTGTCCTCAGCAGGAGGTTAGCTTCTCTGTGTCATTCTGTGGGTGCTGGAGCTCCAGAAGTTGTTTAGAGCACACCTTTTACATTGTTTGGAAGTGGTGTGGGGGAGAGCACCTTGGAAGTGCTGTTTCTATTTGGCTCTATCTTGGCTCCGAGCCAATACTGCTTTTCAAGGCATTTTTTCTCTTCATTTGATTTTTGTGCCTCTTTTACTATTTGACCTAGTCTATTTTTTAAAGTGTTATTTTTTTCAACTTTTTTTGTGTCTTCCTTTACCAAGCTGTTGACTCTATTTTTTTTCATTATTTTCTTGCATCACTCTCATTTCTCTTTCCAATTTTGCCTCTACCTCTCTTACTTGATTTTAAAAATTTCTTCTCAACTCTTCCATGGCCTGAGACCAGTTCATACTTTTCTTAAAGGTTTTTAATGCAGTAATTTTGATTCTGTTGCCTTCCTCTGAGTGTGTGGTATGATCTACCTTGCCACCATAATAATTTTTTCCATAGTCAGAATTTTTTCTGTTGTTTGCTCATTTTCCATCCTATTTCTTGAATTTTAACTATGCTAAAGTGGGCCTCTGCTTCCCTAGTAAAGGGGACACTGTCCCAAACTTCAGATTTTTTTGTGCAGCTGCTTTCAGAAGTAATTCTAGGGACCTATAGGTTTTGGCTCTTCCAAGGTCGTATGACCTAGAGAGAAGTGTGTTTACCAGTCTCCTGTACTAGGTACTGGTTTTTGAGTATTCATAAGTACTGTGGAACTATGACCAGGGACCCTGCTCCCCTGCTCCGCTGTATCTTAAACCATTACTGGGGTTATCCTCTGTTGTTCCAGTGATCCTCCTCCCATTGGGACTGAGACCCAGCATTGTAACTCATATACAAGTATAGGCAATGCAACAGTGTCTCTCCACTGTTGCCAACAAAAGGATCCCCAAAATATGATCCCCTTTCTATGTATAGACTTAGAGATCTGTAAACTACCACTGCTGATACTGATACAGTTGCCTGGAGACCTGTTTCTGGTTTCCTGAGACCAGGCCTGTGCTGGTGGAAACTGTGCTGGACTGAGCTCCTCTCTCACCCTGGTACAACATACCTTTTCTGCCACCTTCAAATTTGTCTTTGGCTGGAAAATTGTTTCACTTCTTTCCATGGGTTCTGCTGCTCTAGAATTCGTTTAGTCGTTAACAGTATTTTAAGGGGTTTGGGAGACAGTTCAGGTGAGTCCTTGACTTTACTCAATCACTTTGACTCCTCTCCCCTAAATTCATAAAAGCTTATTAAATGAAGATTGACCACCTGGTGCTTTTTTTTCCTGCCAAAAATTTTTGCAACAGTATTCTATTAGTATATTGAGGGATGCGTGTATGATTAACATTGATCATAGCAAACTTAAACTACTAAATATAAGCGTGAAGTTTAATTTAATTTAGGAAGTTAGTTAAAATTTTCCTATTTTATTCATATCATTTCAACACAGGCTGAACTTGTCTTTCCAGAGGAAATAAAAGCTGAAAGAGTTATCTATCTCAAAAAAATATCTAAAGCAATTTACCTGACTGCCTTCTTTGTCCTCAGATTTTTCATGTATGCATTTCCAGAGGTTGGAACAATACATTGCAAGTGATTTACCCTCAATGTTTTTTTTTAATTTAATTTTAAATGAATGATAGTCTTTCCTTTGTCTGGACAGGGATTTCTTATATCAATTCTTCCAAAATTCTCTATCAGTGACAGACATTACTAATCTTCTAAATTTGTAATTTTGGCATTATGACTGGGTTAGATTACTGCAAGTAAAGACTATCCTGAAGTGGTTGCATTATTTTGTATTTTTACTGCCTATTTCATTGGTTTGGAATCAATGAACATTTTTTTACTGCATTTTAACTTCAAATGTTAAGAATTCAAATACTCAGAGCTACTACAGGAGATTATTTTTTTTTATCTTTTTAGAGGGAAATTGGGGTTAAGTGACTTGCCCAAGGTCACATAGTTAGTTTTTGTGTTAAGTGTCTGAGGACAGATTTGGACTCAGGTCCTCCTGACTCCAGGGCTGGTGCTCTATTCACTGTGCCACCTAGCCACCCCTACAGGAGATTCTTTAGTTCTTTGGTACCTACCTGTACCTTCCATTCCTCTCCCTTCAACATATATCCTTGTATTTTCCAGATCATGACATTTTTATCTCCACATCTGTTGCTCCTTTTCTCCATGCCTACAATCTTAATGGGGTATAAAATGTGCTCAGAGAAGACTAGCACTTCTAGTGTGAACTCTACTAAGTCCCTTTTAGGGCTGCTTTCAAATTTTGGTGTCCAAATGATTCACTCAACTCTCATCTATGGGTGTCTCAAATTTTATGGCTATCAGGCCTTGGAGCCTCAAACCCTTTGGTGAGTTAGGGGGTATCCACCCCAAGCATGTGAAGACCTCCCCTGGTGGAATGGGCAGACAAGAACAATTTGTTCCAATGGCCATGAAGACATCTGAAGCAGGTGCTATGGAGGGCTAAGAGCTTATTTAGACATTTAAGACAGCAAGGTCATCCACGGCATCCTAAACCATTACCAGTCATTAACTTTGTCTTGCTACTGGACTTTGATAACTTTGGAAGAGAAAGTTAGGCCAATGACTTTACCTAATTCTGCCTCACTTAAATCCTATTTATGTATGAATCAAAAGAGATCACCCATACCTTTTTACAATTTTAACATATCTCAAAATATTTTGGTGACAGGAAAGTGATGGAGAGCAGATATGGATACACTGGGAGCTGTATTCACAATCCTGCACACAGGCTGCCCAGGTCATAGGGTCTTCTTCTCACTGGAAAACACAATGGAATTTGGCAGCCTTCTATATGTCTGAGTAGCCTTTTAAGGACTGAACTGTTTACCTTGTGATGTGAGGAAGAGGCTGGAAAAGGTGCCTTAAAAATTGTGTGCTCCATTGTTGGTGGAGTTGTGAACTTATCCAACCATTCTGGAGAACAATTTTGAACATGACCAATGGGCTATAAAAATATGCATACCCTTTGACGCAGCAATACCACTTTTAGGTCTGTAGCCAAAGAGGCCATAAAAATGTGAAAAGGACCTGCAGGTATAAAAATATTTATAGCAGCTCTTTTTGTGTTGCCCAAGAATTGGAAATTGAGGGGATGCCCAACAACTGGGGAATGGCTGAACAAGTTGTGGTATATGAATGTAATAGAATACTATTATTGTTCCATAAGTAATGATGAGGAGGTAGACTTCAAAAACCTGGAAAGACTTACATGATCTCATGCTCATTGAAGTGAGCAGAACCAGGAAAATTTTGTTACACAGTAACTGCAACATTGTGTAATGACTAACTTTGATAGACTTACTTTTTCTTAGCAATGCAAAGATCTAAGACAACCCCAAAAGACTCATGATAGAAGATGCTATCCACATGCAGAAAATTAAGTGTGGAGTCTGACTGCACATTGAAGCATACTAATTGCTTTTTTTTGTTTTGTTTTCTTCTTTCTCATGATTCCTCCCACTGGCTAATTGTGATTAATGTGAAAATAAATTTCATATGTATGTATAGGGAGAGCCTATATCAGATTGCATGCTGACTTAGAGAAGGAAGAGGGAAGGAAGGGGGAGAAAATTTTGAACTTAAAATCTTATGGAAGTAAACATTGAAAACTAAACTAAATTAATTAATTAAAAACTGTCTTCTTCACCCAACCACACCCTATTTACCACAGCAGATGGGGATCCCATCATACAGTCAAACCGCCAATGGAAAAAAAAAAGAACAGAAACTTTTGCAGAGATTATTCCATTCAGCATACATGGAATGTGTGCATGTTTATGGACAACATGAAATCCAGTAGACCTGAAAGATTAACAGCTCTTTTTGAGAGAACTCAGCAGGTATCAGATCCAAGTAGCAAGCCTAAGTGTAAAAAATGACTAGCAAATGAATTCCAGTTTACTGAAGTCAATGCTGGATACACATTTTTCTGTAGTGGTCACAGTGAAGGGGAACACTGTGAAGCTGGCACAGGTGTTGTACTGGAAATAATTGAGTCAATAAACTTGTATGTTCTCAACAGAAGTGAATGACAGAAAACAATTTGCAACAAAACCCCACACCACCATCATCCGTACATATACTGCCAGCACGATGGAACCTGATGAGATCAAAGAAAAAGAAATTTGGAGACCTGGAGACCCTCATCATTAATATGTCAAAAGAGGGTAAGTTTGTAATTCTTCGTGACTTTAACATAAGAGCAGGCACAGACCACCAGATGTGGCAGGGAGTACTTACAAAGAATGAAGTCTGCAAGAGCAAAAGCAAGGGTAGCATACTACTGAAGACTTCTGTATCTCATGACTTTTTTATTACTAACACTGTCTTCAGTTTATCTAAATGCAATAAAACTAGATGTCATAATTGGCCTCAAGGCAAGATGAATATCAGAAGACAATGTCAAAATATTAGAGCACTTTTCTGGACGTGAAGAGTGTGTTGCTAACTTGGAGGGAAAGTTGAGCTACCACATGGTTAGCAACAGTGGAATAGAAAAGGAATGAGCAATGTTCACAGATTTGATATACAGCACCACATTTACTCATCTGGGCCAGAACACTTGCAAATATCAAGATTGATTTGATAAAAATTATGGGGAAATTCAGAAGCTGCTAAATAAAAATAAGAACTCCACAGGATTTACCAGCAGAATAATCTGTTGATCTCTAAGAAGGCAAACATTTAACCCCATCAAAAGGAAAGTGCAAATAAAGCTTAGAGAGGTGCAGTAACCAGGCAAATAAAATTCAGTTTTGTGTTGATAATACCAACCCAATGCACTTTTATGATGCCCTGTAGTTTATATAGGGTCACCCATGGTGCACCTCAATTACTAAGTGCTGATGGAGTCACATTGATTAGTGATAAGAACATAATTCTGGAGAGATGAACTGAACACGTCTGCAGTGCTCTCTATAGACTATTATCAATTAATGCTGAAGCCTTTCACCATATACCTCAGCTTGAAGTCAATCACTCTCCAGCCAAATTTCCAACTGAAGAAGTCGTTTTGAATGCCATTAAGCTTCTTTCCTGTGGCAAATCACCCAATGTTGATTCTATTCCAGCTGAGATTTGTAAGGCAGGGACTCCACTGCTCTTACAAAAACTGATGGAAATCTTCTAGGTTATGTGGTAAGAGGAGCTTATCACCCAGGAGTTCAAGGACACCTTTGTTGTCCATCTCTTTAAAGGTAAAAGGAATAGATTGTCTTGTGACAATCATGAGGGATTCTCTATCTTAGATATTGCTGGCAAGATTCTTGCTGGAGTTCTCCTCAACAGCTTAATCCTTCACTTGGAAGGTAGTCATCTACCTGAGAGCAAGTGTGACTTCAGTGAGAGCCACGGAATGGTCAATACAGTTGTTTGCTGCCTGAAAACTCCACAAGAAGTAACAGGAGCAAAACAGTGATGTATACACAACATTCATTGATCTGAGCAAGAACTTTGAGAGTGTCAATTGAGAGGGCTTGTGGAAAATTATGTCAAAATTTGGTTGCCCAGAGAAATTCATCACTATTTTATATCAATTTAATTATGGCATGCTTGCCCAGGTTCTGTGCTTTCACAGTCACCAGTAGAATGAAACAAAGCAGTGTGCTTGCTCCCACACTTTTAGCATATTTTCAGCGATGTTGTCAGATGTCTTCAGCAAGGACAAAAACATCATAAAGATTAGCTACTACATTGATGGTAAGCTATTTAACTTGAAAAGCCTATAAGCCAAGACTAAAGTGGAGGGAGAGTTGGTGCAAACTTTTTGTTCACAAACTTGCACTCAAAGCTGCCTCTGAAGCTGATTTGCAGCTAAGTATGGATCAATTCTCTCTGCTAGTGCTAATTTTGGTCTAAAATTAACACCAAGAAACCACATGTTCTCCACAAACCAGCACCACACCATCCATATGTGGAACCACTGGCTACACCAAATGGAGAAATTTTGAATACGGTGGATATGTTCAACTATACTGGCAATATATATTCCAGGGATGTCCACAAAGATGAAAAGATTGGTGGCAGAGCTAGATCAGTGTTTCAGAAGCTCTAAAGGAAAGTGTGAGAGAGTAGTGGTATTAGATTCCTTAATAAATGAAAGTATATAGAGTTGTTGTGCTGACTTCATTGTTGTATGCCTGTGAAACCTGATCAGTATGCCAGCACCATGCCAAGAATCTGAATTGCTTCCATTTGAATTGTCAAGAAGATTCTGAAGATCACCTGGTAGGATAATGTAACAGACACTGAGGTTCTTTCTCAAGCTAAACTGTCAAGTATTCAAACTCTACTGCAGGGAGCACAACTCCAATGGTCTGGCACATAATTTGAGTACCAAATGTATGTTTGTCAAAAAGACTATTTTATGGAGAACTCACACAAGGCCAGAGCTCACATTGTGGTCAGAAGACATGATACAAGGACACTCTCAAGGTCTCTCTAAAGAACTTTGGAATAAATTGCATGACATATAGATTGGGAGATAATGGCAGATATGTAACCAGCATGGTGGACCCATATCAAAAAAAAAAGGCTCTGTGCTCTCATGAGTGAAACAGAATTGCATTTGCTCAAAAACATGTGAGGTGTACAAGTTTAGAGTCATGTCTGCTCCAAATGTTCATATGGACTATCTGTGCCCAACCTGTGGTGAGCTTTCTGAGCTCATATTGATCTGATCAGATGCATTCAGACACACTGTACCTTAATTCTAACATAGCTGTGTCATTTAGGTCCCCTTCAAGAATGAAGAACAGCAGCCAACCAACCATCTTAATGCAAGGCCTTAACACATCTCATCAATAATGGCCACTTAATTTCTCTTTTTGATTCATCTTTCACCATTCTATTTTTCACCATTTCACCATTCTATAGTTCACTGATAAGCATTTTAAATACTCACTATATTGCATGAATTACTATAAGTCCTAGGGATCCAAAGAAAGACTATAAGACTGACCCACTTTCTAATGTAAGAGATAACATCTAAATAACTATCTACATAAAATATATGCAAAGGATAATGCAGGTAATCTCAAAGGAAAACAGGGAGGTGGATGGCAGGAGAGATGTGTAAAGAAAGGCCTTCTATAGGATGTGAGATTACAGCTTATCCTTGAGATAGAGTTGAAGAAGGAGAATGTTCCAGGTATAGGGCACAGCCATTGTAAAGGGACAGCTGAGTACTGGAGTGTACTGTGCAAGGAACACCAAGCAGTGTCATGTAGCTGGATCATAGAGTGGAGAGTACTAGAAAATAGGAAAGGCCAGTTGTAAAGGCCTTTAGATGCCAAATGAGAACTTTATATTTGATCATGTAGGAGATAGATGCCCTGAAGTTTATTGCATGGGTTGGGGTGGGGGGAGGAGAGGGTGTCATAGATGATCTGGACTATGTTTTAGGAAAATCAATTTGGCAGCTAACTGGATGATATTTTGGAGTAGGGAAAGACCTCAGGCAGAGAGACCAAACTGAAGGCTTGAGGCCTCACTTTATATTTTATATTGGAAAATTAGTGAAAGCCCAAGTGGTGAAGCACTTTGCCCCCAAAAGATTTTTTCCCTCTCAAACAACAACAATCTCAACCAGCAACTAGCAATGGGCCCTTAAACCCACAAGAATTATGGCTTTGCAGTTATATTTCTCTTCAATGTCATGTGCAATGGTCTCATTAACCTAGTAATGAGACAAGATCTGAAAAGTCATTTTGCCTGAATGTCAATTTTAGAATTTTCAATTATTAATAAGATTTTAACATAAATGCAGGAATGATAGGGCTAGTGATACATTGAAAACAAACTTTAATGTTTTGCAAATGTTCTACAGTCTCTTAAAGTTCATGTCATATTAATTATTGTTTTTTCCAAATAGAGATTAAAGGAAAGGATAGGAAAGGGAAGGGGAAAGAAAAAAAGAGAAAGTAAGAATAAGAAAAAGAAAAGACAAAAGGAGTGAAAAAAAGAAAGCAAGCTACTATTGCACCAATGTGAAATTACACATATTCTTTCTTTTAGACAGCAGGACTTTTAAAAAGATTAATTATCACAAAGTGCTCCAGGCTACTACCTAACTATTGACTTAATAGACACATTTGATTGTCTTGTTTTCTTAGAATCATAGGAAAGGAAGGTACCTTAAAAAGGCATCAAGTTCAATTTCTTCCCTGCAGGCTTCAATACTTTAGCCACCCCAGACACATAAGAACATATGATTGAAACAAATCCCAATCACAAAAACAAACAAATAAAAACACCAGAGATATATAGATTGCTTTTACCCTGTGAGAAGTTATTGCTATATTTCAAGACACATTTTTTTTAAATCAGTTCACTTCCTTAAAACTTAGTCAAATAATTTACTATTAGAGTTTGAAACTGTAAAATTCCAACATTTATGATGAATCAGACCAAAAAAAATTTCAGCAGCCTCTAGAAATCTTGATATTTGGGGCTAGCTGGGCAATTGCATTGCTTTTGAAAATTTTTCATATAAATATCTGGCACTTCCTAGAGATTGCCTTAATAAAAATTCAAATGGAAATGGTGATATTGCACTGTCAAAAGAAAAAAAAAACTAACGTGATTGTTGACTGCATAAGAAAATATTAGGACATTATGCACCAACCTTAAAATGCTGATTCCAGACAGACGAATCCATTCATCACAATGAGCAACAAACATAAATTATGTTTTCTTATTTAAAAGTGTCTCTAAAAATATTTTTGCTTTATATCTCAGTTTTTTCAAATTCATAATTAGCATTGATACAGACCTCAGTGAAATTGTCAGTGAAACTGTGGTTCACATTCTGGCCTCTGTCATAGTGTAACATTTCAAACAAATTAATGTTGTAGCAAATATGCCATGTGACAAAAAAATGACTAGTCCTTAATACAATAATTTAAGTATTTTAACCATTTTTATTAGCACCTGAGTTCACATCATATTCTTGAAATATTACATAAACTTTTATTTAAATAGCATGGCCATTAGTCAGATGTCCAGCAATATGAGATCTATAGGTTCAACCTATTAATTTGACTTATTTTATATTTGTATAAATATAACACTTTAAAAAGTGACTCGATATCTATGTTCATGACAGAATTATGTAATGGCTTTGTACATGGATCACAAAGGATAAATCTATTGAGAGATTTTACTGGACTGTGGTTCATGTTTGCATTATTCCAGGTTCATAATATTATGAAAATATTATTATTAAGAAGTATGACCCATGCCTGACATATTCAAAGGAAAGTTCTAAAAATTTAGATCGAATACTTGCAACATATATAAGTATCATCAAGCCTTTGGCACCTAGAGCTAGTAATGAATGTCCATTTCCCCATATACATATGCATATTTAACTGGCAAAGAAAAATTTTAATGTTACTAAATTGTTATGAGAGAAGTAATTTTCTCTATAATACTTATTTTACTAGGTTGGCCCCAAAATACTCTCACTATATTTTATACTCTCTCTCCTCTCATCTAGGATGTTATGTATTGACTACTACTGGCCCAATCCCAATACTGATAGGCATGGAAATTGTAACTTGCTCCATGTTTTTTGTCCTGAGTTTGCTCTTACTGAAGAATCAATGGTGAAATCAAAGGAGAAGAAAAGGTTATTTCTTATTAGAACTGTTTTAACTGTTATATTATGAAGAAATTTAATAACAATAAGAAACAAAATTTATGATGTGAAAATCTGGGTAGATTGTTTTTTTTTTTTTTTTTTTGGTTTTTGGAGGGCAATTGGGGTTAAGTAACTTGCCCAAGGTCACACGGCTAGGTTTTTGTTTGTGTGTGCATTAAGTGTCTGAGGCCGGATTTGAACTCAGGTCCTTCTGACTCCAGGGCCAATGCTCTACTCACTGCGCCAACTAGCCTCCCCAAGGGTAGATTGTTTTTAATGATGGTTTTGAGAGGAGTTAAAAGTAATGACTGAAAAGAATATGGAGGAAGAAATAGGATGGACAGTCCTTACTTCATGATAGAACTGTTTTAAACTTTATCAGAAGGAAAAGGAAGAGGAAGAGGGAGGAGAAAGAGAGAGAAGGAGGAGGAGGAGGAAAAAGTGAAGGAAGAGGAGAGGAGAACAAAAGGGAGGAGGAGGAGGAAAAGGCAGAGGAGGAAGAGAAGGACAAGGAGAAAGAGGGAAGAGAAAGAGGGAGAAGAGAAAGGGAGAAGGAGGAGGAAGAATAGGAAGAGGAGGAGAAAAGTACAAAGCAACCATGGGGGAGGGGTGAGATCTTAACACCACTTGGGACTCTCACTCCCTCTTCATTAATCTGCTTCCTCATCTGCTACACCTTGGCTCTGGAAATATCTATCTGAGGAAAAAAGACACAGGAGATATGAAATTCTGCAGTCAAGCTTACTGACAGGAAGCTGATGTATAGAAAGGCAGCACTAACATGAAACAGGGAGCAACAGTTCTGACAACTATAGTGGTCTTTTCATTCTTGGCAAGTGGAATTTGCCATCTACAATCCCAGATTTCTATTGTTTATCTTCAAGTTGATGATGAGATCGAATTCTACAAATAAGACCTCATCCTAGAAAAAGGGCTATTTTTCTACTCTCTCAAGGAAAGCAAATAAACAAGAACGTCTAAGAAACAAACTCAAAAGTATACATCAGGATTCATTTTTTATTATTATTTACAGTCTAATACTGTGCTGGCCCTGGGAGAAACTTTTGAGAACATGAAAGAGGAGATCAGTGCAGTACATGTGATTGTTTCCAATCAGACAAACAATGAAATGATCTGAATCTTTCAGCATTTTGATAACTTCATGGAGAAAATGGACAAGCATTCATGGAAGGCAATACCAGTGAAAGAATGGACAATAAAGGCAAGAAAAAGAATAAAAAGCAGAAAAGCTATGGGGAACACTATTGGTTAGTAGAAGAAGAATCTCAGGCACATTTGGGATTCTGCTTCAGTCCCCAAAGCGTGCTAAAGACCCAAATTGGTTTTTCTGTCTTGTTTGGCACTGCAACCTAGCCTGAAATCTCTTTCCCAAGAGAGTGAAAGTCTGTCTTCCTGTGATCTTAGAAGAAAATCCAGGAGGTTGATGGGAAGTCATACAATTAAAGTAAAAAGAAAAAAGGGGGGAAAAGTTACCATGTTTTATTGGAGATGGGGGTGTGATCATCTTTTTTTCCTTTCCCCCTCTCCTAAATGGAATTCTGATTCTGACCTAAATTAACAGCAGCATCATTCGCAGTGCGAATACAAGGTGTTACCCATCAAAAAGTACTACTGTCACTCTTAATAGTTGTATGAATAAAAACAATCGCACAAATATTCCCATAAAATTCATTAATTATGTGTGTCTACAGTTTTCTTTCTTTGTTTTGTCTCTCCTTTTTAGAGATATAAGAGAGCTGTTGTACAGTTGTCAGAAGTGTATTACTGAAAATACATTATAACTTACAAGATAACTTTTTGGGGGTAGGGTGGGGGTTTAAAGGGGTTAGAAGTTTGTTGTGGTTGTTATTTTTATTCTGAACAAAAACACCAAACCAACTGTGCATTTCTACATAAATGGAAGTGAAAAAAGATGTTTGTATATGAAACTGCAAATCACTTTTATAAACACCATATTTTCTATTAAAATATATAACATATTTGAAATGCAGCTTTCAATTGGGTCTTACCAATTTCTCATCGTTTCTTGTCTTTTTATGCTTTCAATGCATTAAAAATGCTTTAATAATGTTCTTTTAATATTTCTTATTGGTTTTTTTTTCTTTCTTTTGTCACTCAATGCCTAGCTTTATTCTCACTTTTATCTTATCACCAATTTATCACTTTTTTTTCTGAAACAAATATACATAGTCAAGGAAAACATATCCCCTTATTGGCTGTTAGAAAAAAAAGTATGTTTAATTCAACATGATGAATCTATCATCTCTGCATAATGAAAGAGGTATCATTTTCAGTCATTACCCCTCTGGAATCATGGTACATCATTGCATCAATCAGACTTTTTCTTAAGTCTTTCAAAATTCTTTTGCTTTATAATGTAGAAGTCCAATCCTTTCAACATATGATACTTCATAAGGCTGTGGGGATTTTTTGTTAAAGATACTGGATTGGTTTGCCATTTCCTTCTCCTCCTCATTGTACAGATGACAAAACTGAGGCAAACAGGGTTAACTGATTTGCCCAGGGTCACACAGCTAGTAAGTTTTTGAGGCCAAATTTGAATTCAGGAAGATGAGTCTTCCAGACTCCAGACCCGGTACTATGTCTACAAACCACCAATTAGCCCTGTTATAATTTTGCTTCTATATAAAATGTTCTGGCTCTGCTAATATTACTCTACAATAGTATATAAATCCCCCCACTTTTCCTTGAACCTTTCTCTGATTTAATGTTTCTTAACACAAACTACTATTCTATTGTATTCCTACATCATAGTTTGTTCATTAATTCTACAATTTCCCCCCACCTTTATTTTCAATTCTATGCAGTAAGAAAAATAGCCACTTTAAATATTTATGTGCACAAAGTTCTATGCTAAACTTTTTTGGGGGTTAATACTAGTATGACATCACTGGGGGAAACATAATACAAGATTTAGTGATTTGGGGGACATAGCTCAAAATTTAATTCTAAAATTCCTGAACCAATTCATAGCTTAACCAACTGTCCACCAATGTGCCTGTTTTTTAATGGTCCTTCCAACTTTTGTCATTTTCTTTTTTTTTTCAACTGCTAATATGATGGGTATAATATGGAACTTCAGAATTGCTTTAACTTGTATTTCTCTAATTATTAACAATCTGATTCCTTTGTATATTTATAGATAGCTTGAATTTTTTCCTTGAAAACTTCCTATTTATACCTTTGAATGCTTCTCAATTGATAATGGCTCTCAATCCTACACAGTTGAATCACTTCTTTATACTTTGGAAATAAAGAGAAATTATCAGAGAAAATTGCTGCAAAGATTGTTGCTGCTGAGAAATTCCTAAGGCAAGCTCAGAAGAACAAAATAATCTGGAAAGCATCCTAGATCCTAATGTTTATCAATTCTAGCATGGGAACTTTTTTTTTCCATCCAAGATAGAGCAAAACCAGCCTCTGACTTACTAGATGAATCAGAGCATGTTGCCTAAGCAAGCAGATGAGAAGTGATTGCCTATGGTCACACAATTTGTTTCAGTGACAGAATATGAAACAGTTCTTAACTCTACCCAGTACTCTATTTATATCAGAAAATTCCTTTAATAATTAAAAGGCTACAATATATGAGAGCTGCTATAATACCTCAATTTACATTGAACTACAGTGAAGATATGTGGATTAAGTATATTTGAGTTAAAAATGTAATGGTTCCATCATGGTCCCTGAAATTTTCCTTATTAAAATATATTTTTCTTAAGAATTATTATGTTTCTTTAACATGTATTTACTGGGAGTTTACTATGTATAATAGTCTTGATTGTGAATCTAAAAAACTAATGTGTGAAGTGTCAGATCCTAATTACTTGATCATCACAGTACTCTCCCCTGAAATCTCTTTGTTTTCTTGTGATTTATCTTCTCCTTAAAAGTGAGGTATAAGAAGGTGATGGAAATTCATTGAATCAAGGTAGTTAGGTTCAAATATATCAGACAATTAATGCCTTGATCTTAATTCACAACTTTTTCTAAAACCTGAAATTCTAGAAGGCAAAATGACAATTAATGTCACACCACCATCAATCAATCAGTCAGTCAATAAGTATTTATTCAGTGCCTACCTTTGACCAAGTAGTGTCTACCTCCTAAAGATATGATCTTTCAAACAATTTTTTTAAAAAGATTAGATCAAAAAATAAAATTTCTCTCTGCTGCACCTCTGACAGTTAATTCTCCCTTACAATTCCCATTTGACAACACCAATACAATTCTCAAATATGTTAATAAAACATCACCTAATTCCAATCTTTCATAGCTCTTGGTGCTTTATACTCACAGTATATGGACAGAATGCTGCATTACCTTTGATGACCCAGAAATGGGTATTGACTTTTGGTTAATCAGTCAACAATCAGAGTAAAATCATTTGCTGTTGGAGTCATTAAGGAGATGGACAATGTGTAAAAATTCTGATTTAAATTGTCATTGGTTTAGAGTTTTGTTAAAAACTCAACTTATGAATTACATGGCCAGAATGACTATATTTGGCTATGATAGAAAGCACACAATATGGTTTGAAAATTAGATGAATTCTGCACTTATTTTTCTGTTTTATAATAGTGGACTGTAAGGTATTTTAGAGTAACAATCATCTCAGTTGATTATTTTCATTTGAAGCACTTAGCACAGTTTCTGGCTCATAGATTTGAACTAAAGTCAGTCCTCTTTATTTTATAGAGTAGGTCAAGGAAGGTGGGACTTGCCCAAGGTTCCACCATAACAAAATTTAATAAATGCATATTGAGAGCTGTTTATACTCCCCTCAATTTAGCTTCTATAAGTGTTTTGAGACCCTTAGAAGAAACTGAAGGATTCCAGGCATTGTTATTATTGTTAAGATAACAATTGTACAATGAAAACAAAGGGAATGGATGTAGAAACCTCTGCCTTTGATGTAAAATAAAGGCAAAGTCTAAACCTCATGTGTTTCTGTATTCATCTGGCAATGGTTATGTGTCTTGGCTCTGAGGATCATTTTGCAGGTGGGTTAGTTCCCACAAATGTTCTCTCATTACAACTCCTCCACACAGGGAGCTACTTTTGGCACCCACAAAGGAATCACTTGTAGGAAAATCACATGAGGTTTATAGCTCAATAGAACTTCCTTCTGGGAAAAGTAGAAAAGGAGCCCAGGGATACATGCTGTCATAAGTAGCTTCTTAGTAGTCAAAGCAGTGGTGGGAGAAGAGAAGCCAACCATTTTGGCAACGTCACCGATACACTTTGATTATAGCAGTGGTAAAATTGGCCACTGAGTTCCCTCTTATTGCCATAACTATGCCACCATAGGCAGATTGCTCACTGTTGGCTCAGCCAGCTCCTCCACATGACCGCCATAGAAACAGCTTGAATTTCATGTGAGATATTCCAAGATGCGAAGCTTCCCACTGGTATCATGCTGAGAAATAAAACTTTAAAACCTCCCTTTGCTCCATGTGGGTAAAGTTAAAGAAGTATTATATCATATCCTGTGTTTAATGAATTAATATCATTGCCTGAACTACAGTTGCTGAATTTGATAACATTTTAAAATATATAAACACAGACAATTTAGGAAGAAAAACTGATCTTGCCAATTTTTTTTATTCTTACTAAATATATTAGTTAACATAAGCATGAGGACTAGACCTATCACTTAATTGATAAAGGCAACTCTGGAGTGTGTAAACTCCCTTTAAGAACGAAGATTGGTACTTTGCAACTTGTTTTAGCAAGTTATTTTTAACTTTGAGAGGTATTCAGGGGTCACAGAGGTAGTTTATGTCATAGACTTGAAGGACAACTAGCTTTTTACTATGCCATAATTACTCTCACTTGTTAACATATCTAAAGTAATATGTACAGTTTATAATTACTTTTGAAGTGAATCTATGTTTGTTATCCACTGTCCATTGTATTCACTATGGCCACATGATTTGCTTTCTCTGCATTTCAAGATTCTATTGAAAAAAGTTGGAAAAATTCAGACATATTACATAGTATAGAAATGAATTTTTCTTATGATTGCACTAATTGTCAAAGTGGGAAAATAATTTACATGATTTTTTTTTGCTTTCTGGGTTTTTTATTATTTAATTAGATAGTTTGTTGTAAAGGATCCAACCACTTAAAAATTTCTGAGTGAATCCTGTATATAAACAAGCTTTTAAGTATTGCTACAAATGACTGGCACAAGAGCCTTTTTAAATCTGTAAAGCAGCAATTGAAATATATCTGAATCTAACTACAGAGGTGAAATGAGAGAGGTTATGAAACTTTACTTGTTACTGCAGAAAAACATAAACAAAAAATTCTGATTTACAAAGATAGAAATTGAGATTGTTGCTCCCACTATTCTAGCCTATGTCATCTAACTTAACTCTCTGGATTCATTAATAAGAATATTATATGATAGAGGAGGACAAAGGTCTGAGTTAAAAATCAGGAGAAAGAAATTTGAAGTGAAATTGAAGGCATTTGGAGTATTGAGGAAGGCCAGAAACTGATATCAGCAAATTCATTAGGTTTTACATAGCAATTGAAGAAAAAAATCATAGTAAGGACACTGCCTGAAATATATGAGCATAAGAAGAAGAACATGAGGAAAAAAGGAAGTACAAAAGGTGGAAAGAGACACTACAAAAAGAATGACTCAAGGAAAACAACTAAGGAAGAGAAGGAAAAGGAAATAAGCAAGTGTAATGAGAATGGTAATTTGAAGATCTTCCCTGCCCTTTAACATACCTACAGGGGAGTTTGAAGACCTCCCCTGCTGTGAAGATAAACTCTATCCCCTAATAGGCTAAATAAAGTCACATGGAGCCAGTAGTTGGAAGAGTTTACTGAAGGGAAGCAGAGCCACAGGAAGCTGGTAAGAGCTAGCCAGATGGTGGGGGAGAGAGGATGCTCAAACAAGGAGATAGAGAGGTTTGTGAATAAATATTTATCTTTATTGGTTTGTGGGAAGGCTGAAGCATGCTGTGGCTCTCAGTGTTATTATGGCTTCTTAATATCTTTGGTACTATGTTTTGGGATTAGGTTCTCTGGTGTCTAAATAAATTCTTCAGTTCTGTCATCTATATGGAGAATTTGGTATATTTTGCAATTGAATACCATGTTATATTTATAGTCACGGTCTTTATCATGATTGTGGGCACTGTAAATATTGCATTTGCACTGAAGTAGTGCAAGGTAAATAAAACAAATTGTTAATAATGGTTAAAAAGACAAAGTTTGAGGGTATTATGAGAAGTGAATGCAAGTGGTATAGTGCTGTCAAAGTGCAGACTATGGAAGAACATGATGTATTAACTGGACAAGTCAGTGACAGTTCCAAAATATAATTATCCATAATAGTTTTCCAAGGGAAGCTACTAGAAACCAATCAATCCATAAACATGGCAGCAAAAGATATAGGATCTTATGTTGACCAAATATCAAATGAAGGGAATATTTGTGGAGTAACCCACACAAAGGGTGCATGTTTGTATATTTGACCATGGCCACATGTTTCTTCTATTGGTATTAAGTTCAGCCCAGTCCTCTTCCTGTATAAGAAGGCCAAGGTGTGCCAGGAATATGACCTGAAACCTAGAAAGGTGTGAAACTAGATAATTGCTAGCCACTGTTATTGAGTTGTATGGACACAAATGTTATTTCCAGACAGGAAGGGCTTCTGGGAATATATTAATGGTGATAGGACTCTGAGAGAGTCATCTGTATCATCTCCCACCTTACAATATAAGCAGTTTGAGCTTGTTTACTCCCTTATTTACTATTTTCCTCCCTTATTTAATTTTTATTTTTCTCTTGACTTCTGTGTTTAAAATTTTGAAGTTTCTATGACAGTTCTGGTCTTTACAGCAGGAATGCTTGGAAAACATCAATTTCATTAAGGGCCAATTTTTCCCTCAGTAGAAGAATTCCATTTTGCTGGTTTATTCTGAGTTTGTAAATCTTTATTTCTTTGTTTGTATGTCTGTCTATCTATCTATTGCCTTCTGTAATATCATATCCCAAGCTCTCTAGTATTTCATAGTGGCAGTTGCCAAGTCTTGCTTTATCATGACTGTGGATCATCAATAATTGATTTGGTTTTTGGTTTTTTTTTTTGTTTTTTTTTTTGCTTTTTGGAGGGCAATTGGGGTTAAGTTACTTGCCCAAGGTCTCACGGCTAGGTTTTTGTTTGTGTGTGTGTGTGTTAACTGTCTGAGGCTGGATCCGAACTCAGGTCCTTCTGACTCCAGGGCCAGCAATCTACTCACTGCGCCACCTAGCTGCCCCAATTGATTTGTTTTTAATTTTTCTAGATGTACAACTAAACCCCTGCCTTACACCTTGGAAAGTGCTATATAGCTACTACTTGCTTCTGAACTTGTTTCTCTCCCAGAACATGGCCTATGTTCTTCCAACTCTATGATTTCTCTAAGTATAGGTGCTCTCAGTTCACCTGGAACATGGAAGTGAATAAGAGAGCCACCCTTTAATAAATGTCCCAAAAGTCTTTGCAAGGTCTTCCCCCTCAAGGAACTCTAGGAGTTCTTCTTACCCACATATACAGCCTCAAAGCTTGCACCAACCTGAAATTCAGTGGCAGAGGGGGAATTCTCTGTGGTATTTTTTCCTTAGAGTTCCTGATTACGACTCACTACTGTGCAATTTCTACATCGCTGTGGAAAAACTGTTTGGGTTAACTTGGTTATACTTCTTACTGTTACTTTGTCATGGTGACCCTACCCCTTAAGCTCTAAATATATTGTCAATAAGAGTATGCTAGAAATTGCCTGGGTAGAAATTGATAGAACCAGTTTTTGTAACATTGTCAACCTGAAACAGAGGTGTAATATTCTAGTAATATGGTTTTTAAATTATCTAGACATTTGATGGTTTTTCTTGCCTCAAACAAAGCATATCCTAATGTCATGATTTGCTTTAATAATAATTCCATCCTTTAAAACATTGAAAAAAACAACACAGGGGAATTCTAGTCTGGAGCTTATTCTCACTTGAAAGAATTGATTGCTGAAATGGAAAAATAGAACACCTTGAAGGAAAGTGACAATTCCATATTCAAAATTGAGTCAGAAAAGAGAAGGGTAATGAATATTAACTATATTTAAATGAATGGAGATAATTTGACAAAACTAGGGGACATGATTTCTGAGTTTAGGTGTTCATAGAATTTGGGCTTGGTAAACTCAGAACTACGCTGCTCATGTATACATTGATTGTAACTACCTCCCTCAGCCTCCCTTCCCTTCTGATTGAAGGGCTAGGAAGTAGAGTACCAAATTCCTTCGAAAGCATTCCTATAAAAAGAAGGTAGACACTGGACTCACAGCTCATTGTACTTTGTAGCCGCTGCTCTGCCTAACTTCAATTCCATTGAACAAGATGACACCAAGCTAGGTAATCCATGGCATCCTACACACACACACACACACACACACACACACACACACACACACACTTCATGTTTTCTTGTTTATTTTTTCATTTTGTCTCCCACTTTAGTTTGCATGTTTCTTGAGGTCAGGGACTGGCTTTGTTTCTACTAGTTGTACCCTAGTACAGTGCCTGCCATATGGAAAGCACTTAATAAATGTTTACTGGGGGGCTTCCAAGGGCAAAGTTAAGATGGTGAAGAAGTAAAAGAGGCACTGAGCTGAGTTCTCTCAACATTCCCCACCAAGCAACTTTAAAATAACAACTCAAATCAAAGTTTTAGGTGGCAGAGCCAACAAGAAATCAGAGTAAGACATTCTTCCAGCCAAGCCAAATTAGGAGTTTGGAAAGAGAGATCTCTGATACAGGCGTGGAGGCTGGCACATAGTCCACATGGATGAAATACCAGTGGTAGGAATAGGTGTTGGTGACAAGAGCAGCAGCAGTGTCAGAAACCTTCAAGTCAGATATGTTAACTGGTCAGAAAGAGATTACAAGGGGCCTCTGTGCTAGCACTAAATGCAGGATCAGTTGCTGCTTGGATAATCCACTGCCTATACACAGTTCTTACTCATACTTCAAGGATAGAGAGGAGCATTTTTGGTCAAAAGAAGTATGAGCCCTGCAAAGTAGTATTATTTTGGTCATAGGAGATAAGGGACACTGAGGAACATTATTGCTTGTCCAAGGTATCAGGGGCCTTTACTTTGGTAAGGTCAAGAGTACAAAGGAGGAGTGCAGCGACCACATCTCTCTGCATATTACACTGTTTTGGTGTATGGTTTCCCAAACCCCTACAACTAGCTCTGAAAAGAGCAGCTCAAAAAAAAGCCTAAAGCTTGAGACATTGCCTTGCCATACCCAGCTTGCCAGGAAAGACCACAACATAATGTAAAGTTCAAAATCAAGAAATAGGTTGGAAAATTAGGAACAACAAAAAAATAAAGTACCTGACCATAAAAAAGATACTATAGTGGCAGGGGAGATCAAGGCACAAAATCAGAAGAGCACAGTGAAGTGAAAACAGTAACAAGTAGAACCTCAAAGAAATATATGAATAGGATGCAAGCCCAACAAGAATTCCTAGAATACCAAAGAAATGAGTTTCAAAATCAGAGTGGTAGATGAAAACATAAGTAAAGAAAGGAGAGCAAAGAAAGAAAATTAATAGCTTTGTAAAATATTCACCAAAAAACCTTAAGAAAATAAAACCATTTATTAAAAAACAATTGAACAGTCCAAACTATGTAAAAGGGGACTCTGAACAACTTCTGGAGCCCCAGCACCCACAGAATGACACAGAGAAGCTAACCTCCTGCTTAGGACAGCCCAGCAGCCCTGCAGGAAGGACCAGCACAGTGCTCTGGGAGCCGGCAGAGCACAGGGAGCCGAGCCTAGCCAAGCCCAGGTCCGTGTGAGCCGAGGTTTTAGCCCCAGGGAGGCAGGGCCAGCAGCCAGCTGGAGAGACCCCAGAACACCAGCATCTATGGTGACTCTAGAATTATCAACATAGACATGCCTAGGACAAAGTGAGAGGTTAGTGCCCTATGGACTTTGGGACCAGTATTTTGGGAATGCATTGGGTTCCTCCCCTGGGGGCTAGAAGTCACTGAGGAGACACACCATTTTGCAGTTTTCAGAGGCAGCTCCAACTCCTGGCCTGCAAACTGTAGGGAGATCCAGCGATCAGTCTTGGGGGGTGATTGCTCTTGCTTTAACTTCCCTGGATCTGGATTGTGATCTGGGGTGGAGGTCGTGGGTGGGTTTCAAGCTTGCCAGAAATGGAAGTTGCCCCCCCCCATGCATTTGGGGCGAAAGTTCCTGTGTGGCGCCAGGCCATACTGTGGCAACAAGCCCAAAAGCCAAGTAATTAAGTGGTGAGAGAGGAAAGTGGCAAGAGGAGATGGGGAGAGACAGGGTATGGTAAACTATCTCATGTAGAAGAAGCAAGGGGAAGTGGTTGCAAGGGAGGGGGAGAATAAGAAGGAAAAAAGGCAAAACCACATTCTCATTGAATTTGGTTCAGGGAGAGAATGACATACATACTAAATGGGATATCTCAACGTACAGCACAATAGGGGGAAGGGGGATGAGAGGAGGGATGATGGATGGGAGGGCATCCTTGGGGAGTGGGGAGGTTGGAAGTACCCATTATAGAAGAGGGACAGGATCATGTAGGGAATAGACCAGGTGGGGGTGGGATGAGTGGGAGGGAATTATAAGCAGCCTTGTACAATATATCTACTATGATAATGTTGTGCATAGCTAGACATGTACAACATATACTGAATTACTTATCTCCCCAGAGGGAATGGGTGACAAGGGAGGAAAGAAATGGATCTGAAATCCAAGGTCTTAAGATTAAATGTTTCAAATATATATATATATACTATTAAAAATTTTAAAAAAGCAACTGAAAACATGGAAAAAATTTTCAAAATTTTGATGAAAATAACACCTAAAATATTAGAATTGAGCTAGTGGAAGATAATGACTCGATGAGACATAAAGAAACAATATAGAACAGTAAGAAGAATGAAAAATGTGAAATATTTCAATGGAAAAACAACCCACCTGGAAAACAGATTGAGGAAAGAGAATTTAAGAATTATTGGACTACCTGGGAGCCATGATGGAAGAAGGAGTCTACACTTCATAATTCAAGAAATTATCAAGGAAAACTGCCCCAGTGTCCTAGAACCATAAGGTAAACTAGATTGAAATAATTTGTTATTCACCACCTGAAAAAGATCCCAAAATGAAAATTCCTAAGACTATATCCACATTCCAGAGTTCCCATAACAAAGAGAAAACACTTCAAGTGTAAGAAAGAAAGCATTCAAATTCCATGGAGCCAGAATCACATAAGCTTTAGCAGCTTCCATGTTAGAAGAGTAGAATGTTGCTTAGAATACTTAGACATGATACTACTCTGGAGAAAACTGAATGGAAATAGAAAGGAGTACACCATTTTTAGATGTATATGGCTATTTCACAAAAACTGATCTTGTAACAGGAAATAAAAACCTCACAACCATATGTAGAAAAAAAAAAACTAAATGCATTTTTGAAACCATAATGAATAAAATTACATTTGATAAAGGTCTCTGGAAGGATAGATTAAAAACTCATTGGAAATTAAATAATCTAATCCTGAATAATGATTAAGTAAAAAAAAGAAATCATAGAAACAGTCATTAATTTCATTAAAGAGAACAAATATATTTTATAAGAGATAACATAACAAAGTTTGTGGGTTGCACCCCAAGAAGCATACATTAACAAAAGAGAAAAAGAGTAGATCAATGATTTGGGCGTGCAATTAAAAATAAACAGAAAAGGAACAGATATAAAATCCACAATTAAACATCAAAATAGACATCATGAAAGTCAACGGAGAAATAAATAGAATTGAAATTAAAAAAGAACTAATAATTAAATGAGGATCTGGTTTTATTAAAAATAGTAAAATAGACAAACTATTGGTTAATTTGATTTTTTGAGTGGAAAAACCAAATTACTAATATCAAAATTTTAATGATGAATACACCACCAAAGAAGATGCAATTAAAGCAATTATTAGTAGATGTTTTGCACAATTCTGTTGAAAAACTGACAATCCAAGTGAAATAGATGAATATATAAAAATTGATGATAAACAGATGGACAGAATTTGAAATCAAATATTTAAATTATACTATCTAAGAAAAAGAAATTCAAAAAGCCATCATTGAGATCTCTAAGAATATCCCCAATTCCAGACAGATTTTCAAATGAATTTTGCAACATATTTAAGGAACAATTAATGCAAATAGTATATAAGCTATTTGAAGAAAAAAATAAAGGCATCCTACCATTCCCTTTTATAATGCAAATATGTTTTTGATACCTAAAACAGGTATCAAATTTGCTATCTAAACCAGGAAAAAGGAGAAAATAAAAAACTGTGGATCAATTTCCTTAATAAATACCAATGCAAAAATTTTTAATAAAATACTAAGAAGGGGATTACAGCAATATTTCAGAAAGATCATAAAAACTAGGTATGATTTATGTCAGGAATGCAAAGCTGATTCAATATTAAGAAAACTCTGAGCATCATTAACCATATCAATAAAAACACATTATTATACCAATGGATTCAGAAAAAGCCTTGGAGAAAATACAATACCTATTCCTATTAAAACCACTAGAAAATATTGGAATCAAGGGATACATTCTAAAAATGCTAAAAGCAAATGTAAGCATTATATCTAATGGAGACATCTTGAAGCCTTCTCAATAAGATTGGGGTGAAGCATGGATGTCCATTATCACCACTGTTACTTAATTTTGTGCTAGAAATACTATCTATAATAATAAGACAAGAAAAAGAAGTTGGAGGAATAAAAATATATGAGGAAACAAAACTTTTACTCTTTGCAGATTATAGCTGTTATACTTAGAGAACCCTAGAGAATCAACAAAAACAAGTTGAAACTATGAACACTTTTAGCAAAGTTGCAGGATACAAAAAGAATACATAGAAACCATTAGCATTTCTATATACTATCAATAAAATCCAGTAATAAGAGACCTGTAACTTTAATGAAATTTGAAATCTCTTTGTATTGCTAAGCTAAGAGGTACTTAGCAATGAGTTTCAAATTAAGCCTCTGTTAAAGAAACAGAAGGTATGAAACCCTGTTGCTGACATAACAGAAAGGGGCTGAACAGGAAATGCCTGTTGTTGATGTGACAGGAAAGGGCTGAATAGGGAGGAGTAATACTTTATATAAGGAAAATCCCCAGCTGGGAAAGGCAGAATTTCCTCGGAACTTGTGGTGGTGGAGCTTCTTCAGAGGGACAGCTGGAGCTGCTGAGCTCAAGGGCCAGCTGGAGCTGATAAGGATTTCCAAGTACCAGCCAGAGCTGCAGAAGACTGAGGAAGAATCACTGTGGTGCCAATATGTTGTCTGTTTGTGGCTTTTTAAAACCTTGACTTCCTGGGAACAGAGACTGTGAAGGATTTAAAGGGGACTGAACACTGGAAAAGGAACTGCATGGAGAGTTGGACAAGGAACTGGAGCTGCCTTTGAGCATAGGAAAATGTTTGGTGAATCCAGGTAGGAGTTGGGACCATGGAAGTGGATCCAGGAAATCTGAGGGCCTACATTGAGTCAAGCTGAAAGAAGACTTTACTTGGATACTGTGTACTGACTGAGAAGATTGTGATTTGCTTGTGACCAAGGGGTGGATGGCCTGTGTATTTTCTGATGATTGAATAGTGAATGATGACTGAATAGTGACTGATTTGTAACTTAGTGTGCCCCATGAGTGGAGAACTTTGACTTGTATTTTGTGACCCTTTAGGAAGCAAGCCTCTTTGAGGATGATGGAATGATTGAGTTGATTGAATGATTGAATGATTGTGAAGTGATAAGATAAGTGATTGACTCACTAAATGGTTGTACTTTGTTCAAAACTATGTGACCACTGTGGTAAAAACTATATGGTCATTTTAGTGATAAGTTGTTTTGAATGTGCTACATTTTTATTTTCTGTCTTCTTATAATATTGTGAATGTTGTACTTTGATTTATTGTGAACGTTTTGCTCTGATTTGTTATTGAATAAATAGAGTATTCACTATACTATGTAATCAGAACCTTGAAAGTTGTTCACAGTAGCATTCTTCTGGAAAGCTGCTCATGTGTGGCTTTACAAGACCCAAAGAGAAATTTCATTTTCAATCACTTTAGACAATATAATATACTTAATAGTCTACCCACCAAGAGAAACTCAGGTTCTATCTGAACACAATCACAAAATACACTCCACACCAATAAAAAAGATACAATCAATTGGAGAAATATTAATTTATCATGGGTAGGCTGAGCCAATAAAATAAAAATATCCATTTCACCAAAGGCTTATACAAAGCAAACCACCAAAGTTTTTGTTTATTTATAAAAGAGCTAGAAAATAACAATTCATCTGGAAATAAAAAAGACCAAGACTATCAAGGGAATGAATGAAAAAAATATGAAGGAAAAAAGCCTACCAGTATAAATTTCAAAACATATTACAAAGATATGAAGTTGGAGTTCAGAAATATTAAGTTATTCTAAGTCAATATGATCTGGAGATAGGTGTGGTCACTATTAGTTTGGTCTGAACTCTGGTCCCTACTTTAAAATGGGCTTTGATCCCTTGGGATTACAATTGATATTGTTCCTTTTTTGCTCTTGTGTCTGGAAATGATACAGTTGTGACCAAAAATAATAGTACTCTTCTGGATTTTCACTCCCTCTTGATTGAAAGTGCTCCTCTTTGCCCTTCAACTATGACCCATAATTGGCTATAAACAATGGATTTTCCAAACAGCATCTAGTTCTAGCACAGGGTTTCCATAAAATCTCTTTCTGATCAGTTGCCAAGTCCCTGTACCATCTCTGGCCTGAGGGTTTTCAAAACTGGTGCTGCTTCTGTTGCCACCATCTAGTGTCACCACTGGTGTTTCGTTTGTACAGGCTCCAGAATGGCCTCTACACAATTGCCACATGTCTCTTTCTGAGCTCCTATGTTGTATTGGATTGGAAGAATGTCTCACTTTAACCTTTTCTTGGCTCTACCATTCCAGAGTTCAATTTGAGACATTTAAAGTTTTGCATTTTATTTTTTTAAGGGGAATGTTGGGAGAGCTCAGCTAAGAACATTCTCTATTCTGCCATCTTGGCTCCCAGTAAAAATCTCTTCATCTCAGCCAGATGTTATATTTTTCTTTCCCCCTTGAGTCATAGCCAAGTGATGTTTCTGGATTGAGTTTGAAAAACATGTTTTTCTGAATTGTTTTTGAGTCACTGGATTTATGAACTGGAAGTAATTTTATCTTAGTCCATCCATACTGGAAAAGTAATCCCTCGACAAATCCCAATGTTTTTGACAAATATAAATTCAGTCTTTACTTAAAGATCTCTTGTAACGAGTATTCAAAAGAACCTGAAGTAGTTCATTTTATTATTGAAATGTTAGGAAGCTCTTTGTTATTTCTGGCTCACCTCTGATTCTTACAAGTACCATCCACTATTTTTAGTTTTAGTTTCTGAGGCAAAGTCTAATTCCTCTCCAATAAAATAATCTTTAGCATATTTGAAGACATCTGTTATCTCACTTTCTCAACCACATACTCTGCATACTGCTCACTGACTTTATCAATTCTACAAATTTCTCTTTTCTGTGTTCCTTTAAATGAGACTCTTGTGGATTGGGTTCAAACCCCTCTCCAACATGATTATCCTCTTCTCAATAAAATCTAGTTTGTCTTCATCCTCCAAAAATTTTGCACTCCGAATTTATTGAGATAATAATCATTGATTAATACTGTGCTAGTCCCTACTTCTTTATCATTGACATGATGGTCTAGTGCTATTGATGGGATTGGAATTATGAAAAAAATTACATTTGCTAATTTGATTTTTGTCATTATTTCTTTATTGTTCCCCAATATGATATCCTGTTGTCAATCCTTCTGTTCTGTTAACATAGCTTTTGCTCAGGAATATTGAAAATAAGATGATAATGATGGTGGATATACTCAATTTGTGTGGTTAGAGGAAGAATGGCATGACAGCTCTGTTGTTTAGTAGAAGAGATAGGACAACAGACCTGAGGATTAAATTAGTCTCTCTCTTAAACTGGAGTTCCTTATAGCTAGCACAAAGAAGTCAAGAGAAATAGAGGCTTCATGCTGTTCAAAGCTAACTTTCTGGGTTTTTAGATTTGGAGAAGGGACAGAAAAAGCAAGTCTGTTTACAAAGAGCAGTGTCTATGGAGTTTAGCTATCATAAAACATCTTTGTCTGTGTTTGCAGGTGTACAAATAGTAGGGCATAGGCATTAGACCTGTGGTTTCTCTGATATAGGGAAACTCCAGAATATAAAGTTCTTTGTACCAATTTAGACTGGCCAAGGCTAATCTAAAAGTTATTTCCTGAGACTTGTCCAGAGTCATTCAACTAGTATGTGTCAGCTGTTTTATCTGAACCTAGATATTCTTGTTCTAAATGTGGCTCTCAACACTATACTACAGTGTCTCATAGTTCTAACAGTTTTGATTCTAAAGATTCTGATGTGCCAATCTGAAGTAAATATCATATCAAAAAGATGGGTAGTAATGAATTTGTATTAAAAACTCTCTGATGATTACATCACTGATAGTACTTTCTGTACCATTTCCATGTACAATATCACTACTTCCATTGTACCACGTACAATATCACTACTCCAAGTATTCTGACAAAGAGTGAGGTGATCCCACCTTTCAGTACCAGATAGATTTTTCTCCATCCAATTTTGGGGAGATATTCCTAAGTACCATTTCTTAAAGTTTTCCACTTTTGCTATGGTCACTACTATAATTATTAGTCTTTTAGAAGAAAAAAACTTAAGGTATGAAATCAATGTAATTGTTATATAGTATGATGAATAGCATGCTTCCCTGGGAGACCAAAAGACCTTAATTGATTTCTTACCTGTTATACATGCTATATAAAATTGGAACAATCATTTGATCACACTAAATTTTATTAATAAAACAGAGATGAATACCTGTAGTGTCTACCTTACAGTATTGTTTTAAGACTCAAATGAGATAATATATGTTCAACTAGAATTTACATAATTCTTTAAGGCTTACAAAGTGCTTCACTTATATTTCTCACTGGATCCAGACCACAACTCTGTGAGGTGAGTGTTCTCATTATGCCCATTTTACATATTAAGAAATGGAGGATGAGAGAAGTCCAGTAACTTGTGCAGGGGTATGCAGGTTTCTGAGGTGGGACGTGAACTTGGGTCTTCTTGACTCCAAGTCCTTTGCTATATACACTGAACCACATATTTTATGTAAAAAAACATACAACACATGCTTCTAATATAATGAATAATTTGTGTAACCTGGGATGACAGGTTAATAAATAATGTTTACTGAACATTCATATCAAATATTAATAGATTACATGTATATAACAATTTTGATACTTACTTTTTTAAAGCAAAACTCAAGTTGATCATTTTATACAGATAAATCCATGTACTAGTAACACAGTCATATATCCAATTAAGAAACATGTTCATATATACCGATATAGATATAGATACAGACAAAAGAGGGCAGCTATTTGGTACAGTGGATAAAGTGCTGGGCTTAGAAGCAGGAAGATTCATTTTCCTGAGTTCAAATCTGGCCTCAGATACTCAGTAGTTGTGTGATCCTGATCAAGTCTCTTAATCTTATTTGCCTCAGTTTCTTCATCCATAAAATGAGTTGGAGAAGAAAATGGCAAACCACTTCAGTATCTTTGCCAAGAAAACCACAAATGGGGTCATGATGAGTCAGACATAACTGAAACAACTGAACAACAACACAGACTAAAGAATTAGGTCAATCAAATATTGTTCTGAAGGCAACTAGAAGTAAATACAATATTACAGGGTACTAGGATGGTTGTAATAACTAACTACTACAGCTGCAATTTTACTAATCACCGTGCATGGTTATAGTCCTACTGAGGGTATAATTTTGTTTCTTGGACATTGCCCATGATGCTGCTATAGTATAGAAAGCACAAGAAGCACGTGGCTCACTATTTTTGCTATTATCTTTAAGTCTTAATGACTAGGGATGTTAAGAGAGGATGCCCTCAGGAGCTCTCAGGAACTTCCCCAGAGATCTGGGTTTTAGGAATGCTCATTGTACAACCATATGGGTAAGGACAAGACAATCATTGCCAAAGCTACCAATAATGGTTTCTTCATTTCTAAACATACTCCCTTTACTTCTTCCCCCATTGTTAACACCCTGTTACTCTGTTATTTTGAAGGTCTCTCCAGAAGAAAATGGGGAAAAAAAAGAAAAGAGGAAGAGTATTGAGCAGGTATGTTGATTTATCCCTAATTGATCCTGCATGTATGCATACATACACACACACACACACGTATGTGTGCATACACATATATGTGTATGTATATGCAATATATGTCACACATATTATGTCTATCTCTATGTGTGTGTGTGTGTGTGTGTGTGTGTATATATATATATATATATATATATATATATATATATGTGTGTGTGTGTGTACTTTGTAGTCATTTGCATTTTGCCCCCCAGTTAAAATACAAACTTTTTGAGAGCAGAGACTCTCTTTTGAATTTCTTTCTATCTCCAGCATTAAGTAGAGTTTCTTACACATTGTTGCTTAGTTGTTACTGACTCTTCAAGACCCCATTTGGAGTTTTTTTTTTTTTTGCAAACATACTCGACTGGTTTACCATTTAGTTATCCAGTTCATTTTATAGATGAGAAAACTGAAGTGAAAACAGTCAAATGACTTTCCCAAGGTTCACACAGCAAGTAATGGTCAGAGGCCAGATTTGAACTCTGGAAAACAAGTCTTCCTGGCTCCATTGCCAGAACTCTATTCCACTGTGTCATCTAGCTGCCCCAGTTCTGAAATGTAGAAAGTACTTAATAAATGCTTATTGTCTTGACTTAGAAGCATTTCTCCCAAGCTGATATTTCTGATCTCTAATACTTAAAGATTTAGAGCATGCTTGCATTCCAATAACTTTTATGCTAGGAAGTGTTAGAATTATAAACACAATTTCACATATTATGAAAGGTTGTGTAATATGTCAAATAGAGGAAAAGACTTACAATCAGGAGGAGCCAGATTTTAGTCTTACCTCTGACATGCCCTAAATGTATCACCATTGGCAAGTCACTTAAGGAGCTTGTTAGCTGCTTGAAGGCAGGGACTTCTGTATATTTATTAATAAATAGCTCAGTGTCTGAACTATTTATTTAATAAATGTTTATTAATTGGAAACCTCTCAGTGGTCCCAGGCAATTTTCTAAGAATGTATATTACAGAGGAGTTCCAAATATGCATCAGTATATGAAATTTCTACTATTGATGAAATCTTAGGAGAGCAGGGAATGAAAAAAAAAACAAAGGGGGAAAATAAATTATGATATCAAATATTCCTTATTTAATTTTGAGTTTATGCCTTTTAGCTCTAAGAATGATGGGCCTCTTTCTGTTATATCATATTGTATCACTAAAAAAGTATTAAAGTCTTTATAAATTGAGGGGGCAAAGCCAAGATGGCAGAGTAGAAACAGTGCTTCCTTGGAGCTTCTGCTCCCACCACTTCCAAATTTATGTAAAAGGGAACTCTAAACAACTTCTGGAGCTCCAGAACCCAAAAAGTGACAGAGAGAAGCTAACCTCACATTGCATACAGCCCGGCAGCCCAGAAGGGAGTGGCCAGCACAGTATTCTGGAAGCTGAGCCCAGGGCCATGTGAGTCCGAGGTTTTAGCCCTACGGTGGCTAGACCAGCAGCCAGCTGTAGGGACTCTAGAACACCAGTAGTTGTGGCATTTCCAGAATTATCAACACATAGATGCCTAGGATAAAGTGAGAGGTCAGTGCCCTATGGACTTTGGGACCAATATTTGGGAGCATGTCAGCTCCTTCAACTAGGGGCAAGAAGCTGCTGAGTAGCAGTGCAGCAGCTTCCATGTTGCAGCTTCACTGGCCTGTGGACTGTAGGGGGATCCGGAAATCAGTCTGTGGGGGTAATTGCTCTTGCTTTAACCTTCTTGTATCTGGTTTTTGGTCTGGGGTGGAAGTCTTGGGGTGTGTGAACAACTTGCCAGAGCATGTGGGGGCTTCACAGAGGGCACCCAACTAATACCTCGGGCAGCTGAGAAAACTCCTGTGTTTGGGACAGAAGCTCCTCTATCTGGTGGCAGAGTCTTACTGTGGCAACAAGACCAAAAGTCAAGTAATTGAGTGGCAACCTGCCTAGTCAAAGGAAACAAAATAAACAGAAAAATTCAACATTAGACTCCTATTTTGGGGGCAGAGAGGATTCAAGCATGCAAGGAACAGGATGAGGAGGACTGGGAAGTCAGAACTACTACAACAAAAGCCCCAGATGAAAATATGAGCTGGTTATAGGCCATAGAGGACCTTAAGAAGCAGATAAGAGAAGTGGAGGCAAAATTGGGAAGAGAAATGAGAAAGATGCGAGAAAAGTATGAAATGAGAGTGAACAGCTTGACTGAGGAAAATAACACCTTAAAAAATAGACCAATCCAAATGACAAAAGAGGCTCAAAAAGGCCATGATGAGAAGAATGCCTTAAAAAGCTGAATTTGCCAAATGGAAGAAGAATCTCAAAAGCTCACTGAGGAGAACCATTCCTTCAGAATTAGACTGGAACAAATAGATACTAGTGACTTTATGAAAAATCAAGATGCTGTAAAACAGATCCAAACAAATGAAATAGAAGGCAATGTGAAATATCTCATGGGAAAAACCACTGACCTGGAAAATAGATCCAGGAGAGATCATTTAAAAATTATTGGACTACCTGAAAGCCATGATCAAAGAAAGAACCTTGAAATCATCTTTCAAGAAATTCTCAAGGAAAATTATCCTGATATTTTTAGAACCAGAGGGCAAAATAGAGGTTGAAAGAATCCACAGATCATCTTCTGAAAAACATCCCAAAAAGAAAATTCCTAGGAATATTATAGCCAGGTTCCAGAATTCCCAGATCAAGGAGAAAATATGACAAGCAGCCAGGAAGAAACAATTTCAATATTGTGGAAACACAATCAGGATAGCACAGGATCTGGCAGCTTCTATAATGTGGGATCGAAGGGCATGGAATATGATATTCTGGAGGGCAAAGGAGCTGGGATTAAAACGAAGAATCACTTACCCAGCAAAACTGACTATCTTGTTTCAGGACAAAATATGGTCATTCAGTGGAATAGAGGACTTTCAAGAATTCTTGAGGAAAAAACCAGAGTTGAGTAGAAAATTTGACATTCAGACACAAGAAGCAAGAGATGCTTGAGAAGGTAAACAGGGAAAAGAAATAAAAAGGAATTTATCAAAGTTGAACTATTTACATTCCTACATAGAAAAAAGGTGACTGTAACTGATGAAACCTTTCTCAGTGTGAAAATAGTGGAAGAAAGGTATATGGGCATATGAATACATATGTAAATGTGTGCATAAATGTTTACAGGTATACATAGATAAAGGGCATAGGTAGAATTTAATAGGAAGGGATGATACTTAAAAGGTGAAATTAAGAGGTGAGAGAGGAATGTGAAGAAAGGAGATGAGGAAAGACAGAAAGGGGTAAACTATCTCATATAGAAGAGGCAAGGGGAAGTCGTTGCAAGGAAGGGAAAAACAGGAAGGCAAAAAAGCAAAACAATATTCTCATTGAATTTGGCTCAGGGACAGAATGACATACATACTAAATGGGATATCTCACCCTACAGTAGAGTAGGAGGGGGAGGGGCATATGAGGGGGGATGGAAGGGAGGGTATGCTGAGGGCGAGGGAGGTTGGAAGCACCCGATTTTGAAAAGGGACAGGATCAAAGTAGGAAACTAACCAAGTTGTGGGTGGGATAGGTGAGAAGGAAATGTATCCAGTCTTTTACAATATATCTACTATTGTAATGTTTTGCATAGCTATACATATACAACAACATATCCTGAATTGCTTATCTTCCCAGCAACAGTGGGTGACAAGGGAGGAAGGGAATGAATCTGGAATTTGAAGTTTTAAAATCAAATGTTTTAAATATACATATGCATACATATATATATATATATATATGTATATATATATATATATATATATATATACTATTATTAATACTGTTTTACATATAATTGGGAAATAAGATATATAGCCATTGGGGCACAGAGTTTCACCTTGCCCTAATAGGAAAGTCAAAGGGGGTATGGGAGAAGATATGGGAGAGAACAGATTGGATGAAGGGATATCCTTTGGGACTGCTATTCTGGGGTGGTGGGTAGGGGGAAAATGGGGAAAAATTGTAACTCAAAATCTGGCAGAAATGAACGATGTCAACTGGAAATTAATAAAGCATTTGGAAAAAAAAGTCTTTATAAATTTCTCAGAGGAGATAAATATGCTATCCTCAAAGATGAAGACTTCAAAATCCCAAAGTTAGTCCTAATTAGGGAAAGGCACTGCACATGATATTTGCAAATTCACTAGTTTTAAAAAGTCATAATTTCATTTCTATTTAGAAAATAGTGGCCCCAGAAATTTCAGTCACTAAGCTACAACTACAAAAAAATGAATACATTAGAATCCCCAAAATCCTCAATATAACTACTATAAAATATAATTCTTTCTAGTCTACTAAGAAACTTTTAAGTTATTTTGTCAGACATTCTTTTGAATACAAAAAAAAAACTAAACTAATGCATCAAATCCTCAGCATGTTTAAAATTAAAGCTGACATTATCTGTATAATCCATATTTTTTTCATTTTTTAAACATGTATTAAATGAAAATCTTAACATTGACTTTGAATGTGTTGTCACATCTGTCACCTCAAGTTAAAACTTTCCTATTAGGAGAGTATTGCCACATGATTAACTTAAACCAATTTCCCCTGTTGCTTCCCCAAATTACTATCTTTTTTTAAATGCTAAACTAGCTTTCATAATTAAAGTAATCTATTTCTTTTCTCTAACTAGCTAAGAATAAATTGGAAATCTATAGCCAAACTTGGAAGGGTGATTGCTGTTCTAAGTTCCAGGTTGCTGCTGGTACAATTTGATTTCACAGCAGCCCCTCTGTTTCAGTACAACCTTCTCTCAAAATTGGATTTCGTTATTGTTCCCAATTTACTCTGAAATTGACAAAATGCAATTTCACATAGTTTCAGTTAGTCAAGCTGGGTGCACTTGCCAGAATTCACAAATCTGAACAACTGGGGCTATCTACACCTCACCTGCACTTTTCCACAAGATTTATATTAACCCTCATTTGGAAGACACAAAGGGTTTCACAATCATCTTTTCCAAAAGCCAAAGAAGCACATTAATTGATTTCTAACATTCAAGCCAGCACAATTTAACAGTGAATATACTCAGATAACAGCAAAATATAATTCATCATCAAGCAGTCTGTAAAACCCAGAACTGTGAAGAATAACTCATTTTTCTTCCTTTTGCACTTCCACAAAATATATTTTAATAACTTCTTATTCATTCCAGTAAAGGTGCTGCATTCTACTTAGGTTATAGGTATGAGAACTAGTACAAATGTAAGCTGCTGGGTTCAAGGATATTAACCTCAGGAGAGAAAATAATCATTTTCACCTGTGATAGTGGCAAGCAATTGGTCAGGACCCTTAGGATATCACCCTCCCAGGAAGAAAAGCCTAAGTTAAAACTAATCATTGGGAACATAGACAAAAAAGAAATACTGAGATGTCTGATCTTTTGTTCTTTTCTGATCAGCAGTCCTGTGATCTTTAGTATTCTGGAAATCTGGATAGGCAATGGGAACAGCAGTCTCTACAGTAGTGTGGGAGAATTGTTATCTTGGTACTTAGGATATGAAAGTCTGTGGCTTCTCAGGAAACCTCTAAGGGTTAGATAAGTGTATAACATTGGTATCACGAAACCAGCATAATTTGTCTTTCTCCTCTATACCTCCACCCCATATACACAAGTGCTGGGGAGAATTGGAAACTTCATCTGGGTGGTGAAACACAGAATGATGGAATAGAACATGGATTCCTAAACATTTTTTGTTTCAAAGATTGCTTTAGCAAGCTGCTGACACCTATGACTCCATTCTCAGAATAATGTTTTTAAATGCATAAAATAAAGTACACAAGATTATATAGGAAACTAGTTATCAAAATTTATACCATTTTTAAAAGAATCCCTAGACTACAGATAGCAAGCACTAATGTATTTCAGAAATGTCTAGTTGAAGAGGGAGAAACTCGTTCCAGATGAAAAGTAGGCATATCTGTGCCATCCGTAAGACTTGGAGGTCAGCAAATAACTGTTCTTGCACAAAGAAATGCTCTAGCATGTTAATTTTTATTTTCCTGACAAACATCTTGCCTAGGGATTACAATTTTTGTGATCTTTCCATGGCCATTTATTAAATGTATTATTTATTACATCATAATCCAAAAAGGATGCATTTAGTATTTCTGCCTTGCTGCATTTTATTGTGAGGTTTTTATGCCCTAGTACATGGACAATTTTTGTGTAGATGTCATGTGCCACTGAGAAAAAAAAGTATATTCCTTTTGTATCCCATTCAGTTTTTTCCAAAGGTCTACCATATCTTATTTTTCTAAAATTTTATTTACCTCCTTAACTTCTTTCTTGTTTATTTTGTGGTTAGATTTATCTAGTTCTGAGAGAAAGAGGTTGAAGTTCCCCACTAGTATAGTTTTGGCTGTCTATTTCTTCCTGTAACTACCTTAACTTCTCCTCTAAGAATATGAATGTTATACCACTTGGTACATAAGTTTAGTAATAGTAATATTCCATTGTCTGTGTAGCTTTTTAACAGAATATCTTATCTCTTTTAATTAGATCTGTTTTTGCTTTTACCTTGTCTGAGATCATAATTGCTACCCCAGCTTTTTTTTTTTAATTTGCTTCAGATAAAGCATACTATATTCTACCCCAGCCTTCTATCTTTACTCTCTGTGTATCCCTCTATTTCAAATATGCTTTTTGTAAACAACATATTGTAGTATTATGGTTCTTAATCCATTTTGCTATCCACTTCCATTTTGTGGGAGAGTTCATCCCATTCCCATTCACAGTTATGATTACTATATGTGTCTTTCCTATCCCTCCTTCTCTTCATTTATGCTCTTCTTTCTAATTTCTCCCTTTCACTCTTCACTAGAGTTTTGCTTTTGACCAGTGCCTCCCTCAATCTTCCCTCCCTTCTTATAGTCCCTTTCCTTTTCTTTCCCCTTTCTCCTCACACTGCTTATAGGAAAAGTTAGATTTCTATGCCTAATGAGTATTTTATTACCTCATTGAGCCAAATCCAATGAGAGAAAGGTTCAATTAATGCTCATCTTCCTCTCTTCTTTCCCTCTAGTGCAATAGGTCTTTGTACCTCTGTATATGATATTATTTACCCTTTTCTGTCTCCTTTACTCTTCCATTACAATCCCTTGTCTTTTTTTTGTTATTATAAAGGAATATTTATTGAAAAGATGTTGCTGTTGTTATTAGTCCTTCATTCTTTTTATTTTTAACAAATGCTTTATTAAATTCTGTTTTACATCATTCATTTCTGCTAGATTTTGAGTTACAAGCATTTCCCCCCCATTATTCCCCTACTTAACCTCCCAGAATAGTAGTTCCACAAGATATCGCTTCCTCCAATCTGCTCTCTCCCATACCCCCATCAACTTTTCCATTAGAGGAAGGTGAATCTTTGTGTCCCAATGCCTGCACATCTTATCTCCCTATTACAAGCAAAAGAGTATTAATAATAGTATTTATATATATTTGAAACATTTAATGTTATGACCTCGAATTTAAGATCCATTTCGTTCCCCCCTTGTCACCCATTCCTTCTTGGGAGATAAGTAATTCAGTATATGTTCTACATGTCTAGCTATGCAAAACATTATCATAGTAGATATATTGTACAAGGCTGCTTAAAATTCCCTCCCACTCATCCCACCCCCCACCTGGTCCATTACCTACATGATCCTGTCCCTCTTCTATAGTGGGTACTTCCAACCTCCCCTCACCCCAAGGATGCCCTCCCATCCATCATCCCTCCTCTCATCCCCCTTCCCCCTATCCTGCTGCAGGTTGAGATATCCCATTTAGTATATATGTCATTTTCTCCCTGAACCAAATTCAATGGGAATGTGGTTTTGCCTTTTTAGCCTTCCTTATTCTCCCCCTCCTTTGCAACCACTTCCCCTTGCTTCTTCTACATGGGATAGTTTACCCTACCCTGTCTCTCCCCATCTCCTCTTGCCACTTTCCTCTCTCACCTCATAATTTCATCCCTTGGGTATTCTCCCTTCCCAACAAATTCAACCTATGCCCTCTATCCATATATAACTATAACCATATACACACACATTCACATATGTATTCATATGACCACACCCCCTTCTTCCATTATTTTCATAGTGAGAAAGATATCGTCAGTCACAGTTATTGCTTTTCCATATAGGAATGTAAATAGTTCAACTTTGATAAGTTCCTTTTGATTTCTTTTCCCTGATTACCTTCTCAGTCATCTCTTCCTTCTTGTGTCTGGATGTCAAATTTCTATTCAATTCTGGTTTTTTCCTCAAGAATGCTTGAAAGTCCTCTATTCCACTGAATGACCATATTTTCCCCTGAAACAAAATACTCAGTTTTGCTGGGTAGGTGACCCTTGGGTTCATTCCCAGTTCTTTTGCCCTCTGGAATATCATATTCCATGCCCTTCGATCCCTCAGTGTAGAAGCTGCCAGGTCCTGGGCTATTCTGATTGTGTTTCCACAATATTGAAGTTGTTTCTTCCTGGCCACTTGTAGTATTTTCTCCTTGATCTGGGGAATCTGGAACCTGGCTATAATATTTCTGGGAGTTTTCTTTTTGGGATCTTTTTCAGGAGGTGATCTATGGATTCTTTCAACCTCTATTTTGCCCTCTGGATCTAAAACATCAGGGCAGTTTTCCTTGAGAATTTCTTGAAGGGTGATTTCTAGGTTCTTTCCTTGATCATGGCTTTCAGGTAGTCCAATAATTTTTAAATTGTCTCTCCTGGATCTATTCTCCAGATCAGTGGTTTTTCCCATGATATTTCACATTGCCTTCTAATCTTTCATTTATTTGGATCTGCTTAACAGCATCTTGATTTCTCATAAAGTCACTAGCTTCCATTTGCTCCAGTCTAACTCTGAAGGAATGAATCTCCTCAGTGAACTTTTGAGATTCTTTTTCCATCTGGCAAATTCGACTTTTAAGGCATTCTTCTCCTCATTGCCCTTTTGGGCCTCCTTTGCCATTTGAGCTAGTCTATTTTTTAAGGTGTTGTTTTCCTCAGTCAGGCTGTTGACCCTCATTTCATACTTTTCCTGCATCCTTCTCATTTCTCTATCCAATTTTTCCTCCACTTCTCTTATTTGATTTTTAAAGTCCTTCTTAAGGTCCTCTATGGCCTGCAACCCGCTCATGTTTTCCCCTGGGGCTTTTGGAGCAGGACTTCTGACCTCACAGTCCTTTTCCCGCTCTATGCCCCCAAATAGGAGTCTAGGGTTGCATTTTTCTGTTTCCTTTGCCTTGGCATGTTGCCACTTAATTGCTTGACTTTTGGGCTTGTTGCCACACTGGCTTTAAGGCCAGCTAGAGGAATTTTCGTCCCGAACGTGTGGGGGGCAACTTCCGTTTCTGGCAAGCTGTAAACCCACCCACAACTTCCACCCTAGATCACAATCCAGATCCAGGGAGGTTAAAGCAAGAGCGATTACCCCCCAAGACTGATTGCTGCATCTCCCTACAATTTTGCAGGCTGGGAGCGGGAGCTGCCTCTGAAAACTACAAAATGGAGTTTGTCCTCAGCGGCTTCTAGCCCCCAGGGGAGGGAGCTGACGCATTCCCCAAATACAGGTCCCAAAGTCCATAGGACACTAACCTCTTACTTTGTCCTAGGCATGTCTATGTTGATAATTCTGGAGTCGCCACAGCTCCTGGTGTTCTGGGGTTCCTCCAGCTGGCTGCTGGCCCTGCCGCCCTGGGGCTAAAACCTCGGCTCACGCGGACCTGGGCTCTGCTCGGCTCCTGCGCTCTGCGCGCTGCCAGGTCCCAGACCTCTTCGCTGGTCCTCCCTGCAGGGCTGCTGGGCTGTCCTCAGCGGGGGGTTAGCTTCTCTGTGTTGTTCTGTGGGTGCTGGGGCTCCAGAAGTTGTTCAGAGTCCCCTTTTACATAGTTTGGGGGGAATCTGGGGGCAGAGGGTCTTGGACGAGCTGTTTCTACTCTGCCATCTTGGCTCCTACAATCCCTTTTCACCACTTAATTAGGTTTTTTATCATCATGCCAAAGTCGTTTAAACCCACACCTTCTGTCTGCATATATACCTTCTAAAAGTTGCAATAAATATACAGTTATCGAGAGTTATAAGTTTCGTCTTTCCATGTAGGGATGTAAATAGTTAACTCTTATTGAGTAATATGCTTTTTTCCCTATTTATCTATGTATGCCACTCTTGAGTTGCATATTTGAAGATCAAATTTTTCACTGAGCTCTGGTCTTTTCATCAGAAAAGTTTGGAAGTCCTCTATTTCACTGAATGTCCATCTCCTCCCCTGAAATATTAAGCTCAATTTTTCTAGGTAATGGATTCTTGGTTTTAATCCAAGCTCCTTTGTCTTATGGAATATCATATTCCAAGTCCTCCAGTCTTTAAATGGAGATACTACAAGGTCCTATGTAATCATGACTATGCTTCCATGATATTTGAATTTTTTCTTTCTTGCTGCTTTCAGTATTTTCTCTTTAACTTGATAATTCTGAAATTTGGCTACCATATTCTCTAGTGTTTTCAATTTGGGATCTTCTTCAGGATGTGATGAGTGGAGTCTTTCAAAGACTACTTTACCCTCTGGTCCTAGCACCTTAGTGCAGTTTCCTTGATGATCTCTTGAAAGTTAAATTCCAGGCACTTTTTTTGATCATGGCTTTCAGGTAGACCAAATTCTTAAGTTATCTCCCCTGGACCTATTTTCCAGGTCACTTGCTTTCCCAATGAGGTATTATACATTTTCTTTTATTTTTTCCTTCTTTTGATTTTTGTTTCACTGATTGTTGATGTCATAAAGAGTCATTAGCTTCCACTTGCCCAATTCTAATTTTAAACAAATTGTTTCCTTCAGTAAGCTTTTGTACTTCCATTTTCAATTAGCCAATTCTGCTTTTTAAGGAGTTGTTTTCTTCAGTGTACTTTTTTTCCCCTTTTGTCAGTTGTATTTCTAAATGAACTGTTTAATTTTTCTTCTGCCTCTCTTTTTAATTTTTTTGTTTTGTTTTTGGAGGGCAATTTGGAGTTAAGTAACTTGCCTAAAATCACACGGCTATTTTTCTCTTGAGTTACATGTCTGAGGCTGGATTAGAACTCAGGTCTTCCTGACTCCAGGGCTGGTGATCTATTCTTCTGTCTCTTATTTGACTTTTAAAATCCTTCTTGGGCTCTTCCAAGAGTGTTTTTTGGGCTTGAGACCAGTTTGCATTACCCTTTGAGGTTTTGGATATGAGTGTATTGACAATGGTGTCCTCTTCTGAATTTGTGTTTTGTTCTTCTCTGTCACAAAGATATTTCTCTATGGTCACTGCTTTTCTTTGTTGCTTTTTGTTCATTTTGTTTGGCTTTTTCTGGCTTTTAAAGTTGAGCTCTTCTTTTGGGCGAAAGGGGGCACCATCTCAGACTTTTTGTGATAGAGGCTAGAGGCCTGATAACTGGCTTTGTGTGCTGAGGCATCAGGGACCACCACTTTTGCTCAATGCAAATTTTAGGTTAGAGCAGAGGTCTGTGATAAGTCCAGCACTCTGTACCACATATTTCCTTCACCATACTCACACCCTGTCCATCTCCTAATAATGATGTAGTCTATCAAATATAAAGGATATTTTAAGGTCTTTCTGAAGAATATCAATATTGATTGTGAGACATGGGAGATATTGGCACAGGAACATCCAGCATGGCATGCTCCCATGCAACAAAGAAGGCACTATCCCTGTGAGGAAAGCAGAAGCCAAGTTGCTCAAAAGAATTGTGATATATTCAGAGTTAGAAACATGTCCATCCCAAATGATCAAATGCATTATTTGCAGCTGACCTGTGGTAGAGCTTCCTCAGCTTGTATTGGTCTGATCAGCCAAAGTTAAACTCACTGACCCCAACACCATGATGTCTTTTTGATCCTCTTTAAGTATAAAGGCTTCACAACAGTTTAACAAATGCCTGTTCTTGCTTTGAGGATGCATCTATGATATTTTGTTGCAGTTAGCTAGGCAGATGACATCTCAAGGTGATGAGAAGCTCAGGAGACACAGACGTGCTCAGTAGTAAATGACTGAAAGGGCTTGGCAAGTCCTCTCAGTTTTCCTACCAGTCCTCCCTGAATACTTTTAATATCCCAGATGAGAAGTAAGAAGGACCTGAATTAAGGTGGTAGCTGTGTGCATAAAGAAGGGGGTTAGATGTGAGAGACTTTCAGAAGTTGGAAAGGAAAAAGATTTGATACATGATTAGAAGCCATGCCAATATTGAACTTGGGAGATTGTAATGGTGATGTCTTCTACAGAAGATTTTGGAGGAAAGGTAATAAATTAAAATTTGAGTATGTTTACTCGAATATGTCTCTGGAACATTCAGTTACAGATGCCCAGTAAGCAACTGGTGATATGGGACAGCCCCTCAGGATGTGTAGATTTGGGAGTAATCTGAATAAAGATGAGAGCTAATCATGGTAGCTGATGAGACTACCAAGAAAGACTGTAGAGAAAGGAGGGAAGAGTGTCTAGGATAAAACTAAAAGAGGGTATGATACTCATGAGGAGACAGAAGAGACTTAGGAAGAATGGAGAGACATGTAAAAGGTAAACATGTAAAGAACAGTGTCATGAAAAACCAGGGTGGACAGTTTATCCAGGAGGGGACGGTGTCAACAATGGTAAATGCATCAGGTAAGTTGAGAGTTTAGGCCCAAAAAATAACCATCAAATTTGATGATTAAGAAATCGCTGGTAATTTGAGAAATATCAGTTTCAGTTGAGAGATGAGCTTAAAGGCCAGATTGTAAAGAGTTGAGCAGGGGTGGATAGGTGGCACAGTGAATAGAGCATCTGCCCTGGAGTCAGGAAGACCTGAATTCAAATCTGGGCTCAGACACTTGACACACTTACTAGCCGTGTGACTTTGGGAAAGTCACATAATCCCAACTGCCCTACAAAAAGCAAAACAAACAAACAAAAAAGAGTTGAGTATGAAGGCAAAGAAATGAAGGCAAAAAGTATATAGAGCATTTTCAAGGAGTTGGGCTAAGAAAGGAAGGAGAGATGTAAGATGACAGCTTGAGGGGTGGTAAGGTCTAGTGGAATATGTATGTATATATACACACACACACACACACGATTGAATGTGCAATTGATTGGAGAAGAAAATAAGGGTGAAATTATTTGCACATATAGAGAGACTGGCCTCAGCAAAGACAATGCCTTCTCTTTCTTGGAGACTGGGGGAAAAGGGGAGACAATGGGAGATGATGATGTCAAAGGGCTTTGAGATGAAGAGAATATGAGAAGTGTAACTCATGTTGAACGGCTGTAATTTTCTTAGTAAAGATTCTCACATAAGAAAGAAAGGATGGAATAGGATTGAGGACAGAAGAATAGTTTTGAAAGATTTCTATGGGAGTAAGAAAGGGAATCAATTGTGGAGTCACAGAAGAGTTATCTTATTACATTGAAGGACCAATCAGGCTTGGATTATATGACTTTATAATGCATTAAGTCAGCATGTTTAAGAGATTTCCTCCTGCTGTGTTCAGCAGCTCATCATTAGAAACCCATGAGGTAGATGGTGAGAGTAATTCAAACTAGTAAAGAATATTGACTTAGAGGGCAAGAACAAGAAGGAAGACCTGTTTCCCCATGACTGTCATGGATAATCACATCAAATTAGTACAAAGAGTCAGGCATTTGATTGACATCTAAAAATACCTTTGTTAACATTTTATTGAAGGGAGTGAAATGTGACATGCTCTATCAGCTGTGATTGTTGCTTTTTTGTCTTTCTAACCATTTTTCACTGTTACAAGATGGGAGGAAAGGGAACATTTACCAGGAAATGACATTAAAATAGAAGAAGCCAATAAAACTTTATTAAATAAAACAATTCTGGGAGTGGGGACACAGTTACTCTAAGGCAGATGGTAACATTTTCCTGTTTAGAGACATCTGGCCCCCAATGAAAAACACTCTCTTCATCCGTTTTCTTTCTGCAGCATCTACCCCCAACATCTATCCCCAAAATTACAACATGGGAAGTAAGAAGCTAAGCAGAACTCTTGAGTACGTAGTATCTTCTTTTCTTTGAATATTTTCCATAAAATAGTAGAAGTCATTTCTTTTCCTCCTTATACTAATTGAGGCACCATCTTTGTTTTCTTCTCAAGCAGCTACAGGAAAGGAAGTAAAACATACATACATACAAACATAACAAAAAACCTTGTCTTCCATCTGTTGTGGGGGGGTTTTTTGTTTTTTTGGGTTTTTTGTGTTTTTTTGTTGTTTTTGGTTTTTGGTTTGTTGTGGTGGTTTGTTTGTTTTTTTTGTTTTGTTTTTGGGGGGGGGGGTGTTTTTGTGTGTTGTGGGGGGTGGGGTGGGGTTTGGGGTTGGTTGTGTTGGGTTGTGGGTGGGTTGTGTGTTTGGTTTTTTGTTGTGGTGTTTGGGTTTTTTTGGGGGGTGGTTTGGTTTGGGGTTTTGTTTGTGGTGTGGGTTTTTTTGTTGGTGTGTTGGGTTTGTTTTTTTTTGGTTTTGTTTGTGGGCAAGCACCCCAATATCCCCAGGGTGCTGCCAAAAGGTTCTTAGATCTGCTTTTCAAAAGGAAAGCAACTCAAATGGGTTAACAAGCTCTTAATCAAACAAAAATTACCTAGTTCAGGGAAAAGGTCAGCACCCCAACTTCAGAGTTACAGAACTTACAGATCAACAGACAGGCTTCCAAACTGTCCTACCATTATATCAATACCAAATCACAGTTACCAGAGAGGGAAGCATCAACATCTGGTTTTCAAGCGGGGGGCTCTCAACAACGGCTTCCCAGAGTCTCACTGGTCAATCACACAACACTTCTCAAAGTGAGCCCCAAAGCAAAGCCTCTCTCAGAGTTTATATAGCCTTCTCCTGGCTCAGAGTGTAACAACCTCCTTGACCCACTGCCCAATCACAAAGTATCAAGGTGTGGGCTATCCTGAAAAACAAGCCTCCCACCACAGGCTCCAGGTGCACTTAAGCTAGGGGCAGGGAAGATCTTTAAATCTGCATTTCCATTACACCATCCAGTGTCATTGGCTGACCAAACTGTTGTTCAGAACCAGGCTAGGAAGGGATCACATAAGTAATTAAAACTCCTTATAAGGTCCTGATGCTGAAGGACAGTTTGAGCAGTCATTTCACTGGTAGAAATTTATGGTGTTCTTTCCTAACTAGGTCCTCTTTTCTTTGTACTAATAATTTTATTATTCCCTGATTTAATCTTTGTTTCCCTGCCCACGTGTCTGTTCCAAATTTTCTGTACTCAAAATACATATGATACGCTTCTATGTTCCTGAACTCCAGTCTCAAAGGGTCATGTATGCCTGCTCCTCGCTAATTGCAATTCTTTGCTTGTGTTTCTGAAGTATCTCTCTGCTTCTTCTCTGGAAAACTGCTTGGCTGATCATCTTTTTTTTCTCCCTAATTTTCAACTTCTCATTTATCTTCTTGCTCTTTCCTGTTTTTTAAATTAAATTGGTTTGGTTATTTACTTTTAGTTTACAACATTCAGTTGCACAGTCCCTTGAGTTCCAAACTTTCTCCCTCTAGCTCTCCTCCCTGCCCCCATCATGGCAACATGTACCCAAATATAGGATCTACAAATATCTCCATAGTAATCATTAGTCAGGTTGTAAAGAAGGATTATAACTGATGGAATGATCAGTGGGAAAGAGGAAACAAAACAAATCAAGAAAAAGAAACACAGCAAGTGGTTTGTTTCAATCTGCATTCAGATTCTGCATCTCTCTCTCTGGATGTGGATTATCTTTTCATCATGAGTCTTTTGGAGTTGTCTTTTAACCTTGCACTGCTGAGAGGAGCCCAGTCTATTGAATTTAGTCATCATATATGCATCTTGTCTGTGATTATGTACAGATTTCTCCTGGTTCAGCTCTTCTCACTCAGCATCATTTTATATAAGTCTCTCCAGGTTATCATGAAGTCTGTCTGCTCCTCATTTCTTATAGTATAGTAGTATTCCATTACATTCATATACCACAGCTTATTCAGCCATTCCCCAACTGATGGGCATCCACTTGATTTCCAGTTCTTTGCTACTACAAAAAGAGCTGCTATAAATATTTTTGTACATATGGATGCTCCTCCCACTTATCTGACCTCTTTGGGATATAACACTAGAAGTGGTATTGCTAGGTCATAGGGTATGCACTTATTTATAACCCTTTGGGCATAGTTACAGATTACTCTCCAGAATGGCTGGATCAGCTTACCACTCCACCAACAATGCATTAGTGTTCCAATTTTTACAATCCTCTCCAGCATTTATAATTTTCCTGTTTTGTCATCTTAGCCAATCTGACTGGTGAGATGTGATACCCCAGAATTGTTTTGATTTGCGTTTCTCAAATCACTATTGATTTAGGACATTTTTTCATATACTTATAGATATCTTTAATTTCATCTTCTGAGAACTGTCTGTTCATATCTTTTGACCATTTATCAATTGGGGAATGGCTTTTATTTTTATAGATGTGACTCAATTATTTGTATATTTTAGAAATGAGGCCTTTATCAGAGACACTGCTTATAAAAATTCTTTTTCAATTTTCTACTTCCCTCTTAATCTTGGTAACACTGGCTTTATTTGTTCAGAAGCTTTTCAATTTAATGCAATCAAAATTATCCATTTTGCATTTTGTAATGCTCTCTAACTCTTGTTTCATCATGAAATCTTCCCATCTCCATAGATCTGACAAGTAAACTATCCCTTGCTCTCCCAGATTGCTTAGAGTATTATCCTTTATACCTAGATCATGAACCCATTTTGACTTTAATTTGGTATACAGTGTTAGATATTAGTCTATGCCAAATTTCTGCCATACTATGTTCCAGTTTTCTCAGCAGTTTTTATCAAACAGTGCATTCTTATCAAAAAAAACTGGGGTCTTTGGGTTTATCAAACAGTAGATCACTAGAGTCATTGACTTCTGAGTCTTGTGTACCCAATCTACTCCATTAATCCAGTACTCTATTCCTCCGCTAGTACCAAGTAGTTTTGATGACTGCTGCTTCATAATTGAGATTAAAATCTGGTATGGCTAGGTCAAATTCCCTAGCATTTCTTTTCATTAATTCCCTTGATATTCTAGACCTTTTGTTCTTCCAATGGATTTTGTTACTATTTTTCTAGCTCTACAAAGTAATTTTTGGTAGATTGGTATGGCATTAAATATGTAATTTAATTTAGGTAAAATTATCATTTTTATTATATTAGCTCAACCCAGCCACAAGCAATTGATGTTTTGCCAATTAGTTAGATCTGACTTTATTTGTGTGAAAAGTCTTTTGTAATTGTGTTCATATAAGTCCTCGGTTTCTTTTGGCAGGTAGATTCCAAAATATTTCTTGGCTACAGTAAATTTAAATGGGATTTCTCTTTCTCTCTCTTCCTATTGGATTTTGTTAGAGATATATAGGAATGCTGAGGAATTATGTGGGTTTATTTTACATCGTGTAAGTTTGTCAAATTTGTTTATTATCTCAAGTAGTTTTTTACTTGATTCTATAGGATTCACTAAGTATATAATCATATCATCTGCAAAGATTGATAACAGTATCTTCTTTGCCTAATTTGATTCCTTCAATTTCTTTTTTTCTCCAGTTGCTACTGCTAACATTTCTAGTACCAAATTATATAAGCAGAGTGACAGTGGACATACTTGTTTCACCCTTAATCTTACAGGAAATGCTCTAGCTTATCCTCATAACATATAATACTTGCTGATTATTTTAGATAGATGCTACTAATTATTTTAAGGAAGACTCCATTTATTCCTATACAGTCCAGTGTTTTTAATAGGAATGGGTGTTGTATTTTGTCAAAAGCCTTTTCTGTATCTATCGAAATAATCATATGGTTTCTGCTAGCTTTGTGGTTGATGTGATCAATTATATTGACAGTTTCCCTGATATTGAACAATCCTTGCATTCCTGGAATAAATCATACCTGATCAAAGTATATTATTCTGGTAATGAAATCTTTTTGCTAATATTTTATTTAGATTTTATTCATCTATGTTCATAAGGGAAATTGGTCTGTAATTTTCTTTCTCTGTTTTGTCTCTTCCCAATTTAGGTGTCAATACCATATTTTTGTTGTAAAAAGAATTTGGTAGGACTCCTTCTTCTCCTATTTTCCTGAATAGTTTATAAAGTATTGGATTCAGTTGTTCTTTAAATGTTTGGTAGAATTCACTAGTAAAGCCATCTGGCCCTGGAGATTTTTTCCTAAGGAGTTCTTTGATGGCTTGTTTAATTTCTTTTTCTGAGATGGGGTTATTTAAGTAGTTTACCTCCTCTTCAGTTAATCTGGGCAGTTTATATTATTGTAAATCTTCATCCATTTCACCAAGATTGTCAAATTTATGTGCATACAATTGGGCAAAATAATTCCTAATTATTGTTTTAATTTCCTCTTAATTGGAGGTAGATTAAAAATTTTCATTTTTGATACTCATAATTTGGTTTTCTTCTTCCTTTTTTTATTATATTGACTAAAAGTCTATAAATATTATTATTTTTTCATAATACCAGCTCTTAGTTTTATTAATTCAATAGTTTTATTACATTCCATGTTATTAATTTCTCCTTTAGTTTTCCTTATTTCTAATTTAGCATTTAATTGGTGATTTTCAACTTGTTCTTTTTCTAGCTTTTTCAGTTGCATGCCCAATATATTGACCTCCATTTTCCCTAATTTATTTATGTATGCATTCGGGGATATGAAAATTCCCCTAATAACTGCTTTTGCTGTATCCCACAAGTTTTGGTATGTTGTCTCATTATTTTTATTCCCTTGAATGAATTTACTGATTGTTTCTATAATTTCTTGTTTGACCCACTCATTCTTTAGGATGAAGTTAGTTAGTCTCCAATATGTAATTTTTATTGCATCATGATCTGAGAAGGATGTATTTAATATTTCTGCCTTTCTGCACTGTATTATGAGGTTTTTATACCCTAGTACATGGTCAATTTTTGTATATGTGTCATGTACCACTGAGAAGAAGGTATATTCCTTTTTATTCTCACTCAGTTTTCTCCAGAGGTCTACTATATCTATCTTCTCTAGGATCCTATTTATCTCCTTAACTTCTCTCTTGTTTATATTGAGGTTAGATTTATCAAGCTCAGAGAGGGTAAAATTGAAGTTCCCCACTAGTATAACTTTGCTATCTATTTCTTCCTCTAACATCCTTAACTTCTCCTTTAGGAATTTGGATATTGTGCCATTTGGTGCATAAATATTTCGTAATGATATTGCTTCGTTTTCTATGGTGCCTTTTAGCAAGATATAGTTTCCTTCCTTACCTCTTTTAATTAGATCTATTTCTGCTTTTGCTTTGTCTGAGATAATGATTGCTTCCCCTGCTTTTTTTTATTTTAGCTGAAGCATGATATATTTTACACCAGCATTTTACCTTTACCCTGTGTGTATCGCAATGTTTCAGATGTGTTTCTTGTTAACCCATTGTAGGATCATGTTGTTTTTATTTTATTTTATTTTTTAATTAAAGCATAAATTTTAATTATGCTTTAGTAACTTCTGGTTGACATCATTCATTTCTGCCAGATTTTGAGTTACAATTTTCCCCCGTTTTTCCCCTACCCACCATCCCAGAATAGCAGTCCCACAAGATATCCCTTCCTCCAATCTGCTCTCTCCCATATCTTCTCCCATACCCCCTTCGACTTTTCCATTAGAGCAAGGTGAATCTCTGTGCCCCAATGCCTGCACATCTTATCTCCCAATTACATGCAAAAGAGTATTGATAATAGTATTTATATATATTTGAAACATTTAATTTTAAGACCTCAAATTTCAGATCCATTCCCTTCCTCCCTTGTCACCCATTCCCTCTGGGAAGATAAGTAATTCAGTATGTGTTGTACATGTATAGCTATGCAAAATATTACCATAGTAGATATATTGTACAAGGCTTCTTATAATTCCCTCCCACCCAACCCACCCCCACCTGGTCCATTCCCTACTTGTCCCTCTTCTATAGTGGGTACTTCCAACCTCCCCACCCCCCAAGAATGCCCTCCCATCCATAATCCCTTCTCTCATCCCCCTTGCCCCTATTCTCCTGCAGGTTGACATATCCCATTTAGTATGTATGTCATTCTCTCCGTGAACCAGATTCAATGAGAATGTGGTTTTGCCTTTTTGCCTTCCTATTCTTCCCCTCCCCTTGCTTCTTCTACATGAGATAGTTTACCCTACCCTGTTTCTCCCCATCTCCTCTTGCCACTTTCCTCTCTCACCTCATAATTTCACCCCTTAAGTATCATTCCTTCCCAACAAATTCAACCTATGCCCTCTATCCATGTATAACTGTAAACATCTATACATACATTCACATATGTATTCATATGACCATACACCCTTCTTCCATTATTTTCATACTGAGAAAGGTTTCATCAGTCACAGTTATTGTTTTTCCATGTAGGAATGTAAATAGGTCAAGTTTGATAAGTTCCTTTTCATTTCTTTTCCCTGATTATCTTCTCAGGCATCTCTTGCTTCTTGTGTCTAGATGTCAAATTTTCTTTCAACTCTAGTTTTTTCCTCAAGAATGCTTGAAAGTCCTCTATTCCACTGAATGACCATATTTTCCCCTGAAAAAAAAAATACTCAGTTTTGCTGGGTAGGTGAACCTTGGGTTCAGTCCCAGTTCTTTTGCCCTCTGGAATATCATATCCCATGCCCTTCGATCCCTCAGTGTAGAAGCTGCCAGGTCCTGTGCTATTCTGATTGTGTTTCCACAATATTGAAATTGTTTATTCCTGGCTGCTTGTAGTATTTTCTCCTTGATCTGGGAATTCTGGAACCCAGAGCGCTGAGCTGGTCCTTCCTGCAGGGTTGCTGGGCTGTCCTCAGTGGGAGGTTAGCTTCTCTGTGTCCTTCTGTGGATGCTGGGGCTCCAGAAGTTGTTCAGAGTCCCCTTTTACATAGTTTGGAGCTGATCTGGGGGGAGAGTGCCTTGAAAGTTCTGTTTCTTCTCCACCATGTTGGCTCAGTCAGATCATGTTTTTTTAATCCATTCTGCTATCTGCCTCTGTTTTATGGGAGAGTTCATCCCATTCACAGTTTTGATTATTATCTGCCTCCTTTGCACCTTCCTATTCCCTCCCATGTTTATGCTTTCATTGTTCTCCCTTCCCCTCCTTAAGAGTTTTCCTTTTGACCACTTCCTCCCTCAGTATTCCCTTCTTATCAGCCCCTCCTCCCTTTTCCTACTTTTCCCATTTACTACTTCTTCCCTCCCTTCTAACCACACCCCCCTTTCTCAGCCCTCCTCCCCTCCTACTGCCTATAGGGTATGGTAGATTTTTATACTTACTGTAGTATGTTATTTCTTTATCAAACCGAAATTGACAAGGATAGATCTCATGCAATGCTCCTCTCCCTCCCTTCTTTTCCCTCTATTATGATAAGTTTTATATCTGTTCTCAGTAAAGCCCTATACTTAAATGATCATGTTATTCCCTCCTTGCACCAGAAACAATGAGGGAAAAGCTCATATAATGCTCATCTCCCTCCATTATTTTCTCTATTATAATGTTTTTATGCCTTTTTGGTGGCATGATTAACCCTTTTCTGCTTCATACTTTCCTCTTCTTCCACTGCAGTCCCTTTGCAGCTCTTACTAATTTTTATATCATTATTTTGTATAATTTATGCCCACACCCTCTATTTATCAACATCCCTTTTAGATGTCACCATAGGTATAAAATTCTCAGTATTAACAGGTAACAATTTCCCATATAGGGATGGAAACAATTTGCTCTTTTTGAATAACAATTTGTGTGTGTGTGTGTGTGTGTGTGTGTGTGTGTGTGTTTCCCTATTTACCTTTCTATGTCTCTCTTGAGTCTTGTAATTGGAGGTTGGATTTTTCATTGAGCTCTGCCTTTTTCATTAGGAAAGTCTGGAAGTCCATTATATCATTGAATGACCATCTCCTTGCCTGGAAGATTATGCTCAGTTTCACTGGATAGATAACCCTTGGTTGTGACCTGAGCTATTTTGCCTTGCAAAAATTCAAATCTATATTCTGATCTTTCAGTGTAGAAGCTGCTAGAACCTATTTTATCCTCACTGGGTTCTGTAATATTTAAATTATTTCTTTCTGTCTGCTTGTGGCATTTTCTCCTTTACCTGCTAGTTCTATAATTTGGCCACAACATTTCACAGACTTTTCAATTTGGGATCTTTTTCTAGAGGTGTCTGGTGGATTCTCTCTAGATTGCTCTGGTTCTAAGATCTCAAGGCAGTTTTCCTTGATGAGCACTTGGAAGATATCCAGGCTCAGTTTTTCATGAAGATTTTCTGGTAGACCAGTAATTCTCAGATTATCTATCCTGGATCTTTTTTCTAGGTCATTTAATTTTCCATTGAGATATTTTACCTGTTTTTCTAATTTTTCATTCTTGATGTCTTGTTTGACTGATTCTTGGTGCCTCATAAAGTCATTAGCTTCAATTTGGTTAGTTCTAATTTTTATCTAATTATTTTCTCGGTTAGTTTTTGAAGCTCCTTTTCCATATATTGGTGGATTTTTTGCCACAACATTGACCACATTGTCTGGGCCTCTCTGGCTATTTCCTTAACTGCCTGCAAACATTCCCAGATTTGACTCATCTTCAAAGGAAAAAGAACAACAACAACAACAACAAAAAACCCTAAACTTTATCCAATCATCTCTTCACACTATTATTAACATTCAATTTCCTAGAAAAATATATTTGTACTTATTAATTCCAGTTGCTTACTTCCCTTTAGCTTCTCAACCCCATTCCCAAATTTGGCGTCTGACCCCAGCACATGGCTAAAACTGCTTTCTCCAAAGTGCCCAGTGATATTTTAATAACCTAATCCATTTTTTCTCATCCCTCAATTTTCTTGACATCTCTGCAGTTTGACCCTGTTGATCACTCCTTTCAGGAAATTCTTTCACCCTAGATTTTCATGGCACTATTCTGTCATGGTTCTCTTTTTTTCCTCAGTCTTCTTCGCAGGATCATTATTCATGCTCTGTACCTATATGTTAATGTTTCCCACAGGGATTTTACCTGGGTCCTCTCTGGTTCATCTTTCTACACTTTCTTTCTTGTTAATCTAATGAATCCCCATGGTTTTACATGCTATCTTTATACAGATGACTCCTAAACCTATTTATCCAGTCTTCAGCTCTTTATTGAACCCTAGCTCCTCAACCCCAAATGCCCTGTATGTATCTCCAACAATACGTTTTGTAGGCATGTCAAACACAATACATCCAGGTGGTTATATGGCACAGTGGATAGAGTGCCAAGCCTAATGTCAGGAAGACTAATTTTCCTGAGTTCAAATCTGGCCTCAGACACTTACTAGTTGTGTGACCCCAGGAAAGTTACTTAAACATGTTTGCCTCCGTTTCTCATTTGTGAAATGGGCTGGAGAAAGAAGTGGAAAAACAATCCAATATCTCTGCCAAGAAAATTTCAAAAGGAGTGATGGAGTGTTGGACACAACTGAGACTGAACAACAACAATTATTTCCCCTATACCCAACCAAACCTCCGTCTTTCTGTCTAGTGTGTCAGTATTCTTTTATTTTCCTAGTTTTGCAACTATTAAGTCACAGTCAACTTTAAATTTGTCTCCTTCTCCACACACACACACACACACACACACACACACACACACACACTCACTTCATTTGTCAATCCATGGCAGTTCTGCCTTCTCATCATCTTTTGAATATGTCCTCTTCTGGTTACTCACTCTCTATTTCAGGTTCTCATCAACTCTTGAATAGATTTTTGCTATAAGTTCATAATTGATCTCTCTATATCTAACTTTTCCTTCTTCCAATCCTACCTTCACATAACTACTAATTGCAAATTACAGGTCTGATCACATTGCTCCTTTGCTAAAGGAACTTAAGGGATATCCTATAGACTCTACAGACTCTAGGATAAAATGCAAATGTCTTTGACATTTATGTCTTTTACTATCTGTTTCTAGACCTCCTTTTCAGACTGAATACATATAATTCTTCTATCCAAACTGGTCTATTGGCCTTAAGACCACAATCCATCTCCCATCTACATGTCTTTGCTGATATTATTTCCTTGACATATCCATGAGATACTCTCATCCCCAACTTCCATTGCAAAATATAGTTCTTTCTGCTTTATATGCATCCACATATATGTATTATGTGATTGTGTGCATATATAAATACATGTATCCATATAAGCACAAAAGTATATATTCATATGTATGTATATGTATATTTTTCTTATCTATTGACATGTTCTATTAGCCCTAAATTGAATTAAGCTCCTAAAGGCAAGGATTATTTCTTTTTATTTGCTCACTTGGTTTTGGATCTATAGTACTATCCCTAGCATAGTACCAGGCGTATAATAAATGCTTAGTAAGTATTAAATTTTATAGCAGGCAATGAATAGAATAGCTAAAATTGAGGTTGCTTGCTTCCAGAAGTTTGACCCCAGTAGTCCATTAATCAGTGTCATGTGATTGTGGAAGAGTTACAATTTGGATCACTATATGAAGTTTCTATATAAAAGATTTTTTTGGAGTCCTGAAGTCCTACTAAAATTTAACAGAATCTGGATTTATTATTTGAAATATGTTTTCTAAGCACAATATGCCAGTGCACATAACTATCAGGCAAAAGATAGATGGATAGATAGATAGGTAGATAGATAGATAAATAGATAGATAGATAGATAGATAGACAGACAGACAGATAGATAGACAGACAGATAGCTGAAAAGATGGATAGGTAGAATATAGATAGATACATACATATATATATATATATATATATATAGAGAGAGAGAGAGAGAGAGAGAGAGAGAGAGAGAGAGAGAGAGAGATATTGAAGACTTAGTGGGAAACCTTGAATTTCTTAATCAACTGTTGGAATCACTTCTTTTGCCTATTAATAATATAATCTTTTTCAAAAGAAAACAAGTTATATATCATTGAAAGCAGCTCAGTATTTCCAGGGCATTCTTTTATACTTTTAAAAAAAGGTTGTCAGACCACTTGCCCACTTTAGCTTTGAAATGAGAGTTCTTATAAAATGACAGCTATTTCTAGCTAACACTTTTCCCCTCCCCCTGCTATAGTGGACAGAGCACCTGTCTTATAGTCAGAAACGTTTGAATTTAAAGCCTGATTTAGGCATTTACTATGTATCTCAACCTTTCTCTGTTTCAAGTTACTTATTGGTAAAATAATAGGTATGGATTTGAGGGTTCCTAAGTCCCTACTAGCTCTAAACCATGATCCTATGATCCCATAGGCAAAAACTCACCAGTGTTACAAGACCAAAAATGTTAACAGCAGTATTAAAAAGTCAATGTAAAAAATAACCACTTCATATCTATAGTTCTGTGAATCAAAGATGTTTTATCAAGTTTTGCCTGGAGGAAGAAAGCCCTGAGATCTAAGAAAGGTGTTTGGAAAGAGTTGCCTGGGCTATAAATATGTGAATGCCTTCTTTGAAAGAATGGAGAAAATTTGAGAGCATCTTTCCTGATTGATATCAAAATATTATATGAGTAAATACAAATATATACAAACATCTATAGAATAATTATACTATAAAGGTTAACATAATTAATATAAGGTAATTTGGGAAGGACAGTAGAATTTTGAGAAACAGGAAAACCTTTCTATGGAAGACAGTGCCTTAGTCCCACTTAAATGAGGAGGACTGTGTAATAGAGATAAGAAGAAAGTGAATTCCAGGTATGTGTGACAGCTAGTAAAAAGGTATGAAGATGGGAGATGGAGTGTTGTATATGAGTATGACAGAAGGTCAATTGTCCTGGATCACGTTGTATAAGAAAAGACCTGTTCTGATCAAGAATAAAACTTACTTGGCCAAGAAAAACCATTTTCAGTATGCATTGAGTATGCAGTTGCTATCCAGAGACACATTCCCAGAGAAGCACAAAACATCAGTTTCCTGGTATATTTGGTTTCTTTAACAGCTGTGTGTAAACCATCATTTTATTATGGGTTCCGCATGTCTAAGTATACTGAAGCAGCCAAGGAAGTAAGTACAGGAAGTCTTAAGATAATTACTTATGACAGAACACACAAAATGACACAGAGAAGCTAACCTCCTGCTGAGGACAGACGGGCAGGCTGGCAGGAATCAGCTAGTGCAGCACTCTGGGAGCCAACCCCAGCCCCACAGCAGGCAGAGGTTTTATCCCCAGGGTGGGCAGACCAACCACCAGCTGGAGGGACTCCAGATCAACACCAACAGTGGTGGTTTCCAAAAGTATCAACACATAGATGTTAAGAAAAAAGTGAGAGGTCAGTGCAGTGTGGACTTTGGGATAAAATAGTTGGGAGTGCAGTTAGCCTCTGCCCCAGGGTGAGAAGACACTGATGAGTCCCAGCAAACAACTTTAGCACTTGGTCTGCAGTTTGTAGGGGGAACAAGTGACCAGTCTGAGGGGTAATCACTCTTGCTTTAACCTGCTTAGATCTGGATCACTTTTTAGTTTGGAGGTCCTGGGGTGTGCAATCAGCTTGCTAGAGTGTGTGGAGGCTTCGGGAAGGGTACCCAACTAATACCTTTGGCAGCTGGGAAAACCCTAGCATTTTGGGTGAAGCTCCCCTGTATGGTGGCAGAGTCCTACTGTGGCAAAAAGCCCAGAGGTCAAGTGATTGAGTGGAAAAATTAGCAGGCAAAGAAAGCAAAATAAACTGAGCAAACCAACTATATACACCAATTTTGGCAACAAAAAGGATCAAAATATTGAATTGGAGGAAGACAGTGAAGTCAGAACTCCTGAACCAAAAGCTTCAAAGAAAAATAGGAGCTGGTTACAGGCCATAGAAGACCTTAAGAAGCAAATAAGAGAAGTGGAGGAAAAATTGGGAAGAGAAATGAGAATGATGCAAGAAAATTATGAAATGAGAGACAATAGCCTGACAGAGGAAAATAACACCTTAAAAAATAGACTAACTCAAATGGCAGAGGTTCAAAAAGGGAATGAGGAGAAGAACACCTTAAAAAGCCAAATTTACCAGATGGAAAAAGAATCTCAAAAGTTCATTGAGGAGAATCATTCCTTCAGAATTAGATTGGAGCCAATGGAAGATAATGACTTTATGAGAAATCAAGATGCTGTTAAAAAGATCCAAATAAATGAAAGAATAGAAGGCAATGTGAAATATCTCATTGTAAAAACCACTGACCTGGAAAATAGATATAGGAGAGATAATTTAAAAATTATTGGACTACCTGAAAGCCATGATCAACGAAAGAACCTAGAGATAATCCTCCAAGAAATACTCAAGGAAAACTGTCCTGATGTTTTAGAACCAGAGGGCAAAATGGAGGTGGAAAGAATCCACTGATCACCTCCTGAAAATATCCCAAAAAGAAAACTCCTAGGAATATGATATCCAGATTCTGAAATTCCCAAAACCAGGAGAGAATATTACAAGCAGCCAGGAAGAAAGAATTTGAATATTGTGGAAACACAATCAAGATAACACAGGATATGGCAGCTTCTACATTGAGTGATAGAAAGGCTTGGAATATGATATTCTGGAGGGCAAAGGAGCTGGGATCAAAACCAAGAATAACCTACCCAACAAAACTGAGTATCATGTTTCAGGGGAAAATATGGTCATTCAGTGAAATAGATAACTTTCAAGTATTATTGATGAAAAAAACTAGAGTTGATTAGAAAATTTTACATTCAGATATAAGAAGCAAGAGAAGCATGAGAAGGTAAACAGGGAAAATAAATCATAAGGAATTATCAAAGTTGAACTATTTAGATTCCTACATGGAAAAATGATAATTGTGACTGATGAAACTTTTCTCAGTATGAAAATATTTGAAGGGAATAGAAATATATATATATATATATATATATATATATATGGATATGGTAGGGTCTATAGGCATATGAATATATATGTGAATGTTTGTATATATTTGTACAGGTATACATAGATAGAGGGCACAGGACCAATTTAATAAGAAGTGATGACACTTAAAAGATAAAATTAAGAGGTGAGAGAGGAATATAATGTGAGGAGATGGGGAGAGACAGAATGGGGTAAACTCTCTCATATAGAAGAGGCAAGGGAAAATAGATACAATGGAGGGGAAGAACAGGAAGGTAAAAATGAATGGGTTAATCTTATTCTCATTGAATTTGCCTCAGGGAGGGAATGACATACACACTAAATAGGGTATCTCACCCTACAGGAGAGTAGGGGGGAAGGCGATGAGAGGGGGAATGACGGTAGCGAGGACAGGCTGGGGGGGAGGGAAGTTGGAAGCACCTACTTTTGAAAAGGGACAGGATTAAAGTAGAGAATAGAACAAGGTGGAGGTGGAATAGGAGGGAAGGAAATATAGTCAAGTCTTTTACAATCTATGTACTATGGTAATGTTTGGCACAGCTACTCATGTACAACCTATATTGAATTGCTTATCTTCCCAGTAAGGGTGGGTGATAAGGGAGGAAGGCAATTAATCTGGAATACAAAGTTTTAAAATGAAATTTTTAAATATATATATACTATTATTAATACTAAAGAAAAGAGAATACATTGGAAAATAGCATTGATAATTGTTGCCTCCAATTAAAAATCCCAACTTTTCTACCCAGTCCCCACTGGACTGAAGGATTGAAACATAAGACATTTCTGTGCTTAAAATCCCTAAGTGTGAACACTATTGTGAACCCTGAAGGCCATAATTCTGAAAAGGGAAATGGTGAGAACTCTGTTCCATTGAAGAGACTTAGAGACTTAGAAGTATTTGGGATACAGTAATTCTCACCTTTTGAGGGAAGGGTAATAAAAGAGATTAAAGAGCTAAGGAGTAAAAAAAAAATACAAGTCTTTCTCAAATCTTTTGTGGTAGACTTCTGAGGAAGGAGCTGTCCTTAACCCTTCTGACAGGAACATCTGAGCAGAAAGGAATCAGAAATTTTCATAGTTACAAACAAAAGACAGCTTGGTCCAATCAATGAATCATGGCAGTGAGAGGGGACAAAATTAGAGAGTTAGAGGGATGATGCTGAATTTAATATGTGTGTTGGTAATGGGGAGAGGCCGCTTGGAGGAAAGAGATGATACTTTGGGATTTTCCTTCCCGTGTTTCTATCTCAGAACATTAGAACATCAGAAACGTGATGATCCTGATACTTGGAGCTGAGATGGGTTATTTCTAAATGACCCAATGAGGAGACTTTTCAAGTACTAGGAGGAAGTAAAGATGTTTTCTTTGAGAGATGGTGATGCTGAATTGTAGGATTAGAAGAAAAGTGATAACCTAGCCCTAGACCAGAGCCCTGGCAGGCCTCTGCATAGAGGAGTTCTCACCTTCTGGGGATGGAGCAAAGGGAGGGTCTAAGCAGAGGAATGGGCATAAAAAAAGGAGCCCCACAAGTCAATGCTAATATCTTTCCTGCCAGAGCTGAAGAGGAAGAGCTAACATTATTTCTCCTGGGAGGAATATTGAAGAAGGAAGGAATCAGAGGCACAGGTATGGATGCAAGAGGCTTACCTGAAAACCTCAAGGCAGATTTCATTTGCACCATCTGTCTGGGTTACTTCACTGACCCAGTGACTGTCAAATGTAGCCATAGTTTTTGCATAGAATGTCTTCTCCAGTGCAGGGAGGGAGCTGATGAACCCTTAACCTGCCCAGAGTGCAGAGAGATCATCACATACAGTGACCTGGTGCCCACCAGGAACCTGCACAACCTGTCCATGACTGGCAAAATTCTCAAACCTCATTTGCTGCAGACCATGGTGGGCCTGACCACCTATGACGAACACTTGGAAAAAGAAAAGTTCTTCTTGTGAGGAAGACCAGAAACTCCTCTTTGCTTCCTGTCTGTCAGTCCCAGAGCACAAGGATCATCATGCCCTTCCCTTGGAAAGAGCTTCTGACAAGTGCAGGGACAAGCTCCAGGAAACAGACCAACTTAAAGAAAAAAAGAAGAGGAATTTAAGATTGCATTGCGCAGAGTGAGAATAAGAAAGATGCACTGTAAGGAGGGTGCCTACACTATGAAACAGTCAGTTATTTCTGAATATGGGAAAATGCACCATGGGATGCATTAATATGGGGTGAATAATATCAATACTTACAAAGACTGCATCAGGAATCCAGGGAACATCTGGTCAAACTGGAGGAAAGCAAGGCCAGTGTGTCCCAACAAATCCAGAATCTGCAATGGCTGATTGTAGAGGAGAATTTGGGCAAGGTGACCTTGGAAATGCTGCAGGACGTACCAGGCCCTTTGGAAAGGAGTGAGGACCTGCTGCTTCAAGAAGCAAAGCTCCCTTCCCCTGGCTTGACCTCCTGCCCCATCACAGGCTTGAGAGAAGTGCTCCTGAGTTTCCAGAGGGATATAACTCTTGATGCTGATTCAGCCAATCCTCATCTCATCCTGTCTGAAGACTTGTAGAGGTTCCAGTGTGGAAGTGTCCCCCAGGACCTGCCTGACAACTAAGAGAGATTTGACTATGTTCTTGCTGTTTGGGGGGCTAAGTTCACCTCATGCAAACACTATTGGGAAGTGGAGGTGGGAGAAAAGACAGACTGGGGACTGGTCATCTGTAAAGATTCAATCAGCAGAAAGGGGGAACTCTCCTCCTCATCTGAGGGTGTAAGGACCCAAGCCGGTACACATCTGGACATCATTTCTGCCTTTTCAATTCACACAATGGCTTTCAATTGATTGAACCCACATACAAAGTAGGCATTTTTTTTTGATTATGAAAAGGGACATATAGCATTTTATGATGTCACACACAGATGCCTTCTCTATAGTCCCTCAGATAAAGTCTTTGAAGGGCCTCTCTGCCCTTAATTCTCTTTTGGCATGCCTAAGAAAGAAAGTACTCCTGGATCACTCATTATCTGCCCCATCAATAATGATTAGAGGTCTGTCAATGATGCTATTTACTATGGGTGACTCTCAATGCAAGTGATTGGAAATGATACTAAAATTGGCTTTCCATTTATTTGAAGTCGTATTAAAATGGTGAATAAAGCCATGTGTGATTATACTATATATATATATATATATATATATATATATATATATATACTTGCTTATGAGAAATAAATCTGATAAATATTAACATAGATCTATTTCTTTGAAAAGTCTGCTTATTTATAATAGTCAAAATTACTTATTTGCTCATAGTCATTCTTAAAACAATATTACTATTAATGTATACAATGTTCTCTTGGTTCTGTTTATTTTGCTATTCATTATTTCATGCAAGTCTTTCCATAATTTTCTAAGATTATTAATCTCATCATTTTTTATAGCACAATAATATCCCACCACCCAATGCTGTTGTAAGGATAAAATAAAATCATATTTATAAAGTTAAAAAAAGTTTGTGTAAAGTCTAGTTGACATAATTTTTTAGAACTTTAGCTTGAATCTGTGTGGTATGGGTCTTTATTTCATGCAGCCTATAAGCATTGTCTTTTTGTTTTGTTTTTAATATATTTTATTAATCTCTTTTGTCTTTAAATCAAAAGTATTTCTGGGGGGGGAAATCCCCAAAAGAACAATTATGTAATATAATTCAATAAACATATGATAATTCTGCCAACTTATATACCACACAATGTAACTCATATTGTGACAATCTTTACATCTGGTATTCTCTCATATCCTGAAGGCCTGCTGAAACTACACAAACTATTCACTTTTGTGTTGCTCTTAGGCATTCCATATTTTAACACATCTTCCACCCTACTATAAAGGTTGTAATCATATAAAACAGGTTCCCAAAATTCAAAAATGATTAATTTTGCTTACAAGTTAGTGGAAACATATAGGATTGATACCGAAACTCAATAAAAATAACAAACCAACCCACGTCTAAGAAACACACGATTTCAATAATTTATAATATGTCCTTTAGCAGATGTTTAGAATTTGTTTCTCAACAAAACTGTTTTTTTCTTCAATCCATCTTGCTACTCAGCATTGCTTGTTCTATCCTGCCGTCACCCCACATTGTGGTGAATAGACATCCTCTTTTCCTTATTGTTGTCATCTAGAAATATCTTTCTAGCTGTTGCTGGCTCCTTGTTATAGTTGTCTCATTAGCTCATTTACTCATTTACCAATTTACAACAAGTCAATGAGTACAAAAGACTTGGCAGGAGCTAGGAGCAGATAAGTCATACTTTTTTCCCTCAGGCAGGTTATCACCTAATAGAAAAATCATCACCCTTTCTCAGGATTGTGTTGCTGAAGGTGTCTTCACTAGTGTTAGAGATCATATTGGGGAGGTAAACTTCCCCTCCCTCCCTCCATCCAAATAGGAAGGATGTGTTGATTAACTGAATTATTTTTATGTAGATGGGGAGATGGAATATGAGAGGGAAACAGAAGCCTTTTCTAGATTATACTTCCCAGTGGAAGACTGTCATCATTTCAGTAATGTTACCAATAACTCAATATGCAAGGTTATGGTGTTTATTGGTGTTGATCAGAGTCCAGAGCTCTAGGTCAGAGTTTCCTCATCCAAAAAATGAGGGGGTTAGATGAGGGAACTTTTATGTCCTTTCTGTCTCTAAATATCTGAGCCCATAAATATGGGAACCCTTTCCAGGCTAGGAATCTATCAGAGATTATGCACAATAGGAATGCTATTAGGTAATTAATAACCTCAGTGGGACAGTCTTTAAACTTATATGTTAATTGAAGATTAATTTCTTTAGTATGGTGGTATACAAATATTTATAGATATTACAAAATCAGTTTACCAACACAGAAAATATGGAGTTGATGTGAAGTCATTTAACTAACACAAAAGTCAAAATGACTCTGACCATGTATTAAGGTTTTAGAGCCTACTTCAGAGAGGTATTATCAATAGGGGCAGTGTCTCTTAAGAGCATGTGTGACATTAGACTCATCCAAGAGATCAAAGGACCACAATAGAAAGGAGTGGTATGGATGCAGAGAACAAACAGGCCAAGATAACATGGACTCTTTCCATTAAATGCAGTGTAGTAAGACACAGCTAGGTGGTCCAGTGGATAGAGCACCAGTCCTAGAGTCAGGAGAAATGAGTCCAAATCTAGCCTAAAATATTCACTAGCTGCATGACTGTGGGCAAGTCACTTAAACACTGATTTCCTAAAAAAAATGCAGTACAGTAAATATTATGGCACATCTATGAAAGAAGAGAAAAAGGTATTGGTGTAACAAGCAAAATTCCCAGATGAGATATGATATGGAATTGACTTAAGAGGAAGTGTAAGTCTTAGATAATCAAGGAAGAAGTAGAAGACTATCACAGTCAGGACAAATAGTATAAATAAATAAGTGAAGGCATATCATTTTTTGCAATGTTGTATAATAATGAATAGAACTTTGACCTGAAGAAAAAGGTCTATTGAATGTTATAATCAGGACCTAAGTGTCTGAGGGGAAGCAGTAACTATCATAACAAGCTAGGGTGAAAGTCCAGGAGATCTGACACTAAGGGGAATAGAGAATTCACATCACAACTTGAGATTTAACAAAAATCTGGCTAAATTTATTCTTCATCATGGATACTACAGAGGAAACTCTTACTTAGTTATGATTTATTAACCTTTGGAGACCCTTCAGATTGTAAAAACTTGTGATTCTTTGAATCCACACCTATTATAGTATGACAGAATATAAGATGCATTTCTTTTCTAATCAGATATAAATTCTCTGTTACAGAGAAGTTAAACCCATCACCTTAGAAGGAGAGGTGGGTTAGAAATCGTACTATAATAAAAAATAGCACTAAGAATACAACATTTTTTGAAAATTTTAATTATTATATTGTGATTTATAAAATATTTCTGACATTAAATGTTATATTTGTTAATGTTTTTATTCTGGCATCTGATGAACAACTTAAAATTAGTTTGTCTGCTTTTAAAATTCTCCTCATGTACTACTGTTAAAGTTAAGATATAGGCTATGTTACATTTGCCAGTATGAATAGTGGGGGAAAAATGGCTGCTCTTTAAAGTGATTCTTTATCTGTACATCAATGTCAAAATGTTATCTGAGACAAATCTTGACTTCAGAAGCATTAATGGTTGTTGCTATCAAAACCAGGCTATGACCCAGTACAACCATTGTCATAGGACACTCACACAATGGCATCACAGGACTGGATGTGGCACAATGATCTGGGAAGGGCAACTGTCCATAGGCTTAGCTATTTGGTTCAGAGAAACATCAATTAGTCTCTGTGCTCTCTGAACCCCTTGCAGAACTAGGTTGGAAATCAAACAAAACCAGCTTTTGTGTGTTTGATATTTGAGGTGTGTTTGGCTTCCTGTCACATAAGTGTATCTCCTTTTCTATTGAATGTAAGGGTCATGATTTTGATGTCTTCCTATTCTCAAGAACTGAACATATTAGTTCTATAAGTAGAAAGCTCAGGAAATTTGTTCTGGTGTCTGGGGAAAGGGAGAAAATGGGAAAGAGCAAGGATGAAAAAGAAAAGCCAAGGGAGAACAGAAAAGGGAGTGGGGGTATCATTTCCTCTCTATTCTCTTTTTGTTCTGTTACCTAACCTCTTATAAGATTAATTGTGTGGATAATTTACAATCCATCTGGATGACCCTCACAAAATCTTGACATAAATTTCCCCCAAACACCTAGTCAACTGAGTATCTATTTCTAAGCTGTTTCCCTAATAGACATATGCCAAGACTATGCATACATACTTCTTCATTTTATGGTCCTTGATTTTGTACAAGTAAAATATAATATACAAATAAAATTGTCACTGAGGAATGACTCTCACATATTACACCTCAACCACTAATCCCATAAAAGCACATCCTTTCTTGTAAATCCATTTGCTTCTTATTCCCAAGGCTAAAATAACTCATGCCAAAACTAGTTTTCTACATGACAATTCCTTAAAGTTGCTTTGATAGTCCACAAGATAGTATTCTGTCAAAAAGGGAAAAAAAAGAGAACATAGATGGACCTATTGTAACCTATTGCTACTTGACAACTTGTCATCGTGGTGACCTGGGTTAACATATCTTTTTGCTCAGGTTCTCTGTGGTTTTGACATTTGACTGCTGATGGCTACTGCTCTTGTTTCTCCTATACATTCTTCTTTCATCAACTTCTTTTAAACTACTTTAGGGAGTCTTCTGCTTTGATCAGCTTGGATTTTTGATAGTTTCTGTTCTTAAATGTTTTCTTAGGTTTGGCATTTCTTGCTTTCTTACCAGATGCCTGATTACTGCATTTGATCTCTCACTATTTTTATAAGTTTAAATTTATTTTAAACTTTAATACATACAAAGAAAAATATTGTCATGTACACAGCAGCACATATGAGAAGATTCAATATAAAGCAATATATTTCCATTTCAAGAAAACGTATATAATGAATACTACAGTTTATTTTCAAAGCCATCCATCTTTTCTTTGTTTCCTTTTATGTTTCCTTTTGTCCTCTGCTTATTTTTTAACTCTTTCTCTGACCAAAGGCTACAATTAAACAAGGATAGAGATATACATAAAGATTCGTAAACATACGCATATATACCTGAATGCATATATGTTAAGACCATATTATGCTTATTTCTACTTGTCATCTGTTTCTCTGAAAGTGGATATCCTCTTCCTTCATAAGTTCAAGTCTTCCCACATTTTTCTAAATCCATCAGCTCATCATTTCCTACACCACAACCAAATTCAAACACAATCACATTCTACCTGGGAGATTGTCTATAAGAGGTTTTTTTTCCCCCCCAATTTTCTTCATTCCCTCTATTCTTGGCTACATGGGTTTTATTTATATAGGAAAATTTTTATTTAAAGTAATTAAAATTGTCCATTCTACACTGCTTAGTATAACATATATTGTAATACATATTATAAATTTCCTTATAATATGGTTTAAGGTCTGATACTACTGAATTTACCTCTTCCTATTTTCCTTACTATCCTTCTCACCTTATTACTGTCCTTCCTCACTCCTCTATTTCACTTCTAACCACTATCTCGCTCTCCTATTCCTTAATCAAACAGGCCTCCAAGAATTCCTCCTTTATTTTCTCCTTCCACCCTATCACGTTATCATCTTATTTCTTTCTGAAATTAGAAGATTTTTATAACCCTCTAAATATAGATGTGTGTGTTGTTCTCTCTATCTCATTCTCATCAATCCAGGACCCACCTTATCTTATTCCCTATCCTTCCCTTATCCTATTCCCCTATATATCACATTTCCCTATTATTTCTTTCCGAATTTAGAAGACTTTTATACTCTTCTAGATATGTATGTATTATTTCCTCCTTAATCATTCCCAATGAGGGTTCCAGAACTATTTACCTCCTCCCCCATCTAATTCATCTGTTCTTTTTCTCTCACCTCATTTGTATGATATAATTACTTTTACTTTTTCCTACATTATTTTGTTTTTTAAATTCACATCATACTCCATTCTACCTCACTTTTTTCTTTCAAACTACCCTATTACTGACAATCTTAAACATACAGTTTACATTTACACATATAAAACGTAAACAATTTGTTCTTATTATGCTTACCTTGTTTGTCCTTAGTTCTTGAGGATGACCATGACATCAGGAAGATGACACAAGTGAGGGAGGGCTATGAAGGGTCACTAGACTCACTTTCTCCTCCAGAGCCATCTGGGTTCAGTGGCAAAATATAGATCAGGATCACTGTAGATGATGTGGTGGGAGACCTTGGCCTTTGTAAGCTAAGGTCTAAGTTTCTCACTTTGACTGAGATAAAGCCCATTCAGTGATTAAAGCTGTTTATGAATGGGCCAAGAAATGGTTCTTGTTAATAAAAAAAAAATCATTCTGGGAGGGGAAGAACCTCAGAGTTTCTAACCAAAATAGAAACAATTACTATTTACATTCACTCTACGCCATAAGGGTCCAAATAATGACTACTAAGTGGTGCTTGGGCTGAGACCTAGTGTTGGCCAATCAGTGAGAGCCAGAGTGAATTGGGTTTAAGGCATGGTCTTTAAGTAAGAAATTGAGCCAGGAAACCCCCAGACACCCTGCTAGGTTTCAGCCATTAAAATTCGAATTCCTTTGAGCAGAGCACCTTAAAAGAAGGACATGATACCCCATGTAGGCAGGGGGGAGAGTTAAGGAAGAGAAGGAAAAGGGAGAGGAGAGAAGTTTTTCTTGGATTCTTCTCACTTAAAAAATATCGTCAATCTCTCATTTGATTTTTGAAGTTTTTTTTTGAGTTCTTTAATGAATTCTTTTTTGAGAAGGTGATCATTTAACATTACTCTTTGGGGTAAGAGAGACTTTTTTTAACTTTAGAATCCTCTGAATATGAACCCCAATCTTCTCTATTCTTATAGGACTTATGGGGTTCTTGGACCCCAATTCCAAGATCACATTTCTCCCTAGCCTCAAAACACTATCCCTGGCAGTTTCTCCACAGACTAAGGACACCATGCCTAACAATTACTCATCAGTGGGCCCCAGCAAAAAGACTTAACTCTCTTTCTGGTACAGTAACAAACAACACCTGTAGGAATTATTAGTTTGGACTGGCTTTCTACTACCCGATAAAGATATTCAGTACCCACAAGACTATACCAACTCCTGACCTCATTATATGCATCCTGGACTCCTCATTAAGTGTATCCTAGACTTTAGACATGTATACTCCCTTGTCTAACAAGATATCTTATCTAACAAGACATTGATGAATGGCAGACTGGACATTTATCAGTCAGCCCTGACCACTAGCTAATTTAGTGACTTTCCAGGCCTAAAACCACACCTCCACATAGCCCTTCTTTGGGCTTTTCCCCAGTGAACTCTGGGTAAAATGCTTGCTCAGTAGATACTAAAAGTTCATGTTCCTTTAAGAACTGAGCACTCCTTAACCACTCCCTAATCCCATCCTGAATCACTTAGCATATTTGGACCATGTTTTACTCTATTCTATATAAACTTTAACTGTACCCTCTAAGGTCACAGGTTCCCTAAGAACTCTTGCCCACTCAAAAGCTTAATAATAAATCTTTGCCCCATTGACTTAAAGGAAGCTTGAGTCTGATTTCATTTCAAATGACACTATCCAATACCCTGGTCTTTGGGGGTTGGAAGGTGGGGAATCTCTGAGCCCCTGGGACCCCATCAGTACCCATCTATGATTGGGGTCCTTCTCCTTTGCCTGCTCATTTTTTACAGTTTGTTATTAAAATCACCTCTAATCCTGTTGGGTGCCTCTGACTCAGCTATTTCTTGAGCTTTGTTCTGGCCCCAACCTCTGCACTCCTTTTCCCCCTATGAGCCACAGCTAACCCCCAACCTCAAGCCCAAGACCACTGATTTTGAAATGCTCTTGAACGCTCCAGTGGCTATGACCTTGCAGTCCTCTTCTCTGTCTAGTCTGGAACCAAGACCAAGAACTAAGGTCTCCTGGAAGTGCATAGAGCCAACAGCATCCCCATCTAACTGCTTCTGTACTCACCAGTCATATTCTCCTCTTTGTTCAAGACCTAACTTCGAACTTCAGCAGATTATGGGCCTAGAGTCCCTTGTCAGCAGAGGATCCCTCAAACTTACCTCTCTCAGACATGCAATTCCCCACACTGGCTAGGAGATGAAAATTCCCAGGGCTGTGCTCAAGACTACCTCCCAACCCCAGGGTTTGTCCAGCTGCCCCCAGGGTTTGTCACTTGCTACTTCTGAGGAGCTAGCCTGGAGGTGTTTATATTTCACTCAGACTGGAACCTCTCTTTCTTGAGATCTTCCTTTGGGTCTTCTCTGGTTGTCCCAGGAGAACCACTGTTCTGCCCCAACTATCATTTCTTTTTGCTGCTCTACACTCACTCTGAGTCACTGTTTTGTATTGTTTATGAAGGAAATCTGGAGGGCTTGGGATTTTCTGACCTACTCCACCATCTTTCCACAATTCTCCTCTCCCACTGATATTTTCCATACATAATGTCAGTCATTGATCCTGGCAAAGCTTTAAAGTCAGGATTGAATGAGTGCCAGAAGTTTCAGCTTCTTACCACTACCATTTCAGTTCCCATTATGCTTTGTAGAGGTCCTGACACTTATTCAATCCCAACTGGAAATGTTTACCAGGATCTCCATTTTTCATTTCCTCTGATTTATTTTTCTAGTTCTTTTTGAATATCAATGATTTATACCCCAAAGTAGATATTCTGTGCCTTCTAAAATAATCACTATTTTCAATGAAATTAAGGCTTTCTATAAAAAATAAAAACTAATTTACTGACATCATGAGCATATCTTATAGAAGTAGATGCAGCATGATGAAAGGCCACTAGGTGAAAATGGTCATCAGGAGACAGAAATAGAATTAGTGAATGTAAATTTCTTCAATTTTGATATTCAGACAATCAATACTTTCATCATATGAACTGAATATAAACCCCTTATCAACATGATATTAGCATTAAGATTTTGCTGTTCAAATGTGATGTTTCCATAACTGTTCTTGTTTGATAATATCAGCAATTATAAGAAGACAATATCAGCAATTATATTATTTGAATGAACTCAGCAAGGCCATAACTGTCAAAATTTATAAACCCCATGATGCAACAAAAGGAGTTAACACAAATGGTATTTGAGCTTAGTGAAAAATACAATACCATAACTTATGCTCATGTCAAATATCAATTGGATACCAGTTTATTGGGAACTAATATAGCTCTTTTATTTTTGTAAACAATCCCTGCCTGTAAATCCTTATAATATTTAACATAGAGTCAGAGAGTAGAAGAAATAATCCCTTTGGAAATGGAGAATACTGTCTCAAGAAGTTTGGTTCTTCAAAATACAAAAAAAAAAAAATACAAAATGTTAACTTCCATCCTGGAAGTAAATTAAAAGCTAAAGAAACACACAATGGGGGAGAATTGTTCTTTCTTCCTTACTTTGCAGTGATACAAACTATCAATTAGAACTTCAACAAGCTGGGAAAGAGCAAGATAGATTCAACTAATGGCTGGATTGTGAAGGACGGGGGGGTATATAAACAAACAACTGATGTAAATTGAGACTATGAGTTTGTTTGTTTGTGATATCAAGTGAAAATAAACAAAAGTTCCATTTGTTAAACTATAATTCTATCAGGTATATATTTTTACTGAAAAGGGTCATCGATTTTCCACAAGTAAGAAACTACAATATACTGTGGGCACATGCATCCAAATTTAAATGAGGTTTGATAAATGTTATTTATTTATTCTTCCTTCCAGTAGATGTAGCTTATAAATGGGAAAGGTAGCTAATGAGATATACAGTGATATTGTCAGATGTGCCTAACTGTAGCTGATAAATGACTATCAATCTTTAGTAGGTCAAATATATCAGACATAAAGTTAAAGTCTTTGATTCCCTGGATTATATATTTAACTTCATGCAGAGATGTATTGCTAATTCTTGCACTTAAAACCTTTCTACCAAACCTTCTGGACTTTCTCTTATGTCTATAAGCTCCTGTCAGTGTTCATTTTGGCTCAAGAAGGTACATTGGGGTGGGCTGGGTGGCACAGTAAATGGAAGACCTGATTTCCAATCGAGTCTCACACAGTTAACACTTAATAGCTGTGTGACTTTGGGCAAGTAATTTAACCCCAATTGCCCTCCAAAAAAGCAAAATAAAAAAGTATGTTAGTATTGCTTTCATATTCTTTTGCTGGGGCCTAGGCCTCCGCAACAGATATCTCCTCAAAATTTCCATGCCCAGGGATTCTCTTTTTCTCCTTTCCTCCTACACATCCCTTTCGATAAACATTTATGTGTTGTCTTCCCATGGTAGAATTCCAGCTTCTTTTTTTTTATTAAGCAAATGCTTTATTATCTTCTGTTTCACATCATTCATTTCTGCCAGATTTTGAATTACAATTATTTCCCCCCCCCTGTTTTTCCCCTACCCACCCTCCCAGAATAGCAGTCCCACAAGATATCGCTTCCTCCAATCTGCTCTCTCCCCTATCTTCTCCCATACACCCTTTGACTTTTCCATTAGAGGAAGGTGAATCTTTGTGTCCCAATGCCTGCACATCTTATCTCCCAATTACAATCAAAAGAGTATTAATAATAGTATTTATATACATATTTGAAACATTTAGTCTTAAAGCCTCGAATTTCAGATCCATTTCCTTCATCACTTGTTACCCATTCCCTCTGGGAAGATAAGTAATTCAGTATATGTTCTACATGTCTAGCTATGCAAAACATTACAATAGTAGATATATTGTACAAGGCAGCTTATAATTCCCTCCCACTCATCCCACCCCCCACCTGGTCCATTCCCTACTTGATCCTGTCCCTCTTCTATAGCGGGTACTTCCAACCTCCCCTCCCCCCAAGGATGCCCTCCCATCCATCATCCTTCCTTTCATCCCCCTTCCCCCTATTCTGCTGCAGGTTGAGATATCCCATTTAGTATGTATGTCATTCTCTCCCAGAACCAAATTCAATGAGAATGTGGTTTTGCCTTTTTGCCTTCCTATTCTTCCCCTCCCATGCAGCCACCTCCCCTTGCTTCTTCTACATGAGATAGTTTACCCTACCCTGTCTCTCCCCACCTCCTCTTGCCACTTTCCTCTGTCACCTCATAATTTCACCCCTTAAGTATCATCCCTTCCCAACAAATTCAACCTGTGCCCTCTGTCCATTTATAACTGGAAACATATATACACACATTCACACATGTATTCATATGACCATACACCCTTCGTCCATTATTTTCATAGCTAGAAAGATTTCATCAGTCACTGTTATTGTTTTTCCATATAGGAATGTAAATAGTTCAACTTTGATAAGTTCCTTTTGATTTCTGTTCCCTGATTACCTTCTCAGGCATCTCTTGCTTCTTACTTCTGGATGTCAAATTTTCCATTCAATTCTGGTTTTTTCCTCAAGAATGCCTGAAAGTCCTCTATTCCACTGAATGACCATATTTCCTCCTGAAACAAAATACTCAGTTTTGCTGGGTAGGTGACCCGTGGTTTCATTCCCAGTTCTTTTGCCCTCTGGAATATCATATTCCATGCCCTTTGATCTCTCAGTGTAGAAGCTGCCAGGTCCTGTGCTATTCTGATTGTGTTTCCACAATATTGAAATTGTTTCTTCCTGGCTGCTTGTAGTATTTTCTCCTTGATCTGGGGATTCTGGAACCTGGCTATAATATTCCTGGGAGTTTTCTTTTTGGGATCTTTTTCAGGAAGTGATCAGTAGATTCTTTCAACCTCTATTTTGCCCTCTGGATCTAAAACATCAGGACAGTTTTCCTTGAGAAATTCTTGAACCGTGATTTCTAGGTTCTTTCTTTGATCATGGCTTTTAGGTAGTCCAATAAATTTTAAATTGTCTCTCCTGGATCTATTTTCCAGGTCAGTGGTTTTTCCCATGAGATATTTCACATTGCCTTCTAATCTTTCATTTGTTTGGATCTGCTTAACAGCATCTTGATTTCTCATAAATTCATTAGCTTCCATTTGCTCCAGTCTAACTCTGAAGGAATGAATCTCCTCAGTGAATTTTTGAGAGTCTTTTTCCATCTCGCAAATTCGGCTTCTTAAGGCATTCTTCTCCTCATTGCTCTTTTGAGTCTCCTTTGCCATTTGAGTTAGTCTATTTTTTAAGGTATTGTTTTCCTCAGTCAGGCTGCTGAGCCTCATTTCATGCTTTTCCTGCATCCTTCTCATTTCTCTTCCAATTTTTCCTCCACTTCTCTTATTTGATTTTTAAAGTCCTTCTTAAAGTCCTCTATGGCCTGCAACCTGCTCATGTTTTCCCCTTGGGCTTTTGGAGCAGGACTTCTGACCTCACAGTCCTCCTCTTGCTCTATGCTTTGAGCATTTTTGCCCCCAAAGTAGGAGTCTAAAGTTGCATTTTTTCTGTTTAATTTGTTTCCTTTGCCTTGGCATGTTGCCACTTAATTACTTGGCTTTTGGGCTTGTTGCCACAGTATGGCCTGGCGCCAGACAGGAACTTTAGCCCCAAATGCATGGGGAGGGGTGCAACTTCTGTTTCTGGCAAGCTGGAAACCCACCCACGACCTCCACCCCAGATCACAATCCAGATCCAGGGAGGTTAAAGCAAGAGCAATTACCCCCCAAGACTGATCGCTGTATCTCCCTACAGTTCACTGGCCAGGAGCTGGAGATGCCTCTGAAAACTGCAAAATGGTTTGTCTCCTCAGTGGCTTCTAGCCCCCAGGGGAGGAACCCAATGCATTCCTCAAATATTGGTCCCAAAGTCCACAGGGCACTAACCTCTCACTTTGTCCTAGGCATGTCTATGTTGATAATTCTGGAGTCGCCACAGCTGCTGGTGTTCTGGGGTCTTTCCAGCTGGTGAAAGTGCGACTCAGGTGCTCCCTGGGCTCTGCACTACTGGCGCTGCGCTGGTCCTTCCTGCAGGGCTACTGGCCTGTCCTCAGTGGGAGGTTAGCTTCTCTGTGTTGTTCTGTGGGTGCTGGAGCTCCAGAAGTTGTTCAGAGTCCCCTTTTACATAGTTTGGGGGAAGAGTGGCTTGGACGTGCTATTTCTACTCCATCATCTTGGCTCTGCCCTCAGAATTTCAGCTTCTTGATGGCGACTTTTATCCTTGCTTTAATTTGTATCCCCAGAACTTAGCATGATGCCTAGCATGATAGTAAATACTTAATAAGAGATTCATCCATCTATCTGTCTGCCTGTCTATCTATCTAACCATAGGATATAACATGATTACATAAAGTCAAAATATTTCACCAGAAAACAAACCAACCTGTATGTGAACATGCATATTATTTAAATATTCTGATTTAATTATCATTTCATTCCTCAAAATGTAAGTGAAATAATAATAGTAATAGCTATTTGAAATCTAATTCTCATTTATAAGAAAAAACTTGCTTCATAAAAAATGGGGATAGAGAAGAACTATACAGAAGACACAGTCTAATATTCACCTTGAATTTTAGGAGAGAAAATGCCAAAGTTTTTTAAATTAAAGAGAGGTAGGATTCTACAGAAGGATCCAACACAAAGGGGAAGAAAAGTTCTCAAGAATGAAAAGGAAGAAAATCTACCAAATATAAAAGATGTGGAAGTACTAAAAACTAAGTTTGCCCAGCTAAGATTGCTTGTCTCTTTTCTTTTTTTTTTTCTTTTTGGAGGGCAATTGGGGTTAAATGACTCACCCAAGGTCACATGGCTAGTTTTTGTGTTAAGGATCTGAGGCTGGATTTGAACTCAGGTCCTCCTGACACCAGGGCTGAAGCTCTATTCACTGTGCCACCTAGCCATCCCAATGCTTGTTTCTTTTTTAATAGGGACGAAAAGCAAATGTCCTCACTGGACACTTCCATGCAATATATGTCTCATTCTACATCCTGAGTCCATCCTTCACCTTTCTGTCAGGAAGTAGATGGCATGCTTCATCATAAGTCTTTTGTAACAAAAAAAAAATCTTATATTTATGAAATTATTTAGAGTAGCTCATTTTTGAGGTGACAAAAATGGAAAAAGAGGAAATGTACAGTGATAGGGGAAACACTGACCTAATAGTAGGAGGTGAATATATTGCAATATTATTGTGCTCTAAGAAATGAGGAAGAATTATTTCAAAGAAAAAAAATAAGCTTGTATGATTAAAAGTGAGCAGAATCTGACAAATTTCTAGTATAACATCAACATTTTAATGAACAATTTTAAGAACTTCTTTGAGTTGATAAAAATGAAGTGAGCATAACCAAAAGATCAATTTATGCAATAACAATAATATTATTTTTAAAAGTGATTATAATAGCAATATGCATTCTGATTAGATTTCTTTAAAGAACAAAAATATGAAAACTTAAGTTGATAAGAGAATGACTACAAAAGTATAGAGTGGATTGGCAATCTTTGTTTCAGGAGGGCTATAGAACAAAATTACCTAAGAATAATGGTTACTAAGACTTCAGGAATAAGGTCCTTCACTTTTCCTATGGTATGGAAAACCAGAGAAAGAATAGAAGCATTGCCAGGGCGAATGAAACAATGATACCATGTCACCAAAAGAAAGCAGAAGTGCCCTTCTCCTATTTGGTTCTGGTGTTCTGCTAAAGAAAATAATCTTCCTGCTGGCTATTAGGAAGAAAAATTGCCTCATAGGAAATTAAAATCTATTGTAAATTGAGAGATAATAAGAAAGCAAGTGTCTTCTTCGTCTGAGTTCAGTTTAACAGGATCAGGTGAACTATAACCTGAAATGTTGAATGAAGCAGTATGTATGATTGTTAATCCACTGTTGGTGACCTCTAAAAAAACCGAAGAGAACAGGAGAGATACTATAAGAAGAAATAACGTAGTTCTGATCTTCAAAACAACAGGAGATAGTATAAAAATTGATAGATAGGAGGCAGCTAGGTGGCACTTTGAGTAGAGCATCGGCCCTGGAGTCAGAAGGACCTGAGTTCAGATCCGGACTCAGACACTTAATGCACACACAAACAAAAACATTGCCATGTGACCTTGGGCAAGTTACTTAACCCCAATTACCCTCCAAAAAAAACCTGATAGATATAGGTTCACATTGAACCTTGAATATTTTTATATTTATTTAAATAGGGGATTTGTGAACTCCTAGAAAGAGGTGTAACGATCCCTGAGACAGTCAGCATGGATTTACCCAAGACAAGTCACATGATAAATATTTAATTTCCATTTCTGGCTAGGTTAACAGAATGGGAGATAAGGGTAGATGTGTACAGGCATATAAGCAAGTATTTGACAACAAATAGCCTACTATCCTTTTGGACAAAGTGAAAATGTAGTATAGCTAGTAATGGAGTTGGGTGGGTTTGGAACTGGTTAAAAGACTGAACTTCAGAAGCAATGAACTAAAATTATTTAACTTGGGTCCAGGAGCCAAGTTGGAGGTGTAAGCAGTAAACTGCCATAACTCTCCAATACTCACCTCCAAATAACTATAAAATAGCACCCCAAAACAAATCCTGGAACAGCAGAACCAGTGAAAATACAGGATGAAACAATCCTTTAGTCTAAGAAACTTGGAAGATTAGCAACAAAGGTCTGTCTCACTTAGGTAAAAGGGCAATGAAGTCCAGGACAGGAAGCATTCCAGCAAAACAGCATTATGCCCCATCTCAGCAAATTGATGAGAGATCCTGAGCCCAATGTGTGGTTGAGCCGGCAAATGCCAATACCAACACACACACACACACACACACACACACACACACACACACACACACACACATGCCTCACCATAGCCAGGGTAGTATTAGAAATTGAGAGGATGCCTATTTATTGGTGAATGACTGAACAACCTGTGGTATGTGAATGTAATGCAATACTATTGTGAAATAAGAAATGATGAACAGGCAGATTTCAGGGGAAAGAAAAACCTGGAAATATTTGTATGAACTAATGAAAAGTGAAATAAGCAGAACCAGGAAAACAATATAACACCGTATCACTAACAGTGTGTGATGATGAACTATGAGTGACGTAATTCTCAACAACAAAATAAAAACTAAGAGGGGTACAAAGGACTCATGAAGGAAAATTCTATCCACATCCAGATGAAGAACTGATGTACTCTGAATGCAGATGAAAGTATATTTTTTCACTTTTTTGTTTTTTTTTTCTTTTGATCTGTTTCTTTTTTTTTAAACAAATACTTTATTAACTTCTGTTTTACATCATTCATTTCTGCCAGATTTTGAGTTACAATCATTTTCCCCCCATTATTCCCCTACCCAACCTCCCAGAATAGCAGTCCCACAAGATATCGCTTCCTCCAATCTGCTCTCTCCCATACCTTCTCCCATACCCCCTTCGACTTTTCCATTAGAGGAAGGTGAATCTTTGTGTCCCAATGCCTGCACATCTTATCTCCCAATTATAGACAAAAGAGTATTAATAATAGTATTTATATATATATTTGAAACATTTAATGTTACGACCTCGAATTTCAGATCCATTTCCTTCCTCCCTTGTCACCCATTCCTTCTTGGGAGATAAGTAATTCAGTATATGTTGTACATGTCTAGCTATGCAAAACATTATCATGGCAGATATATTGTACAAGGCTGCTTATAATTCCCTCCCACTCATCCCACCCCCCACCTGGTCCATTCCCTACATGATCCTGTCCCTTTTCTATAGTGGGTACTTCCAACCTCCCCTCACCCCAAGGATGCCCTCCCATCCATCATCCCTCCTCTCATCCCCTTTCCCCCTATCCTGCTGCAGGTTGAGATATCCCATTTAGTATGTATGTCATTTTCTCCCTGAACCAAATTCAATGTGAATGTGGTTTTGCCTTTTTAGCCTTCCTTATTCTCCCCCTCCTTTGCACCCACTTCCCCACATGAGATAGTTTACCCTACCATGTCTCTCCCCATCTCCTCTTGCCACTTTCCTCTCTCACCTCATAATTTCATCCCTTGAGTACTCTCCCTTCCCAACAAAATCAACCTATGCCCACTATCCATATATAACTGTAACCATATACACACACATTCACATATGTATTCATATGACCACACCCCTTCTTCCATTATTTTCATAGTGAGAAAGATATCATCAGTCACAGTTACTGCTTTTCCATATAGGAATGTAAATAGTTCAGCTTTGATAAGTTCCTTTTGATTTCTTTTCCCTGATTACCTTCTCAGGCATCTCTTCCTTCTTGTGTCTGGATGTCAAATTTTCTATTCAACTCTGGTTTTTTCCTCAAGAATGCCTGAAAGTCCTCTATTCCACTGAATGACCATATTTTCCCCTGAAACAAAATACTCAGTTTTGCTGGGTAGGTGACCCTTGGGTTCATTCCCAGTTCTTTTGCCCTCTGGAATATCATATTCCATGCCCTTCGATCCCTCAGTGTAGAAGCTGCCAGGTCCTGGGCTATTCTGATTGTGTTTCCACAATATTGAAATTGTTTCTTCCTGGCTGCTTGGAGTATTTTCTCCTTGATCTGGGGATTCTGGAACCTGGCTATAATATTCCTGGGAGTTTTCTTTTTGGGATCTTCTTCAGGAGGTGATTGGTGGATTCTTTCAACCTCTATTTTGCCCTCTGGATCTAAAACATCAGGGCAGTTTTCCTTGAGAATTTCTTGAAGGGTGATTTCTAGGTTCTTTCTTTGATCATGGCTTTCAGGTAGTCCAATAATTTTTAAATTGTCTCTCCTGGATCTATTTTCCAGGTCAGTGGTTTTTCCCATGAGATATTTCACATTGCCTTCTAATCTTTCATTTGTTTGGATCTGCTTAACAGCATCTTGATTTCTCATAAAGTCACTAGCTTCCATTTGCTCCAGTCTAACTCTGAAGGAATGAATCTCCTCAGTGAACTTTTGAGATTCTTTTTCCATCTGGCAAATTCGACTTTTTAAGGCATTCTTCTCCTCATTGCCCTTTTGGGCCTCCTTTGCCATTTGAGTTAGTCTATTTTTTAAGGTGTTGTTTTCCTCAGTCAGGCTGTTGACCCTCATTTCAAACTTTTCCTGCATCCTTCTCATTTCTCTTTCCAATTTTTCCTCCACTTCTCTTATTTGATTTTTAAAGTCCTTCTTAAGGTACTCTATGGCCTGCAACCTGCTCATGTTTTCCCCTGGGGCTTTTGGAGCAGGACTTCTGACCTCACAGTCCTTTTCCTGCTCTATGCCCCCAAAATAGGAGTCTAGGGTTGCATTTTTCTGTTTCCTTTGCCTTGGCATGTTGCCACTTAATTACTTGACTTTTGGGCTTGTTGCCACACTATGGCTTTAAGGCCAGATAGAGGAATTTTCGTCCCGAACGTGTGGGGGGCAACTTCCGTTTCTGGCAAGCTGTAAACCCACCCACGACTTCCACCCTAGATCACAATCCAGATCCAGGGAGGTTAAAGCAAGAGCGATTACCCCCCAAGACTGATCGCTGGATCTCCCCACGATTTGTAGGCTGGGAGCCGGAAATGCCTCTGAAAACTACAAAATGGCGTGTCTCCTCAGCGGCTTCTAGCCCCCAGGGGAGGGAGCTGACGCATTCCCCAAATACAGGTCCCAAAGTCCATAGGACACTAACCTCTTACTTTGTCCTAGGCAAGTCTATGTTGATAATTCTGGAGTCTCCAGAGTTCCTGGTGTTCTGGGGTTCCTCCAGCCGGCTGCTGGCCCTGCCGCCCTGGGGCTAAAACCTCGGCTCACGTGGACCTGGGCTCGGCTCGGCTCCTGCGCTCTGCGCGCTGCCGGCTCCCAGACCACTGCGCTGGTCTTTCCTGCAGGGTGCTGGGCTGTCCTCAGCGGGAGGTTAGCTTCTCTGTGTCGTTCTGTGGGTGCTGGGGCTCCAGAAGTTTTTCAGAGTCCTTTTTTACATAGTTTGTGGAGAATCTGGGGGCAGAGAGGCTTGGACGAGCTGTTTCTACTCCGCCATCTTGGCTCCGCCCGATCTGTTTCTTCTTTCACAACTGTTACTGATATGGAAATATGTCTTACATGAATAACCTATATCAAATTGCAGAGAGGAGTGAGGAAGAAAAACACCTGGAACTCAAAATCTTGTAGAAATGAATGCTAAAAATTGTCTTGACGTATAATTTGGAAAAAACTAAAATACAATCAAGTGCATAAAAATTATTTAGCCTGGGAACTCTGGGATTTGGAGCTGTAATATTCTTAAGAGTTTTCATTTTGGGACTTCTTCCAGGAATCAACTTGTAGATTATTTTTTTTTAATGTTATGTCTAGGTTCTTTTTTTTTTTTTTTTTGGAGAATGAGGTCTAACTCTCTTGAAACCTCACAAAACATTATATAAATTGATCTTCTGCTCATTTTATTCTTCATCAGTTCATACAAGGGTTCCCAGGTTTTTCTGAAATTATTCCTTTTGTTATTTTTGACATGCAACTATACCCCATTGTGATCATATAACATATTTCATTTAGCCATTCTCCTGTTGTTAAGTATACAGTTGATTTTCCACTTTTGGCCTTTAAAAAGAGTTATTTCTTATTTGTACTTGTGGGTACTTTTTCCCCTTTCTTTTAACTCTTAGGTGCTACAGTTTTGAAAGCACATTGCAAACTGAAGAGTTTCTATAAAAAGATAACTGGTATGGTGAGGAGACTGTAAATCATGCCGAATGAGAACTATTTGGAGCAACTAGAGATTTTTACCTGTAATAGATAAAGTATGTAGATGGCCTAAAATGTGTCTTCAAAGACATATAGAGCAGTGAAAGATAATACTGCTCTTTTTGTGTTGTTCAAAGGGGAAAACAAGTGTCAGTAAATAGAAGGTAGAATTTAGAGCAAAGCAGATTTCAACTTATTATAAGGAAAATTTGTAACAATTAGCACTTCCTAGAAATTAACTGATCTAACTTCTGAGGTAGTGAAATATCACTAATATCTCAACAGGGTCCAGTTAAAATTTCAGAAATTATTAAAATGGTATAATCATATGGTGTCAAAATCTTCATCTTTCTATGTTCTACAAATTAGCCATAATCTTGACATCTATGACATCACAGAAAGAATTAATTCTTTCATGAACATGAATTTTTTCAAACATTTGAAGGCAATTATTATGCTCCTCTATTTTTTTTTCTTATCCAAGCAAAGTATCCTTAATTTTGTCATTTCTTCCTAGTAGGACATGATTTCTAAAATAAATATTGATTGGTTTTCACCTTGGTCTATCCTTCCAGAATCCATTTGCTTCCATAGTAAACATATAGTATATTATTTTAAAGGTATTATTAATGCTTTTAAAAAATCTATTGTCAACTCCCAATACATGTCCTCTAGAAGGATGCTCTCATGTAACAAAGAAACACTTAAATCAAATGATCACACTGTCTTTTCTGATAATATATTTTTAATTCTATTCTTGATGCTTAACATTACTGAGAAGAGGCAGTCACATTTTATCATGATTCCTTTGTACTCAAAATTAATTATTGTGCTGGTCAAAGTTTAGATATCTTTCAATATCATTTTCCTTTATATTATACTGATCATGAGAATTTTCTTTAGGAGCAATATAATCCGTTCTGCATTGGTTCATAATGGCTTTCCATGAGTCTCTGACTTCATGATATTTATTTTTGCTACACAATTTTTGCAACAGCTTCCTAATTGTCAGACATCTATGTTATGGTCATTTTTTTTGCTTTTTACATAATTTCCCTGAATATACGAGTCTTTTTGCTCTGTATATGATCCCTTCAGTTATATGCCTAATAGTATCAGCCAATGCGTATAGATTGTGTAGTCACTTTGCTACAACAGTTACAAAATGGAAATTATAATGTCTTCTATATCCTTTCTGACCATCAAGATTCTCTGTGATTCTCTGGGCAATATCTGCCCTACTGCAACATATGATATGGCTAAAGACTGAATAATGATTCTCCAAAGATACATAATCATAGCAAAAATCAAGACTAGCAAATGTTTCAGAATATAAAATTTTATCATGGATCAGATTGATAAATTTAAGGCATCTGAACTTGGATGAGAGAAATAAAGAGTTTTCTATGTTCAAAAATACAGTGTGACTATTCATTCACCCAGCTAATGATCAAATACTGTAATGTATTAATGAAATGATAGCTGTCTCCTCATCAGTGAAAGGAAAAAAGAATGGAGAAAGTGACTTTCTCTAGGAAAGCTTTTAAATTTGTGTTTCTGGCTTGAATTTTTACTGAAAAGGCTTGTAGAAGTCTTGAAAAATATACCAACTGTTAGATGCTTTCCCAAAGCTAATTGAGCCTACAAACTTTATAAGCCTGCCAGTTGGCAGTTTGCTGTGTGAATCTCAATGAATATACAACATAACAGAAAACTATCCTGATGTGAGTGGTTTGGAGTCATGGTTTTGGATATTTTGAGTTCATAGTTTTAAATGTTTCTAGTTAAACTATCCAGCCAATCTAAGGTTAGCTGCCTATGCCCTATGGTGATACTCAAGCATTTGCTAACCATTCCGTTACATTTGCCACTCACTGTCAACAGTTTTATGTCAAGGAACTGCTCCTTTAAAAAGAGAAATCCCTTAGATGAAAAGAATAAGAATCTAAATGGCATTAAGGAAAGTATATTGCCTAATTGAGGGTCTCTCTTTATAGCAATTTGAAAATGCAATTTGAAAGAGAATAAATGGGTCATTCAAATTATATGATGTTATGAACATTCTATAGGCAAGCCAAAAGTATTTATTAATTGTCTAGTTGGTGTCAGGTCCCATTCTAAATTCTGAGAATACAAAGAGAGATAAAAGACAGTCCCTGTCCTTGAGGAACTCATACTCTAATGTGGGTGTAACAACATGCAAACAACCATGTAGAAATAAGTTTTATATGGGATAATTGTTTTTTAAATGTTAACAGGACGGCACTAAAAGTAAGAAGGAGTTGATAAAGTATTCCTGTAAAGTAAGATTTTAGCTGGTTCTTGAAGTAAACTAGGAAAGTCAAGAGACAAAGGGGTAGAAGCTAGAGGATTCCTGGTCTGAGGGATCAGTAGGTGAAACATGACACTGCTGTAAGGTCTAAGGAGATGGGAAAGATGGTTGTTGCAGTCATGCACACATAAGGGCATGTGGGCCTACACAAGGATTACGGCAGAGGAAAGAAGGGGGCATAAGTGACAGATACTAGAAAAATAAAATCAAGTCTTGGCATATGGATGTTCAGGGTGAGAGAGTGAGGAATTGAAGATAACACCTAAGTTTTCAGCCTGGGAGACTGGAAAAATGGTGGTGAACTCAACAATAATAAGGAAGGTTATAATAGGGGAGGACTTGGGGGAGTATAATGAGTTCAGTGTGGGGCATATTGTATGTAAGATGTTTACCAGTCATTCAATTTGAGATATTTTCTAAATTATTTTATACACCTTTAACCTCTGATGCAGTGGTAGAACATCCCAAGTCATATCAGAAGTGCTATACTTTGTGAGTGTGGGTGCCAACACCTAATACTTTATACATTTTGTTGTTGCTGTCGTTGTCCAGTCATTTCAGTTATACCCAACTGTTCATGACTTGATTTGGAATTTTGTTGGCAAAGATACTGGGGGAGGTTTCTATTTCTCCAGCTCATTTAAACTGAGGAAAACGGTCACATAGCTAGTAAATGTCTAAGGCAGAATTTGAACTTAGGGAAATGAATCTTCCTGACTTAAGGCCCAGCACTCTATTCACTGTGTCTCCTAGCTGGGTATCATTGTACTCATTTTGCATATGAGGAAATTGAGATCAGTGATTGTTAATTGGAGGGATCACACCCAAGACATACTACTTGACTAGTGAGTCAAGTGTTCTTGCTCCAAACTCCATATTCTTTCCACTGAATCAGGTGGTCTTACAAATATAACCAATGGTTCCCATGAATGAGTGATAGTTTCCTTACCATCCCCAACATCATGGGATTGTGTATTTCAGATGCAATTTAACACATCTAAATTTCCTTTTGGTAGAGATGTAGGCAGTAAAGCAAAATAAGGGAAGAATTATAAGCAGTATGGGGAAATATCTGACAGATTTTTTTAAGTTAATATCACCAGCCTAAAGATATTTTGAAGTTTCTAACTCACTTTAAATGTGACTTTCACTTCAGATGAATCTTCCTGCCTATGACTTAGTAAAATTCACCTCATCTTACTCTCCTTTTTCATTTCTGCTACCCAACAAATCCCCATGATTAGATTAAAGGGGTGGGGGGCCTGGATTACCCTTTCCATTTATTTCCTTTTCCTGGAGTAAAGTGAAACAGTATTTGCTTCTGTGAACTCTGAACCTACTTAAATGTTGCTGATTACAACTTCAAAGTTGTTTTTTTCCCCTCAGATATTAGACTGATACATGTAAATACATTCCTCTAAACTTTGACTATTATTTCAGTATTACTTGTACAGGCACTATAGCTAAGAAGAAAAAAAGATACTTAGGACTCCTAGATTACTTGGAGAAATTTATTTGGCAACATCTTTAAAAGGGATTTGTAGTAGTGATTAAGTCATACTTTTCTTTAGAGAAGTAACAGACATGTATCAAACAGCGTTTGAGTATTTTCTATGTCCTGTTCCTCCACTAAAATTCTATTTCTGTGCATCATAACATGGAGAGGACCTGGATTTCTTCAAGGCTTCTCCAGAACAATCATAACCCAGCAGATTCTTAGCCATTTGTAAATGCTTCAGGTATGTCAGTATGTTTTTTACTCTAAGACCAGACTAGCTAAAATCAGAAATGCTCATCATCAAGTAAACTCAGCATGATGGACTTTTTGGTCATAGGACATCTAGTATAACACATACCAGAACAAGACTTCTTCTATGCATACTTTAAAGCCCAAATAGGAATTGTATAAACTGAGCACTCTCCATATGCTGGTGAGGATTAGGCTCACTGGCCACTGCCCTATTGTTCTCATCATATGCTCTTGGCTTCATGAAAGCTCAGGGTGAAAGTAGGACAGTCATTTATTTTACATTTTTTTCTAAATCTGATTTTTCTTGGAGAAATATGCCCTAATCCTCCAACTAGAGTATAGATATACAAAAGTGGTCTCATTTCCAGAACAAAAATTATAATTTAGGCTACTTTCTTAAATGATGTTATTTCTTCCTCTTTAAAATGTTTAGCACCCTTTTCTGACTGCAAAAGATGATAAATATTTTATTTTCTCCATCAATTGGTATTTATTCATAGTTCTGCTCAACAAAAGGAAGAAGGTCACTATTAAGGAGAGGACAATCCAGTTATTGCTCCTCATTAATTCTCTTTTTTGGTAAAGTTGTGTAATTGAGTTTTGTTTTGCAGAAGAGCCCCCAAACCTTTCTGTTGTGTGGGTAAGCATCTTTCTGGAAATATAGCTTCCCCTGAGATTCTGGCAAATATAGCATCTGTTGTCGAAACCCAGAAGACAGACACTGTGTGCTCTAATTAGATGGGAAAATTACTTGAAAGGTATCTACAGATCCCTGAGAATGACTGATGAAAATAGCTGAAGAGGATCAGCTTTCTCTTTCTGAAAACAACACTCTATTCACCATAGGTCTGCTCAGCATAGGTAAATCACCTTCTTTCTTTCCTCCACAAGTGTAAATTAACAGTGGGCAACTATAAGTCATTTGGATTTTCCCTTTGCCATAAGTCATGAGAAAGTACAAATGCTAATCTGAATCTCCTGAGTTTGCAAAAATTGGCTGGAAATACTGTTATAACAGATTTTCTCTAGAGAATTTGCTCTGCTTCCTGCTTCCAAAAAGGCTGCAAATACCACAGCAACAGCTTTTCATTGCAGTATTTTGGAACCTTCCCCTCCCTGCAGGAAGCAGGATGTGCCGAGGTCTGCAGATCTGAAAACTGCTGGTTTAAAATAAAGTTTGTCAAACTTTGGTTTAACCTCCTACAAGGGATGCTTCAGTATCAGCTTAGATTTCAATTCAAGAGGCAGCTTACTTCCTATTGAAGTGAAGCTATTAAAGCAGGACCTCATAGAAGCAGTATTTTAAACACAAAGCTTAAACACTGTCAACTTTTGACAAAGGTTAAATGCCTATTTACCAAAGTTAATGATTTAATAGCATTTAAATATCATTCTTTATATAAAGGTTAATCTCATATTTGTGATTTCATGTTTCCTTTCTTAAAAGGAAATACTCATTAGGTTACTAACAATTATCTAATTGTTGATTTGTTTTGATCTTATTTATAGTTCCTCACCAAGAGCATTGTCTGTTTTGATTTCAAGAGAGCTTCATTTTTTAAAAGTATTTCAGGATTAAAGTATAAAAGTTGCAATCTTGATTCATTATTAATCTAGATAAAGGAGAAATAAAACAATTTCAGTAAAGAATTAACAGGAAGTTGGCATCTGTGACTAGCACCTGGCAAGGAACTGAATAAAATCAATCATTAGGTGGTTAGTATTAGTTATACTTGGTATTTTATATTTTCTCCTATTTCCTTTCATATTTGTGCTTTTATATACCTCCTGATTTCCGAAAAAAAGTAATCTTATTTATGATTTTTCTCATGTTGATAAGAAAAAGGTAAAATTGCTATGTAGCTTTTAGGAAGAATTTCCCATACTTTCTATATTGGTGATTTAGAATATATAAATTAATTTATGTGGTTCATCATAAGAACTGACTTATGGAACTGTATCAAGCAGTAAAACAGGTATCTGCTAAATTTATGATTGGAAAAAAAAAACAGGCCAATTAGATAGTGAGAGTAAAGGTCCATTTTGCCTAACTGCTTCGTTGATAACCAAACAATGTTAAGAAAGAAAGAGAGAGAGACAGAGAGACAGACAGGGGGAGAGAGAGAGGGAAAGAGAGGGAGAGAGGAAAGGAGGAAGGGAAGGAGGGAGGAAGAAAGGAAGGAAAGAAGGAAGGAAGGAAGGAAGGAAGGAAGGAAGGAAGGAAGGAAGGAAGGAAGGAAGGAAGGAAGGAAGGAAGGTTCTTCCCACCCCAACCATATGGATGATGCACTCCTCATGGTAACTTTATGGAAGTACATGGATAAGAGTGTAAAGAAGCATTTTTGATGAGTTCTTATAAGCATGGGTGGAGGAAGTATCCACTTTGATAAGAAAACAAACACATTGGAACAGTAAGTTAATTACTAACAAGTACCATACTCTTCTCTCTTCATGACCTAGTGGTATCCATTCACAAGGTTTCAATAAAGTCCTCTATATAGATGACTTATAAATCATTCACCTCCAACTCACATTGTACAAAGACACACAACAATTCCAAAAGACTCATGATGAAAAATGCTATTCATCTCCAGATGGGGAAATGATAGACTCAGAGTGCAGAATGACCCAGATCTTTCCTTTTTCTTTTTTTTTCCGTTTTCTTTTCAGAAATGACTAATGCAGAAATATACTTTGCACAGCTTTGTATGTATAATGAATATTGTAATTTTTTGCATTCTCAATGGTTGGGAGAGGAGGTAGAGAAAACTAATTTGAGATTAAAATGAACATCATATTAAATAAATAAAACTTACATAGAATTTTTACCTTTCATAGCCTTGATTTACTCTGTTATGTATTTTAATTATCATATATCGGGACTATAGATTGATATTTGGTTATGATCTCTATACACTGACCATGTCACAATAATCTTCATATGTCTACTAGAGTCTAGTACAGCAAGTTATACATAACAGTCTCTTCACTAAAAGACTTCTGGATTACTTAGCCATTTTCACTAGGAGGAGAAATAATTCCCTAGTCACCATCAAAAACTCATTATTTGGAAGAGGTACCCTTTCAGTTCACTCAAAATTAGAAACTTGATTTGTGAATATAAACAAATCCTAGGATTGCTGGACAGAGGAAATCTGAAATATGATTTTCTTTTGTGGTATCACAATTCACTTTCATTGAAATGATTCCAAAAAACATTTTGAAATAAAAACAAAACAAAAACAAAAAATATTAATTTCAGATTATGTTAATTGCAGATGATGTTATGAAAAATATCCACAACTCTTTAGGAAGGTAAAAAAATCAATACATTTAATTTTCTGACTGGTAACAAAAGCCTTAATTATAAGTCTCTTTCTTAGGAATCATACTGGTAGTTTCAGAGATTTTCAAGTGTAGAACACTCTAGTTATGCCCTTGTTTACCGCCTTCTGATTTTGAATTGAAAACTTCTTCAGAGAATTTGTGTAGGACAGCAGATGCATCAAAGTCTCCCTGGAGAGTTGCTAATGGGCCACAAAGTTTCATGGGATTAAGGCCATGTAATTGTTGCCTGAATCATCTCCATCTGTGTAATAGGAAATCTTACCACCAAGTCATGCCTGCCAGCATCAGTGTCAGCAGCAAGGAGAAGTTTTATCTGGGGAATTAATTGCTGGATGAGTAGTGTACCTAAGTTCATATTAAAAACCATTCACAAGTAGATAATATTAATATTTGGCTTGATGATAATGATAATATTTTTATTCTGGTCTTCCTTTGAGACCATTTTTGGACATGTAGATAGTCTCATTTTTGTGTTTTACTTTTTTGTCTAATGTGGAAGGGTTATATGTGGGTGCTCAACTTAAAATAATTTTCAGTCCATGTACTAAAGCTAACCCAAGTTATAAAATAGTATATATTGTCATTACCTACATTAAGCTCTTTAAGAAAAAAATTGGGGCAGTTAGGTGGCACAGTGAATGGAGCACTGGCCCTGGAGTCAGGAGGACCTAAGTTCAAATCTGGCTTCAGACACTTAACACATAAACTATTCATGTGACCTTGGGCAAGTCACTTAACCCCATTTGCCCTACCTTCCTCCCTCCAAAAAGCCAAAAAAAAAAAAAAAGGAAGAAGAAAAAGAAGAAAAGAAAAGAAAGGAAAGGAAAAGAAAAGACAAGAAGAGAAAAGAAAAGAAAAACAAATCACAGTGGTAAAAAAAAAAAAAGTGTGGGCCAAGGCTAGGATGGTAAGAAGAAAGATCCCACCCTAAGCCAGTCTCCACTAGTCATGGTCTGTATACATTTCTATCCTACCTACTTTCTGGTTGGGAGGAGGTACTACTTTTTTGTTTGTTTGTTTGTTTGTTTGTTTGTTTTGGCGGAAGGGGAAGGTTAATTGACTTGCCGAAGGTCACACAGCTAGTTTTGTGTTCAGTGTCTGAGGCCAGATTTAAATTCAGGTCCTCCTGACCCCAGGTCACTCTACCACCTAGCCATCCCTCTGGGAGGAGGGAGTAAACTATATAAAACTAACTGATTTCTAGTGATGCTAGAACTTTAAAGACATACATTAAGTGTATTTCTTTCCCAAGCTCAGACATGCTTCTTCTTTTCACTTTTTATTTCCCAGAGTGTTAATCCAATCATAGAATTAGCAACCATCCTTTTAACTCGGTCACTTTTGAATCTGGGCTTTGAATCTGTGTATCTAGTCATAAAGTCAGTGAATGACTTGATGTACAAAACATTTATCCAGGTAACTTTGCTTACAGTAAAAGGTATGTTATAATAGTGCCATGAGGACTGGCATTCTTAACCTAGAGTTCATGAATATGTTTTCTGTTTGTTTATTTAGGAAGACATGAATTATAAACATGAAGAAAAAAACAACAAAACAAAAATGTCAGGACAGTAGATATTTAAATATCAAATATGTGGGTCAAATAAAAAGTTCTATAAGAATTCAGGGGCAGGATGGCATAAAAGAAAACTTTCTAAGCAGATTTTAATCTCCTTTCAAATGCTTAGTAGATTTGCAATCATTGTCAAGCTAAACCTCTCACATTGTCAGATTCCCCATCATTGATATTACACATGTACTACTTAATAAGGATTTTTTTGGAAAGGGATTTTCAAATTTTAATTCACTGTATAAAAATGAATTATTATTAGTTCAGAAGGACATGAGATTACTATCTTCTTGAGGAGTCAGAAAAGGCTTCATAGGTGATTTTGTCTTTGGAATATCTTAAAATATGGGTAATATTTATATTGGATGATCTATTACTTTAGAAGTTAGGTTCATCAGTATTCTCTTTGCAGACATGACTTCCCCATCAATGGTTTCTCAAACTCACAACTTTGAAATCATTTTGACTTCTTTTGTCTCCTTCAGACTTCATGAGTCATGTAGACTACTTCTCTAAAAATATTAAAAGACCAATGAGGCTTGTTGCTTATAGGAAAGCTAAACAAAGCCAGAGACTGTTTTTTTGGCTAGAAGGTATGTAAAATAGAAGCAAATATTTGAACTATGTATATATATATATGTCAAAATGTATAAGAACTCTGGCCTCAGCTAGGCTCTTGCTCCTTTCCTCTCATTGATTTGCATGATAGGCAGAAGCATTAAGGGAAGATGTGAAGATACAAAGGAGTTTTGTCATCCCTGTACCACAAAGGTTTGTTGGGTAGAGTTCCCTGAAATGGCTTGAGGAAATAAAAACTTATAGTAACAGATAAGATAAATTTTCTTAAGTTTGAGAGTTGGCCAAGAACTAGGGCTTTGGGTAGTTGTCAGTAAAGTCAGTAAAAATAATATGAAATCCCCTCTCAAGGGCTACTGCTAAATTTCACTGGTTACTTGTCTGAGTGCAGCTGTCATGGCCCATAGGCACAGCATACAAATAAAAAGACCTTAATCCTCCCCTGTAAAGGAGAGGCTTACTACAGCTGTATATATGCAGAATATGGGGAGGCTTCTCAGTAAATACTCCACCTAGAGTGCTGAGAAAATGGTTAGCAAAAATTACATATTTTTTTTTGCAAAGTGGGGATGCAAGTGTCAGCAAAGATATAAAGATGGAGCAAAATAGATGATGTCCATTAGAGAGCAGCATATGATACCACCAGAGGACATTAGTAGCCCTGCAACATCAATATTAGAGATAGGAATTTCTGTAAGCAATTTACCCCTAACCAAATATATATATATATATATATATATATATATATATATATATATATATATGCCATCCTTTTGAAATTATCTTCCATTTGCACTGTATATATCTTATATATACATAATTCTTTACATACTGTCAGCCCCATTAAATGTGTTTGTTTTTGTTTTTCTCAATATTCAAAACACAGGGGTTAAATAGTGACAAATAAATGCCTTATGACTGATAACTTTATATATATGCCTGAGCCAAATATATGTCCTCTGTGCCAATTCATGAACTACTGACTATACCTGCCCCCTACATGTCTGTTCATCCATGAATGTTTATATATGTCTTCTTTGTGAATGCACATTTTCCCTGTGAAGTGATTTCTGTTGTTTTTGACTCTTCATGGCACTATTTAGAGTTTTCTTGGCAAAGATACTGGAATGATTTGACTTTTCCTTCTTTAGTTCATTTTACACATGAAAAAATTGAGGCAAATATTTTGTGCATGAAAAAAGTGAGGGTTAAGTGACTTGCCCAGGTCACAAAGTAAGTGTCTGAGACTGGATTTTAACTCAGTAAGATGACCCTTTCTGACTCTAGGCCCGGCACACTAGCTACTGTATCATCTAGCTGTCCCTAGTGAAGTGGTCATTTATGTGACAGTGAACCCCTATAGAGGATGTTTTAAAGGAAGGGATGTCTTGTTTTCAGTTACTTTATTTGATGTATTTCACTAAATAAGAAACAGTTTTATATAGTACAGAGAGAGGAGGCTTCAAAGTGAGAAAGACATGAGTTCACATCCCTAATATATAATGACAACATGACTTTGGGGAAGAAGAATCCTTCATTACCCCCATTCATCTGAGATGCTAAGCTCCACAGCAGTAGCTCAACTGCACTGGTAGAGAATGATTCCTGACCTAAATCAATGAAATCACATGTCTAATGAAAATGCTTGAGTGCCTTTTGCTTTGAATTAAATAGATCTTTCTGGTAGACTTGGTAAAAGCAAATATTGAGAAGGCTTATGAACAATAGTTTTCTGTGGCTTCTGAATGACAAGGTTCCTTAAATCTCTGGTGATCTCTAGAAGTCCAACTTTAAAGGCATCTCTGAGTGCTACATAAGATATGGTATCCTCTGTTTATATTTATTTCACTGCCTTGCATATTATATAGCTGTTGCTTAATATTTTTTGTGCTGAATTGAATTTCTACATTTGTCACCTGAATCCAAATTCTAATTACCCAGGAAAAATGGGAAATAGACCTTAAAATAACACTGGAGTTAATTTAATCAAGCTCTCACATTTTACAAATGAACAAAAAACAGACAAATAAAACGTAAGGCCCAGAATTATTGATATTGTCACACAAGTAGGTAGGCAGCAGAGCTGGGCTTCTAACTCAGATATTCTAAATCCATATCTATTATTCTACTACGTCTAGATAATACTGAAGTTTTCTCTTTGGATTCTTTGACTTAAGCTTCTCCTCAATCAAATCCATCCTATTCATTTCTGACTGAATGTAATGCTAATGTAATTTGAATGTGAAGATCCCTTTATGTTGGCAAAGGTACCAGGTACTTAGCACTTAGTAAATCATCAAGCCTCTGTTGGGGACATGTGAGGTATGAACTCCTGTCTGCTGTTACTGATGTAACCAGAAGGGGTTGACTGAAACAGGAAACTAATGCTGTGTATATAAGAAAAGCCCCAGGGGGGCAGAATAGAAACAGCACTTCCACAGAGCTCCAGCCCACATCACTTCAAAATTATATAAACGACCTCTGGAGCTCCAAAATCCACAAAATGACACAGAGAAGATAACCTCCTGCTGAGTACAGTCCAGCAGCCTGGGAGGGAGCAGGCAGTGCAGAGCTCTGGGAGCCACTAACACAGCACTCTGGGAGCTGAGCCCAGGCCCTTGTGAGTAACGGTTTTAGTCTAAGGGCAGCCAGACCAGCAGCAGTCTGCTGTGGCATTTCCACAGTTATCAACACATAGATTCCTAGGACAAAGTGAGAGGCTAGTGCCCTATGGACTTCAAGACTGGTTGGGAGAATTCGTCAGCTTCTTCCCATGGGGGTGAGAAGGTGCTGGTGAGACTGAACACCTTGCACATTGCCGTGTTGCAGCTTCAACTCTTGGCCTGCAAACTGGACGGGGACATGGCAATCAATCTGGGGGGTAAGCGTTCTTGCTTTACCCTTCTTGGATCTGGATTGTGGTCTGGGGTGGAGATCTCTTGGGATGTGTGATCAGCTTGCCAGAGGGTGTGGAGGATTCACAGAGGCCACCCAACTAATACCTCTGGAAGTTGATAAAGCCCCAATGTTTCAGAAGGAAGTCCCCCTGGCTGGTGGCAAAGGCCTACTGTGGTAACAAGCCCAAAAGTCAAGTAATTGCCTAGGCAAAAGAAACAAAATAAACAGAAAAATGCAACATTAGACTCCTATTTGGGGGGCAAGAGGATCAAAGCATAGAACAGGAAAAGGACTGTGAGGTCAGAATTCTTGCACCAAAAACCCCAAATGAAAATATGAGCTGGCTACAGGCCATAGAGGATCTTATGAAGCAGATAAGAGAAGTGGGGGAAAATTGGGAAGAGAAATGAGAAAGATGCAAGGAAAGTATGTAATGAGAGTCAACAGCCTGACTGAGGAAAATAACATCTTAAAAATATACTAACTCAAATGGCAAAAGAGGCTCAAGAAGGCAATGAGGAGAAGAATGCCTTAAAAAGCTGGATTTTCCAGATGGAAAAAGAATCTCAAAAGTTCACTGAGGAAAACCATTCCTTCAGAATTAGACTGGAGCAAAAGGAAGCTAGTGACTTCATGAGAAATCAAGATGTTGTTAAAACAGATCCAAGCAATTGAAAGAATAGAAGGCAATGTTAAATATCTCATGGAAAAAAAAAAACACTGACCTGGAAAATAGATCCAGGAGAGACAATCTAAAAATTATTGGACTACCTGAAAACCATGATAAAAGAAAGAATCTAGAAAACATCCTTCAAGAAAATCTCAGGGGGTAGAAACAGCTCATCCAAGCCACTCTGCCCCCAGATTCCCCCCAAACGATGTAAAAGGGGACTCTGAACAACTTCTGGAGCCCCAGCACCCACAGAATGACACAGAGAAGCTAAACTCCCACTGAGGACAGCCCAGCAGCCCTGCAGGAAGGACCAGCGCAGTGGTCTGGGACCTGGCAGCGTGCAGCACGAAGAGCACAGGAGCCGAGCAGAGCCAAGCCCAGTTCCGCATGAGCCGAGGTTTCAGCCCCAGGGCGGCAGGGCCAGCAGCCAGCTGGAGGAACCCCAGAACACCAGGAGCTGTGGGGACTCCAGAATTATTAACATAGACTTGCCTGGGACAAAGTAAGAGGTTAGTGTCCTATGGACTTTGGGACTGGTATTAGGGAATGCGTTGGCTCCCTCCCCTGGGGGCTAGAAGCCGCTGAGGACAAACGCCATTTTGTAGTTTTCAGAGGCAGCTCCCGCTCCCAGCCTGCAAATTTGTAGGGAGATCCAGCGATCAGTCTTGGGGGGTAATCGCTCTTGCTTTAACCTCCCTGGATCTGGATTATGATCTAGGGTGGAAGTCGTGGGTGGGTTTACAGCTTGCCAGAAACGGAAGTTGCCCCCCACACGTTCGGGACGAAAATTCCTCTATCTGGCCTTAAAGCCACAGTGTGGCAACAAGCCCAAAAGTCAAGCAATTAAGTGGCAACATGCCAAGGCAAAGGAAACAGAAAAATGCAACCCTAGACTCCTATTTTGGGGGCATAGAGCGGGAAAAGGACTGTGAGGTCAGAAGTCCTGCTCCAAAAGCCCCAGGGGAAAACATGAGCGGGTTGCAGGCCATAGAGGACCTTAAGAAGGACTTTAAAAATCAAATAAGAGAAGTGGAGGAAAAATTGGAAAGAGAAATGAGAAGGATACAGGAAAAGTATGAAATGAGGGTCAACAGCCTGACTGAGGAAAACAACACGTTAAAAAATAGACTAACTCAAATGGCAAAGGAGGCCCAAAAGGGCAATGAGGAGAAGAATGCCTTAAAAAGTCGAATTTGCCAGATGGAAAAAGAATCTCAAAAGTTCACTGAGGAGATTCATTCCTTCAGAGTTAGACTGGAGCAAATGGAAGCTAATGACTTTATGAGAAATCAAGATGCTGTTAAGCAGATCCAAACAAATGAAAGATTAGAAGGCAATGTGAAATATCTCATGGGAAAAACCACTGACCTGGAAAATAGATCCAGGAGAGACAATTTAAAAATTATTGGACTACCTGAAAGCCATGATCAAAGAAAGTACCTAGAAATCACCCTTCAAGAAATTCTCAAGGAAAACTGCCCTGATGTTTTAGATCCAGAGGGCAAAATAGAGGTTGAAAGAATCCACAGATCACCTCCTGAAAAAGATCCCCAAAAGAAAACTCCCAGGAATATTATAGCCAGGTTCCAGAATCCCCAGATCAAGGAGAAAATACTACAAGCAGCCAGGAAGAAACAATTTCAATATTGTGGAAACACAATCAGAATAGCCCAGGACCTGGCAGCTTCTACACTGAGGGATCGAAGGGCATGGAATATGATATTCCAGAGGGCAAAAGAACTGGGAATGAACCCAAGGGTCACCTACCCAGCAAAACTGAGTATTTTGTTTCAGGGGAAAATATGGTCATTCAGTGGAATAGAGGACTTTCAAGCATTCTTGAGGAAAAAACCAGAATTGAATAGAAAATTTGACAGACCCAGACACAAGAAGGAAGAGATGCCTGAGAAGGTAATCAGCGAAAAGAAATCAAAAGGAACTTATCAAAGTTGAACTATTTACATTCCTATATGGAAAAGCAATAACTGTGACTGATGATATCTTTCTCACTATGAAAATAATGGAAGAAGGGGGTGTGGTCATATGAATACATATGTGAATGTGTGTGTATATGGTTACAGTTATATATGGATAGAGGGCATAAGTTGAATTTCTTGGGAAGGGAGAATACTCAAGGGATGAAATTATGAGGTGAGAGAGGAAAGTGGCAAGAGGAGATGGGGAGAGACAGGGTAGTGTAAACTATCCCATGCAGAAGAAGCAAGGGGAAGTGGTTGCAAAAGAGGGGGAGAATAAGGAAGGCTAAAAAGGCAAAACCACATTCACATTGAATTTGGTTCAGGGAGAAAATGACATACATACTAAATGGGATATCTCAACCTGCATCAGGATAGGGGGAAGGGGGATGGGAGGAGGGATGATGGATGGGAGGGCATCCTTGGGGTGAGGGGAGGTTGGAAGTACCCACTATAGAAGAGGGACAGGATCATGTAGGGAATGGACCAGGTGGGGGGTGGGATGAGTGGGAGGGAATTATAAGCAGCCTTGTACAATATATCTACTATGATAATGTTTTGCATAGCTAGACAAGTACAACATATACTGAATTACTTATCTCCCAAGAGGCAATGGGTGACAAGGGAGGAAGGAAATGGATCTGAAATTTGAGGTAGTAACATTAAATGTTTCAAATATATATAAATACTATTATTAATACTCTTTTGCTTGTAATAGGGAGATAAGATGTGCAGGCATTGGGATGCAAAGACTCACCTTCCTCTAATGGAAAAGTCGATGGGGGTATGGGAAAAGGTATGGGAGAGAGCAGATTGGAGGAAGCGATATCTTGTGGGATTACTGTTCTGGGAGGTTGGGTAGGGGAATAATGGGGGGAAAACGATTGTAACTCAAAATCTGGCGGAAATGAATGATGTAAAACAGAAGTTAATAAAGCATTTGTTTAAAAAAAAAAAAAGAAAATCTCAAGGAAAATTGCCCTGATGTTTTATAACTAGAGGGCAAAATAGAGGTTGAAAGAATCCACACATCACCTCCTGAAAAAGATCCAAAAAAGAAAACTCCTAGGAATATTGTAACCAGGTTCCAGAATTCCCAGATCAAGGAGAGAATAATACAAGCAGTCAGGAAGAAACAATTTCAATATTGTGGACATACAATCAGGATAACACAGGATTTGGCAGCTTCTACACTGAGGGATAGAAGGGCATGGAAGATGATATTCCACAGGGCAAAGGACCTGGGATGAAAACCAAGAATCACCTACCCAGCAAAACTGAGTATCATGTTTCAGGGGAAAATATGGTCATTCAATGGAATAGAGGACTTTCAAGCATTCCTGAGGAAAAAACCAGAGTTGAATAGAAAATTTGACATTCAAATACAAGAAGAAAGAGATGCTTGAGAAGGTAAACAGGGAAAAAAATCAAAAGGAACTTATCAAAGTTGAACCATTTACATTCCTCCAGGGAAAAACAATAACAGTAACTGATGAAAATGTTCTCAGTGTTAAAATAATTGAAGAAGAGTATATGGGCATATGAATACGTATGTGAATGTGTGCATATATGTTTTCAGGTATACATAGATAGAGGGCACAGGTTGAATTTAATAGCAAGGGATGATACTTAAAAGGTGAGGTTAAGAAGTGAGAGAGTAATGTGGTGAGGGGTAATGGGGAGCGAAAATGTGGTGAACTGTCTTGTGTAGAGGAGGCAGGGGAAGGTGGTTGAAGGGGAGCAGAGGAACAGGAAGGCAAAAAGGTGAAACCTTATTCTCATTGAATTTGGACCAGGTAGAGAATGACATGCATACTAAATAGGGTGTCTCACCCTACAGGAGCCTGGGGGTGAGAGGGATGGGGGAAGGTGTTGTAGGGGAGAGTGGGCTGGGGGGGAGGATAATTGGAAGCACCCACTTTTGAAAAGGGACAGGATCAAGGTGGGGAGTAGACCAGGTAGCAGGTGGAATGGGTGGGAGGGAAATATAATCAGTCTTTTACAATATATCTACTATGGTAATATTTTGCATAGCTACACATGTACAGCATATACTGAATTGCTTATTTTCCTTTTAAAATCAAATTTAAAAAAAATATATAAATACTATGATTAATACTGTGCATTTTGCATATAATTGGGAGATAAGATGTTCAGGCAACGGGGCATGTAGATTCACCTCACCTTACTGGAAAAGTCAAATGGGGTATGGGAGAAGAGATGGGAGACAGCAGATTGGGTGAGGGGATATACTGTATGACTGTTATTGTGCGGTGGTGGGTAGGGGAACTATGGGGAAAAATTGTAACTCAAAATCTGATGGAAATGAATGATGTAAACCAGAAGTTAATGAAGCTTTTGGGGAAAAAAAGAAAAGCCCCAGAGAGGCACAGGCAGAATTTCTTGACACCAGCAGCTACAGAAAAGAGAATGGAGAACTGAACCAGAATTTCCTTAGAACTTGTCTGGGTGGAGCTTCTTCTGAACAGGAGCCCACAGCCCTGAACCCACAGCCAGCAGCCAGGAGCCAGGAACACAGGTGACTGAGGAAGAATGACTGGGATGCTGAGGCTTTGTTTGTTTGTGGCTCAGTTGAACCTTGAATTTCCTGGAGCAAAAATGGTGAAGGATCTGACATGGACCAGACCATGTGAACTTCAATGTGGAGCAGAAACTATCCAGAGAGCTGGACAAGGAACTGGGAGCTGTCTGCCAGTGAACCCAGTGATAGTCTGGTGAATCCAGGTAGAATATGGGACCATGAAAGGAGATCCAGGGAATCTGAGAACCAGCCCAAAGTCATGATGAAAAGACTTTTCTGTGGGTACTGAGTAATGATGAAATTGTGTTTTTCTTGTGACCTAGGTGTGGAGGGTTTGTGTATTCCCTAATGATTGTACTTAATGATTAATGATACTTAGTAATTAATTGCTAAATCAATTCCTGAGTTAATTTAGTGTGCCTCATGAGTGGAAGACTTGCCTGTTGTACTTTGAGATGATTGTTCTTTGTTATAAATACCATGACCACTTTGGTGAAAACTATGTGGCCATTTTAATGATAAGCTGTATTGTGATTTTCTGTGATAACTTGTAATATTGTGCATAATGTATCTTGATTATCTATGAATGTTTTGCTCTGATTTTTTATGTAATAAATAGAGTGTTCATTGTACTATGTAATCAGAACTTTAAAAGCTGTTCACCGTGGGGCAGAGTCAAGATGGTGGAGTAGAAAAAGCACTTCCACAGAGCTCTGGACCACACCACTTCAAAATTATGTAAAAGGGGGACTCTGAAAAACCTCTGGAACTCCAGAACCCACTTAATGACACAGAAAAGCTAACCTCCCACAGAGGACAGCCTGGCAGCCTGGCAGGGAGCGGCCAGCATAGTGCTCTGGAAGCCAAGCCCAGGCCTGCTTGAATAGAGGTTTTAGCCCCATTCTGACTGGACCAGCAGCCAGCTGGAGAGACTCCAGAACACTAGCAGCTGTGGTGTTTCCAGATTGCCAACACATCGATGCCTAGGACAAAGTGAGAGGTCAGTGCCCTATAGACTTTGGCACTGGTTGGGAGAGCACATCAGCCTTTTTCTCTAGGGGCAAGAAGCCACCGAGTAGTGGGTGCAGCTTGCACCACATTGCCATGTTGCAACTTCAGCTCCTGGCCTGCTAATTGTAGGAGGATCTGGCAATCAGTCCAGGGGAATAATCACTCTTGTTTTACCCTTCTTGGATCTGAATTGTGGTCTGGGGTGAAGGTCTTGTGGTGTGTTAAAAGCTTGCCAGAGCATGTGGAGGCTTAAGAGAGACCAACCAATACCTCTGGAAGTTGAGAAAACCCTAGCATTTGGGATGGAAGCTCCCCTGGCTGGTGGCAGAGTCCTACTGTGGCAAAAAGCCCAAAAGTCAAGTAATTGAATAGCAACATGCCTAGGCAAAGGAAACAAAAGAAACAGAAAAACTCAATATTAGAATCCTATTTTGGGGGCAAAGAGGATCAAAGCATGGAACAGGAGGACGGTGAAGTCAGAAATCCTACACCAAAAGCCCCAAATGAAAATATGAGCTGGTTACAGGCCATATAGGACCTTAAGAAGCAGATAAGAGAAGTGGGGGGAAATTGGGAAGAGAAATGAGAAAGATACAAGAAAAGTACGAAATGAGAGTCAACAGCCTGACTGAGGAAAATAACACCTTAAAAAATAAACTAACTCAAATGGCAAGAGAGGCTCAAAAAGGCAATGAGGAGAAGAATGCCTTAAAAAAGCTGAATTTGCAGGTGGAAAAAGAATCTCAAAAGTTTACTGAGGAAAATCATTCCTTCAGAATTATACTGGAGCAAATGGAAGCTAGTGACTTTATGAGAAATCAAGATGCTGTTAAACCAGATCCAAGGGGTGGCTAGGTGGCGCAGTGAGTAGAGCATTGGCCCTGGAGTCAGAAGGACCTGAGTTCAGATCTGGCCTCAGAAACTTAATGCACATATAAACAAAAACCTAGCTGTGTGACCTTGGGTAACTTACTCAACCCCAATTGCCCTCCAAAAAGAAAAAAACAAAAAACAAACAAATAAACAAAAACAAAAACAAACAGATCCAAGCAAATTGAAAGAATCGAAGGCAATGTTAAATATCTCATGGAAAAAACCACTGACCTGGAAAATAGGTCCAGGAGAGATAATCTAAAAATTATTGGACCACTTGAAAGCCATGATCAACGAAAGAACCAAGACATAATCTTTTCAGAATTTCTCAAGGAATATTGCCCTGATATTTAAGAATCAGAGGACAAAATAGAGGTTGAAAGAATCAACCAAACACCTCCTGAAAAAGATCTCCAAAAGAAAACTCCTAGGAATATTTTAGCCAGGTTCCAGAATTCCCAGATCAAGGAAAAAAATATTATAAGGAGCCAGGAAGAAACAATTTCAATATTGTGGAAATACAATCAGTATAACACAGGATCTGTCAGCTTCTACACTGAGGGATCAAAGGCCATGGGATATAATATTCCGGAGTTTTAAAATCAAATGTTTTAAAATATATAAATACTATTATTAATACTATTTTACATATAATTGGGAGCTAAGATGTGCAGGCATTGAAGCATGGGGATTCACCTTGCCCTACTGGAAAAGTCAAAGCGGGTATGGGAGAAGATATGGGAGAGAGCAGATTGGATGAGGGGATATCCCGTGGGATTGCTATTGTGGTCTTGTGGGTAGGGTAAAAATGGGGAAAAATTGTTACTCAAAATCTGATGGAAATGAATGATGTAAACCAGAAGTTAATAAAACATTAAAATAAAAGCTGTTCACTGTAGCATTCTTTTGGAAAGCTTCTGTGCATGGCAGTATATTGAATAATCTTTAAACATGTTATTCAATGTTAATTTCATCCAGGAAGCACCTACTAAATGTAAAGTACTTTGCTGGGTTCTGAGGGATATACACAATTAAATAAAACCATGCCCCTTCCCTCCTAGGGAACTTAGAATCTTTTCAATCATGCCATTTGTTTCTTAAAGAGGTCATAATAAATGATGACTGAATACTTGGTTTTTCCAACTGATATGCCCGAAACATCTCACACCCAACAGGATCTTTTATTTTCTCTGAAACCTACTTGTCTCCCAAACTTCCCTATTTATTTTGAAGGCAACACTATCCTTTCAGTTTCCCAGGTCTGCAAACTTGGCATGATCTTAGATTCCTAACTCTTCCCAACCTAATAGGTTTAATCAATTAACTATTTTTCTGTTTTCTTGGTTCATTTCTCATATCTGTATTACTGATCTACACATCTACTACCTTATATAAGTGACTCATTATCTCTTACCTATAACATTCCAATGACTCATCCTCTTTAGAGATGCCAGTGTGTTTTTCCTTAAGTGTAGATCAGTTCACTCAATAAACTCTAGGAATTTCCTCTTGCCTCTAGGATAAAATATAAACTCTCATTTTGCCTTTTAAGGCCTTTCACAATCAAACCACAAATACTGTTCTAGCTCCATTATGAATTTATTAGTCCCCTTCTCACACTCTATGGTCCACGTAAACTGGTCTTTCTATTCTGCAAGCTCAGCACTCCACTTCCCATTTCCATGCTTTTATGGCTTTTAATACCAACACCACACTTAACCTAGGATTTATTCACTCCTACTTTACCTCTGCTTCAAAGAATCCTTACCTTTCTTTAAGATAATTTCTTACTTTTGTTTCTATTTGGAGAAAACAACTTGTATACAAATAGGTAAATATTAATTAAGTGCAAAGTAATTGCATAGGAGTTTTAGGAATAGTCTCTTTGAATTTAAATAGAATGGTCTTTTGGAGATAGATATATACCAGGCCTTTATTCTAAACCTTTGGAGTTTGGAAGGACATCCAGAACTTGTGATCCATGGATATAGCTTTCATGATGTCAAGGCTACTTCTATAACACTATGCAGCCTTTTTTGCTCACAATATATATTCTCTTTTGCAGTACTGATGGGTTCCCCATATTTATGTAGATAATTCCCAGAATAATATGTCTAGTTTTTGTCACTCCTAAGTTCCAGTGTTTTTATTTGCTAGGTCAATTTGCTGCTAGACTGTGTCATTCAGGTTATGCTGCAGGCCTAGCTCCTTTCTGAGTTTGGTATCTTCAGCTGCTGGCAGTCTCTTCAAGACCTCCATTTTGTCTACCTCAGGTAGACCTTCTAATATTTTGCAGCTCACTCATTCACAACTTGATCTATTCTATATCTGATACTCAATTACCAAGGATCAGGAAAGAAGACATAAAAGAGAAATAAAAATAAAGGCAGCACCACGTTGCCATAGCTATATGGTGGTTTGAATGAATAATAATAATGGTAAAGAATTATATAGCATATTATGTGCCAAGAACTCTGCTAAGTACTTTACAAATATTATTTCACCCTCACAATACTGAGAGGTAGGTGCTAATATTACCATTATTTTGCTGATGTGGTACTATGAGATTACCCAGAGGAAAGTAGAAATGAATTGACTTGTCCATTGTCACAGAGCTATGATGTGACAGAGGTTGGATTGAAATCAGGTCTTCCCTGATTTCCTGAAAAGGACACAGAAGGAGATAAGGCATTGTTATTTCCCCAACCCAGAGGTTTGTAGCATTGCTTCTTTCTCCTCACTTGAAACCTGCATATGCTCCGAAGTAGAAAGAGGAAGGGCCTCACCAGCATGCTTTTCCTAAAGCAACCCCATTAACCCTCCATGGAATTTAGACCAGTCAGAGCACATTGAGCACACTCTATGGACTAGGTTCTCATTGGCCAATCTCCCCAGACCCATTACAAACTTTGATTTTAATGTTATTAGTAAAATATCAAAAGAAGATTATATAAAACAGTGTAGAGAATTTTCCATTATATATGAGTTGAGGGAAGACCCACAACAAGAAGATTATAGAACCTTAAGTTTCAATGGATCAAAGTATCCTTAAACATACTATATAAGTGGAAAAAAATTTCTAAGAGTACAAATGCCAATGCCAATGAAATTTCAATTATTATGTCACCTCAGTACCTAGAGTTTGTTGAACACTCATAGTCTCCAAAATCCCATTCATGAATCTATAATTGTTTTGTAATCTTCAGGGTTTTCCCTTCTTCAAAAATTCTTTAAAAAGGAAGATGGTGGCCTTGGACAAAGTTCAGTCACTTCATTTCATTATGAGAGTGAGGCAAAATGTAAACATAAAAATTAATATGATATCAAATGAAATCTACCCCTGAATTTGACTAAAGACATTCAATGTGTATTCTGTGTTTTTAATCTTTCTTGAAAGAAAGCTGGAAGGCATTTAAAATATTTACCTCTTATCAACTCAGCCCAAAATGGAAAAAGCAGAATCCTGTACCAAATAAGTACTTAGTTTACAAATAAATGTGGCAGATTTATAATACAGGGAAACTTTGCCTCTAAGGAACAAGAAAGTGTTCAGCAGTACAGTGAAAATTGTATCAAGAATAAGGAAAATAAAAATAAGCAACAAACAAAAATCATAAATAGTTCAGCACACCTGTATACAAGTAACTAAACTTTTTTTTTTTTTTTAAGCAATTGGGGTTAAGTAACTTGCTCAAGGTTACACAGCTAGTCATTATTTATGCGTGGGTGCTCATTTTCTGAGGCCAGATCTGATCTCGGGTCATCCCAACTCCGATGCCAGCGCTCTTACTCACTGCACCACCTAGCCTCCCCAAGTAACTAAACTTCTGACTTTATTGTGAATATATTGGGAGCAAATACAAAATGAAGTATTTTTCATATCTGGCATATCTTACTTTCTGGAAATAAAAAGATATTAGACTTCTTATATCAGGTTTTATTTTTAAATCCATTATATTTATCAAATTTCTATTAATGGTAATTTAAATTTAGTGAGGTTTTGAAAGTTTACAAAGAACTCTCCCACAATATTACTGTGAGAGAGTTAGTAGAAGTATGATTGTCCTCATTTTGTAGATACAGAGATAAATGACTTGTCACAGACTTTATGTCTAATAAGAATTTGAAACAGAATTCAATCTCTGCTATTGATAGCATTTCAAGGCTTCTATTGAACAGTAGTGCAGAGACACGGAAACTGTGATTTAATTCATAGATAGAGGGAGAGAGAGGGAGATACATAGATATAGACAGATGGATATAGACATAAATATCAAGAAAGCTCCTAATCTATTCCCATTTCACATGGTGTATTATTTTGGTCTCAAGTAGATACTTTATACTGTCAAAAATCTGTCTTCCTATACTTAATAAGATAATTGAAATTCAGATTTAATTTTCAGTTCATACTAGTCATTTATATTTTTGGAAAAAAATCTTTTAAGTCTTCTATCTTGCTTTGGTGCTCTCCTTTTTATTAGTTTAAGAAGGGGTATACTGGAGTCAGCTCTAAATGGCCTCTGAGAGTCACTATAAAAATTTAAGTGTCAATATTTAGCCTTCAAATGTTACCTGTTGATACAAATATATCATCAAAAGAAATATATCTCCTACACACACACACGTGTGTGTGTGTGTGTGTGTGTGTGTGTGTGTGTGTGTTTGTTCCAAGGTTTCTTTTGAGTATAGAACAGTATTCTAATGTCCAAGATTCCTTTCTTTTATATTTGGAAGCCTATCCCCTGGTAACTTGCAGAAATAAGATATATTATCAATGGAATTATCAATTTAACCACTTTTGTCTTGTAATTTGAAGTGTGCTCTTTTTTCTTCTATTGTTTTTAACCTCAGTCTATCTTCCCAACATGGTGATTTGTGGAACTCTTTTGTTCTGTTCTTTGTTTTATATATTCAGAAATTCTGGGAACTTTAAAAAAAAGTCATTTTTCTCTTTAAAATATTCATATCTTTTCAACTTTTCATATTCTTCTGTGAGATCTGAGATTATTATTTCTTCAAAAACAAGGCTCTCTATTTGTATGGAGGCTGTGTTCTTTTAATTTTATTCCTTTTTATTTTTCTTTCTCCAGACCATCCTTCACTTCACCAATATAGAGAGGCCCACCAAGATTGATCCAAGTTTTTTGTTTTTTGTTTTTTTTTATTCCGATCACTATTGTTCCTATCCAGGGAATAAATTTTGCCATTTATTTTTTCTAATTTCATCATTATTGTTTTTCCTTGAGTGATTATATAATATTTTAGAAAGAACAGGTTTCCATGTTTTCTTTGGTATCCAAAAGTCCTTTCTTTTATTGAGTTGTCTAAATTTCTTTTTTTCATTGCAATAGTTATTCATAAAGGTTTATAGTGTTTTGAATCTTTTGATACAAATATTCCTTTCCAATTTCAACATTTTCTCTATAATATAGGTTTCTCTCTCTCTTTTTATTTACTTTTTGGAGGGGGAGAAGGTAGGGCAATTGGGATCGAGTGACTTGCCCAAGGTGACATGGTTAGATTTGTGTGTGTGTGTCTGTGTGTGTGTGTGTCTGTGTGTGTGTCTGTGTGTGTTAAGTGTCTGAGGCCAGATTTGAACTCAGGTCCACCTGACTACAGGGCCAGTGCTCTATTCACTATGCTACCTATCCCCACACCCCCCCTCCTGCATATGATACTGGTTTTTAAATGATTTTTTTTTTCCACTCTCAATATCTTGGGTGCATTTAGATCTTTATCTTCTTATCTTACTCCATAACTTACATTATGACTCTTCTGCATTGGATTACCTGGCTTTCTAAACCTTCATTTAACTTTTCACCAGTCTCAGACCTTGGCCCAAGCAAATTTTTGTTTATTATTTATTATTATTATTATTATTAATTATTTTATTATTATTTATTTTCTTTAACATTTGTGTTACTTTTACCAAAGTATTTACCCCATTAATTTATTCAAAACATAAATACACAATAAGAAAAGAAAAAGAAACATAAGCTTAAGTACTAAAACAAAAAAAAAAAAGAAAAAAACAAAACATTGCCCTTTTCAAAGCAGAAGGTAAAAGAGGATTGAAAATATACAGCAATAAATTTCCTTTTCAAGGAAGTCTATCTAATGAACATTACACATCTTTCCTTTGCTTCATTGTAGATTTTCTTTTGTTCTCTCTGATACATTTTTTACTTGTTCTTTTTTATACCATCTTCTCCCTCTCCCCCAAGAAGGCACACGCACAGGCGAGTATGTGCGCACACACACACACACACACACACACACACACACACACACACTTGTGTGTATATATGTATGTATATATGTATGTTTATACACACATATACATACACATAAATACACATATCCATAATAATACTCATATATAGACATAGCATTCATGTGCATCTATGTAAGACCATTTGTTTGTCCTCTGTTTCTCTGAGGGGTAGATAACACCTTCCTTCATAGGTCCAAGTCTTTCCATATTTTTCTAAGTCTACCAATTCATTTTCTACACTACAGCATTATCCCAACCTTATACTGTCTAGTTATTTTAAATAGTCCGAAATAATATTGATGAATATGGCTGACATATAATGTAGTTTCCTTATTTTTCTCCTTTGATTAAATCTATTTTAGCTTTAACTTTGTCTGACATAATTATTCCCCCTAATTTTTTTCCCTAAAAAATTCTCTTTCTGATCTTTATTTTATGTTTGTACACAGCTCTAATTTCCTATCATTCCTGACTCCTCTACTTTACTTCTACTCACTACCTTGCCCTCCCATTACTTAACCTAGTCCCTTCCAAAGATCCCTCCCTTATCCTTTCACCTCCACTCATTTCCCTTACCCACTTGTTTCTATCTGAATTTAGACTTTTATAACCTTCCAAATATATATTTTATTCCTTATTTATCCCATTCCCATTAATCTAATCTAGATATTGTTCTATCCTTTCCTTCCTTATCCTACTCACACACACACTTTTATTTCTTTATAAATGTAGAAGACTTTTGTTCCCTCTTTAACCCATTCCTGATGAAAGTAGAATTCCACAACTAGCAACCCTCCTCCCCCATCTGATTTATCTGTGTCAGCTCTTCTTCCCCCACCTCATTTGTATATAATGATTACTCTTTTAACCTTTTTTATTTTTTTTTTTATTTTTTATTTTTTTGCTTTTTGGAGGGCAATTGGGGTTAAGTAACTTGCCCAAGGTCACATGACTAGGTTTTTTGTTTGTTTGTTTGTTTATGTGTGTTAAGTGTCTGAGGTCGGATCTGAACTCAGGTCCTTCTGACTCCAGGGCCCACACTCTACTCACTGCGCCACCTAGCCACCCCTAACCTTTTTTCTAAACAGTTTTACATTTTGGTATTGCATCATATTCAGGTCCTCCCTAATCTTTCTTTTAAATTACCCAATTACTTTAGTATTCTTAAGTACATGTTTTACATTTCCTCATGTGAAAAGTAAGCAGTCTGTCTTTATTGAGTCCTTTGTAATTAGACATTTATGTGTACCTTATATTTCTCTTGGATCTTGAATGTCAAATTTTCTATTAAATTCAGTTTTTTGTTTGCAACAAAATCCTGAAAGTCTGGGGATTCTTTGAATATCCTTATTTTTGTTTTATTCGTATTTACGATCAACTTTACTGGGTATGATATTTTTGGCCACAACTCCTGTTCTTTTGCTCTTTGGCAGACAGTAATCCAGTACCTACTATCTTTTAGTGTCACCATTTCTAGGTATTGTGTGATTCTAAATGTGATTTCACAACATTTGACTTTTTTTTCTTATTGCTTATATTATATTCTCCTTGAACTGTGGATTTTGGAATTTGAGTATGCTATTCCAATAGGTTTTCCTTGTAGTATTTCGTTCAGGTGGTGATTGGTGTATATTTTTTCCATTTTTACTTCCCCTCTTGTTCTAAGACTTTAGAACAATTTCATTAACTCTTTTTTATGTTATTATATCAAGATTCTTTTCCTGAAAATAGTTTTCAGGTAGTCCAATTAGTTCTTATGATTTTTCTTCTTGACCTATTTTCCAAATCAATTTTCTTTTTTTTTTATTCGTATGACCATATATCCTTCTATTATTTTCATAGTGAGAAAGATTTCATCAGTCACTGTTATTGTTTTCCCATATAGGAATGTAAATAGTTCAGCTTTGATAAGTTCCTTTTGATTTCTTTTCCCTGATTACCTTCTCAGGCATCTCTTGCTTCTTGTGTCTGGATGTCAAATTTTCTATTCAATTCTGGTTTTTTCCTCAAGAATGCTTGAAAGTCCTCTATTCCACTGAATGACCATATTTTCCCCTGAAACAAAATACTCAGTTTTGCTGGGTAGGTGACCCTTAGGTTCATACCCAGCTCTTTTGTCCTCTGGAATATCATATCCCATGCCCTTCGATCCCTCAGTGTAGAAGCTGCCAGGTCCTGTGCTATTCTGATTGTGTTACCACAATATTGCAATTGCTTCTTCCTGGCTGCTTGGAGTATTTTCTCCTTGATCTGGGGATTCTGGAACCTGGCTATAATATTCCTGGGAGTTTTCTTTTTGGGATCTTTTTCAGGAGGTGATCGGTGGATTCTTTCAACCTCTATCTTGCCCTCTGGGTCTAAAACATCAGGGCAATTTTCCACGAAAATTTCTTGAAGGGTGATTTCTAGGTTCTTTCTTTGATCATGGCTTTCAGGTAGTCCAATAATTTTTAAATTGTCTCTCCTGGATCTATTTTCCAGGTCAGTGGTTTTTCCCATGAGATATTTCACATTTCCTTCTAATCTTTCATTTGTTTGGATCGGTTTAATAGCATCTTGATTTCTCATAAAGTCACTAGCTTCCATTTGCTCCAGTCTAACTCTGAAGGAATGAATCTCCTCAGTGAACTTTTGAGATTCTTCTTCCAACTGACAAATTCGGCTTTTTAAGGCATTCTTCTCCTCATTGCCCTTTTGGGCCTCCTTTGCCATTTGAGGTAGTCTGTTTTTTAAGGTGTTGTTTTCCTCAGTCAGGCTGTTGACCCTCATTTCATACTTTTCCTGCATCCTTCTCATTTCTCTTTCCAATTTTTCCTCCACTTCTCTGATTTGATTTTTAAAGTCCTTCTTAAGGTCCTTTATGGCCTGCAACCTGTTCATGTTTTCCCCTGGGGCTTTTGGAGCAGGACTTGTGACCTCACAGTCCTCCTCTTGCTCTATGCCCCCAAAATAGGATTCTAGGGTTTCATTTTTCTGTTTAATTTGTTTCCTTTGCCTTGGCATGTTGCCACTTAATTACTTGACTTTTGGGCTTGTTGCCACACTATGGCTCTGCTGCCAGACGGGAATTTTTGTCCCGAACGTGTGGGGGAAAACTTCCCTTTCTGGAAGCTGGAAGCCCACCAACGACCTCCACCCCAGATCACAATGCAGATCCAGGGAGGTTAAAGCAACAGCAATCATCCCCCAGACTGATCGCCCCGGATCTCCCTATAGTTCGCAGGCCAGGAGCTGGAGATGCCTCTGAAAACTGCACAATGGTGTGTCTCCTAAGTGGCTTCTAGCCCCCAGGGGAGGAAGCTGACATGTTCCCCAAATACTGGTCCCAAAGTCCATATGGCACTAACCTCTCACTTTGTCCTAGGCATGTCTATACTGATAATTCTGGAATCGTCACAGCTGCTGGTGTTCTGGGGTCCCTCCAGCTGGCTGCTGGCCCTGCCGCCCTGGGGCTAAAACTGCGACTCAGACAGACCAGACCTGTGCTCAGCTCCCCGCACTCTGCAAGATGCACACTGCCGGCTCCCAGACTGCTGTGCTGGTACTTCCTGCATGGCTGCTGGGCTGTCCTCAGCGGGAGGTTAGCTTCTCTGTGTCATTCTGTGGGTGCTGGGGCTCCAGAATTTGTTCAGAGTCCCCTTTTACATAGTTTGGAGGAAATCTGGGGGCCCCAAATCAAGTTTTCTTCTGAGATGTTTCACATTCTCTTCTATTTTTTTTCATTCTTTATATTTTGTTTTATTATTTCTTGGTCTCTTCTAAGTAATTTTCAGGGATTCATTTTATTCCTTATGATTCTGGATCTCATTTTCCAGTTGGCTGACTTTGTTTTCATAATCTTTTTTTTTTCTTGGATTATTCTTATTTTTTATTTTTTTCCTCAATCTCTCTTATTTGAATTTTGAAGTCTTTTATAAAGTTCTTCTATGAATTCTTTTTGGGCAAGTGACCATTTGATGTTACTCTTTGAGATAGGAGAGGTTTTTTGTTCTGTTTTGCTTTTTTCGTTTGTTTTTATTTTGCTTCAATATCCTCTTCTGAAGATGAACCTTGGTCTTCTCTTTCCCATAGTAACTTTCTGTAGTTTGATTCTCTGTCCATTGCCTGCTCTATTTTATTTTTTTTTTTTAATTTGTAGAAGCTCATTTTTGTAATCACCTCTAATCTTGATATACAGGGGATGTTGCCTCTGGGCTCAGATGCTCATTCATTTCTTCCCCTGACTTTGAACTGAAACCAAGAACTCCACCCTCTTCTAAATGCCCACAGCTAACAGCATCCTTACCCCACTGCTTTTACACTCACCTGTTTTGTGCTGGTTCCTTCTTGCCCAGGGCCACATCTTGGCAGCATAGCTGGGTCTGGCATCCCTTATCAGCAGAAGTTTCCTTGTTTTCCCTGTCTTTGACACCTTACTTCCCCCAGTGTCTAGGAGATGAAAATTTCTGTGGCTGGGACTGGGGCTGAGGCTATCCCCAAGCCCGACTATTCCCAAGGCTGGAAGCTTGCTGTTTCAGTGGAATTAGCCTGTAGGTATTTATACTTCATAAAGACCAAACCTCAGTCCTGGAAATTTTTTAGGTCCTTCTCTTGGCAGTCCCAGGAAGACTACTGTTCTGCCCCAACTCTTGTTTATTTTTACTGCTGTATGTTCAATATGAGGTGTTATTTTGTCTTGTTTGTGGAGGAAATCTGCAGATCTTAGAATGTTCTGACCTACTCTGTCATATTCCCAGAATCCTCTTGTAATGGTTATGGGGCTTGAAGGTTTTCCATGGCACTTGAACTTTGCATAGCAGGAAGGGGTGGGGAAAGAGGAAGCAGAAACCAAGCTAGAGTTCATGCCATGGCTGTGATGAGAAACTAAAATTTTTCCAATGTTGTAAAAGACAACCTAAAGGCCTACTTTTGGTAGCTACAGGCATAGGGCCTGGAAGTCCTTTCCTCCATAAAGGAAGGTTTGAGAGTAAGCAAAATAACAAAACAAAACACAAAAAAGTACCTGAAGTTTTCCCAGTTCTGTAGCAGTGAGAGAATTGAAAGAATATGGCTTACACTTCCAGAAGGGGCATCTGTCCTCATCTTCCATTCTTCAGAAATTGCACATATGCCCATGTTCTCCAAAATAAACAAACAGGAACAAGAACCTGAGGTCAGGCTGAGCACAAAACAGTCTCCTAGTTATCTGACCTAATAAGACCTGAGAGGTCAGGCCCCCAAGAAAAACAACAAACACACCACACACACACACACACACACACACATACACACACACACACACACACACACACACACACACACACACACACACACACACACACACACAACCTCAAACCAAATAAAAAAAAATACTGCACTTCCAAGGTACTAGGGAAAGAGAGAGGCTTAAGTACCTTCCAGTCCTGGCTGGAGAGGAACTCGAAATTAGCGTTGTTTCCAGTATCAGGGAACCATAAAAATGAAGAGATTACCCATAAAGAGGGTTTATTTTGCTCTGGAGACCCCAAAATACCAACATGCTGGGCCCTGCCAAATTAATTCAACTCAATTCTTCTCTCAGCCAAAGAAAAGTAAAGTTTTATAAAAGTTCCCTTGCATTAGACACAGAGTAAATTTATGTTAGGACAGTCTATGGCACTCTCACTATTCTATGGCCCTCTCACCATTTGATGGCCCCTCACTATTATATGGTACTCTCCCCACATGGAATTCTATGGCACTCTCCCTAAGAGCTCTCACTCTTCTATGGGGCTCTCACAAATATGAAGACAGGATGGGGTCTTACATACAGAAGGTTGTGGGAGGAATCTAGGGGTGGTCTAGGGGAGAAGTTTGGAGAGGGTCTTCTGAAGGAGTTAAGGTAATCAATGAGTGATTAAGGGTGGGAAGCTACCCGGAGACTACAGACAATAGTGGGCTAAGCCAATTCAATGGTGTATTGATATTTTGATAGGCTCAAGGGTGGGAAGTAGAAGAACAATGGAGGGCTAGGTTAGAAACTAGGCTAGAGTTAGTAGTTAGTAGTTAGTAACTAGGCTAAGAGGTCTGGGCCCAGATACAATGCAAGGCTTATTGCCTCATGCTAATGCCACATCAAATGAGACGATTTATTCAGAGTCCAAGGGAGGTTTCCAGAGACTGTACTTCATGGACTCAAGGAAAGTTTGAAGGGGCTCCCAGAACCCATACCTCATCAACTGGAAGCATGGCTGCAGCAGCAGCCACAGCAGCAGCAGAGGCATGACCTACTTCTTTTTTTTTAAGCTAGCAAGAATTTCTGCTAAGGACTCTTACTGAGGACTGCCAGGGACAGGAAGTCTGAGGGGCCAGAGCTGCCTGAGCAGTTGCTGTGAGTGAGTAGAGGAGGATCTTTGCCTGAGGTAGTCTGTTTTGTTTTGAAGGCTAGAGAATGTGGGTGTATACTACATTAACTATGTGTGCCAACTTCATAAATACTGTGATGGTCTTGACTTCCTGGTTTTGGGATTCAGTTTTCAGGTAGTTGAATAAATGTTCTAGATTTATCCCCCATGTAGAGAGCCTGGTATATTTTGTGATTAATAACCATATCAGCATATTTATAGTTACTGTAGTTACTGTGAATATTGCATTGTTGGTACAACTCTTCATTTACTCTCTTTTAAGAATATTCTAACTTCACTCATTTCTTCCCCAATTTTTTCTTCATCTCTCTTTTTTATTTCTAATTATTTTTTCGGAGCTTCCAGAAATTCTTGTTGGGCTTGTATCCAATTCATATATGTGTTTGTATATTTAGATACACACACATACAAACACATACATATATATACACATTATATATGCATTATATATATATATATATATATATATATATATATATATACTTTTAAACTTGTACTTATTTTGATATTAATGCCACCTTCTGAGTTTATGTCTTGATATTCCCTATCACTATATTAGCTTTACTTGATGTTTGTTCATTTTCCAGTCTATTTATTAACTTTTAACTTTATGTCAAATCTGGACTCTGCTGTCAGGGTGGATACTATTTTGTGCTACTATTTTAAAAGTTAATTCTGAGGATCTGTAATTCTTTGGTGCTACTAAGGTGCTGTGATCCAAGGAAAGGTATGGTCACTGCTCTCCTGATCTATATTTTGGTTTGTACCCAGGAAAGGAACTTTCCTGATGCCATAAGCATTAGTGCTCCTCTTTGCCCTCTGCTTGTACTCTGGAAGTAGGAATGGGAAATGCTACAGGGTCCTTACACAGTGCCAGCAAAGGGCCCCCTATAATCACTTTCTGACCAGTTATCTGAACCCCTTACAATCTCTGCACTGAGAGCTCCTAAAGTAGCTGCTGCTGCTATAGCAACTGCCTTCAATGCCTACTTTTGGTGTTTCTACCACATAACATGTCTCTGAACTGACTCCCACTCTGGTATCACATATCTTCTGCTGAACTCTTAAGTTGTCTTGGCTTGAAAAAAAAAATATCTCAACCCAAACTTTTGTTAGTTTTTTTTTTTTTTCTGTCATTCCAGAATTTGATTTGAGGTGTTAAAATTGTTTGGAGGGATTGTTGGGGGAATTCAGCTGAGGCACTAATTGTATTCACCATCTTGGGTTTCCCCAGAGCTAATGAAGTATTTGAGAAATGCTGCAAAGAAAGGGGTAAGAGAAAGCACAGGACAGAATCTGTAGGGTACTATACTTGGCCAAGTTTACGTTTTGTTTCTTATGTGTCTTACTGAAGAAAACTTTTAAAAATAATCTCTACCTTGGGCTACATTTCTGAAGCTCATAATAAATTACAAATAAGTTCTGAGTAAGTGATGCATCCGGGCAAAATTCAGAGTTGTGAAATTTATTTTGTATTAATTGTAGACCTTCCATTTTGGTATTATATAAAATAATCTTTGTTATCTTCTTTTTTGTTATAGAAAAGTGAAATATAGCTCCTTCTGCAATACTAATACATCATGCTGAAATTCACCTTCAAATTAAACAGTCATTGATTCAAACTACTTTGTTTGCTAGGCACTGTCCCAATTGCTGAGTGAGAATACAGGAGAATAAAAGATACATGTCCCTAACAGAATTTATTTAGATCAATTAATACTTCTTCTGGAAACACTTCACATTCAGAATCATTTCTTATTGAACGTTAAAAATGATTAGCATAGAGCTGTGTTCTCTATCATAACTGCCTGTTTTTTCTACTTGTCTTATTGGATATCTTTCTTGGAAAGTGAATCTAGAAAGCTGAGTAATGTGTTACCACTGAAATGGAAGTTCCAAAGCGTACAGTACCTCAAGAGTTGGAGATTTTTACCAGAGAAAATCCAACTTGCAGCTGCAAGAAATTAAATGGTTGTTTCTCAAGAACACCCTTTATTTAAACACTGTAATTTTTTCGCATTGAGTCTTAGAAGAATATCAGATTTCAAACCAAGGATTAAAATGTAAAATAAATAAACATTTCCTTTAAACAGCCAAAATTCCTGCCACAAACACTTCTAGAACAAATACATATTTGGTATTACTTTTTGGTGGGTGATATTTCTTCCTGAAACATACTACCACCTGATTTTCACACCTGCTATGAATACAGCAGTTGTACAGAACGCTGAGGTTTGAGGCCCCAGTGGGCTAAGTTATGTTGATTCAATGGCATCAGATATTTTGCTTCTGAAATGCAGCCTCTCTTAGGAATTTCAGGGCAACAGGGGTAAACATTATGCCATCTGTCTAATTACTCTATGTACTTTTCCTTCCTTTAACTTTAAAGACAGAAGCAAAATCAGTACAAAATCAGAAAACAGATTACTCTGAATGAAATTAGCAAATAAAATTCATCTGTTGGATATGCAGGAAAATTTTTTTAAATCAATTTTCCAACACTGTAATTTAAATCAGGGATAAAATTTTGGGTCCTTGCAGAATGAGAATTTTCTGGAGTTTGTGTAAAATGTCAAGTTGAATTAAAAAAAAAAAACAAAATCTAGACAGCTTCCTTTGAGATTTTACACTTTACTTTTAATGGAAATCAATTTAGGGGGTCATAGAAATGTTATCTGTTGAGAAGATAAATAGCTTCTTCATGGCATTTCAAAATTACCTTAGCTTCTAAACAGCATTTTTTTTCTTAACCTAAGTGTGTAATTCAGTTATTTAAGATAGGCTTGAATAGAATGGTGCTGTACTTGAAGAAGATAAAGGTACAAATCTGACTTTAACATTGTGTGGTATTGCCGTAGGTAAATCACTCAACCTCATTCAGTCGCAAGTTGTTCTATCACTAAAGTAGAAAAAAAATATAGACTACTTTCCTCACAAGATTGTTGTAAGGATCAAATTAGCTGATATGTGAAAAGCCTTTGTAGACCCTAAAGCACTGTATATGTATCCATTATTATCATAATTTAATTTTGTATTGTAAAAGAAATCTTGTGGGATTTTAAAATTTTGTCTACCAATATTTTAATTGGCATGTAAGGTCCACTTTAAACAATGTTTTAATATTCATTTATTAATCAACATTTATATGTAGAGTTTATAGTCCCTAACATCAAGTAGATTAAAATCCAATACCCTAAATAAGACAGAGACACGTATAAATATAAGATAAATTAAAAAAACATTAAATGAATAAGAAAATAATAATGCAGTGAAGGTGTGTATGTGTATATGTGTACTACACAAACCCATATTCAGATATAAGTTATAAACACAAAGTTCTCCAAAAGTCTTAATGCAATCTTTAGTTTTAATAGCTTAAAACAGCTCTAAGACATCTGGGATTGCCTGTATGAATTCATGATGTGTATGTGGGGAGTATCATAAAAAAGATCACTGAGGGAGGTATTTGAGTTTTATCATGAAGAATCAGCAAAAGACAGAGGGGCAGGTGAATAAGGAAGAGTATTCAATTCATAAGAAAGAGTAAAAAGAAATGGAGCAAAGAGGTAACACAGAATTTGCTTCTGGAGCCATGTCTGTGGAGCCCAAATTATCTGGAGCATAAATTCTTTGAATAATGCTATTCTGACACAATGTTAAATAGGTAGGTTGGAGGAGATTTGCAAGAGCATTCAGGGTCATGCCTAATATAGCTTTTATTTTGGAGGGGGGAAGGGCAATTGGAGTTAAATTATTTGCCCAAGATCACCTGGCTAGTAAGTGTTAAATGTCTAAGGCCAAATTTGAACTCAGGTCTTCCTGACTCCAGGACTGGTGCTCTATTCATTGAGCCACCTAGCTGCCCCTGTCATGCCTAAAATTGTAATGAGTTCAGGAAATACAAGAAGAAAAGATGATTGTATTTTGTATATAGCAGGTTATCATGAGAAATAGTCTCAGGAGAGATATAAGGGGAGAGGGAGAAGCTAAATGCCAGGTGATTGATAAGCAACAGATTAGTAAAGAAACTTATATAGCCACTATAGGCTATATTTTCTATAAATTTGATAATGAGAGGGAAAATAGGATGATAACTTGGGGGAATGTAGAAAGGACTACTATTTTGGGGATATAATTAATATATTTGAAAAGAGAAATGGGGACAGTGGCAAAAATTATTGATGAAGATGGGGGTAGAAGGGGAGAACATACACACAGAGACAAACAAGTAACAGAGAAATAGAGAAAGAAAAGATAACATATAGCAAGGTCACAGGGAAGGCAGGAAGATATAGAATAAAGAACACAAGTAGAAAGATTAACCTTTAAAAGATAGAAGCAAGCTTTTTGACCAGAAGCTGTTTGAATGGGGGGAGAAAATGGGTGAAAATTTCTGAATTATCTTGTGTAAAGACAGAAAGCTGAACAAGTAGGTTACAAAACTTCAGTCCTGTCAATAAGTTATTCCATTCGCTGAAACTGTGACCTTGATGGAATGCATATGAAAGTTTCTAGAGAAATTGAAGAAGGTTTAGAAGACTTATCAACAAAAACAACATAAATTACAACAGGAACAATAATAGCTAGCATTTACAAAGATCTCCTATGTACCAGAGGCTGCACTAAGTGCTTCACAGATATTATCTCATCTGAGCCTCACAACAATCCTGGCAGGTAGGCACTATTATTATCCCAATTTTACAGTTGATAAAATTGAGTCAAACAGAGCTTTAGGTGACTTGTCCAAGGTCTCAAAGTTTAAAAAAAAAGTGTCTGAGCCTGATTTGAACTCAGGTTTTCCTTAGTTCAGGCCCAGTGCTCTATCTACTGTACCACCTAGCTGCTAAGTTATTATGAGGAATGTGGCATAGGAAATAAAAGTCTAATTAAAAAAAATATTTGCTTAGAGCTAACATGGACCCAGTTGAGGTTAAAAAGAATGAATCATGTATCTAACCTGAGAGGATTTAATGTCACTCTATGCATTTTTGATTCTCTCATGGTTTAGGTGACTCAGAGGGAGAGTAAGTCAAGGCATATTTTAGCACCTTTGTTCCATGAAAGGATTGCCCTGGAATCTGTCCTATGGTTGTGCTGATTCTTTCTGTGACTGAAGATATAATAGAACAGGTAGCTAGGATTTTTGACTTTTGTATTTTTTTTTTTGAGATTGAGTCTATTTCTCTCAGGTTGGAAATACTACAACCATTCACACCTAGGTCCTAATACTGACAGTTTTAATATAAATTTTAAAACAATTTTATCCTGTTGTTGATTGATCTAGGTTGATTTACCCTCTCCCTGTGTAGCCTGATAATCCTCTGTTTCCTAGGACTCACAACATTAGTTCTGGATTTAGTGTAGACCACCTGATGAACATCAGCCGTAATACAACTCGGAATTCCTGAACTCAAATGATCGGTCAGCCTCAATATTACCAGCAACAGACACAATGGGACTTATACTACCATACTACACTGAAATATACAGAGAGATATTACCAGAGGGACAGAGAAAGAGAAATAAGGTTGGGGAACCAAGTCAGACTTCTGGGACACAGGGAAAAACAAACAAAAACTGGTGCCACAGCAAGCTTGATGGTTCATTGAGGGAAGATAAGAATAATGTATAAATAGCCCAGAAAGGAATCAGATTCTGAGGGTCCATAAATGCTTGTATTTTTGGGGAGAGATAAAGGGGACCCATGAAGTGTCTTAAACAGGAGGACTAAAATGATCACATCCAAGTTTTAGGAATATAAATGTGATGATTGTGAGGAGAATGGACTGGCAATGAGAGGGATGGAAATTGTGGTGAGTAAGTAGGGTTGCTTTTTTTTTTTTTTTTGCAATGAATCAAATGAGAGATAATGTGGGCTGTACTAGCATAGACGTGGTGTAAGTCCAGAGAGGGAATAAATGTGAAAGATGCTAAAGAGTATGATGAACACTTGATGAGATATGTAAGGTGAGTGACAGTGAAGAGAGGTGGATAGATCCTAGGATGTAAATCTGAGCAGCTGAAAGAATAGAAGCACCAGCCATAGAGTCAGGAGGACCTGAGTTCAAATCTGATCTCAGACACTTAACACAAAACTAGCCTGTGACCTTGGGCAAGTCACTTAACCTCAATTGCCCTACCTTCCCCCCTCCAAAAAAAGAATGATGGTATACTTGTAGAAACAGAAAAGTCAGGAGGTCCTTGTAGTTTGGGAATGCTTGTTTTTGAATAGAGATCAGGAGAGTTTGAGACTGAATTGGTAGATTTGGGAATGATTTACAGAAGGAAGATAATTTAATCCATGGGAGATAATGAGATCACTAAAAAAGAGAACATAAAAAGAGAAGACCCAAGACAGTGACTTGAGGGACATCAATACATAGGAGATGGAACATGGGTGATAATCATAAAGATATAACTGAAAGACTGAAAAGGAATGATGCATGTCAAGAATCCCTAGGAATATAAGAGTATTCTAAAGGATGGGATAATTAACAGCATCAAACACTTTAGCAAGATTTAGAAGTTTAACAATTAATAAAACACCATTGCTTTTATTTATTAAAAGATCATTGATCATCTTGGAGAAAGTTTTAGTTGAGTAATGGTGATCAAAATCAAATTAAAAGAATGTGAATAATGAATGGAGCGGAGAAAATAGCTATTGAGAGAATAAATAGTTTGAGTATAAAGAGGAACATATACATACATATAACATATACATACAAATGTATATGAATATACATATGTATTAATGATAGCCAAGATATAGTAGGATACAGTGATAATATTTTGAGGGATGGGAGAAATCTGGGCATATTTGTAGTCAGCAGGAAAGAAGTTAGTGGATATAGGGAAGTTGGAAATGAGAGAGTAAAGGTAATTGAATAGGATAGGTCTTGAAGGAAATAGATGGGATTTGGAAATGGACTTTTGGAAGCTATTGTTATATCATAATTTTGAAAGGAAAGATTTTTTTAAGCAATTGGGGTTAAGTAATTTGCTCAAGGTTACACGGTCAGTCATTATTTATGTGTGGGTGCTTATTTTCTGAATCTGGAACCAATCCTGGGTCCTCCCAACTCCTGGGCCAGTGCTCTTACTCACTATGCCACCTAGCCACCCCTAGGAAAGATTTAAAAGTCCAAGATGATATCTGTGGTGCAGTGGAATGGCCTCTGCATTTGGAATTAAAGTACTGAATTAGAAATCCAAAACATTTGTGATCTTAGGCATATTATTTGATGCCTCTAAGCTTCATTTTCCTGATAAAATCATGAAGCTGGCCTGAATTAATCCAAGTCCCTTCCAACTCTAAATCTATGATTTTAAGATATTCAGCTAAAAGAAACAAAAATGCAGTTATCTAGTGAAGCATGAGGTTGAGTATTTTCTTGGGATCAGATTGGTGAACATTCACACAGCATAAAAGGAATCAAATGTAAGAATGAAAATTGATGCTTTGTGCCAAGTGGGGGGAGGGGAGAAACATTATTGCTATGGAAAGTACCCATGAACATACTTGAATATAGACACAAGAAAACAACACATTTTTGTTGATTTGAAAAGGCATGTGATAGCATGTATCAGAAAGGATTATTTCACCCCCAGATGTGTTCCACTCCATTGGAAGCTAAGAACAATTATTCCGGACTTAACCAAGAATGCACAAAACAGCTCTGGTTGACAGTTCACTCACTTATTGGATTTTTGTTTTGTTTTGTTTTGTTTTACTTTTTCTTTTATTTTTTCTGAGAGAGGCACTTTCATATCACTTATTCAATCGTGCTTTATAAGAAAAAGGAAAGGCAGAACAGAAGAAAAGATCTAATTATAAATGTCAGACAAAAGCAGCTAACCTCTGAAATCAAGTGATGGTTGATCTAATAATTAAGATCAACTTCATCTAAGCACTGGAATCATCCCAGTGATTTAATTTCAGATTAAAAAAGAAAGAGGGAAATGCATTGGAGACATATGACAGAATTATCAGCACATTTCAAGGGACAGATGTATAGCTTCTGATTTACATAAGAAGAAATTACAAATGAGAATAATGGCATTGCAATTATGAATCTTTTGAAAATTTATAGCTGAAAAATACAAGATGAGTTATGCAGAAGTTCTAGAAGGCAGCGATTGTGGCAGCCTTGATGTGTTGGACATATGTGCTCATCATGGGTTGAAACAGCTCAACTGCTGACATTGGGACTGAGGGGGGCCTCAGAAATTGAAGGGAGCATCCGCTACCCATGAAAATGTCTGATCATGAAAGACACTAGAGAGGTTTCTTTCTTTACTGAACAATGCCATATTCTGATATTTCTCTCACATAGACTTTCTTTGAAAGGGTCAATCAAATCTTAAATGACAGTAATGAACAAGAAAGTTCACTGCAAAATTGACATTCAGTGTTCCAGTATATGTGAACACATATGTCCAGTTATAATCACAGCATATTTCTTTAATTTCTCTTTCATTCCCATGATAAGAATCACAGATACATCCCTCTGAGACTTATCTGATCATCTGATAGAAAGCTTGTTAGAACAAAACAATGCACATGTTTTGACAGTTGTGAGAATTGTTTTGGGCACTTTTCTGGCTATCTGAACTTGATTTATAAAGGAAGTCCAACCTTACAAAAAAAATACTGATACCATTTGCAGTAGTGATGAAAGGATTGTAAATGACAATTATTGAACCACTTCTCTATTAGCTCTGTGTTGACTAATACAAGTGGTGAAATAAAAGATTTAAGGTAATTCTATTATCATGTGGAATCTCTTAATATTAATGACAATACAAAAACTAGTCCTGTGACCTTGGGCAAGTCACTTAACTCCAACTGCCCTGACTTCCCCCCTCCAAAAAGCAAATAAATAAATAAAAGAAAAATAGTATAAGAAAAAAAAATAATGAGATTTTTTACCAAATATCTAAGAAATATATCATGGTCATTACATGTTTTTTGCTTTGATCTATGAAATTGCACAATTAGATTTCAAATACTGGTGTTGAATTTAAAGGCTTTATATTATATCCATAAGTTCTATCTTTCCAATTCAGCATTATTATAAACAATAAGCATTCGTATGCATAGATCCTGCAATATACATCAAAGATGCTTGACTGTAATTAATTACAGAAAATTAAGCAAAATGGAAAACTAAAAAATCTGGGCAGAAATGAGTACAAAGTAATTATTTATATATTACTAATCTAGCTCTATGCATGGCAATAAAAAAGGAATAAATAGATTTATTGCTGGGTAATTATATCCACTAGTAGACACAGGTTTTTAAAAAGACAATAACATTCCATATGTTCATTGAAAAAATTCTCAGTGACTCTTTAGTATCCATGGTAACAAATGCTCAGAACTCCAAGATCTTTGGAGAATTTTTTTAAATTGTGGGATATCTTTGGGATGTGATGGAAATGAAATGCTCTTAGAGTTCCAAGACATACATACATGCATGCATGCATGCATGCATGCATATGCATATGTGTCTGTATATGTATACTATGCATGTATATATATGCTTTTATATATACATATATACATGTATGTACACACATATATACATATATATATTTCTCTGACCATTTATAAGTCATATAATGGTAGGCAACTCACAAGTTCTCAAAAGCTCAACTGCGTCACCCATTATATGGTGATAAAAACACAATGAGTATTTCACAGGAGAATACTTTATAGAGCACAAGTTACTCTAATAGAAATAGAGACAAAAATAACAATTACTTCATGAATTTTCTTAATAGCAATGACTCATTAAATCCTACATAAAAATATTTTAACGGAAATGATTAATAGGAGAGAGGGAGACAGGTTAGACATTTATTAAGTGCACACTATGGGCCAGGCACTCTACTAAATTATCATCTCATTTGATTCTCACAATATCACTGGAAAGTCCATATTAGTATTATCCCCATTTTATACTTGAGAAAATTGAAGTAGGGAGAAATTAAGTTACTTGGCTATAGTCACACAGCTTTTAAGTGTCTGAGGCTATATTTTTAATCAGGTAGTCTAGAAACCATGCCCAGTGAGTGACCTATTACTGTACCAAATAACATATAGACAGATAATAGAATAAACTGAAAGTAAAACTTCAAGTTAATATGCAGGTATTCACATTTTTGCTGTGAAAATTACTGTTTACATCTGCTGACACTGATCAAGATACTTAATCTGTTTGACTTATAGTTTTATCTGTAATATGGGCATAATAGGTCTTGTGCTTCCTGTCTGATGGTACAGAAATGAAGAAAGTAGTTGTTAATGTGTAATATAAATGTAAATCATTATTATAACCAGAGAGAATAATGTAGTGTCCTGGAATGTCCAAATGTTAAAGAGACCTACCAAGAAAGACAGTCTTCATTAAGCAGGAGTAAGATAGAAAGTAATTTGTATAATATGCAATTATTTGTTTTTTTTAATTTGTATAAATGAAGAATAGAGAATGAGATTTCTTACATTGGCTATTGCTATGAAAATTTTCCATGTATTCCTTGAAATTTTGTTAGTGATAGACTAGCCAGCCATATGATGTTGAATAAATGTGCATTTCAAATAATCAAAACTGTGATTAAATAGACTTACATCAGTTCTAAAATCCACGATAATATATGCATCTTAAATGTTATTTATATGCTAACATTCAGAAAGTTTAATTAAAAAGAAAAAAAAAGAAAAATAAAATCTCAAGATGAGGATAATTATTCTTGTTCTCTTTTTTCTTAATATTTGTGCTTCTTATAATTGGTGATTCTGTCTCAAAAATTATGTTACTTTGTAGCACTCAAATAATTTTTCCTATTAAAGTATTTATGTGAGTCAGGGCAAATCCCTTAAGCTCTCAGCTACACAGAACTTTAAGTTGGAATGGAATATAGACCTCACTATAGAATGAGGAAATCACAGGCACAATACATTTAGCCTTGATAAATTTATGTACAGTACAGCTTCTCTGCTAAAGTATGGATCCTTTGATGGTAGGAGCCATGGCTTCTAATCATCCTCACTTACACAAAGATGCCTAGCACACTGCATTACTCAAATAGCATGGTTGAATGAATGAATTATAGAAGAATGGGAAATATATGTGTAATTATCTTGGATTTGTAAATAAATTATATAGACTTGTCTGAATCTAGAGAATATTATAATCAGGTCAATTAATTCTATTTTAGATGATTAAAATCTAATATATATATATATATATGACTTGGAATTGAACTTAAAATAACATAAATTTTCCGTGGTTAAAATGTTTTAATGTGTAGTTTTAATTGCATGAAAAGCAATCTAATAAGAATCCTTTCACAGTCTTTTCTTGACACTACTGAATTTGATTGTGTTTGAAAATAGCAGGATTTTAGTTATGAAAGTAGTCATTTAGAAAAATGTATTTAATGATCCATAAAGACTTGTGATATTGAAGAGAACAGGGGATGACTGAAGGTTTTGCATTAATTATTAGGGCAATATATGTGGGTAATGAAACAATAAAGCTTGTGAAATGAGTATTTGTTTAAGGAAAACACAGTAGCACATATAAATAGTTCATTGAATATTTCAGTCAAGTTATAATGGGTTCTTTCTGATATAGGGAGGATTGTCTACCACCAACATAAATGGGATATCTTAAAAAACAAAAGATATTCTTGAAGATCAAGAAATTTGACAGTAAGATAAAACATTTCAGAAAAGTATTTTAAAAGAAACAGGAACAATTTTAAAAAACAAAGATGTTTAAAGCAAAGAAAAAAAATAAAGAAATGGATCACTTATTTTTTTGGCCTAGTGACTGTGGATGACAGATCATGGAAGCAAAAGATTAGAAAGAATTTTCAATTCATTATAATCCAATTTACTTTAATTTAACAGACATTTATTAAGTTTCTTAGAGAAGGAAATGGCAAACTACTCCAGAATCTTTGCCAAAAAATACCCAAATTGGGTCACAGAGAGGCAGATATGCCTGAAAATGACTGAACAACAACATAAAGAAAGCTACTACCTTATTAGGATATAAGGATGTAACCTGAGTTCCAATTCCCACTTGTATAGGATTCTCTCTTCACTGGTGGAGGTCACTGCCCTCTGTCTGGGTAAAGGGTGGGTCGAAGATGGCAAGAATGTAAGAGAGGAAATTTATTCCTCTTCCAGCCTGAAAATCACTTTCAGGTCTCTTAAATCTCCATCCTCCGGGCATTTCTGGCTTCTATGTTTGAGAAAGAAGATGGACAATGTCAGCTCCACTGCAAGTTGCTGAAGGGAAATTAAGATTCTGGGAAGAAGCCAACGTGAGAGGATCTAGCAAACTCCATCATGCCCTTATCCCCAGCTTGTTACAATTAGAGACTTTGAGGAACTTCCCCTTGGGTCAGATCTAGTATTTCTTCTTTTGAGCTGAAACACCTCGCTCCCAAAGTAGAGCTCTTTTGCTTGTATATAGTCTGGTAGAAGTTGTTTTACCTATATTCTCTCTGATTTCTTTTTTGCTGTGGACTTGATAAATGGATTTCTTTGTTACTTCCTATGTGTGTTCATCGTGGAACTGACATTTGGTGGGAAGGGAATGAAGCCTGAGACAAAAAGCTTGAGGTTTTGCTCTTTCCAAATAATGAAAGAGCAATCAGAAATTAAATTGGCCCTGAAAACCACATCCATTAGACTAATAATATTTAAGGGAGAAGTTAGATTTAATCCTAGCTCCATACCTCTTCTCTCTGAAGAAAGCTTAGTAGCCAAGTTTCTGGCCCCAATCTATTGCTTCCCCAAACCCACATGATCAAGATTAAAATCCCCAGCTGTGCAATTCACTATCTGTATAACTGTAGGAAAGTAACAATCTCTCTGAGTTTCAATTTTCTCATCCATATAATTAGGGAATTGTACCTCTAAGCTCTCTTGCAACTCTAAAGATACTATAGTCTATGTCAAAAATAGCATTTGATTTGTATTTTGAAGTGAACTTGAGATTTTCAGACTTGGAAATGAGGAAAGACCACACTGTGAACATGGGGAGGGGGCAGAGAACACCCATACAAAGGGCAAGCAGGGAGAAAATAGGATGCCATAGATAACAGGTTCCAGACTAGTTTATCTGGAATGGAGAATTATTGAATATTAATGATAAAATTAATATTAATAATAACATAATTAATAATATTGTAAAGGCAGGTTGAATTCAAATTTTGCAGAGTATAAATATCAAGGTGAGGATTTTGAATTGTCTCCTAGATACAGTTGGGAGCCATTGAAGATTTCTGATAGCATAGTAACAAAGTAAGATACATGTTTTAGAAATATTTATTTGTTAGCTATGCAGAAGATATTAAAGATGAGACACAGGATATAGGGAGGTCAAATTGGCAAACAGTACAACATTAAAGACAAGATGTGATAGGGCCTCTAATTAGAGTGAAATGAAATGAAGAAGATGGATATCAGAGATATTGTAAAGGATGAATTAACATGCCTAAATAATTGATCATTTATGAGCAGTGAGGAATACAGAAGAGGCAAGGATAACTTCTAGGTTGTAAACACGGGTGACTAGAAAGATAGTTGTATGTTTGAAATAAAAAGCAAAACTTGGAACAGGTATGGGGTTTGGAGATGGAGTGGAATATCCACTTTTATAGTGTAAGAGACATGCCCTCAACTGGGAATAAGCCTAGAAAATGTAGTTACCTTGAAGCATTTATAGGTGAAACAAAATGAAAAATTCACAATAATAATAGAAATATATAAGAAAATGAGAACATGAATAAAGGAACTATATTCAACAAATCGATATCAAAATTAAACCTATATGCCCCAAATTCTATAGCATCTAAATGCATAAAAGAAAAAAAAAACTAAATTTCAAGGAGAATAGTGTAGTCAGAGGCTTTAATGATCCTAACTCAAATTAGAATAAATCTTACAAAAAAAGATAAACAAATGGTGAAAACATATAATTATTATAGATAATTTTTTGAAGTTTCATTGAATGTGAAAAATATATACATTCTTTAGCAATCCTATTTAGAAGACAATAGTAGTTGTGAAAAGACTAAGAAAATTGGTAAACAATTAGCTAACATAAAAAAAGAAGAGGGCAGAAAACAAATGAAAGTGGTGAAAAGAAGTGAAATAGGAGAAATCACAACAAAACCTTAAGAAAATAAAAAGATCAGAACCTACCATGTAGGGATATAACAAAAAAGAAAACACAAAAACAATAGCAATATCTTTAAAACATATAAAATGCCCAAATAAACAGAAGACTATATAGACTTAATGCACAGGAACATTTTCTCAAACTTTTAAAGAACAATTAGTATCCATTCTACACAAATTATTCTCAAAAATTGAAAAAGAAGGCACCTTTAATGAGACAAATATAGTCTTCATTGCTAAAAGGAAGAGGATGGGGGCTTGGGGGGGGGTAAAGCACAGAAGAACTACAGATCATTATTCTAGTTAATGGTAATTCAATAATTTGAAATAAAATCGTATGAAATTGATTATAGCAATTCATCTCCCAAATCATTCTTATAACCAACTTCAATTTATATCAGGCAGGAAAAGATATTTCAATGTTAGAAAAACATTTAACATAATTAGTCACAGTAAAAACAAATCCACATGATTACCTAAGTACTTTACTTATGTATCATACATATTTTTATATATTTTATATAAATAAATATAAATTATATAAATAATACATATATTTATATATTACCATACTTAAATAAATACTTATTTAAATTTATTCACAAAAAGTTAAAGTATATTAACATATCTAAATTATCAGAGAATATCCAAGATACATCCAATAAATATATATGTATATATGTGTGTGTAGAATGCAAGTGGAATTTTACTTAAATGTGAGAGGAAAAAAAAGAGGGAAGAATTATATTTAAATTATGCCCTCTGAGTATTTTTCAGGCTAAATACCAACAGTTCTTTCATCTGATCCTCATGTGATATGATCTTGAGGCCCTTTATAGTACAAATCACCCTCTTCCAACTTAATAATATTCTTCTATGGGTGTTACACATTCAGAAATAGAACACAGTATTTCCTGTATTTTCTTACAGGGTATGAAGGGGGTAGAGGGGGAGGAAGGCGTGATCATTAACACAATCACCTCCCTGAAACTGGATAGTATGTCTCCCTCAATGCATCCTGAGCTTTTGCCAACTTATTTTTTTTATGTCACTCTGTTAATTTATGTTTCGTTTGCACTTTTGTGAACACCACAGATATTTTCCACACTCACTTGTGAATGAGAATTTTTTTAAACCTAAGTATGTGACTTCAATTTATCCCTTGAAATTCTATTTCATTTAATTTGATCCAGTTCTCTAATCTGTGAAATCATATGGAATTCTGAATTGGTTAGGAGACATATTAGTTACTAGACATAGATTTGTATCACATCAATCACTAATTTAAAATACCAGCCAGATCCCTGGAATATTCTTCTAGAGTTCACTTTCCAAATTGATCAGGATGCATTAATTCTAAGTTCTGAATGAAACATATTGGCACCTAGTTATCACCACTTCCTCTACCAGAAATATAACCACCTAATATCAATTAGGGCAGAATGGCCATTTCAATTTAAGCAGTACCAAGATACCGCATCCCATTTTCTAAAAGCACAAATGTGCTGCTTACAGGTGTAATCCCCCCCAAAAAAATAACCTTGAAAACAGTGCTTAATTTATTAGTCTTTTAGCATGCTCAACATATTGTACCATAGAAACAAATAGGTATCATCTTATATGAAAAAAATTTTGCAGTATGAAGAATGATGTAAGTCAATGGTGTTTCTTTTAATAGCACAATTTTCTTTTATATTGGATACTTAAGACACTGATTTGGGTTCAAAAAACTTCTATGAAAAGTTCTGTAAAGTACTATATCCATTTTCCCCAATGAAATTCCAATATTTAATGGCTCCATAATAACTGGACCTTCAACACAATTATATCATTATTCCTTGTCTTCTTGATAAAGAACAGAAGTAGAAGGATGAGTAAAAATAAAACTGCTGAGGATTAGAATAATTATATTTCACTTTTTCATTTAAATTAAATCTCCCCTTTAGAAAAAGAGTCTATCAAGGAAGCATTCTATTTCATTCTCATCTCATAGAACCAAAATTAACTTTTAATGTTTAAATTAAATGCCTTTGTAAGACATTGGCTAGACATTCTGCTTGCTACTTGGCTGCCAAAAGAACAGAGATTATCATAGGGTTTTTTTTCTCCAAAAACCTGAGGTAGGCTCACATCTTTGGCAAAACTATGTCAGATGTTGGCAGGCTTTCATTTCTTCCCTTTTCTCTTTTCTTTGTAAATTTGCCACATCCTACCCATGGAAAATTGCTAGTTCCAAAATTGAGAAGGAAAATAAATGGATCCTAAGGGAAGGACTTATTTGTAGAGCCTTTGTCCTCCAAATGACCATTGAGGATTCAGAATTGTCTGATTCTGATTCCTTTATGCTACTGACATTGTAATTTCTACAGAAAATCTCGTGAAGTGAATCAGATGTAAAGACAATAGGAATAATCATTTTAAAACCTGAGTGATTATTTGAATGATAATTGGAGAAGACATGGAGGAGAAAAGAACCAGAATTCTTTTGACAATTCAACCTTATTTTAACCTTTCTGAATATCTCCTTTAAGATTGAAAATATCATGAGAATACGTTTACTGGCAGCTTGACATTTCTGCTTTGAACTAAGAGGACTTCACATCCTGAAAAAAAAGTGATATTTACACATACTATGCTTTGAACCATAGAGATAGATAGATAGACAGATAATAGAAAGATTAGATATAGATAGATGTAGACCCATCTATATCTATATCTAATCTATATGATCCATATAAATATCTGATCTATATATATATATATATCTATATATATATATATCTGTATCTATATCTATTTATCTATTTATCTATCTTATCTTCGGCCTCAATATATATGATGCTACATGCTATGCACAAAAATCTTTGTCAAAAGTGGGCAATACTTTTTCCTCATCGCCTTGTTATAGTTATGTTTCCATGTCCATCCCTTCATTTAATAGATAGATGAGTTTAAGAAAAAAGTTTGTTTTATGCATTATTTTTAAATTGTGAATATTGCATGTGTTGCAACATGAATCAGTATTTCTTATGCTTCTTTCAGAAGAAAGATTTAGGCTACAAAGGATCTACAAAGGACCAACTCCTTCATTTTAGAGATAAGGAAACAGAAGCTCCAAGAAGTTACGTGACTTGTCCATGGTGACACATCTGGTAAAATAGAAGGCAAGCTTTGAAGTCTCCCTGACTCCAAGTTCTGTGCCTTATCTGCTGTGCCACACTGCCTCACTTTTTCTGTTCCCCTTATCACTTCTCTTGCCTTTTCCATCTCATTTTCTCTACAATTCTGCCTTGTTTCTTTCCCTGTGCTTTTTGCTAGTCATTCCTCTTTTTGTTTCTTAATTGTTTTCTTTCTTCAGTTTTCTGTCCTATAATACAAACAAGAAGATGGAGAGAATATGAAAGGAAAGAAACTTTAATGGAATAGTAGGCACCACAGAAACTCTTATTCTTCATGCTTGGTTTCAGCTCACTAATTTGGTGTTTTAAATTGTATACATGCTTTGAAAAAGACCTCATTTGTGTGCGATTAACTTCTTTAACAAATTATATTACTAATGTTTACCAATGTTATTGTTTTACTCCCTGGTTCAAGGTCTGCAATCCATCTAAACTACCTTTCCGTCTTTTCCTTACTTAATATCTTCCATCTCCTCTCTAATCTCTTCTTGCCTTCATACTTGCAAGCCCACATAATCACAGTCTCATCACCTCTGCCTCTTGGATTTCCTTTCTTCCTTTTTGATATTACTAAAGCAAGATGAAGCCTTTCTTATCCTCCAATTGCTAGTGCTCCCCCTGCCAAAGTACCTTGTATCTAACTTCTTTGCATATATTTTCTATTTATTCATATATATGTATGCTATATACCTTTATAGGTATACATTTCTCTGCCAATAGAATTTCAGCCTCTTATGAGAGATTGTTTCTTTGTACTTTTATCAACAGTACCTAGCAATGTTACTAGCAAAATGATAGGAACTTAATTGGTCATTAGTAAGATAAAAATTAATAGGAACTTGTTTTGATTAACCGATCTCTAATTCTCTCACTAAAAATTAAGCAAACTACTTAGGGACTTCCAAAGTGATTTCAGTATCCTTTTTTTTCTGAATCTGATAAAAAGACGGACCAATGAGAGGACCATAGAAAAAGAAAAACATAAAGATAAGAAGGGGAGAGTTCATCTCTCCTTTGCCTACTAGGTGGTTAATATGATTTGACAACGACCATATTTCCTTGAAACATAAACATTCACAGAGGCCATCCAAGATGGCAGAGTAGGAGGAAGCAATACAATGCAAATCTTTCAATATCTATTCCAACAAAATACTAGTTATTATTAATTTTAAAAAAAGATCTAATGAGAATACCAGGCGAAGTACTAATCCAAAATCTAACAGAAAAAAAACAACAACAGTAGATCATCTTTTCAATACAAGATCACAAATTCCATCCAGAGGAAAGTGAGCAGGACAGGAATTGTGGAATATAGATGGATTAGGATGACAGACCCAGAATCCAGACTCAGAGCAAGTCTGGAGCACTGTCATATTGACCCAGAAAAAGGACCATAGACTCAGCCCTGACTAAAAGGATTGCAGAATTTTCTTCCCAAGTCCATATCAAGATCAAGGAGTCAATTCCTAGGCTTTGGACACTCTAGAAAAGTAGTAGCTACACTCTATCTCTGATATACCATAGCAGCACTGTATAGTCAGTTCCTGGGTTCAGAAATGGGCTAAGCAGGCAGTGCTATTTTTCTGAACCTGCAGAACCTTCTAGCCAGGGATTGGGGTTAAGTAATCATCTACTTGAGATCCACCCTGGGACAAATTTGCAGTTGTATCACAAAGACTCATACTGGGGTCTGGAGCCTGGAATCCCAGAAAGGCATAATTCACACTATACCCTCAATTAGAACACCTAGTTTTATAGTTTTCTAGCCCATGTTGATGTTATAATCCTTGAAGAATATACCATATAGTACTCATATCATGGAAAGACTTCCACTTAAGATAGTCTAGGACCATATATGGCTATTACAATCCTGCCATAAGTTTGCACATCCTAGCCCTACTACAATATTTTAATCAGGGAAGGAAGGCTGGAAGAATGGGTAAACAAAAACAAAACAAAGTAAAAGATAGTTATTAAGATGCTGCAGATATACAAGACATAAACCAGTAAAAGAGAATAACTTTAAAAATCTATAAATAAAACCTGGAGGTAAAACATAGCTTGGCCATGAGATCAATTAGAATGCACAGAAATATCAAGCAATAGTTTTTAGATGAGTTAAAAATCATCTTCTAAATGAAACAAGAAGTCTAGAGGGAAACACAGGAAAATAATTGAAATATTTGGAGAAAACAATTTAGAAATATTATAGATTAAAAGAAAAGCAGAAAGAAATATAGCCAAGAAAGAACATGAAGAAAGCCCATGCCTTCAAGGAGTGAAATCTACAAGGCTTATAAAACAGTGGAAGGATAACTTAGTAGATAGAATATTTAGATTCAGAAAGACCCATTTTCAAATCCTGCTTCATACATTTACTAAATGTGTGACTCTGGAAAAGTCATTTAAAATTATTTTGGCCTCATTTTCCTCATTTGTAAAATGTCGGGGTCATGTGCAATGAATTCTAAGCCCTGCTACATGTCTAAATCTATAATCCTATGATTTTACAAACGTATTTAGAGATTACAATACGAAATAATCTGAGAAGAGGGCGCATTCTAGCAACTCAGGAAATCCTAGAAGGATTCATGGATGAGGTGCCTGACATTTCAAAGGAGATAAGGATTTTGAAATAGAAAACTATAGGGAGAGCACCTTCCAGGCATAAGTAATAATTTGTATAAAGGTACATATATGGAAGACAGAATACCAAGAACTAGTAACAGTATACTAGTTTGCCTGGAAAAATGGAGGGCCATGAGAAATAATCTAGAAAGGAAAGAGGCAGTCCAATTTCCAAAGGTCTTTGGTACTAGTCTGAGTAGTTTGTATTTTGTAATAAAGGCAATCAAAGATTTTGAGGAAGTGAGTGAAATTACTAGACTCCTGCCTTACCAAGATATGGTAGCAGAACAGAGAAGAGTGATGAGTTGAAGAGACTGGATACACAGGACCAATTTGGAGGCTTTTAGGAAGGCGGTGATGAGGGTCTGAGCTAGGGTGATAGCCATCCATTAATAGTGATAAGAAAGTAGAAATATATCTTATTCTTTGTTTTTCAACTTCATATTTTTTTCTATAAAATGTCAGCCTCAATATCCCATCAATTCTCATATTTCCTTAATCTCTGTATCCTATTGTAGGTTTTAACTTGTAGTATGTGAGGTTATAGGGGTCTGTTTTCTTTTCCTTTCCATATGGTGCTGTTTACCGATTTTGACCAGTTGTCCACTTTTAATTTTATCCTTACCATGACTTCCTGAACTTTCTCTTCATCTAAACTTTCTTTTTTTTTTTGAAGCAATTGGGGTTAAGTAACTTGCTCAAGGTTACACGGCTAGTCATTATTTATGTGTGGGTGCTAATTTTCTGAGGCCGGATTTGATCTCGGGTCATCCCAACTCCGAGGCCGGCGCTCTTACTCACTGTGCCACCTAGCCGCCCCTTTAGGGCAATTGGGGTTAAGTAACTTGCCCAGGGTTACACGGCTAGGTTTTTGTTTGTGTGGATTAAGTGTCTGAGGCCGGATCTGAACTCAGGTCCTTCTGACTCCAGGGCTGGCGCTCTATTCACTGTGCCACCTAGCCACCCCTTCATCTAAACTTTCAATAAATTTATGCTACTTTGATCTCATCCCCCTTGCTTTCTCTACTCTCTTTCCCACCCTGCTCATAGTGTTGTTGCAGGGAAGCTTGGTGGTATGGTAGATAGAACGCTGGGCCTACTCTCAGGGAGACTCATCTTCCTGAATTCAAATTTGACTTCAGACACATACTAGCTTTATGACCCTGGGTCAGTCATTTAGTCCTGTTTGCCTCAATTTCACCATCTGTAAAGTGAGATAGAGGAGGAAATAGCCAACCACTCCTGTATCTGCCAAAAAACAAAACATAACAAATTAATTTGGATCATGAGGAGTCAAAGTACAACTAAAACAACTGAACAACAATAACATAGTGCTGTTATTTTTTAATAGCAACTCCATCTGTTCTCTCCATCTCAAGTGTCAAAATTTCAAGTAAAAATATTTCAGGCATAAAATACAAATAAGCATGCCAGTGCTTTTTTACATTTATGTTTCATATGGGCAAATAGAGTCAAAATGTACACAAAGTTTAATTTTCCTCAAGGCTTTGTCATCCAACTTATATGGCTATAATGGAAATGCAAATTTAAAGATCTTCCCTGCCCCTAGCTTAAGTGCACCTGGAGCCTGTGGTGGGAGGCTTGTTTTTTCTGGAAAACCCACACCTTGATACTTTGTGATTGGGCAGTGGGTCCAGAAGGTTGTTACATTCTCTGAGCCAGGAGAAGGCTGTATAAACCCTGAGGAGAGGCTTTGCTTTGGGGCTCACTTTGAGAAGTGTTGTGTGATTTGATCAGATGAGACTCTGGGAAGCCGTTGTTGAGAGCCCCCCCAGCTTTGAAAACCCAGATGCTGATGCTTCCCTCTCTGGTAACTGTGATTTGGTATTGATGTATGTAATGTTGGGACAGTTTGGAAGCCTGTCTGTTTGATCTGTAAGTTCTGTCTGTATAATCTGAAGTTCAGGGTGCTGACCTTTTCCCCCTGAACTAGGTAATATATGTTTGATTAAAGTAAGCTTGTTAACCCATTTTGAGCTGCTTTCCTTTTCAAAAGCAGATCTAAGAACCTGTGTTGGCAGCCACTCTGGGGATGCTAGGGTGCTTGCTGCTACAATGGCAGGTTCTAACAGGAGGCTGATATCTCAATACAGTGGCAAATCAGGGAAGACTAGCATCCTTACGTACCACAAAAGTTTTATCATTAGCATATTTGCAAAAATAAAGATAGTTTCATTTCATAGGCTATCATAGTATTACATGTCTGTTTATATATATATATACAAAAACTAATTTGACTGAACTCTAGATAAATTCATAATAATCCTCTTAACACTAGTGAGGGGGTTGGTAAGAATGGCAAAATACCCATGCTGTACAACTCTACCATTCCCCATCCCCAACTAGTACCAAGACCACTAGTTCTTTCCTTTCATCTTTCGCTGGCAACAACAATCAAATTAATGCCACCATCTATGGTAAAGACAATGAAAACCTACTGAATTTGTCCTATGACTCCATTGTGATTTCCTAGACTGAAATTCCCCTTTTTAATATACCACTCCCCTATATATGTTACATCTTCCCATTAAAGTATTTTTTAGGCAAGTATTGTGTGCTTGGATGTGGGTGTATATCTCCTAGTACCTATCACAGTTGCCTAGAATATGGGTATTTATTAGTATACACCCACTGGATGTTTGTTGATTGATCAATGGATTTATTATGTGACTTACCATGCAAGTATCCTTCCTTTAGGTAAATCTTGATTTCTGGTGGATTCCTGGATTGTATACGAAGTTTGATCTAGTGTTGGCTAGATATAGTGGAGAGAAGTAAGTTTTCATATAACCACCCATCAGGCCAGCTCAACATAAGAACAGAATCCCAAAGCTGAGTGGAGTGAGCTGGGTACAGTTGGAGGGCCTTGGTCTTTTGGAAGTCCTATTTGGTGAGGGATGTTCAGAGGAACCTGCTACCTGATATGAATGAAAGGGCCAAGACAAGTCTTAAAGGAATAATATGGATTAATTCTTACTATATGACAAAGTTGGTTTGATTACAATCTGTCATATTGGAGACAGTTTCTACCTTGATGAGACTATAGATCTATTAGAGACTTCTTGTGGTAATATTTTTAATTTTTCTATTTTAGAGTAGCATGATCTTAGAAGTGTTAGACATGAAGGTGATCCAAAGTGAAAGGAAAAGACTTATGATGAATCAAATGCAGTCACAGCATATTTCAAATGTTGACTTGCAAAGCGGGAAATAATAAAAATAATAACTGAAGTGTTGCACTGGAACCCTTATAATACTGGAAAAATGACAAGAAGGCCTCTATCAAATTCTTTTTAGAGGATTTAGAATTACATTATTAGAGCTGGAAAGTACCTTAAAAACCATCTTGTCCAATCCCTTCGTTTTAGAGGAAATTGAAGCCCATATAGCATAGATGATTTGCCCATGATCACAGAGGTTGTAAATATGAAAGAAGGGATATGAAGGGTATGGGTAAAGATTGGATGATTGAGGAGGTGTAGAGGAATTCCAATCTTTACTTAAGGAATATGTACCTACATCCATGAAATCACCCATGCATGTAAGTGCCTAAGAAAGCTGACCTTGAAAAATTAAGAACTTTAGCATAAAGATGATCATGAAAGGAAATAAAAATTTTATTTTTACTTAGAGCTATTGCTTTTTCTCCATATAGAGTTTGAGCAAATTATGGAGTTGACATCTCTGGTGTCGGGGGAAGACTACCAGATGCCATGCTGACACAATGTTCCTCGAAGGTAAAATCACAGCTAGCAGATGGAGCTTCCTAGAATAAAGTTGTTCTCATCACACCCACATTCAACCTTCAAAAAAAAGGAATTATGACCATAGCCAAAGGTGAAGTGTGTGAAAAATTTAAAGGGAAAGTCAAATTCCATTGAAAATGCTGTTGAGCAATATTATGGACCCATGCTGAACTATACTAAGAACCTATTATGAAGCATATTGTTTATAATTTCGGAATTGAAATGCAGCTCTTAAATTCAGTATTTTAAGGGGAATATATATATATACATATGCATACATACATACACACACACATATATATGTGTGTGTGTATGTGTGTGTGTGTGTGTGTGTGTGTATATATATATATATATATATATATATATATATATATATATATATATTCTCTTTAGACAGGAATAGAAGCCACTATTGACCAAAAAGATCATCTATAATTTATTTCCTATTTTTAGTATCTCACTTTGTAAAGTCAATTGTAACATTTTATTTGCCTTCTTTTTTCCTAGTCAGTACTAAGAACCATGTCTTTTAATGAAATAAAATGAGAGAACAAGGTGAGAGTTATTTGGGGCCTATTTGTCTTGCTGCCCAAGTAGTTGGAAGTAGAAATGGCTGAACTTTGGTCAATACCTTTAAGAGGCCATATAAGAAACAGAAAGAATTTCACAGTATAAGAAAGACTAGCAAGAAAAGACAAACAAGAGGGAGAGAAGAGATTTTAAAAAATGATTCAACTTAAATATTTATTGTGACAAGACCTGAGAAATTCAGAGCAAATTTAATCCATGATGGAAAACATTCCCCCATGCTTCATTTTCTCTCCTGGAACATCTTTCTACTTTGTCTTTTGTGTCTCATCACAAATCTTGCCCCCACACACAATTTATATCTCTTTGTTTGTGTGTGAGCCCTCTTTAATTATCTCTCTTTTCCTCCAGCCTCAAAAAAAAAAAAAAACTAAAGTTAGCCAGAATCTGAATATTTCTAAAAGAGTGTGTGTATGTGTGTGTTGTGAGAGTTGCCAGTTATAATTGTTTTCAAAAGGGTCAGTACTATAATAAATCAAAATAATCCATGAACACATTTTGAATACTCCTTTAATCTAAATAAAGCAAAATTAATTGATATGTACTAATACTACTTCTAAAAGACTGAAATATACTGAGTTCTCCTGAGATCTTTTTATTGTATCAAAGACCAATTAAATGGCTTAGATGGAAACCCCAGTCTAATTCTGTGAACAATTAATGTGTTCTAAGAATTGGCCTGTTTCCTCTTGAGATGTAGATCAGCCCTCATGGGAATAATAGAGTTGAGATTCTGTTGCTTTTATGGAAATCATGGTGATTTCATCAAGCTCTTCACATTCAGGTTTTCATACCTTTGCCCATTTATATTTCAGTTACAGAGATAGTTCCATGTGTTAGGTGAGAGATAAGTATCTTTCTAAATTTAATCAATGCACCTTTTCTGTGCTATAGAAGAAGGCAGTATACAGCAGTGCTATGATATATGGCTTAACAAAAGACAAAATATAAACTCTGCTTTCATTTAATATGCTTTTTCAGGAGATCATTTGAATTGAATAGAAACAGTTTTGACATGTGCTTGAAGACTATAAATGTTTCAAATGACAACTTTTAATCAGTTTGATAAATAGGAAAGGTCTGTAAATGGTAGCAAATAATTTCTAAAAGTGAAAACTAATTTTCCACTCCCACTAGTAGCAAATTTGTCAACTATAGTTTGGAAGAACCAAAACATCTGTTCTTTGATATTGTGTAAACTCACTGAGTAAAATGATGTATTATTTTGTTCTGAGATATACATTCATCTCATTTCTAATTTAGGATGTTTACGAAGCACTAAGACAAGTTCCTGATTGAAATTTTTGTGTAGTGAGATTAAAGACTGAAGCTCAGCTGATTAAAGTTTTAGAATTAGCATGGCTCTCTTCCTTTCTCCCCATATTATCAGAGAATTTATCCATGCCTTAGCTTGTGAACTCATGTTTCCGACTATTTTCTCCTTCTTTCCTAGTCCCAACAAAAGGTTTACAGATTTGAGATTGTGAGATAGATGATCTCCTTTTCCTTAGCCCCCATCTTCATTCTTTAGCTGTGGCCTGCACTTAACTGCCTCACACATGGATTTCCTTTATTCTCTGATTCACAATCCAAAAGGCCAAGTAGCTAATTCTATTCCCACTTATAAATGGGAATAATAAAACTTTCTGCATTCCTATAATAAAATGCACTCTAAGGATTAATAGAATATTGTTTGATAAATTTATAAGCTCACAGGCAGCACATTGATGATGAAGTATGATATTATTTTGATTTTACTCTAATATCTGTCTGATTTTTAACCAGGAAAACTATGAGTTATTGAAAACTTATGATCTCCTTGGTAGTAAGTAAATATTATTCTTTGAATATGTTTCTATATATGTATGCACATACATACATGTGTGTATATGACTCCATGTGTATACAAGAACATATAAATTCAGATACATTTGCACACACCTGTGCACTTTATATGTGCTTTTCATTCAATCCTATATATGCAATGTAGTATGTAATCTTATACAGGTATATAATATATACATCTGTGGGGCTATAGGTATGAATGTATGCATAAATACATTCACATACATGTACATACACATGCATGCATGCACAGAGAGGGGAATACACAGATGTATCCACACTAGGTTGAGTAGTGGAAAGAGTGAGCACTGAACCTGGAATAAAGTAAACCTGAGTAAAAATCTCACCTCAGACAATTATCAGCTAAATGACCCTAAGTTACTTAACTAATACATGTTTCAGTTTCCTAAACTATAAAAGGAGGATAAAAATAGCACCTACTCATCTGATTGTTGTGAGAATATCATGTGACATTATTTGTAGAGCACTTTGCCAATCTTAAAGCAACATAAATGCTTATTAGCAGCAGTAGTAGCAGCAGCAGCAGTAATAGCAATAGATGATTTGGATATAGGGCCATTGAGGGCAAGTAGAGTTGATGCAATTGTCTTTTGTGTATTCATTTAAAGAGCCCAACAGATTTTTATTAAAATGAGAGCACAATGGAAGAAAAGGTTCCCTTATGCAGTTCATTTTTGGGGCCATTTCTTTTTGGGACTGAGTTGGGGTAAGGGCAATTGAGAATTGGTTCTAAGGCAGGGTCTGCTTTAATCCAGTACCTGTAGGAAAGTGCTAGTCATGTGTAAAAACCAGAGGACTGGTCTTGCCTTCAAGAAGAACTAAATTCAAGTTTTGCCTTTGCCCCACTTGTGTAAGGAAGAGAAACTCACTAGACCTCTCAGTACCCCCCAAGGCAATTTTTTTTTCCAATTTATTTATTTATTTTAATTTTCAACATTCATTTCCACAAGATTTTGAGTTACAAATTTTTCTCCCCATCTTTCCCCTACCACCACCCCAAAATAATGAGTCTACTGAATACCCCTTCCCCTATACCCCCCAACTTTCTAGTAGGGCAAGATGGATTTCTATACCCCAGTGCCTGTATATCTTATATCCCAGTTACATGTAAAAAACAATTTTTTAACATTTGTTTTTGAAACTTTGATTTCCAGAGTCTTTCCCTTCTTCCCTCCTCACCCACGCCCACTGGGAAGACAAGAAATTCAACATTGGTTGTACATGTGTAGTTATGCAAAACACTTCCATAGGAGTTATATTGTAAAAGACTAACTATATTTCCACCCATGCTATCCCATCCCCCATTTATTCTATTTTTTTACTTTGACCCTGTCCCTTTTCAAAAGTGTTTGCTTCTCACTACCCTCTCCCCCAATAAGCCCTACCTTTTATCATCTCATCTCTTATCCCCTTCCCCCCTGTTTTCCTGTAGGGTAAGATACCCAACTGAATTCCTTCCTTAAGCCAAATTCAATGAGAATAAGGCTGACCCATTCCATTTTACCTTCCTGCTATTCCCCTACATTTTAAATGTTATCTTGTCTCTTTTATATGAGATAATTTACCCTACTCTATCTCTCCATTTCTCCTTCTCCCAATATATTCCTTTCTCACCTCTTAATTTTATTTTTAGATATTATCCCTTCATATTCAACTCATCCTGTGCCCTTTGTCTATGTATATATGTACACACATATGCACACACTCAAATATATATTTATACATATATATATACACTCTTATACATATATATATGTATGTATACATATATATATGTATACATATATATATTCTCTTCAACTATCCTCATATTGAGAAAAGTCTCATGAGGTATAATCATCATTTTTCCATGTAGGAATGTAAATAGTTCAACTTTAATAAATTCCTTAAGATTTCTTTTTCCTGTTTACCTTCTCAAGCTTCTCTTGCTTCTTGTATTTGAAAGTCAAATTTTCTGTTCTCCTCTGGTTTTTTCATCAAGAATGCTTGAAAATCCTCTATTTCATTGAATTACCATATTTTCCCCTGAAGCATTATACTCAGTTTTGCTGAATAGGTGACTCTTGGTTTTAATCCTATCTCCTTTGACCTCTGGAATATCATATTCCAAGCCCTTCAATCCCTTAATGTAGAAGCATCCAGGTTTTGTGTTATTCTGATTGTGTTTTCACAATACTCAAATTGTTTCTTCCTGAGCACTTGCAGTATTTTTCCTTGACCTGGGAACTCTGGAATTTGGCTATAATATTCCTAGGAACTTTCTTTTGGGGATCTTTTTTAAGAGGAGTTTGGCGAATTCTTTAAATTTCTATTTTGCCCTCTGATACTAGAATATCAGGGCAGTTTTGCTTGATAATTTCTTGAAAAAATGGTGTCAAGGTTCTTTTTTTGATCATGGCTTTCAGGTCGTCCAATAATTTTTAAATTATCTCTCCTGGATCTCTTTTCCAGATCAGTGGTTTTTCCAATGAGATATTTCACATTGCCTTCTATTTTTTTTTTCATTTGTTTGGGACTGTTTTATAGTATCTTGATTTCTCATAAAGTCATTAGCTTCCAATTGCTCCAACCAAATTTGGAAGGAATTATTTTCTTCAATGAGTTTTTGAAATTGTTTTTCCATCTGGCAAATTTGGCTTTTTAAGGCATTCTTCTCCTCAGTGGCCTTTTGGGCCTCTTTTGCCATTTGAGTTAGTCTACTTTTTAAGGTATTATTTTCTTCAGTATTTTTGGCATCTCCTTTAACAGGCTGTTGACTTGCTTTTCATGATTTTTTGCATCCTTCTAATTTCTCTTCCCAATTTTTCCACTTCTCTTACTTGATTTTCAAAATCCTTCTTGAGCTCCTCCATAGCCTGTGACCAATTCAGATTTTTCTTGGAAGCTTTTGATGCACAGTTCTGACTTCTTTGTCCTCCTCTAGTTCCATGCTTTGGTCCTTTTTGTCCCCAAAAGAGGGTTGTATGGTCTGATTATGCTTCCTCTGCTTGCTCACATTCCCAGTTACTTGACTTTTGAGTTCTTTGCTATGGTAGAACTTTACTTCCAGAATGGAGGGAGCTTTGTCACAAATTGCTGGGTTTTTTTCCAGCTGCTGGAGCTATTAGTTGGGCACTCTCTCTACAGCCACCAAAAGCTCTGGCACACTGGCCACACACCCCAAGACCACCATCCAAGACTTCGATCCAGATCCAAGCATGTCAAAGGAACAGTGATTGCCCATTGGCAATCACTTGGTCACTTGATCCCCCATACAATCTACAGGCCAGGAGCTCCTGAGACAGTCACAGGGACGCGGCTGCAGCTGCTATAGCTCAGCTACTTCTCACCCTGGGGGCAGAGGCCTGACTGTTCTTCTCTCACCCCCCCAACAGAGTTCCCCACTGGCCCTTTATTTTTGCTTTGGCATTTATGGGTTGAAAAGTCTAGAAATCACCTGGTGATTCACTCTCCTGAATTCTGCTCTGGCCAGTCTGGGCCATGCTGGGGCCAGAATCACAAGGCTCACTGGGACTGTGCTTAGCTCCCAGCAAGCTGTGATAGACCCTTCCTGTTGGCCTGCTGGGCTACCTTCAGCAGGAGATTTGTTTCTCTCTGTCACTTTGTGGGTTCTGTAGCTTTATATTTTGTTTAGAGTCAATTTTTTTATGGGTATTGGAAGTGATTGGAGCCAGAGCCCATGCCAAGTTTGTGCTTTTATTGCAGCATCTTAGCTCTGTCCCTCCAGGTAACATTTTTAAGATTATTAAGAAACAAAGGATGTACTCATATGTATCTGTGCAAGTAGTCCCCAGACTGGGAGTTGTTTCCTACAGATGAAATCACAGTTTAAATATTTATATCCATATCTATATCAATGTCTCTACACACACATGAATGTATTCATATCTAAATATGTACATATCAATATCTATCTATATCTAGATTTTGCGTGTATATATAGATATACATAAAAGTATGTGTATCTATATATACACATGTATATATCTCTCTATAAATCTAAATTTACATATATACAATATACATTCTTCTATATGAATATATATATGTGTGTGTGTATGTATATATATATACATACATATATATATATACATACTTTTATACTGAGAGACATGGATATAAATTTAGATCTCTGTGTTTGTGTATCCCTCTATGTCTATATCTACATATATGTCAAGAACTAATGTGTATGTATGTATGTGAAAGAAAAGGTAAGAAATTGTTTCTACTTTTTGACTCTGAAAATCCACAACTGGGGCTATATCTTAGCTAAGATATTATTGGCAAAATTAAAACAAAACTGTACCAATAAAAACCAAATGTACAAAAATGTTTATTATAGCATTTTTTCTTTCATTCTTGTGATTCATTATATTCCTTATTGGCAAAAAATGATGAAAAGAAAAGGTCTTGGCTGCAGTTAAAAAAACAAACAAATTCTTCCAACCTGATGTTTATTTATTTATAAGACTTAGAACTGTTATCCTTAACCCAGAAGTTTTGGCCCTATCCCCTTTAGATCTGCCTATCTTGAGAATTTTTTTCTTGGTAGTCTTGTGGTCTTTGGCATTGAATTAACTTGAATTAGCCCCATGTATTATGCCTAGAATGAAATGAGATAATGAAGATGAGATAAAAAAAGGATTTGTAAATGTAAAAAAACAACATAAATAAATCTACTACCATTAACATCAAACTTATAAAGAAATTCTTATATGTATTTGCAATAATCTAGAAAAAAGGTTGCATTCTGGTAGTGGCCCTAGGGTCACTAAAGCATAGGGATCTTGGACTTGAGGAGCTTGGTCATTAGGGCACTGAAGTAGTCTGCTTAGACAATGAAGGTATTGAATTTCTTGGTCTACATCTTCCTTAGTCCATTCTTGTTATGCTCCTTAGCAAAGCATATGGTCTCACAATCTTGGGATCAGCTCCTTTATGAATGTATCACCACCAGGACCCGGGTTTTTTTATGCCATTTCTGTACCATTTGATACTATTTCTCTGTTGTTTGGGGGACTTATTGTAGGCATTTTGGTTCTTAGACTTAGTCATCATCATACTATTACCTGTGTTGCCTGGAAATTCATAGCCCTGGAAGAGATCAAGAGCTATAGACATGAGTTAGCAGAGTTATTTGTGATTAAAAGCCAAGGAATGACTGAAAAATTATGGTATATTTATGCAATTAATAATGAAGGCAAAGGAAAAATGCATACAAACATTCATGCATGCATATATACATACATACATATCCTATTTTGAGTGAGACACTGTGTTACATGCTTTTTACTAAATCTTATATTATGATATCATATTATTGATAAATATGAGGAATTTAGAGAATCACAGGAAGATTGTTGTGAAATAATATAAAGAAAGCACACACACATATACATATATACTACTAAAACAACATAAAAATGTAACAAAGTTTGGTTATTAACTTGCTGTCATATTTAAAGGATTTACCTGTAAAATTTTTTTAAATTCTATTTTTTTAGGGAATGTGCTATGTGAGAAGGGTTTTGTTTTGGTTTTTTTTTTTTTTGCTTTTTACTCAAAGGGGTTTTGTGCTTTCTTTGAATTTCACAAAAAAAATTACTTATATATTTTAAAAATTAGTTTCATGGGAGGAGGGGGGCACTAAAACAAAAAAAAAAGGTTTGAAAATGCCTAAAAACAAGCACATTCTGTTTTTCCTACTTTTTTTATTCAGTCATTTTTCAGTTCTATCTGATTGCGACCCCATTTGAGGTTTTCTTGGCAAAGATATTGGAGTGGTTTGCCATGTTCTTCCCCAGTTCTTTTTACAGATGAAGAAACTAAAGCAAATGGCAGGATCATACAGTTATTAGTTGTCTTAAGCCATATTTGAAGTCAGGTCTTCCTGACCTGAGGCTAGGCACTCTATCCACTATGCCACTTAGCTGCCTGCATTTTCTCCTTTATGGACCTTAATATTTATTTTCATTTACTCTAAGTTATTTAATAAAGTGCCCTTGTAGAAGGATAAGAAAGTGTCATTTTTTTTACCCCTTTCTTCAAAGGAATCCCCATTTACTTGGATTGTTGCAATATTCAGATGTTGATTCTTTTTAATTTTAATATTAATATTGGTCATAGTAGGCTAATCTGTATTGCATATTGCTGTTGCAAAGCCTTTCATGTACATTATTTCCTTTCAGTCTTAGAATAATCTCATGAGGTTCAGAGGTTAATTGGCTTGCCCAAGGTCATGCAGCTAGCATGTAGTGGAGCTGAAACTTCAACACAGGTCTTTTGATGTCACATCTAGTACTCTTTCCCTGGACCAAAATGAATTTTTTTCCCCATATGGTTGTCAGAAATATTTTTACTTCTAATTTAACAAACCTCACTTTTAAGAATCTTTTGCTTTGTTATCTGTGCCCTAATCACACTCAAAGAATCTTTCCCTCTGAAGAGGCAAGCTTGAATTGGGTTAGATGTGTCTGGGTGAATGAAGCAAACTCCCCAGGTTACCTGGGAAATGCCATCCTCAAGAGGTTAATTAGTGGAAATTAGAAGTTTTCAATAGACTCATAACATCAAAAGAGGAATAGTAGATTAGTACTGATAAGGCCTCTTGGGTTCCAATAGAAAACATTTTAAACCCACTAATGAGAAAAATCAGAGGTATCATGCTTGGAATGCTTAGAGACTTTAGGTTTCATCAAATTAACAATGGATTCTAATAAACACAGAGTGTACCAAAAGCAAATTTTAAACCTTATTGGGAGGGGGTTAGAAGTGTCTCCTTAGTACAGATCATCACATTGGGGAAATTTTCATGTATTGCTGGTTTCAAAACTCCCTAAGCTAATATATCTTTGAGCATAAGGTACCCTTTAATTAGGAGACTTTTTGTTATTTTATGATTTAAATAATAAGATTTATTATGTGAGACAAAATGTATAACTTCTAAACATGACTTCTGGGTTACATACTCTAAATAAAATGAAGCTCTAAATAATACTGGCCATTGTGTATATGTGTTATATAAAGTGCCAGCCTTTTTTATAGACAAAATAGACAAGTAAATACTATTTCATTCAAGACAGCAAATGTCTATTAAATACTATATTTGTGAAAGACATTGTGCCAGTAGTGAAGGAAATGGAAAGCAAATGGAAAAGGATGGAAAGTAAAGAAAGGTGTCTAACTGATATAGCAATATCTATATGTATATGTGTGAGTGTGTGTGTGTATACACATATATCATAAATATAAAGATTCATTTTTCCTATATCCTAGAGATTACTTTATATTTGATGGTGGATGGACTTTAAAATCATTTCTTAAATATTCACACATTCATCTAATCTCTTCAATGTAAAGTTGTTAAGATAAACTTATAATTTATAATTCAACATCATATAGTAGGGGTAGTGGAAGAAATCTTTAAATAAGAATGTGAATAAAAAATAGAGAAAAATAAATATTATAGCTTTCAAGTTGAGTTATAAAAGAAAATGTTAAATCAATATATGACCGATTAAATAACATGTTTCAATGTAAATATATCATTTTGGAGTTTAGCATAAAATTAACTTTGCTTTCATTGTTTATTTTTATCAAAGGTGGAATGCTTGAAAATTACTGATAAATCATTGATAATTTTTCCTTTTATATTCCATTCATTGTGTTTTCATTTTCTGAAGTGGAAAAAGGAGTTAAATGTATATGCCACCAATCCTCTTTTGGATGGTAATAGATTTGAAAGTGATGTATTTATATTCCTATTTCCAAATTAATTTGAATTTAAAAGGAATTCAGAGAAAAGAATTTATATTTTGCATAAATGGATTTGTCTCAGCATAACTTAATATAAGTTTGCACCTCTTAGGCATTTTATTGTATCCCTTTCTTGAAGTTGCTGAGTAACCTTTAGCAAGTCACTAACTTTTTTTGTGACTTTTTCAGCCTTTTCCTAACACATAGATTCTACTGTCCTCCATAATTAATGATGTCCTCTACTGAATTACATTGTTTAATTCATGTTTTTCTTTCCTTTGCTTCCACAACCCTTTCTGTTTTAAAATTTGGAATTTCTTCAACAAAATACTTCAGGACAAAACAAATGGGGAAGAGAGATGGATGAAAAGCAGTGATGCTCCACTTTTTTTAATCCTGTTAACCATCTCCTGAGCATAGACAGCTGACTCAAATATATCTTGCAAATTTATTTTTCTAAACTTGTCCATATCAGCCCACTTCCACTTTCTCTAAAAGTACTGCAAAATGGCAGAAAAGATAAATGGATGTAGGGATACTTACAAAGTTTTTAGATTGACTATAAAATAAATTGACTGTTGACACACTAAATACAACTGTTTCTTGTCTAAGGGTCCAGTTACCTGACTACCCAAGCTACTGAAACATATCAATATTGTTATTCTTGTTTTAAATAAAATGGCAAGATATAAAGAAGTTACAGTTAAATAAAAAGTTGACCTATAAGTTTTCCTTGGATTAGTAATATTAAAAGTTAGCAGAGTTTTACATATGTAAAAGGGGACTCTGAACAACTTCTGGAGCCCCAGCACACACAGAACAACACAGAGAAGCTAACCTCCCACTGAGGACAGCCCAGCAGCCCTGCAGGAAGGACCAGCACAGCGGTCTGGGAGCCTGCAGCGCTCAGCTCACAGAGCACAGGGAGCGGAGACAAGCGGAGCCCAGGTCCGCGTGAGCTGAGGTTTTAGCCCAAGGACGGCAGGGCCAGCAGCCGGCTGGAGGAACCCCAGAACCCCAGCAGCTGTGGCGACTCCAGAATTATCAACATAGACATGCCTAGGACAAAGTAAGAGGTTAGTGTCCTATGGATTTGGGACCAGTATTTGGGGAAAGCGTCGGCTCCCTCCCCTGGGGACTAGAAGCCACTGAGGAAAAAACCAGAATTGAATAGAAAATTTGACATCCAGACACAAGAAGGAAGAGATGCCTGAGAAGGTGATCAGGGAAAAGAAATCAAAAGGAACTTATCAAAGTTGAACTATTTACATTCCTATATGGAAAAGCAATAACTGTGACTGATGATATCTTTCTCACTATGAAAATAATGGAAGAAGGGTGTGTGGTCATATAAATACATATGTGAATGTGTGTGTATATGCTTACAGTTATATATGGATAGAGGGTATAGGTTGAATCTGTTGGGAAGGGAGAATACTCAAGGGATGAAATTATGAGGTGAGAGAGGAAAGTGGCAAGAGGAGATGGGAGAGACAGGGTAAGGTAAACTATCTCATGTAGAAGAAGCAAGGGGAAGTGGTTAAAAGGGAGAGGGAGAATAGGAAGGAAAAAAAAGGCAAAACCACATTCTCATTGAATTTGGTTCTGGGAGAGAATGACATACATACTAAGGGGTATGAGAGGAGCAATGATGGATGGGGGGGGGCATCCTTGGGGGGAGGGGAGGTTGGAAGTACCCACAATAGAAGAGGGACAAGATCATGTAGGGAATGGACCAGGTGGGGGGTGGGATGAGTGGGAGGGAATTATAAGCAGCCTTGTACAATATATCTACTATGATAATGTTTTGCATAGCTAGACATGTACAACATATACTGAATTACTTATCTCCCCAGAGGGAATGGGTGACAAGGGAGGAAGGAAATGGATCTGAAATTCGAGGTCTTAACATTAAATGTTTCAAACATATATATAAATACTATTATTAATACTCTTTTGCTTATAATTGGGAGATAAGATGTGCAGGCATTGGGACACAAAGATTCACCTTCCTCTAATGGAAAAGTCGAAGGGGGTATGGGAGAAGGTATGGGAGAGAGCAGATTGAAGGAAGCGATATCTTGTGGGACTGCTATTCTGGGAGGTTGGGTAGGGGAATAACGGGGGGGAAATGATTGTAACTCAAAATCTGGCGGAAATGAATGATGTAAAACAGAAGTTAATAAAGCATTTGTTTAAAAAAGAAGTTAGCAGAATTGGATTTACTATTAATCCAAAAAGCAGTAAAAAGAAGTATGGTACACAATCATCTTGGATGCTAATGAGAATGATAAATAAGAATGCTACAATGAATATGACTGCCTCAAATTCAAGAATCTCTTAAGGAGAAGGAGGAGTTGGAGAAAATATGAAGAGCACAACAAGACTCCTAATTTTAATCAACATATACTTGAATTCTCAGTGTCTTCATCAGAAATGTGTGCATGTAGAAGTATGGGGAAAATGTATTAGAAAATATTTCAGTATAAAGAATAGAAGAAATAAAATAATTGATGACTTCACTGAAGCCCATATGGCATGAAAGCTTTCTCAAATAAATTTGAAGCTTTTAAAGTGGCACGCTCTGAATAACATCACTAAAAAAAAATCCCTATATGTTAAAAGTAGTAAAATGAAGGATTACTAATATTGCATTCATTTCCAAACAGCTGTCAATGTATAGACATGTTATCAACTTATTAGAACAAGAACCAAGATCTATAATAAAGTAGAAGAAAAAAATGAGAAGACATGGCACATAATTTATATATTCTATCCTAACACACTGAATCAAATTATTGTCAATGAAATATAGGGGTGATGGGAGTTAGATAAAGGAGTAGAAAGAGGCACAGGCTATCATCATTGAATGTAATGAGATTCAGATATTGCAATAAATAGGCCAAAAGAGATCAATACAGATATAAAGACCAACTCAGTCAGCAATCCCTTGAACTCCTTGCCAAGTACTTGAATACCTAAAGTGGAGAACCCATCCCTGCCGAGAACAATCCATTTCACTTCTGAATAACTTTAAATGTTTAGGAAGATTTTTTTTTTTCCCTCCTCTCTTGCATTAATCAGTAAATTGATATTCACACCTTCCTCCTTTTGTTACTAGCTTGGCTGTCTGGTCTCAAGCAAAATAAATGTATTCCCTTCCCCCACATGAAAGCCATTCAAATACATAAATTAAAACTATCATTCTCCTCCCACCAGTCATATCTTACATCATATTTTCTCCTCTCCAGGTTTAGCAATTTCACTTCCTTTGAGTAAGCCTGCTATAGCATGATCTTAAGCCATTCATCATACTGACAAATAGACAAAAGTAATCCATAAACAAAATGATTCACAATGACAAAATTGAATCTGTATCAGGGATTTAATCATGATTATTAGAAATCAATATAATTAACCTTATTAAAATAAAATCATCCAAACCACAGGAATTATTTCAATAGATGCAAAAAAGGCTTTAAGAAAGTGTAATAAAGTTTCATAAATGAATATGAAAAAAATCATGTAAATATAGAAATAAAGGGACCACTTTAATGTCATAAAAATTATTATCTACAAACAAAAACAAGCATCACAAATTAGAATACTCTAGAAGCTTTCATATTAAATATAGTAGTAAAATAAGAATTCTTTTTCTCTCTGCTATTATTTTATCTTGTTGTAGAAATGATATCTACAATAGACAACAAGAAATAAAGTCATTAAGTCAACTAACATTTATTAACTGCTCACTATGTGCCAAACACTGTACAAGAGCTGTGATAAAAAAAAAAAGCAAAAAGAAAGAGAGTCCCTCCTTCTGGGGACTTAAATTCTCAAGATAGAAGGCAACTTGGTAGAGGAAAATGTAAAGTGGTGTGAGGAAGAAGATATATCAAGGAGGCATGTTAGAGATTGAAGTCTAAAAAATTCATATTGAGGCCTGGAGAGGAATGGAAAGGTATGTATAGCTATACTGGGCCCTTTCTTAAAATGGAGATTCTAAGATTTAATGACCAATAAGAAAAAAGGGGAAATGGGTAAAATGATCCTCTAGCATGAGATTGACGGATTTCTGGGGAATTTCTGTCTAAATATAAAGTAAAAGAAACTAATTCTACACAAAAATATTGAGAAAGAAAGGTAAGGCAGATGTAAAGCTCTCCCTATTCATTTATAAAAGGATACTCTCAATTAGTATCTTTGTAACAATTAACAACTTCAACCAGGTTGAAAGGTTTAGAATATGTCCCTAAAGCCAACAGTAATTCTATATAAAAATAACAAAATTCACAAGGCATTAATTGAGTGATAAAGGCAATTACAAAACATATACTAGATGATTTTGATTACATGGGATTGAAAAGTGCTCCAAACTACTAAAAATAAGAGAACACAAATCAAAACAACCCAGAGGTTTTACTTCAAACTTAGCAAACTGGCAAAAATGGAAAAATTCAGTGTCAGTGGAGCTGTGGGAAGATGGGCATGCTAGTGTTCATTACCAATGGTAGTATGAATTTCTACAATCATTTTGCAAAGCAATTAGGAATAATGCAAGTAAAAGACTAAAATGCCCATATCTTTTGATCCAGAAATTTGATTAGTAGGCATATAATTTCAAGAAGGTCCCTGATAAGAAGAAAAATCCCATATATTCAAAAAATATTTATAATAGTGCTTTTTATGGTAGCCTACCACTGTGGGGGGGGGGGCATTATATGGTATTGACTGAGGAATGGCTAAGCAAAGTGGTGTTCATGAATGCAGTTAAATGTCACCAGACTGTAAGAAATGCTAGAATCATTCAGGATTTAAAAGAAAAAAGCAGGAACTCAAAGAACCATAAGAACACATCCCTTTCACCTTTGCTGATGTATATGAGTATGGAATATTTTACATATATAATGTATATGTATATATTGTATGTATGCATATATATTGAATATACATGTGCATACATATATGTATGTGTATATGTATGTGTGTACATTCATATGTTATATATTCAAAGCTTTTTGATTTATTGATTTTTAAAAATGTTTCATCTTCCTTCTTTTTTTCTTTAAAAAAAGACCTTTTTATATGGATGACTATTATTGGGAAAGAAGGGATGCTCAGAGAAAAGTAAATATTATAAAAAATTATGACAATAAGCCTAATTTTTTAAAGTAATTAGATAATATTGTCCTGATATCATATTCCCAGACTTTATATCTATATCCTATTTAATTACAATTAATATTTCTTATATTTCTGTCTTCTTTGATTTTCAACAATATGTCTACATTTAATTCCTGGAGTCCCTTATGTGAATGTGTTCTTAGTATGCCTTTCTACTATACTGTTCTTTTAAATACAGTTGGTAATATAAGTGTGTGTGTGTGTGTGTGTGTGTGTGTGTGTGTGTGCGTGTGTGTAAAAGAGAGACAAATGTCTGATGGTAATTAGAAAATGCCAAAGTTTTCTGTTCCCCAAGAAAATTTAGAAATTTAGAGTTAGAGGAAAAACAAAAGGCATCTAGATCTCTTCCCTCATCTTACAGATTTAGGAAGTGAGACATTTGATAAACTTGTTCAAAGTAACTCTGGTGATAAATAGCAAGGCCTGGCTTTGAAACTATGTTCTCTAACTGAATCCAGAATGTGTTCACAACAGTTATAATTCTGCTGAAAGAGTTCTCTCTATATTTCTGCAAAATTAATGATTAATTTGTTTAATTTTACTTCTGTTAATAACACTGGTACATCAAATTGTGGCTCTAGTATATATTTTGATCTCATTTCATGCAACTGTAAAGCCGCACACAAGCAGCTTTCCAAAGGACTCATGCTGTGACCAGCTTTTAAAGTTCTGATTACATAGTATAGTGAACACTCTATTCAATAACGAATAAGAGAAAAACATTCACAGAAAATCAAGGCACAGCAATCACAATGTTACACCTTATCACAGGAAAACAAAATACACTATTCACAATGACTTATCACTAAAATGGCCTCATAGTTTTCACCCAAGTGGTCACAATAATTTTCAACAAAATACGATAGTTTAGTAACTCAATCATCTTTAAGGAGGTTGCCTCCTTAAGGAACACAAAATACAAAAGTCAAAGTACTCCACCCCTGGATAGTGCATTCATTTAGTCAATCACTGTGATTAGTCCTTAATTCCATCACAAAGTACAATCACAAATAAATTACAGTAACATAAGTTACTACTTAACAGAAAATAACACAGCAGATAGGGCTTCCAGCTGTCTGACCATTACATCCATACCTAGTTAGTTACCAGAGAGGGAAGCACCAGCCTCTGGGTTTTCAAAGCTGGGGGATAAATGGGGGGGTGATGGTGCCCAGATTCTTATCTGGCCAAATCACACAACTCTTCCCAAAGTAAGTCCCAAAGCAAAACTTTATATCAGGGTCATTCACTACTCACACAATTTCATCTGTCACTACTCAGTATTCAGGATATTTCTTTTCATCTTGACTTGAGGTAGACTTTAAGCTTTCCTGGATCCCCTTCCATGGTCCCAGCTCCTACCTGAATTCACCAAAGTGTCACCTGGGTTCTAAGGCTCCCAGCTCCTTATCCAGCTCTCCATGCAGTTCCCGTTCCACACTGAAGCTCACAGTGTCCAGTCCACCTTAAATCCTTCAAAGTCTCTGTTCCTGGGAAGTCAAGGCTTAAAAAATCCACAAAGTACTGACACCACAGTCATGCTTCCTCTGGCATCTCCTCAGCAGCTCCTTAGCTGCTCTGGCTGGCCCTCAGAAGTCTTCAGCAGAAGTTTCAGCTGGTTCCCAGAATCAAAATCACTTCATCCAGGTTCTCAAAATAAAAATCATTCTCTCCAGCCTGGGCCTCTCTTCCTTAGCTTCCAGAACCTGACTTCAAGAAAATCTGAAATTCCAGCTAGGGCTTCTCCTTATATACCTATTAGGTCCTCCATGTTCTGCCCCTTCCTGTTACATCAGCAACAGGGGTTCATACCTTTTGTTCCTTAACAGTGGCTTGATCTAATTGATTGCAAACTAGGTTCTAAGTACCTTTTAGCTTTGCCAATACAAAAGGATCAAATTACATTACTATTAGGGTAATTCCCATTCATACCTCTATATTCTTCTTAAGTTACTTGCTTCATGTGATTCAACCCACCCTTTAAAGTCTACTTCTAATACTCCAGTGCCTGCTTCTCCATGAAAATCCAACCAGTCTCTACAGTTATTACTAAATACCTTGGATTTTTCCTTGAAGGAACCCTTGACTTTTCCCTAAAACAGTTTTTCTTCTAAGCATCAATCATATTTTATTTTATAGTTATTTGTCTCATATCTCATCTCCTCTGGTAGAGTGAAGGCAAAATATAGTCTTATAGACCTGTTTTATCCCTTTTTAGAGTAAATGATATGGGTCCCTGAAGAGAGCAAAAATATTCCATTTCCACTTGTACCTCCCTTGATATTCTGGGAAAGGGATAGAAATGGAATATTTTTCAACCTTTCCCATCTCTACTCCTGAACTGGACGGGAATTTACCTATCCCCCATCATTGTATTCTCTCTCTCCCTCTTCCTGTCTCCCCCATCCCTCTTCTAGTTGTATCTATAATCTATCTCCCATTCTCCTTCTTCACTTCTTTCCCCTTTACCATTCCCTCTCTACTCTCCCTCTTTCTTTTCCTCTCTTATTCTCTGTTTCCATAGAGGGAAGGGAGTTTACTAGCTCCACAACTTGTGGCTATAATGACAATAAGCTTACATATTTCTAAGAGGAAATAATACTTCTGATTTATATGGGTTCTTTGATCTTTGGAGAAGTTTACAGACTGGCGTTTTACCAATAATTAAGACTGATCCATAAACTCCCCTTGAACATATAATCCCCAGAAGCTACTGCCCCAAAGATAGAGAGGTGACCTTCTATTCAGTTAAAACCCAATTCAGGTAAACAACTAAAGTCCACTGTACTATCTGATGATAATTAAATACATGCTTAGGAGATGATTGAGAGCAATGCCTTTTATTGAAGGAAACCAAGTTAAATGATAATATTATTGTAATAGTAAAGAGTAGCTTAATATGGTAGTAGGTTCCTTTATATTTGGACCTCTGGGTGGGGCTAAGATGGTAGAGTAAAAACAAGGACTTGCTTGATCTCTCCCCCAAACCCCTCCAAACACTTGCAAAAAATGAGTATAAATGAATTCTAGAGCTGTAGGGCCCCCAAAATGACAGAGTGAAGTAAATCTCTAGTCCAAGACAACCTGGAAGAATGACAGGAAGGGTATATTGCAATAGGATGGAAGTGGAGTGCAATCTGGCATGGGCCACACCAGCACAGACAGGGCCAGAGAAGGCCTTCCGGGAGGGGGGGGGTTGGGGGGGGACTGAATTACTGACAGCTGTGATGGTTTCCAGAATTCTCAACCCACAAATGCCAAAGAACGAATAGAAAGTCAGTGGGAAAACTATAGGACTTATGTAAAAGAGGAGCACAATCCAGCTGGGATCCTGTGCCAACCCTGAGGTGGTGGAAGTGGTGGTGGCAGCAGCAGCATCAGCAATAACAGCAAGGGCTGCTTCTGGAGCTCTGGGTTGGTGGGGGATCAAGTGGCTGAAGTCTGATCAAAACCCATGAAGCCTGGGGCAGTGCACCAATCCCCACTCCTAACCCAATGGAAGCAGATTTCTACCTTGACAACAAGTTAGAAAGTCAAGTATTTGGCTGGGAAGATAACCAACAGCATAAAAAAGAATCAGACTACAGAATCTTACTTTGGTGACAAAGGTCAAAACACAACCAGAAGAAGACAACAAAGTCAAAGCTCCTTCATTAGAAGTCTCCAAGAAAAATATGAATTGGTCACAAGCCACAGAAGAGATCAAAAAAGACTTTGAAAATCAAGCAAGAGAAGTAGAGGAAAAATCCAAAAAAAAAAAAAATACTGAAGAAAATAACACCTTAAAAAAACAAATTGAACCTGGGTCCTTTGAAACAGAGAGGGACAGAATGAGAGCTTGACTAAAGAGATGAGGACAATGCCTCATTCACCTGGATTCTCAGACAGGTGGAAAAAGTTCATTCAACTATTCTATTCAGCTTACCTTCTACTCTGGTTGCTACTGACTGAACTGTCTACAGTAGACAAAGATAATAGGGACAATGTTCTTGCTTTTGTCTCTGCCATAATCTTCCCTTCCACCTCTCTCTCCCTGACTCTCATTGTAGACTCCTTTTCAAGTTTTCTGAGTTTCCACAATTTCTTTCAGTTCACTTCCAATACATGCAATGCATGAAGGAACTAAATCTTCCCCAACTAAAGAAAGGAGCAAACAACACAAGCCCAGGGAATCTCAGTGAGGGAACAGCTGTTCTCTCCATTGCTGAGAAAAATTCCCTTGTCACATTTGTTAAACCAGCACCTAGCACAGTGCCTTGAAAATAGTAACTATTTAATTGAATTTTTTTTAATTGATAGAAACAGTAAGAATTTGACTGAGGCAGCAAGAATCTGATATCATAAGTGTTTAATATCAATTTTTTATCTTCTATATATTTTCCTAGGACATGCTGTTTGCATGTATTTCTATGAAATGTCTCCTTAAAAGAGTGTTTTTTAAAGGCCTTGATAGAAAAATCATCTGGAGAATAGAACGAAAGCAGATTGAAATTAAAATGAGACAAATATAACAGATTTTAAATCAGTCTTCATTCTGGGAGTGTTGAAGGGCGGAGCTGACAGTCATAAAAGCTACTAAATTTTACCTCTATTCCACTCCTGGCACTGCAAGTGGTTAATAAAACCATGTAATCTTAGAAGCTTTCTTCTAGGTTTCTGATAGCTTTATTGCATAGCAATTTAAATATAGATATGGAGAGCTAGATATAGATATGTACTTTCATTATTTTAATATTTATTTTTTGCAATATTAAGTTCCCAGTTCTCTTGCTCCCTTCAGCTCCTCCCTGACTCACAGAGAAGGTTAGCAATCTATAACATATACATGTGAAGTCATTTAAAACACATTGCCATGCTGAGAGGTAGAGTCAAGATGGCAGAGTAGAAACAGGACTTCCATGGGGATCCGGCTTCTACCTTCCCCAATTCATTTAAAAGGAGACTCTGAACAAATTTTGGAGATACAGAACCCACAAAATGACACAGAGAAGCTAACCTCCTGCTGAGGACAGCCCAGCAGGATAGTAGGAATCAGCCAGCACAGTTCTCTGGGAGCCAAGCCCAGCTTGGGTGAGCCAGAGGTTTTAGCTCGAGTGCAGCCTGAACAGCTGCCATAGGGGCTCCAAATCACCAGCAGCTGTGGTGGTTTCCAGAATTATCAACACATAGATGCTAAGCACACAATGAGAGATGAGAGCAGTGTGGACTATGGGATCCAGTAGTTGAGAGTGCAATCAGGCTTTGCCCCCACAGTGAGAAGCCACTGAGGCACCCCAGGCCTACAGTCACCACCATGTGGCAGCTTCAGCTCTTGGTTGGAAGTTTGTAGGGGGACCAAGTGACCAGTCTGAGGGGTAATTGGTCTTGCTTTAACCTGCTTGGATTTGGATTGAGTCCTAGGATAGAGGTCCTGGGGTGTGTGACCAGCTTGCCACAGTGTGTGGAGGCTTCAGAGAGGGCACCCAACTAATACCTTTGGCAGATGAGAAAACCCCAGCGTTTAGGATAAAGCTCCCCTGTCTGGTGGCAGAGTCCTACTGTGGCAAAAAGCCCATGGGTGAAGTGATTGAGTGGTGACACAAGCAGGCAAAGAAAGCAAAATAAACAGAGCAACCCAACTTTGCACTCCTATTATGGTGACAAAAAGGATCAAACCATGGAACAGGAGGAAGACAGTGAAATCAGAACTCCTGCACCAAAAGCTTCAAAGGAAAATATGAGCTGGTTACAGTCCATAGAGGACTTTAAGAAGCAGATAATTGGAGTGGTGGAAAAATTGGGAAAAGAAAAGATAATGATGCAAGAAAATTATGAAATGAGAGTCAACAGCCTGACTGAGGAAAATAACACCTTAATAAATAGACTAACTCAAATGGAAAGGAGGCTCAAAAAGGCAGTGAGGAGAAGAATGCCTTAAAAAGTCAAATTTGCCAGATAGAAAAAGAATCTCAAAAGCCTGCTGAAGAGAATAAATCCTTCAGAATTAGATTGGAGTAAATGGAAGCTAATGACTTTATGAGAAATCAAAATACTATTAAACAGATGTAAACAAATGAAAAAATTGAAGGCAATGTGAAATATCTCATTGGGAAAATAACTGACCTGGAAAATAGATCCAGGAAAGACAATTTTAAAATTATTGGACTACCTAAAAGCGATGATCAAAGAAAGAACCTAGAAAGTATCCTCCAATAAATTCTCAAGGAAAACCACCCTGATGTTTTATAACCAGATGGCAAAATAGATATTTAAAGAACCCACCAATCACCTCCTGAAAAAGATCCCCAAAAGAAAACTCCTAGAAATATGATAGCCAGGTTCTGGAGTTCTCAGATCAAGGAGAGAATATTACAAGCATCCAGGAAGAAACAATATGAATATTGTGGAAATACAATCACGATAACACAAGATCTGGCAGCTTCTACACTGAGAGATTGAAGGGCTTGGAATATTATATTCCAGAGGTCAAAGCAGCTGGTATTAAAACCAAGAATCACCTACCCAGCAAAACTTAGTATCATGTTTCAGGGGAAAATATGGTCATTCAGTGGAATAAAGGATTTTCAAGTATTCTTGATGAAAAACCAGAACTGAATAGAAAATTTGACATTCAGATACAAGAAGTAAGAGAAGCATGAGAAGGTAAATAAGTGAAAAGAAATTATAAGGACCTTATCAAAGTTAAACTATTTACATTCCTACATGGAAAAATTATAATTGTAACTGATGAAACTTTTCTCAGTATGTGCTAGTGAACCTATTTTTTTTTTCAAATCCTTTCTACCCCCTATCCCCTCAGCATTTGACATTTTCCTTTTCTTTCATGTAAACCAAACTGATGAATGTTATATGATACCTAAGAGTTATTTTGATTTGCTCTTTAATGAACTGTAATTTAAAGCATTTTCTAGGGCTATTAGTACATCCAATTTCTTCTGAAAATTGCATATTCATATCCTTTGACCATTTATCGTTGCTATTATATTTATAAATTTGATTCAATTCCTTATAACTGAGAAATAATGCCTTATCAGAAAAAAAAAACCTTGCTGTAATTTTTTTTCTCAGTTTCCTGCTTCTAATTTTGCCTACAATACTTTTGTGCAAAACTTTTTCATTTATTGTAATTAAAATTATCTCTTTTATTTTCTATGATCTTCTCTGTCTCCTGTTTGGTCATAAACTCTTTCCTTATCCATATATCTAACAGGTAAAATTTTTCTTGCTCCCCTAATTTGCTTATGATATCACCCTTTATGTCTAAATCATATACCCATTTAGACCTTATCTTTCCATACAATGAGATATGTATGCCTACTTTCTGTCAAACTGATTTCTAGTTTTCCCAGTACTTCTTTTTAAATACTTATTCATATTGAATCTTTGAGAAACTCCTCCATCTGCCTAAGTATTAGATAAAATAAAGACACAGACAGACACACATATATTCATATTTTATATTACTGAAAGATTCTACATTAATCTATAAAATCTAACTTGATATCATTTTTCTCTAAAGGAATGATATAAAGTTTCCCAGAGGGGAAAAATTATTCAAAAATGTATAAAATTATTTTGATTGTCTTTAGGCTAGGTCCATATGCTAGCTAAGAATATGGCTGCTTGTTCAGGGTGATGTAAAGAATATCTCAAGGCCATAATTGATGAGGTATCAGCTCTGGAGCCCCCTCTGTATTCTCCTTGAGTCCTTGAGGTACAGGGTCTGGAAACCCCCCTTGAATTCTGATTAATCAATTCATTTGAGGAGGCATTTGCATGAGGCAATAAGCCTTACATTGTTGCTGGGCCCAAACCTCTATTACTAGACTTCCCACCCTTAAGCCTATCAAAATATCAATCCACCCTTGAACTGGCCTGTCCCACCACTGTCTGTAGTCTCCAGGTGGCCTCCAGTAACTTCCCACCCTTAATCACTCATTGACTTCATTAACTCCTCCTGAAGACTGTCTCCAAACTCCTCCTCTAGAAGATCCCTAGATTCCTCCCACAACCTTCTGTATATAAGACCCCATCTTGTCTCCATTTCTGTGTGAGAGGGCCATAGAACAACCTAACACAAACTTAACTCTGTGTCTAATACAAGCGAACTTTTAATAAACTTTATTTTTCTTTGGCTGAGAGAAGACTTGAGTCAAATCCATTCAGCAGGACCAGGTGTGTTGGTATTTTGGGGTCTCCAGAGGAACCTTCACCCTCTTTATGGGTAACTTCTTCACTAATAAAAAAATTATATGGCATGATATCCTGTTATCAGTCTTTTCAACTGGCTTGGAATCACTATCATTTGAGATAGCAATGTTTAGATAGAAGAAACCTAGGTATGATATTCAGAAAGACCCTTGTGAGGACAAATATTTACTTAGTATAGTCCCTAAAGTTCTCTCCTATTAACTCTTCTACATTTTTAGTGTAGTTAACCATTGGAGGTCACAAAGTCACAAGCTAAAGTGACTGAGTTCTAATATAGGAAGTGTTAATGGAAAGAAAATGTGACAGGAATGAACCCACAGTCACCAGTAGTGGTATGGCAATATAAAGTCATACTGAGAAGCAAACCATAGACTAGACCAGGGGTGAGAAACTTGTAGCCTTCTAAGCCCTTTGACTTATTCCCAAGTTTTACAGGACAAATCCTTTTATTAAGGAGATTTGTTCTTGTGAAGTCTGGATTCAAAGGGCCACAGTTGAAGAAGTAGAGAACCACATGAGGCCTCCAGGTAGCAGGTTCCCCACCCCAGATACACTAGATATCTGGAGAAAGTTTGATTGAAGTGATAGTGTTGCACAACAAGAGAATAGCAAAAGGGGTAAAATATCTATTAAAACTGAAAAAAAAGGTTTTTCATCTCCACCACAGTTTTTCTAACATCAGTATCTTTTGCCTCAATGATCAACGCAGAGTGTGACATGATTATATAATTTAGCAAAAGGGATCAGTCAATTCGGTTTTTTTTTGGAGGGCAATTGGGGTTAAGTTCCTTGCCCAAGGTCACACAGCTAATTTTTGTGTTAAGTGTCAGATGCCAGATTTGAACTCAGTTCTTCCTGACTCCAGGGCCAGTGCATATTCACTGTGCCACTTGCCACCTAGGATCAGTTAATTCTTGATGAACCTATGCTTAGTCTTAGTTTTTACTACTCCTTTTCTAAAAGTTTACTATCAATTTCCTTAATAACACAGTGCAGAATTTTATCAGGAATGAAGGTGAAGCTCAATGACCCAAAGTTTGTAGGCTCCGTTTTCTTCCCTTTAAAATAGGGTGGGGAACAATTCACATTCTCTTGTCTTTTTGTACACTTTCCATTTTTCTTTTTAAAAAATTAATATCACAGACATGTCACAAAAATAATGCCAGCTATTTCTTTCAGTTTGCCAAGATGTGGTGCAGATGGACCATACAAGGTAGTGAGGAGCTTACCATCTGCTTAATTTTCAAGGCTATCAGGTGTCTAGCAGTCATTTCTCTCCTCTCCTTTCAGATCCAAAGTTTATTCTCTTTGGAATAAAAAAATTTTAAAAAATAATTTGATAAGTTCTACATTTTTTACATCATTAGTTATCATCATTTCATCTGCCAGGAGTTGTAGTCCATTTTTTTTGTCATTTCCTTCTCTTCCTCAGTGTACAAAAAAATAAACAAAAAATTATCAAAACTACTGTTTGAGTCATCTTCTTATTTTAGCTCCTTCTTCGTACTCCTAGCCCTATTCTCACATGGTTGGCCATGCTTTTGACTGTAATGATAAAGTCTGTTTGGGTCACAATTTGTATCTTTAGAGGGAATTCTCACATCAATGTTATTGCAGTTCCATTTTTATTTTGCAACTAGTTCTGTCAGCGTTATGGAAAGAGGACACATCCAGATTCCTAATTATATGACAAGATATTAAAGAATATTTGTTTTTTTTTCCTTATCAATAATGCTAAATATAATAGTTATTTATTAATAACTTTTCTTTCATATTTTCTAATGTATCACCTCCCATTGCCTCTTCCCCTCCCCATTCATATAGACATGGTTCCAGGGCCCATTAAACAATTTATTTACTTCAAAGAATAGACATTTCATATAACTCTATTTGCTTATCTCTGTATCAAGAGAAAGGGCCAGTGAGCTCTGCAAAACAGTCTCAAATGTGTGGATCCTTTTAGGGACTGATGACATTGACTCAAATAATCAATGAGTTTATCAAGAAGTTCCTAACATGTACCAGAAACTGTGCTTGTTAGTAGGTAAACAATTTCAAAGGAAGAAACAATTCTTCCTCATGAGGAGCTGGCAATCTAATGTGGAAGAGAACATTAAAATGAAAGAGTATATGTCTCATTTTAAATACTCATTTTTTCCCTTTGGAAGTTAAATTGCTTTCATAAGGATTTTTAAATAAAATTTATAATTAAATACAAGATGTGAACTTTATTAAATTCTTTGTGAAAATTAGAGTAAAAATAACAAAATACCATTCAATATTATGAAGAGGAAAAGCTTTTAAACCAAGTATTCTTCAAAGTGCCTTTGTTAAAGTTTTCCATTCAAATGTTTGAACCCAATGAATTATCTTTTTATCTCAGCAGCTTCACTGCACTATTGTTAATTACTTCACTAAGGGAAATAGAGTTGTAATTCTATCAATATTAAATAATAATCATACTTTACTGGGTATAAGAAAATATGATATATATGTATGTTTTCTTTAGAAAGGTGTCATAAATTTTCATAAACCCTTTTTTTCTTGTAAAAATACTTTAGTCCTTTAAACATGTTTTTTGATTATTTAAATCAACTCTATTTTTTACAAAAGAAATTTTATTTATTCCTTTGATATGTTGGGAAAGGATACATTTATTACAAGTGTACATAATGGTACTGTATCTTTTAAAAATGAAAATTTTAAACAACAGGATATTTTATCCAAAGTATGTCAAAAATTCAGGTTGTATGGTTATTGTTATTGCTACTGGTTCTTGCTACTATTTGTTGTTGTTATACTAAATTGGCTGAATTGATCAGACTCTTCTTGGAGTTTTGGTTGTTTTTTTTTTTTTTGGGGGGGGGGGTTGCTTCACAAATACCAAAACAAACAAAACTCTACTATCTGTCTACTCTGGAAATAGTGTTGGAGGGGGAAAAATGACCAAAATAGCACCGCAAATGACTAGAAACAATTATGTGTTCATGTCCTTTTAAAAAATGAAAATCTTCCCATAAATATTTTCACATAACTAATATTTGAATTATTTAAATGTGATCAGTACATTCTACTATCTTCTTATCTGTATCCAAATATTTTGTTGTAAATTTAGTGAAACCTATTAACTTTCAGTTCTCTCTGTTGTAGGCCAGAATGACATCAAAAATTTAAGGGTTTTCTTTTCCTCTTTTTAGACTTACTTCTATACACTGTTTTTTGTCTTATTCCTCTCACTTCACTTTATCACACAGACAACAAAAGGGACACAGATAATGGAATTTGGGGAGCCAATAACATATCATCTGAGAAGGCAAAGGAACAATTAAAAACATCTTAACAAGTTGCTTCTTGATCTTGCCCAGAAAGAGTCTGCAGGGACATAAATTGAGAGATTAAAAGAGGCCTGAATATAGGAGTAAAAATATGTAGAAACTTCTTTTAATACAGAATGCAAAATGACTCTTCTAGGAAAGGGCCTTTGTGAAGTATACTAAAGAATCAATTGAGAATTTTGCTAAGACTTATTTTAGATTTAGCTTAAATATTCACAACTAGGAAAAGGTGTACTATCTGATCTGTCTTGTAGACCATTTGATAAGAGAAACAAAAGGGACTACAGGGCTCTCACAAGAAAGGCCATCATGATGGTCAATCCAATCAGGAGGGGAAAAAAAAATCAGTAAAACTGTTTATTTGACATCACATGGGTGAATTCAATTTAGAACGCTTAAGATGGAAAATACTAACACTATACTTCACAAAATGAACTATTCCCTTATATATAGGCACACACATACATACACACATATAGTATGTTTGTAATACTAATAAAATAGTTTCCATTACTATTACTGTTGTTTAATAAGTTTTCCTTCTAATAAAATCAACACATATATGAAAATTTTCTATTTTTAATTTATGAAACAATTAAGTCTATTGAAAACTAAAAAGAGATCACTGGAATGGTGTTATGGGAATGGGAATTTAAGATATTCCCTGCACCTAGGCCCTTTGTTGGCTTAAGTGACTTTGAGAACCTTCCCTTATTTGAAAATATACTCTGTCCCCTAATAGGCTGAATGTGGTCACCTGGAGCCTGTGGCAGGAGGCCTGGTTTTCAGGAATGCCCACACCTTGATACTTCATGATTGGGCAATGGTTCAAGAGGGTTGTGACATTCTCTGAGCCAGGAGAATGCTATATATACCCTAATGTGAGATTTTATTTTCGGTCTCACTTTGAGAAGAGTTATGTGATTTGACCAGACAAGATTCTGGGCAGCTGTTGAGCCCCATGGCTTTGAAAACCCAGATGTTGGTGCTTCCCTCTCTGATAACTGACTAGGTATAGATATAATGGCCAAACAGCTGGAAGCCTGTTTGCTGATCTGTTTCTCTGTCTGCTTGTAACTTCTGCTTGTAACTTGTTTGTATTCTCTGAAGTTCGGGATGCTGACCTTTTCCCCCTGAACTAGGTAAATGACATATGTTTGATTAAAGTAAGATTGTTAACCCATTTTGAGTGGCTTTCCTTTAGAAAAGCAGATCTAAGAACCTGTGTTGGCAGCCACCGTGGGGATGGTAGGGTGCTTGCTGCTACAAATGGCCCTTGGAGGCCATTTAGTTCACATGCTTCATTTTACAAATGAGGAAACAAAGACCCAGAGAAATTAAGTGATCTGCCCCAAAATTAACAAATAATGTATTTGATTCTAGATCTTACTCCAAATAAAATGTCCCTCTTCTATCCCTTCCTAAACTATATTATAATGGTACATATCAACAGTGTTTTGAAAGATTTTTTTAAAAAATAGTTAAGCAAACCTGCCCACAATGCCATCTTTGAGCTACATGTCTTGGTTTATGTTAAATATTACTTTTCCTATTTCTAACGTAACTTCACTTCTTTTTATAAAAATGCATTTATTGTCAATTCAGCTACCAAAACCATTATTTCCATAAAACAGAACAATAAAAAATTAATCCATATAAAACTGCAAATCTACCATGTACAACTTGCTATTACCTCCAAATATATATTTATATATGTGTACATATATGTTATATATAATATATAAATATATATATATATATATATTTACCTCCAAATATATATAATTTTGTATACAACAAAGTTATCATACAAATTTCTTTTTTGTTCCTTTTTTTAAATTCTCTCCCCTGTGAGGGTTTTCATTAGCCACAAATAGGTATGTATGTGTGTGTGTATGTTTATATACATGTGTGTGTGGTGTGTGTGTAAAATTATGTACATCTATTTATTAGTTATTTTACAGGATGCAGATAGTGTCTCTCTTTATATGCCCTTTATTTTTAATTTGTGTGTTTATAATTGTCAAAATAACTTAGTTGCTCAAAGTTGTGCTTAAAACAACATTGCTGTTACTGTATACAATGTTCTCTTGGTTCTGCTTACTTCACTCTTCATCATTTCCTACAAATTTTTCCATGCCTTTCTAAGATCATTATGTTCAATATTTCCTACAGCACAATAGTATTTCATGGCAACCATATAACACAGAAATTTCAGTCATGCCCTAAGTGATGGGGATATCTTCAATTTCCAGTTCTTTGCCACCACAAAGAGAGTTGCTATAAACATCACAATCACATTGAAAGTCATAACTAATATTTGTAAATTTCCTTCCACCTTATTTTTCCTATTTTCTTTCTCAGTCTCTATTTTTATCCTGTCCCTGTTACCTTATCTTCGCCTCCTACTCTCCTACCCCCCACCTCCAAGAATTTTCCCCATCTCCTACCCCTAACCTACTAATCTCAATCCACACACCCCTCCAAAATTCCCCCCATCCTGCCCCTACCCTCCTAAATCCCAATCCACACAACCCTCTAAAAGTTCCACCCCCACCCTGTCCCTACCCTCCTAAATCCCAATCCACACAACCCTCTAAAAGTTCCAGCCCCACCCTGTCCCCTAGTTTTCTAACTTCTCTATATGTTCAGAAGACTGCTATACCCTTTAAACTAAAAAAAGTAAATTGGAATTTTGTAGACACATCTAAAGAAAAAGACTTCACATTATGATTTCATCTTTCATTTATACACTTTTAAGAATTAAGATGTATTGGAGTGGCTAGGTGGTACAGTGAGTAGAGCGCTGGCCCTGGAGTCAGAAGGACCTGAGTTTAGATCCGGCCTCAGACACTTAACCCACACAAACGAAAACCTAGCCGTGTGACCTTGGGTAAGTTACTTAACCCCAATTGCCATCCAAAAAGCAAAAAAAAAATAAAAATAAAAAAGAATTAAGATGTAATGTAGAGGCAATAGATTTCAATGGATAGAGCATCAAGTTTCAAGTCAGGACTTGTCTGGATTCAAAGCCCATCTCTGACATTTATTAGGTGAGTTACCCTAGCCAAGTCACCTAACCTCTTCATTCTTTTGGTAATAATGTAGGTCTTATCTAATAATTCCTTGATTATTCAGATTTGTGGATTGCAGAAAGAAACCAGGAGTTTTCTGCATTGACAAAACCACAAACCTTTGGCATGATACAGAAGATCCTTCCTAACTGCAAATTGAGCCATATTCTCCAACTAAATTCCTTATTCTTTCTTATATTGTCATTAATGGCTTCTGATTTAAGTAGGATATACATAACCCAGGAAAACTCAAATGAGACGTTAATATATCACCTTTAAATTTTGGTGGATATAAAAGAGGTGCAATGATTATATTTAATACCAGATCAGAAATATTATTCTTTAATTTAAATCAGTAGCATATAATTATAGAAAAGAAATGTTGAATTTTCTTTTAGAAAAAAATGTGTATAAGTGTATTATCAATAAAGATTTCATTGGTCAAGAGATCCTCCTAAAGATAAGATTAACATTGAGAGGTGCATCCAATTAAAAAGCCAATCATTTTATGATTTTAAGAGCATACAAATTAAAGTTAGTAGGAGAACATAACTTAATTTCTTCTTTTTATTAGTTATCTCTGTTTATGTTAATTTCATAACTATTACATCCTGTAAAGCAATTATTGCCAATCATTAGAGCTTGAGAGCAATAACTGTTTTATTTGTTAATTAAATGCTTATTTAGAGTACTTCATCTCAAGTGTTACCAAATATTTACTAATTCCCCACCATCAAAAACTTGTTTAGAACTCAGGAGGCTATCCCAAGTATACATTTCTCAAGAATAATTGAGAGACTGGAAAGAACATTTTCTTTCACAAAATTAAATAAGCAAGAAAAGAGCTGGAGAGGAAAGGTAGTTAATTAAGATGTACTTTGGTATCCATTTTTGTGCATTAATTTATAAATGCCTTTAGCCACCCAATAATCATCCTGGTAAATACCCAAGCAGTGTGTAAATCGTGTTTTAAAGGTATCACGTTGAATGCATGCAGCCACATTTATCACTGTGTAATTTGGAGATCCAAGTACTGTTTTCAGAACTCCAGCGGCATTTATTAAATTTGATAAGTAATTATATTTACTCATGATAATTTCAATTCAACAGTGCAAATCAGCCCAGGTGTGACTAGCAGTTATATTTCTTCATCCACAGATTCCCTGCAGTACATCAAGCATCCACTAGTAATTTCCTTTAATTCAGGTAATTGCTCAAGGCAGCCTGAGACTCTGTTAACTCCTAATTTTGTGGTTTCAGATGTTTTTCATAGAAAACAAAAAAAAAGTCTTGAGAGAGGCCATTTATAATCACAAGAATTAAAGTACAAGCACATTTGTGACTAATACAGAATAATATTCAGGCTCAAAGCCTTTTCACACATTTCCTTGTATCACAAATATTAGATAGATTCCAATACGACAAGGAGTTAGGAAGAGAAAAAAAAAACCTACAAAAGCAGATGACACTTTATCAATTGTTTTCAATGAGAGATAAAATATAATTTTCATATTATAGACTTGTAGTATTTATTGTTATTAGGCTGTGGATCTTTAAAATATTATCATTTACTTTCAATTATTCAGCAAATAGTTATTAATCCTCATTTTTCACAGAGCACCATAATAAGTATTGGGAGAGAAACAAAGATAAACAAGACAGAGTCTCTAGCATCATAAGTTTTGCAGCTGGAAAGGACCTCACTTATCGAATTTAACACCGTCACTTTACAAAAGAGGAAACACAGTCTCAGAGAGGTCATGTATCTAACACTAAGAAACACTGACCATAGGTCCCTGAGGTACTTCACCTTCTGATCCTTTGCTCTTAGAGCCTGTCTTCTTTGGACTCATGCATCTGGTTAAACTTGTCTCAGTTCTGAGGGGACCTAAGCCTCTGGTGAGACAGTTAATAGACTCCTTATCTTGTACTGTTTACTGGTTGCACCTTTGTTCTGGTTCCCTGAGGAAAAACTCCTTAAAACTTAAATATGACTCCTCTATATGGTTACTTTAAAGTAGGGAATAAAAAGATGCACAATAAGAGAGAGAGAGAGAGAGAGAGAGAGAGAGAGAGAGAGAGAGAGAGAGAGATACACACTGTACAATGTAACTCAGATGTGGGATAGGGGTGTATTTCTGACACACAGAAGAAATACTCAAAAGACACTCATAAATGCATATCAAACAAAAGCTTAAAAAATATAACTTTACTGGTGGCTAAGTGGCATGGTGAATAGAGCACCAACCCTAGAGTCAGGAGGACATGAGTTCAAATTCACCCTCAGACACTTAACATTTAATGGCCATGTGACCTTGGGCAAGTCACTTAACCCCAATTGACCTGCCCTCCAAAAAGTTAAAAAAAAATCCCATAACTTTAATAAACTAAGCACTTTTAATACCCTACTGGAAAGATGAGACTTCAGCATAAGAACATGAAGATTCTTGTGGGATGCCCAATAGACGTTGTTATATTTCCTTCCTCTCCCTCTCCACCTTCCAAGTAGATGTTTTCTGGCTACTTATGCCAGGGATTGTTTTCATTCTTTAGCCAACAATCATCTTCAAGAGTCCTTGGATAGTTGACAGAGTATCTTCTGAACTGTAGCCAACACAGATTAAGGTCCTAGTACTTCTGGAACTCTTTAATCCTGTACAGGTTCATCGTGAGACCAATGATTGGTAAACTAAATTAGGCAAAGAAGAACAAATAGAGTAAAGGCAGCCACAGTCCAAGGCTCAAGCTTACCTAGATGATCTTCCCTCCACCCCCCTCAATTTACTCTATCAGAACACCTGCAATTGTGACATAGTGACAGGAAGGGAAACAATTCCCTACTTCTAGCCCTTCAACAAGAGATTCAGAGGGCACTTATACATTCTCTACTAAGGAAGAGAAAAGGAACAAATGGCAGATATCTCTGCCTTTTAAAGGTTCACCAACTTATATGATTTTCCTTCTCAGTGTCCCATAAGGGAATTGTATTGACATGCCCAAAGTATTTGATTCCTTCAGCAATGAAACACATAACTAGAATCAATGGGGCTTCATATTCCTTGGGAAATGATCTTCATTTGGTAAAATGGACATTAATGTTTTAAATACCTCTAGTAATTATGAAGGTGTCTGTTTACAGTGCTTGTAGAATATATGTGATGGAACTCAAAATTCCAAAAAGTATTGTTGTTGACTGAATACATTTGAAAGAGTAATTCAAAACTCACAAAAGGGCAAACCTTCTCTTACAATGGGGAATAACATTCCAGATGAATGCTGCAGGTTTCTGTTACTGTCATGTTTGTATCTATTTGTGATCTATTAAATTAAACAGCTAGAACATCGGTTGATAGAAAGCTGGCCTTGAAGTCAAGGCATGCCTTTGACCCACAGCAGCTGTGTCTTCACAGGGTGGAAGAATGGATAGAGTGCTAGTCCTGGAGTCAAGAAGACCAGAGCTCAAATTATACTTTAGACATTTACTGAGCTGTGTGACCCTAATTAAGTTACTTAATAACTATCTGCTTTAATTTCTCCATATGTAAAATGATATAACATCTAACTTCCAGGATTGTTGTGAAGATAAAATAAGATAATATTTGTAAAATATCTTGCAAGTATTTGAGTGCTATATGAATGCTACATATTATTTAACCTCTCAAAGCCCCAGGCAACTCTTTAATAATGTTATGGATTGTCTGATCTATATTCATGTGGGGAATTTCCTATTCCCTCCCCTTGCAGAAATCACAGGTCTATACAGAACAAAGAAACTCCTAAAGACTAAACATTTTTGTGATTATCTACAAAGGATAAAGTAAACTACATTCTGGCCTAATTTGTCTTGTTCTTTAGGGAGGGGGCCTTGGGAAGGAGGGTATGGAAAGATCAGGATGTAAGTATAAGTCCTCTCTCTAACACAGTCTGACTTTGTGACCCTGGGCAATTTATTTAATCCCTCTCTTCTCTAGGCTGCTCTCTAAGGCCATACATTGCCAAAAAAAGGTGATGACCTGAATTTATAGAGAGATTTTACTCACCTGGGAGTTCTCTATACAGAAGAAATTGTGCATCCAGTCTCAATCCCTGTATATACATACTCGTGTGTGTGTGTGTATATATATATATGTATGTATATGTATATACACACATATACATATATACATATATATATTTTTTATATACATACATATTTCCTTAAAATGTTTCTTCATATCATTTCCATGTTACTCTGCTAAGGATAAGAAAAAAATAGGAAATCAGTGGTTGTCCAATCAGAATTAAATACAAAAATACTTTTATGGGCTCAATTTATTTTACTCTTTCACTGTATATCACACACACACACACACACACACACACACACACAATAGGTTGGTGTTTTAGGTTTTTAAAGGAATACAGTCCTTAATAAATTCAATGGAAATTTCACACAGGGAAACATAATAGAATAGGCAGTTTGCTTCTGGAAAGCTCAATTATCATAGAAAGTAAAATAGTAGGCTGAAGAAGCAGGTCCCCCTAGAACAAAGTAAATGACTGCATAATTTGGAATCCAGCTTGCACCTGCCTGAGTGAGAGATAACTTTTGATTCCATTAATCTCTGTCACTCTTTACAACATTGTGTGTATTGTATAAAGTTAAAAGAAGAAAAAAAATTGGCTGATGAAACAGTGAACACCTGTTTGGTAAATTCACTTTTCTCTTTTCCATTTATATTCAAACCAGTAATTTTCAGACACCATAGCCACATTTGCAAGAAAGACATGCATATGAAGAGAAACAGGTGACCAACCAGGGTAATGATACATATCACATATGTACAAGAACAGAAAATGACCCACTGCACAAGGCTAGAGGCATTATTCTGCTTTTTACATTGCTACACATGTCTCAAGCTGGCACATATCAAAGATTTTGTGTCCCAGAGATGCCAGACACAAATATCTGATCTCTTTGCATGTTCTCAGTGTCCTGCCCTCATGATGCAATCTGCTTTACACATCCAGTATAAGATTACTTCCACCATGTCTACCACTATTACCTTGTCCAGGAGAAGAAAGGGAACAAATTAATCACAGTCATGAAGTTCAGGAGAGACAGCACATTGCTTGTAATTTATGTATTACCTAAAAGACCTTAGTTACTTCAGTGATCCTAATTCATAAGTGGACAGAATAACTTCAACAAAGCGATCTGGAAATGTTCATTTGTGAGTTAATTAAAAGAAAAATATATGAGACACCAAAGTGAAATGCAATGGTTAAAAGCAAAGTCAAGTTGATAATAAAAATTTGAGAAAGATAAAATAAGTTGAGTTTTTTTCCTTCTATTTAATCCTCTGCGAATTCTGACAGTAAATGATGTAATAACAATTCTGAGAGATTTATTTGGTAATTCACTGATTTTGAATTTGTCATGTGATGTTATGAATGCTGCTCTGGGAAACTAATTCCTAGACAATAGTTTTTTGTTATCTTGAAATACATGACTAAATGAGACTGAATCTCACTCAGTAAGGCAGATAAAGACTTTCCTCAGGAAAAATATTTAACCTGAGTGTCCCAAGGCCCCCTGGTATGGGACTTTCTCTTTATTGGTGGAGATGAATTCCCTGCCCTGGGTCAGGGGCCTGGTGTGGTTGGCAAAAGGTAAGAGAGTTCCAGCATTGAACAGTCCCCAGTCAGAACTCTTAAGGCCAGTCCCCTTTCAGCACTCATCAAGCTTGGAGCCTTTCCATCTTGGCATTGCTGATTTTCTAACAGAGAAGAAAAGAAACCATAATCAAGGTATTATAGTTCATGGAGGAAAAGTGATAGAACACTGAAGTTCTCTAAGAATGAGCTCTGCTGTGTGGGGGTAAGGAGATGCTATTACAGAGCTCTGGTTTCATTGAGGTGAATAAACCCAGTTGTGGAAATTCCCTCCTTCAAAGTAGACAAATACTTTGCCTCTTAAGGTTTCAAAAGTATGTTGATTATTATCTCATGTGACTCTGACAAGTTTTTCTAGTAGCTGATTTTATGCCTATTTTATAAGTGAGGAAAATGAGGATGACAGTAGTTAAGTGACTTGTCCAGGGTTATACAATTAGTAAATAACTGAGACAGGATTTGAATTCAAGTCTTCCTTAATCTATTCTCTATCCCACCTAAGCATCTTATAGAAGAAAAGACATAAGTAAGGACAAAATCTGTCACTGATGTTCACATCCTGCTCACACATAAACATCTGTGAATATCTACTCTTACTAATATGTCAGAGAAATATTACCATTTCCTTTTTATGTCCAATATAAATACATTGTATAACTTATTCGTATCTCTGTTACATTTAAACTAAAGTGCTCTTTGTCTAAAATACATACAGATAAATTGAATATTTTATTTCTTTAAAAAATTGTCATCTTCTGTATTATATTGCCTAAAATTTTCTGAGTGTCTCCTTTTCTCCCTATCAGAAAGCCATCCTTTATAACAAGAAAAAAAAATTTCCAATTTTTAAAATTTTGAGCCTATTTTCCCTACTCTTTTCTCCCCATTCTTCCATTTTTTCTTCTTATTTTTTCATTAATAAGCCTTCCTTCCACTTCTTCTCTCAGAAATCCTCAATATACTTCATATTAACTAGTTTTCATTGACTATTTCTCTGTTCCTCAAGGGAAGTCACTCTGTTTTCAGTTCATTTACTTTTCCTCTTCCCCTTCATTTTTGAACTTCTATTCAAACCCATGGGAAACTTTCAGTTTTCAGTGTAGTCTTTATTATTAAGAAAATATCACTATATCACCAAGTTTTTTTTTTCCATTAATGCTTTGTATAATAGAAGAGAACACTCTGAGACTGTACCTTCATAAGGCATGTGTAATATGAGATGTGGCTTAGGAGGATTTTGCCTGTTCTGCTTCTCTCTGAAGCACGGTTTCCAGAATCCTTTACCATAACTGTTTATTTACTGCCATGAGGAATATCAAATAATGTGTTCTTAGTAGTGATACTTGGGAATTATGTACCCTTTTTTCGGGGGGGAGATGGGGGATGGATGGATTAGAATGTTATTTTGGACGGACACCCTGTTGTTTATAGTTTAGTCCATGAATCACTACAAAGGCTTTATTTTATCCACAGACAGAAGACAAGACAAAGAAACATCAGTTGACATTGTCAATAGAGGCCCAGACAACATGGCAGCAAGCTGATTCACCACCCATAGGGGCCATTCCCAGGCCTATCACCACAGGGCTGGGATCTGTCAGAACTGGGTAAGAGACAAATGCAGGGGCCACAGCAGTGGCAGGAGCTACACGTGAGACTATCAACCCACAGCCTGGAAATTTAAAAAACATCAATTCGAACTTCCAGAGACCAGGATGGCCGAGTGAACCCCAGCTGCTCCAAACCCCCCCCCCCCGACCCTGAAAACACAGAAATTATTGCCACAAAGCAAAATTTAAAAAATAAAGGCTTGGGAGTCCTAGAGGAAGGCTAAGTCCCTGCCTCAAAATGGGTAAAAAACAGATTGCATAGACAAAGATTCTAGAATCCTTTTATTGTGAGAGGGAAAAACCAAATTCAGAAGGAAACAGCACTGACTCCACACCTACAGCTAAAGCCTCAATAGGAGATATGAACTGGTCTCAAACACAGAAAGCATTCTTAGAAGAGCTCAAGAAGGACTTTGAAAACCAAATTAGAGAGCTAGAAGATAAAATAATTAATTTTTTAAAGTCAAAATTGCAAAAATAGAAAAACATTTCAATGAAGAAAGTATTTCCTTAAAAAGAAAAATGTGTAAACAAAAATGAAATCTGAACAAATGGAAAAAGGGCTTAAAAAACTAATAGGGGAAAATAATTCACTAAAAATTAGAATCAAGCAAGTTGAAGCTAATGACTCTATGAGTCACCAAGAATTAGTCAAACAAAACATCAAGAGTGAAAAATTAGAAAAAGAGGTAAAATATGTCAAAGGAAAAATAACTGACCTGGACAACAAATCCAGGAGAGATAATCTGAAAATCATTGGTCTACCAGAAAATCATGATGAAAAAATGAACCTGGACAACATTTTACAAGAGCTCATGAAGGAAAACTTCCCTGAGATCCTAGAACAAGACGGAAAAATCAATATTGTAAGAATCCACCAGACACCTCCTGAAAGAGATCCCAAATTGAAAACCCCATGAAATGTTGTAGCCAAATTCCAGAACTATCAGGTAAAGCAGAAAATACTACAAGCAGCCATAAATAAACAATTAAAACATCATGGAACTACAGTGAGGATCGCAAAGGATTTGGCACCTTCTACATTGAAAGATGGGATGGAATGGAATATGATATTTCCCATGCCAAAAGAGCTCGGGTTACAACAAAGGATCAGCTAACCAGTGAAAATGAGCATAACCTTTCAGGCAAGGAGATGGTCATTAAATGATATAAGGGACTTCCAGACCTTCCTGATGAAAAAGACAGATCTCAATGGAAAATTAAATCTCCAATTACAAGACTCGAGAGAGACATAGAGTTAAATAGGGAAAACACACTCACGCACGCGTGCACACACACACACACACACACAAATACACAAACAACTTGTTATTTAATAAGAGCAAACAGTTTATATCTCTATATGGGAAGTTGATAAATGTTAATATTGAGAATTGTATACTTAATGCAACATTTAAAAGGGATATAGATAAATAGAGGGTGTGGGTACAAATTAAAATGATGATAAAAACCTTATTAAGGGGTGCAAAGAAGAAGAGGAAAGAATGAGGCAGAAAAAATTAAATTATGTGACACAAAGACACATTAAATTATACTATAGTAGAGGGAAAGAACAGAGGGAGATGAACATTATATGAGCTTTACATTAATTCATTCTGCTGTAAGGAGGGAATAACATAATCAGTTAAGTATAGGACTTAATAAAAAAAGAGACATAAAACCTATCATAACAGAGGGATAGAAGGGTGCGAGAGGAGCATTGCATGAGATCTATTCTCGTCAATCTTGGTTCAATAATAAAATTAAATCTCCAATTACAAGACTCGAGAGAGACATAGAGTTATATTCATACTACGTTGAGTATAAAAATCTATCCTACATTACAGGCAGTAGGAGGGGGGAAGGGCTAAGAAAAGGTGGTGGTAATTAGAAGGGAGGGGAGAAATAGTAAGGGGGAAAGGTAGGAAAAGGGAGCTAGGCTGATAAGGAGAGAATACTGAGGGAGGAGGCAGTCAAAAGGAAAACTTTTAAGGAGGGAAAGGGAAAAGGGGAAAAATAAAAAATAAAAGCATAAACAAGGGATGAAATAGGATGGAGCAAAAGAAACAGACAGTAATCATAAGTATGAATGTGAATGGGATGAACTCTCCCATAAAACAGAGGCATACAGCAGGATGGATTAAAAACTATAATCCTGCAATATGCTGACTAAAAGAAACACATTTGAAATGGGGAGATACACACAGGGGAAAAATAAAAGGCTGAAGTAAAATATATTATGCCTCAGCTAAAGGGAAAAAGCAGGGGTAGCAATCCTTATCTCAGACAAAGCAAAAGCAAAAATAGATCTAATTAAAAGACATAAGGAAGGAAACTATATCCTACTAAAAGGCACCATTGAAAATGAAGCAATATCACTATTAAACATTTATGCACCAGTCAGTACATCACCCAGATTACTAAAGGAGAAGTTAAGGGAGTTAGAGGAAGAAATAGATAGCAAAATTTTACTAGTGGGGGACGTCAGTCTTTCCCTCTCTAAACATTATAAATCTAACCTCAAAATAAACAAGAAAGAAGTTAAGGAGGTAAATAGAATCTAAGAGAAGACAGATATGGTAGACCTCTGGAGAAAATTGAATAGGGATAAAAAGGAATATACATTTTTCTCAGTGCTACATGGCACATACACAAAAATTGACCATATACTGGGGTATAAAAACCTCACAATTCAGTGCAGAAAGGCAGAAATATTAAATGCAACCTTCTCAGATCATGATACAATAAAATGTATATGTAATAAAGGGCCAAGGAACAATAGACTAAAAAGTAATTGTAAACTAATTAATGTTATCCTAAAGAAAGAGTAGGTCAAACAAGAAATTATAGAAACAACTAGTAACTTTATTGAAGAGAATGACAATAATGAGACAAAATACCAAGATTCATGGGATGCAGCAAAAGCAGTTCTTAAGGGAAGTTTTATATCCCTGAATGCATAATAAATAAAATAGAGAAAATGGAGATTTATAAATTGGGCGTGCAACTGAAAAAGCTACACAATGAACAAATTGAAAATTCCCAATTAAATACTAAATTAGAAATAATGAAAACCAAAGAAGAGATTAATAAAATTGAATTTAAGGAAACTATTGAATTAATAAATAAAACTAAGAGCTGGTATTATGGAAACAAAATAAAACTAAGAGACCTTTAGACAGTGTGACTAAAGAAAAGAAAACCAAATTATGAGTATCAAAAATGAAAAGGGTAAATTTACCTCCAATGAAGAGGAAACTCAAACAATAATTAGGAATTATTTTGTCCAATTGCATGCAGATAAATTTAATAATATTGATGAAATGGATGAATATTTATATTAATATAAACTGTCCAGAATAACTGAAGATGAAATAAATTGCTTAAATAACCCCATCTCAGAAAAAGAAATTGAACAAGCCATCAAAAATTACCTAGGAAAAAATCTCCTGGGCCAGATGGATTTACTAGTGAATTCTACCAAACATTTAAAGAACAATTCATTCCAATACTTTACAAATTATTCGGGAAAATTGGAGGAGTCCTACCAAATTCTTTTTATGAAATATATATGGTACTGATACCTAATTCAGGAAGAGACAAAACAGAGAAAGAAAATTATAGACCAATTTCCCTCATGAATATAGATCCAAAAATTCTAAATAAAATATTAGCAAAATTACTATAATAACTTTATCATGGGAATAATACACTTTGATCAGGTAGGATTTACTCCAGGAATGCAAGAGTGGTTCAGTATCAGGAAAACCATCAGTATAATTGATCACATCAACAACAAAACTAGTAGAAACCATATGATTGACAAAATACAACATCCATTCCTATTAAAAACACTAGATAGTATAAGAATAAATGTAGCCTTCCTTAAAATTATAGGTAGTACGTGTCTAAAACCATAAGCAAGTAATATATGTAATGGGGATAAGCTAGAAGCATTTCCAATAAGATCAGGGGTGAAACAAAGATATGCACTATTACCCCTTTTATTCAATCTGGTATTAGAAATGTTGGCAATAGCAATAAGAAAAGAAAAAGAAATAGAAGGAATCAAATTAGGCAAAGAAGAGACTAAGCTATCACTTTGCAGATGATATGATGATATACTTAGAGAACCCTAGAGAATCAAGTGTAAAACTACTTGAGATGATAAACAAATTTGTCAAAGTTGTTGGATATAAAATAAAACCTCGGCATTCCTATACATCTTTAAAATAATCCAACAGCAAGAGATAGAAAAAGAAGTTCCATTTAAAGTTGCTGTAGACATTATAAAATATTTGGGAATCTACCTGCCAAAACAAACTCGGGACCTATATGAACACAATTATAAAACACTTTTCATAAAATAAAGTCCTGTCTAATTAACTGGGAAAACATCAGTTGCTCATGGCTGGATCAGGTTAATATAATAAAAGTGACAATTTTACCTAAAGTAAATTGTGTATGTATGTCCATACCCATCAATCTACCAAAAATTATTTTATAGAGCTAGAAAAAATAGTAATAAAATTCATTTGGAAGAACAAAATGTACAGAATATCGATTGAATTAATGAAAAGAAATGCAAGGGAAGGTGGCCTAGCCACACCACATTTTAATTTGTATTGTAAAGCAGCAGTCATCAAAACTACTTGGTACTGACTGAGTAACAGAGTAGTGGATCAATGGAATAGATTGGGTACACAAGAATCAGTAGCCAATGACTATAGTAATCTACTGTTTGATAAATCCAAAACCCAGTTTGTGGGATAATAACGCACTATTTGACAAAAACTGCTGGGAAAACTGGAACACAGTATGGCAGAAATTGGGCACAGACCAATATCTAACATGGTACACCAAAATAAAGTCAAAATGGGCGCATGATCTAGGCATAAAGATTGATACTGTAAGCAATCTGAGAGAGCAAGGGATAGTTTACCTCTCAGATCTATGGAGAGCGGAAGACTTCATGATGAAAGAAGAGTTAGAGAGCATTATAAAATGTAAAATGGATAATTTTGATTATGTTAAATTGGAAAGCTTCTGTACAAATAAAGCCAATGTAGCCATGATTAAGAGAGAAGTGGAAAATTGGGAAAGAATTTTTACAACCAATTTCTCTAATAAAGGCCTCATTTCTAAAATATACAAAAAATTGAGTCAAATCCATAATAATACAAGTCACTCCCTAAATGATAAATGGTCAAAGGATATGAACAGGCAGTTTTCAGAAGAAGAAATTAAAGATATCTACAAACATATGAAAAATGTTCTAAAAAACTAGTGATTAGAGCAATGCAAATCAAAACAATTCTGATGTACTACATCTCACCAGTCAGATTGGCTAAGATGACAAAACAGTTAAATAATAAATGCTGGAGAGAATGTGGAAAAATTGGAACACTAATGCACTGTTGGTGGAGTTGTGAACTGATCCAACCATTCTGGAGAGCAACCTGTTACTATGCCCAAAGAACAATAAATAAGTTCATACCGTTTGAACCAGCAATACTACATCTAAGGTTATATCCCAAAGAGATCAGAGAAGTGGGAGGAGGACACATATGTTCAAAAATATTTATAGCAGCTCTTTTTGTGGTGGCAAAGAATTGGAAATCAAGGGGATGCCCATCAATTGGGGAATGGCGAAACAAGTTGTAGTATATGAATGTAATGGAATACTACTGTGCTATAAGAAATAATACTTCATAATAACCTGGAGAGACTTATATAAACTAATGCTGAGTGAGAAGAGCAGAAATAGGACAGACTATATGAGTGACAACTAAGTTCCATAGACTGGGCTCCTCTCAGCAATGTAAGGTTATAAGACAACTCCAAAAGACTCATGATCAAAAGAGATATCCACCTCCCGAGGAAGAGATGCAGAATCTGAATGCAGATTGAAACAAACTACTTGGTCTTTTTCTTTTTATTGTTTTGTTTTGTTTCCTCTTTCCCACTGATCATTCCATTGGTTATAATCCTTCTTTACAACCTGACTAATGATTAATGTGAAGATATTTATAGATCCTATTTGAATGTATGCCATTATGATGGGGGATGAGGGGGGAAGAAGAGGAAGGTTGAGAAAGTTTGAAACTCAAGGGATTGTGGAACTGAATGTTGCAAAGTAAAAATAAATAAACAACTTATTTTAAAATTAAAAAAAGAAACATCAGTTGACTCAGGGAAGAATTTTCTATGAGGTGAGTTTCTATATAAACTGCACTTCACAGTGGTTATTATAGTATAAAGAAAATACATGTCATGCTGAATTCACAACTGATTAACCACAACTGTTCTAGCACTGGCCTATGGTAACTTTGTTACATTTTGAAGATGAGACTGTGATTCCCTAATCTGACTTTGTGTCATCAGCCTCAGGGGTCCAATACTAAAATTTGGGATAAGAAAAGGCAAATATCACTTTCCGTGATATGTTAACACAATGAAATAAATAAGGGCTCCTCTCCCTAACAGTCAATTTTTCTTTCCTAATCTAACAAAATGTACTATGTATTGCAATAGCTGTAAAGGTCCTTAATTGTAAAGACATGAAGCCATAAACAAAACAAAACAAAACAAAAAAACCAACCTTAATCTGAGTTTTGGGGACCTGCGAAGATTGAAGAATCTTGCAACTAAGTGGATACTTTTGTAGAAACAAGAGTTGATGATTGGTTATGTCTTTATGTAGAAAAGGGCGGAGTAGAAACAGCTCTTCCAAGCCTCTCTGCCCCCAGATTCCCCACAAACTATGTAAAAAAGGACTGGGAACAACTTCTGGAGCCCCAGCACCCACAGAAAGACACAGAGAAACTAACCTCCCGCTGAGGACAGCCCAGCAGCCCTGCAGGAAGGACCAGCTCAGCGGTCTGGGAGCTGGCAGCGCACAGAGCGCAGAGCGCAGGAGCCGAGCCGAGCCAAGCCCAGGTCCGCGTGAGCCGAGGTTTTAGCTCCAGGGCGGCAGGGCCAGCAGCCGGCTGGAGGAACCCCAGAAAACCAGGAGCTGTGGCGATTCCAGAATTATCAACATAGACATGCCTAGGACAAAGTAAGAGGTTAGTGTCCTATGGATTTTGGGGCCTGTATTTGGGGAATGCGTCAGCTCCCTCCCCTGGGGGCTAGAAGCCGCTGAGGAGACACGCCATTTTGTAGTTTTCAGAGGCAGGTCTGGCTCCCAGCCTACAAATCGTGGGGAGATCCAGCGATCAGTCTTGGGGGGTAATCGCTCTTGCTTTAACCTCCCTGGATCTGGATTGTGATCTAGGGTGGAAGTTGTGGGTGGGTTTACAGCTTGCCAGAAACGGAAGTTGCCCCCCACACGTTCGGGACGAAAATTCCTCTAGCTGGCCTTAAAGCCATAGTGTGGCAACAAGCCCAAAAGTCAAGCAATTAAGTGGCAACATGCCAAGGCAAAGGAAACAGAAAAATGCAACCCTAGACTCCTATTTTGGGGGCATAGAGCGGGAAAAGGACTGTGAGGTCAGAAGTCTTGCTCCAAAAGCCCCAGGGGAAAACATGAACGGGTTGCAGGCCATAGAGGACCTTAAGAAGGACTTTAAAAATCAAATAAGAGAAGTGGAGGAAAAATTAGAAAGAGAAATGAGAAGGATGCAGGAAAAGTATGAAATGAGGGTCAACAGCCTGACTGAGGAAAACAACACCTTAAAAAATAGACTAGCTCAAATGGCAAAGGAGGCCCAAAAGGGCAATGAGGAGAAGAATGCCTTAAAAAGTCGAATTTGCCAGATGGAAAAAGAATCTCAAAAGTTCACTGAGGAGATTCATTCCTTCAGAGTTAGACTGGAGCAAATGGAAGCTAGTGACTTTATGAGAAATCAAGATGCTGTTAAGCAGATCCAAACAAACGAAGATTAGAAGGCAATGTGAAATATCTCATGGGAAAAACCACTGACCTGGAGAATAGATCCAGGAGAGATAATTTAAAAATTATTGGACTACCTGAAAGCCATGATCAAGGAAAGAACCTAGAAATCACCCTTCAAGAAATTCTCAAGGAAAACTGCCCTGATGTTTTAGATCCAGAGGGCAAAATAGAGGTTGAAAGAATCCACCGATCACCTCCTGAAAAAGATCCCAAAAAGAAAACTCCCAGAAATATTATAGCCAGGTTCCAGAATCCCCAGATCAAGGAGAAAATACTCCAAGCAGCCAGGAAGAAACAATTTCAATATTGTGGAAACACAATCAGAATAGCCCAGGACCTGGCGGCTTCTACACTGAGGGATCGAAGGGCATGGAATATGATATTCCAGAGGGCAAAAGAACTGGGAATGAACCCACGGGTCACCTACCCAGCAAAACTGAGTATTTTGTTTCAGGGGAAAATATGGTCATTCAGTGGAATAGAGGACTTTCAAGCATTCTTGAGGAAAAAACCAGAATTGAATAGAAAATTTGACATCCAGACATAAGAAGGAAGAGATGCCTGAGAAGGTAATCAGGGAAAAGAAATCAAAAGGAACTTATCAAAGTTGAACTATTTACATTCCTATATGGAAAAGCAATAACTGTGACTGATGATATCTTTCTCACTATGAAAATAATGGAAGAAGGGGGTGTGGTCATATGAATACATATGTGAATGTGTGTGTATATGGTTACAGTTATATGGATAGAGGGCATAGGTTGAATTTGTTGGGAAGGGAGAATACTCAAGGGATGAAATTATGAGGTGAGAGAGGAAAGTGGCAAGAGGAGATGGGGAGATACAGGGTAGGATAAAATATCCCATGTAGAAGAAGCAAGGGGAAGTGGTTGCAAAGGAGGGGGAGAATAAGGAAGGCTAAAAAGACAAAACCACATTCCCATTGAATTTGGTTCAGGGAGAAAATGACATACATACTAAATGGGATATCTCAACCTGCAGCAGGATAGGGGGAAAGGGGATGAGAGGAGGGATGATGGATGGGAGGGCATCCTTGGGGGGAGGGGAGGTTGGAAGTACCCACTATAGAAGAGGGACAGGATCATGTAGGGAATGGACCAGGTGGGGGGTGGGATGAGTGGGAGGGAATTATAAGCAGCCTTGTACAATATATCTACTATGATAATGTTTTGCATAGCTAGACATGTACAACATATACTGAATTACTTATCTCCCAAGAAGGAATGGGTGACAAGGGAGGAAGGAAATGGATCTGAAATTCAAGGTCCTAACATTAAATGTTTCAAATATATATAAATACTATTATTAATACTCTTTTGCTTGTAATTGGGAGATAAGATGTGCAGGCATTGGGACACAAAGATTCACCTTCCTCTAATGGAAAAGTAGATGGGGGTATGGGAGAAGGTATGGGAGAGAGCAGATTGGAGGAAGCGATATCTTGTGGGACTGCTATTCTGGGAGGTTGGGTAGGGGAATAATGGGGGGAAAATGATTGTAACTCAAAATCTGGCGGAAATGAATGATGTAAAACAGAAGTTAATAAAGCATTTGTTTAAAAAAAAAGAAAAGGATAAAAAGCTATCATGCAAATAAGTAGATAGAAATATTAGTGATTCGGTGAGCCCAAATCTCCTCTTGCTATAGAAAAGAAATTTCTGGCTAATCTGGTAGCATGTAAATTCCTTGAGAAATGGTACTTATAAATGTTGTTCTTTTTCTTTTTATTTCTCAGAATCTAGCACAATGCCTAGCACATACTAGGCATTTAATAAATACTCATTGAATTGAATCAAATTGGCTGTTTCTAAGTAAAGCAAACTTGACTAAAGGGGGGAAAATGGAATTATGCTAGAGAGCACTTTTTCTTTATTCTTCTTTAGTAGAATGGGTTAACAGCAACTTTCCTAGACAAGAAGATGGTATCACTCTCTTGAAATAATATTGAAATAATGAGACAAAATCAAATGAACAAAAACTTCTGACCTTCATTTTCTTGATCTTTTATTCCTATTGTTGGTAGGAAGATAATTACAAGAGTTCAAATTTGGAATGAAACCAAAGATATTTCTTAAAGTGATTTTTCATCACAGAATTCCATAGAATCTCCAAAGAGATTCTAAATTTCTCATAACTTGCACCTGATTATTATCAATTCTTTCTCCCAGGCCAGAGTTGGAAAGGAATAGAAAGCATGAATTGTATGTTGGGAACATAATAATAATAATAATAATAATAATATACAGATAATTGACTAGTTGGAGTAAAGTTTAAAATTAGCATTAAATGAGAAGAAATTATAGATATGTAGACATCCAGGAAATGACAACAGCTACACCCTGACCTATTTGAATAAGCTATTTTCTCTTGAAAATAAAAATTCAATAAAAATAATGGTGTTTAAAAATCATCACCATTTCCTAAATGTTTTTTTAAAAGTATATAAAATAGCTGTTACAGTAAGGAAGGAAAGAGAATCCAGAAACCATCTCAGAAAGTATATTCCTGATTTCTTTGTCAGATAGAGAGATGAAGCAGTAAGGACAACACTGGTTTAGAGTATAAGCTTAGTTGCAAAAATATTACATAGAGGATAGCAGAAGAGTATGAGCAGTAACACCTTATAAAACTGAAGAAAAAAAGCAATGAAAGAGAAGGGAAAAAAACAACAAAAAACAGAGACTGTGATAAAGCAATATAGTAGAAAAAGGGCTGGTTTTGGAGACAGAGAACCTAGGCATGAACATTAGCATTTCCTATGTGACATTGATCAAGTCACATAGACTCTTTAGGTGTCGCTTCCCTTTTCTGGAAAGTAAAATTGGACAATGTAATGTCTAAGGTTGCTTCTAGCTCTATATTTATTTTTGAATGAATTCAGATCTTTTCAGAAAAATATATACTTTCAGCAAATGCTTTTAAAAGCCCATTTGTGAGCAATTTAAATTAATCAAAATATAACTCCTACTAGAAAAATTTGATGGTTTCCTTTAGGCTATTTTGTTGATTCAATTTCATCTTTGAAATGATGGATTTTCTCATTTACCTACTTCTATTCCATTTCCCTTACATAGTCAGGTTTTAGAAATCTCTTTGTTGCTTTCCAAGCTTCCTTTCTTTATGAGAAGAAGTAGAATATGATTCTCAAATACTTTATTCACGTTTGCCTCAGGCACTAAATCCACCTGCTTGTTCCAGGAATAGAATTAAAAAACGCATGCACTAGCTTGAAGCTTATGTTTCAACCTTGCTTTTGAATAAGACTATCATAGGGGTAAAGTTATCATTACTGTATGATTTACCCTTTTTGTTTCTTTTAGGCATTCCTAGGTGTTCTAAAGTAATACCTTTCAAAGTATTAAAAAAATCTAAAAACTCTATAGATCCTGGTTAAAGATGCCTATGTACCTCAAATATTATTTCCCACAATAAGGACCAGTCTTAGAGGTAGGGATTATTGATAGCCAAAAGGAGAGCAAAATAATATTTTTGGACCCCAAATGGGTCAGAGAAGTGAGATATGACTAGAAAATGACAACAAACAATAAACAGAAGGTTGGAATCCATATCCCATAAGATGGCTTCAAGCTTTAATCTATGATTCTGATTTAAACTTACATAAACTAAAGCAGAGCCAAGAAAACCTGAATTTAAATATTACTTATGAAATATATTGTGACCATGGACACCTCATGACACATCCAGCTCTTCCTGATCTCATTTGGGGTCTTCTTGGCTGAGATAATGGTGTGGTTTGCTATTTGCTTCTCCAGTTCATTTTACTGATGAGGTACTGAGACAAACAGGCTTATGTGACTTGACCCAAATCACAAGCTAGTAAGTGTCTAAGGTTAGAATTGAACTTGGGAAGATGAATCTTCCTGACTTCAGGTAAAGCACTCTACCCACTGGACCACCACCCAGTGCTCTATCCATAGAGGTTCCCAAACTCATTTGGTCTATTGACCCCTTATTAAAAAAAATTACTAAGTGCTCCCCCCCCCCCAGTGTCAGCAGTAGGGAATTTATGGTCTCCAGACCACATGTGGCTATCTAGGTCTTCAAGGGCAGTCTTCTGACAGAATTCAAACTTCACAGAATAAACCTCCTTAAAAGAAGGATTTGTTCTATAAAACTTGGACACACTGCACCCAAGGACCTAGAAGACCACATGTGGTCAGGAGTTAACCACTGTGTTAGGTTTACCATTACTTTTATTCAATGCCCCTAATTGCACCCAAGGCAACAACCCCCTGGATCATTCCCCTACTCCACAGGAGGCAGTATTGCCCACTCTGGGAACCTATGTAAGCTATGAGATCCTTGCAAACATGGGCTATACTTTGCCTCTTTTTGTATTATAAATATATACAATGCATTTAGCACAGTGCATTGGCACTTAGGTGCTTAACAAATACTTAGTGATTAACTGACTAAATTTCACTATGTGACTTTGCCTCTCCTCTGACTGGAAAATTGCTGTTGATAGATAATAAGCTATCTCTGTAATTGAGCAGAAGATCAGGCCAGATTTGAAAGGATGCAAAGTGTTTTCGATGATTTCAAACTGCACAACACTATAATAGCCCATCTCTTTAAAGTCCCTTGATATTAACTTATAGTTCATTGTTGTTCAATTGTTCAGTCATGCCCAAATCTTCATGACCATGATGACCATAACAAGCCAATGCTGTCTATAGGATTTTCTTGATAAAGATATTAAACAGGTTTGCCATTTCCTTCTCGAGTAGATTAAGGTAAACAGAGGTTAAGTGACTTGCTCAGGCTCACATAGTTAATAAATATATGAGATTGGATTTTAACACAGGTCTTCCTGACTCTAGGCATGATGCTTTATCCACTGACGCACCTAACTGTCTCTGTCATATAGCTACCAACTATATAATAATGATATGATAAATATAACAAATAACTAAAATGACAAATAAAAGATATTAGAAAGATGTAGGGCAGGGAGAAACAGCCCTCATATAGTTATCACTGAAGACATTCATAAACAACAACAACCCCAAAAATCATTAAGGAAATTTGATATGAGAGAAGCAGCATCCTAAAAATAAGAGATAGCAAATTAACAACATGAGTGGCATATGGATACCGTTTTCAAAATACTAAAAAAAAAAAGCAAGGAAAAGACCTCCAGAGACCTAAATATCGTATCTTCTCTATGGGAAAGTTTTAAGAAATTCCGACATGTAGTAGAGAAGTTGCCATCTGTATTGGTGAATTAATTCATTAGACTAACAAAAACACAAATACTACAAAATACAAAGACTACCACATACTTCTTTTTCTCTTCCAAGTCTGGAGTCACCATTTTAAATAGTTAATTATTCTAATTTTGTTATTTTTAATTTTTCCCACTATGCATGGCCTACTTGTATCTCTGCATAGGAATATGCTTATACTTACTATTGCAATGAAAGCTGGAAAAGGCTAATGATGCTGCAAAAATACACAAAAATAAAAACATCCTTGTAAAAGTCTCCAAGTGACTCAGAATTGACTGACTACTCGTGGCTTGATAAAACTCAAAACTATAGCATTTGTCCTCGACAGGTTAATACTTTCCCTGGGTAATTAGTGAGGAAAATTCCAAAGGATTATGATCAGTCAGAAGGCATTCATGCTTGACTAATGAGGTACTTAATAACCTTGTAAATGCTGCAAAGTACCAACTAACAAATCCCATTATAATTTTTTAACTGTGTGTTCACCATTTTCCTTGTCCCTTGCTACATACAAATTTTGAGAAAACTTGGATGGGAAAAATATATATCCAAAAGAATAGCTTAGGAAAACCTTATAAAAATAATGGTTTTTCTAGAGGTGATTCTGTAATCTCAGGAATAGATGAGTCTATTATTGATCCTGCCAATTATACATAAAAAAACAAAATGTCTGATAATGCACATTATCTATTTGAACTAGGATTAGTGGCTCACGCCATAAGGATAGTTTGCTTTGTTAACTAAAGATTTGTTTTTGGAGTAAATAGATCCAAATGGCATTTAAAAAGTAGAAAGTCTTGCAGAGACTTTTCATTAGGGCTGCATTTTTTGAAGACTGTGAGACATTTTGATTCATTTTCTAAAAAAATTAAAAAGGCAAAAAAAAATTCATTCAAGTCTGTCAAGTCTCTGAAGCTTTAGTTTTCATATGCATTTTAAAAGAAGGCGACAGGAACCTTAGTTGTTTAGATGATTAATGAGGGAAGTGTGAGCACTGAAGCATAGAAAGGAGTTATACTTATGGATATGCCTAACTGGCAGATTATGGGGCATTATAAAATGACCTAGCTTTGGAAAAAGAAGTCACACACACATACAAAAAAGATAATATAAATTTATTATAAAACAAAATCCCTCTTCCCCCAAAGAGAATTTCAGCACCCTCCATGCCAATTATCCAGATAATTCTATTGCTTAAAATATGCATAAGGAATCAAGGACAAAGAAATGAAAATAATTTTAAAAATTTAAAAATCACTGAGTATAGAAACATTTATGGATCACTTTGGCAGATTTTTGTTTTTGTTAATGTAATGTTTTGTTAGCCCCAGATTGTCTCACCCAGCTGGGAGCTACATCTGCTATTATGTCTGGGTTTAGCTCCACAGTACAAGATCTACCTCCCAGGATAAGCTCATCACTTCTAATCTCATCATCATGCTGCTAACTCAATCCTTGACTAACACCACCCTTCTCAGTCCCTTCTCCTCTCTGATTGAAGAGTTAGAGTGCCAAACTCCTCTCAAAAATATTCTTTACAAAGAGCAGAAATTAGATTTTCAACTCACTCCAATTTGTATTGCTGCCCTCCTTGGTTTCACCTTTACTGAATAAGATGCCCCTGCACAGGACATTCCCCAATGTTCCCCATTCCTCCCTTCTTCTACTTGCTGTCTTCCTCAATTAGACTATAAGCTCCTAGAGGAGGGCACTGTCTTCCTCTTTTGGTATTATTTATATCTGTTTAGCACAGTGCCTGGCACAGAGAAGTTGCTTAATAAATATTTATTGTCTTCACATACACAAAAATAGATTAAAATGATAAAATTAGAGTAGTTTCATATAAATTGGTCATTAAACCCTATAAATTTAAAGAAAAAAATAGGATTACAGATGCCCAAAAGAGTCACTTCTGAACAGACAAAATATACATTGTATTTTTGCATATTTTTGAGGGGGAAGGGAAGGTAAAATGGAGAGGAAGGAATTCTGGCCTCAATAAAAATAACAACAATGGCAACAGCAATGATAATTAGTATTTCTATCATGACTGGAATGTTTAGAATGAATGTACCAGCATCATGATATTCACAGCACTCATGGTGGGTATTAATATGCTGATGTAGTTGTGAATCACAAAATGTAGCAAACACCCACATTCCCAAGTCTTCAAAACAAAAGAAGATCCCTCAAGCAAGAAACCTCCTCTCCCCACTCACAGTAGCTCCTCAGCCTCCACACTACTCACTCAGAGTAGTTCCAGATTCCAGAAGGCCCTATTCCCATCATTTCTGGCTGGCTCTCAGAAGTTCCCAGTAGCCCTAGCAGGCTCTCAGAAGTTCTCAGCAATGCTCAGAAGAAGTTCTTGCTCTCTAGCTTGGGCTTTTCGTTATATATGGTATTAGCTCCTCCCTATTCCACCCCATCTTGTTATATCAGCAAGTTCATCCCACTGTGGGATTCACAAGTTCTGGATCATAATACTTGACACAATCATGAACTTGAAATACTGTGCCAAGTACCTATTTGCTTGCCAATACAAGGGGCATGGAAGATCTTCAAATCCCATCACCATTACAAGGAAAGAGGGGGATATTAGGTAAATAATTTCTTGCAGGATAAAAATTGAAAAATTGAAAATGCAAAAAAAAGAAAAAAGAAAAACTCAGGATGAAGTGTTCTCTTTCTCTCATTGTCCCATATTCCTCCAGCCTTGTTCTTCACAATTAAAATATAATGAATTTCTTAGACTGCAGATTAGTAACCCACATTTTCTTTCTTTTAAATCTACATATAATTAAACTAACAAATTAGATACAATAAATAGACAAAGTTTGCGTAACAATTTTAAAAAAGGCAAATAAAAGTCCTAATGCCAGAAAGTGATAATGAAAATGGTAATTATTGAGACATGATGGGATAAAAACCTAGGATTGTACCATCATGCTAAATTGGCCCATCATATGGGAAAGAAAAAAGGATAAGTAAAATGAGGTGGGGATATTTAACATTGTATATCATGAAGATATACTAATGTAAGGAAGGAGAGAAAAGAGAAAGGGAACCTTGAGGGAGTATTTGGATGGAATTCAAAGGAGGAAGCATCATTTTCTCTTTGAAGTATACTACAGATGACCTGGATAGAAAGAAGAAATAGATGAGTTTGAGAGATGGATCACAAACTTACCAATACAGCATGATATGTTGGGTTTGGGGAGACAAGATGTAGACAACTGTTAGAGCAGTCTCTTTACCAAAAGTAGAGGAGCTAAAGATGGAGGAAGCAACAAAGGAAAACCCTATTTTGCATCCGCTTGTCACAAATGGAGAAAATGTTTGCTATGGTGAAAATGATGGGAACTTGGTTGGGGGTGGGATAGAAGAAGTTACCATTACATTCGAGAAGGAGAAAAAAACGGGTCACATGCCCTGGATTTCAGAAAGCATATTTCAGTGATTAAAAAATTATGAGGGCAGAGTCAAGATGGTGGAGTAGTAACAGAGCTACTGTGCAGCCCCAGCTCCCACCTTCCCCAATTCATGTAAAAGGGGACTATGAACAAACTTTGGAGTTACAGAACCCCCCAAATGACACAAAGAAGCTAAATTCCTGCTGAGAACATCCTGGAAGGCTGGCAGGTAACAGCCAGCACAGCACTCTGGGAGGAGACCACAGCCCTACATGAGCCAGAGGTTTTAGCCCCGGGTCGGCCTGAACAACTGCCAGCTTGAGGGACTCCAGAACACCAGCAGCTGTGGCTTTTTCCAGAATTATCAATACATAGATGTTAAGGACAAAGTGAGATGTCAGTGTATTATGGACATTAGTTGGGAGTGTGATAGCCTTTTCCCCCTCAGGGAGAGAAGCCTCTGAGGAGCTGGGACACAGCCAACACCACATGCTCCTGGCCTGCAGACTGTGGGAGGACCAAGCTACCAGTCTGAGGGGTGATCACTCTTGCTTTAACCTTCTTTGTTCTGGATTACAGTCTCGGGTGGAGGTCCTGGGTTGTGTGACCAGCTTGCCAGAGCATGTGGGGGCTTCAGAGAGGGCAGCCAACTGATACCTCCAGCAGGTGAGAAAACCCCACTGTTTGGGAGGAAAGCTCCCCTGTTTAGTGGCATAGTCCTGCTGTGGCAATAAGCCCAGTAGTCAAGTAATTGAGTGGCATCATGACAAGGCAAAGGAAACAAAACAAACAGAAGAATCCAACATTAGGCTCCTTTTTGGGTGACAAAAAGGATCAAAGCATGGAACAGGAGGAAGACAGTGAAGTCAGAACTCCTGCACCAAAAGCTTCAAAAGCAAATATGAGCTGGTCACAGGCCATAGAGGACCTTAAGAAGCAGATAAGAGAAGTGGAGGAAAAATTGGGAAGAGAAATGAAAATAATGCAGGCAAATTATGAAATAAGAGTCAGCCTCCTGACTGAGGTGAATAACACCTTAAAAAAATAGACTAACTCAAATGGCAAAAGAGGCTCAAAAAGGCAATGAGAAGAATAATGGCTTAAAAGACTAACTGGCAAGATGGAAAAAGAATCACAAAAGCTCACAGAGGAGAATCATTCCTTCAGAATTATACTAGAGCAAATGGAAGCTAGTAACTTTATGTGAAATCAATTTTCTATTAAGCAGATCCAAACAAATGAAAGAATAGAAGGCAATGTGAACTCTCTCATGGGAAAAACCACTGACCAGGAAAATAGATCCAGGAGAGATAATTTAAAAATTATTGGACTACCTAAAAGCCATGACCAAAGAAAGAACCTAGAAATCATCCTTCAAGAAATTCTCAAGGAAAATTGCCCTGATGTTTTAGAGCCAGAGGGCAAAATAAATGTTGAAAGAGTCCACTGATCACATCCTGAAAAAGATCCCAAAAAGAAAACTCCAAAGAATATTATAGCCAGTTTCCAGAGGTCCCAGATCAAGGAGAGAATATTACAAGCAGCCTGGAAGAAACAATTTCAATATTGTGGAAACACAAACAGGATAACACAGGATCTGGAAGCTTCTACAATGAGGAATTAAAGGGCCTAGAATATGATATTCCGGAGGTCAAAGGAACTAGGATTAAAACCAAGAATCACCTACCCAGCAAAACTGAGTATCATGTTTCAGGGAGAAATATGGTCATTCAGTGGAATAGAGGACTTTCAAGTATTCTTGAAGAAACAACCAGAGTTGAATAGTAAATATGACATTCAGATATAAGAAGCAAAAGAAACATGAGAAGATAAACAGGGAAAAGAAACCATAAGGAACTTCTCAAAATTGAATTATTTACATTCCTACATGGAAAAATAATACTTGTAACTGACGAAACTTTTCTTAGTATGAAAATAGTTGAAGGGAATATAAATATGTATATGTATATATATATATATATATATATTCTATATCAGAGGGTATATGGGAGTATGAATCCATATGTGAATGTGTGTATATATGTATACAGGTGTACATAGATAAAGGGCACAGGACCAAGTTAATAGGAAGGCATGATACTTAAAAGGTGAAAATTAGAGGTGAGAGAGGAATATATTGAGAGGAGATGGGGAGAAACAAAATGGGGTAAACTATCTCTTATAAAAGAGGCAAAGCCAAATGGTTACAGTGGAGGGGAAGAACAGGAAGTTATTTGCATTGACTTTGTCTCAGGGAGTGAATGACATACACACTAAATAGGGTATCTTATCCTACAGGAGAGTAGGGGGGAAGGGGATGAGAAGGGGGATGATGGAAGGGAGGGCAGGCTGGGAAGAGGGAAGTTGGAAGCACCCACTTTTAAAAAGGGACAGGACTAAATAGAGACTAGAACAAGTGGGAAGTAGGATAGGAGGGGGGAAATATAATCAGTCTTTTACAATATATCTACTATGGTAATATTTTGCATCAGTGACTCATGTACAACCTATATTGAATTTCTTATCTTCCCAGTAAGGGTGGGTGACAAGGGAGGAAAAGAATGAATCTGGAATTAAAGTTTTAAAATCAAATATTATATATATATATATATATATATATATATATATATATATATATATATATATATATATATATGTATATATATATGTATATATGTATATATATGTATGTATATATATACATAATATTATTAATACTGTTTTACATGTAATTAGGAAATAAGGTATACAGGCACTAGGGCATAGAGATCCACCATACCCTACTGGAAAAGTTGAAGGAGGTATAGGGGAAAATGTGGGAGAGAGCAGATTGGAGGAGGAGATATCCTGTGGGATAGCTATTTTGGGGATGTGGGTTGGGGAAAAATGGGGAGAAAATTTGTAACTCAAAATCTGGTGGAACTGAATGATGTAAACCAGAAGTTAATAAAGCATTTGAAAGAAAAAAAAAAGAAGACAGCTAATAAAAAATGATATGTGGCATCTCATTGAATAAAATGTTTCAAGGGACATCAGTTCAAGACATATGGAAGATAATAAAGAATGACAATCTTAAGACACAAAGGAAAGCAATCCAAATCATGAGGAAAGAATGAGATTTGCCAAGAGGCCAATATGAATCCACAGAGAACTCACAAAATAATTCTGATTCTTAAGAGTATGGAAGATGCAAACATAAATAGGTGGTGCAGTCCTATGAAAAATACTATTGGGATGCTAAAATTCAGAATAAGTTATGTTTGGTGAAGAAAACAGAAAGACATTTACTTTAGTTATATTAGAAGGGAAAAAATAGAAGGGTCAAAGAGTGGATCAGGCCTTTACCTGGGCTAGGTGGGACAATGATAACTCATGAGAGAAATCAAAGCCCACTAGTTCTTCTTTATTTATGTTTTCAAGAAAAAGAAAAATGGCCTTTACATTGGACTGATAGAACAAAAATAATCAGAAAGGATACGAAAAATGAGTGAACAGATAGCAAGAGAGCACTTAGTTGCTTTTATGAATTCAAATAACCTGGCCTAAAGAGTTACATATACAGATCCTGAAGAAACCGGCAAGTATGATTGCTAAGCCACTGCCAATGATGTTTGAAAGAAAGATCATGGACAATGAGAAGGTGTCACAGGATTGGAGAAAAACAGATATGGTTCCAGTTTCCAAAAGAGGGAAGGGAATGGTTTGCATACTATACATCATTGGTTTCATCATGACTCTTTGAAAAATTATATAAGGGAATATTAAAGAAATAGCAAATATCTAGTAAGGGAAAGAAAGATTAGAAAGAGCCAGCACAACTTCATCCAGACAAGTCATGCTGTATTCATTTCTCAGAATATTACCAGTTAGAAGAAGAAAATGACATGGAATTTCTTTATCCAGATTGAAGTAAATATTTTATTAATAATAGATAATACTTACAGAAACTGATATCTAAATAGCACTTTAATGTTTTCTACTTCTATGAAGTCAAGGAAAAATGGTTTCAACTGAATCAATACTGTATGCTTTCTGAATATCCTTTACATACTATAGTTTTCTCAATAATTGACTCATTTTATCTGGGTGTTAAATCATTTAAATTTCCTGCTATTTTTCTCCCTCTGTATTCACAGAGCGCCATATCATATAACAAAGATCTTTTTTTTTTCAAAAGGAGGAGGAAAATAAATAAGCAGAAAAATACACAGGTTAAAAAAATCTGAACATTTATATACATATATTTCACATGTTTCATATTCATATGTATGCATCTGTATGTGCATGTGTGTTTATCATGCAAGAAACCTCCATTTCTGGAAAGAAGTCAAGGGGAGGTGTCAACATGTATTTTATTTTAGGGTAATATTTTTTTCAGAATATTGCAACATTCTATGGTTGTTCTTTCCATTTACATTGCTGTAGTTGTATATTTTGTTTATTCATATATTATTACTTCACACTTCATCAGTTGATATGTCTTTCCATGACTCTCTATATTCATAAGGTTCATTTTTTGTCATAGGACAATAATATTCCATGACATTCATGTAGCACAACTCATTTCACAATCCATCAATCGATGTGATATTTGTTTCTAGGTCTAAAGTCATAAAAAGTTATACTATATTTTGTTTTATATGTAATCTTTCATTTTTTAATGACCTTTTTGTGCATGCCCATTTAGTCACTCTATTTGCATAACTTCACACTTTTTCACAATGGTTATAATGTTTCATAGCTCCAATAACACTATACTAGTATGCCAATCTTCCCCAAGCCTCTCCAATACTGACTATTCCCAACTTTTGTCATCTTTTCCAATTTGCAGGGTATAAAGTAAAACCTGAAATTGTTTATGTTCACATTTATAGTATTTGGAAAGTTATTTTATTTGGTTGAGAGTCTGTAATTTTTCTTTTGAGTTTTGTTTATTTCCTTTGACCAATTATCTCTTAAGGAGTGATTTACATGTTGTTAAGACCTCTTTATTTGTAGATGTTGGATGGTTAATTACTCTCTAGTATTTACAGTCAAAAATACCCCCTCACTTTCTTCAACTTTTCTCTTATTATTTGGCTTGGTCACCCCTTTTGCTTTTAATATGATCTACTGAAATATATATGTATACATACATTTCTCAATCTTCTTCACTGTTTTACTTCCTGGTCTCTTTGAAGCATGGAAGTGACCCTGGATGGAGTTTTATGACTTAGAATTAACATGCACAAATGAAGCACTCAATATCGTTTCCCACAAAATAATTCTCCTTTCACTCTTGCCTATTTCTTGTGAAAGTAATAATATCTTTCTGGTCTCTGACATTTACAACATCAGTGATACTCTTGACTCTTGTCTCTCATTCACCATATTTTGCCAGGTGCTAAACATTTTTGTTTCTATCTCCAAATTTTTTAGAGCCTGAAAAAAATTTGAAAGACTAAATGAGCATCAAATTAATCACACCCCTAGTACGGTCCTCCCAATGCACCGATAGGAAGCAGTATAATGTAGGAGAAAGTGTGATAGATTTATTGTCCAAGAGTCTTAGACAAGACTTTTACCTCTGACTTTTACTCTCAGTTACTGTGGGCAGGTCATTTAACCAGTCTGAGACACAGTTTCTTCTTTAGATAATAAATAGGATGACAATATCTATTAATGAAAATCACAGGGCTGCTGAAACTTAAAATAGATGACATATGCAAAACAAAAACTACTGTTACTTACTGTAGCCTCCCTTAAGGCACTTCTGTTTTACCCACTCTACCATGAAATATAGGTGCTGATTTTGCCTTCCCTGGGTTAGTATTTCATCTTAGCACACCTCATTTTACTCTCTACTATGACTGATTTTCTCAACAACCAACTCTTATCTATACCATCCCTCAAACATACACTTCCAGTTCTGGAAGCATGATTTATCACCTCAGACATTTTTTTTGGAATGAGTATTTCATCCTACTTCCCAAAAAAAGCCACTCAACATTTCTGTGACATTCTGGGCCAAAGCTGTCCCATGCTAGCTACTACTCTTTTATATGGTCTATGTCCCCCTTTAGAAGTTTGCTTTTGTGTTTTGATTCCCTAGCTTTGGCCAATGATTTCTTTAATAAATGGATTTTCATTGATTGATTGGTTGATTGATTGATTGATTGATTCATTCATTCATTCTTCTGCCTTCCTTTCTTATGAACATAGCCACCACTGCACTGCAGATCCTCATCATTTCTCTCCTGGACTATTTAATTAGGTGCTTGGCTCTGAATTGGTCTCTTTGCTTCAAGTCCCTTACCTCCAATCTATAGTTGCAAAATTTATTTTCGTAACACATGTTTGAGTAACTGACTATGTCATACCATTATCCCATATACACAATGGCTCACTATTATTTCTAGGATCAAATGTAATTTTTTGGGCGGGGAGGGTCATACACAACCCTTGGTCAAAGACTTCCACTAAATATGAAAGGTTTTAGAAAAGAACAACTACCCATCTACTCTACTACTAAATTAAGATCCGAGTCCAGGGGCCAGGCTGTATTTGATCTAACCAAGAAGAGTTTTATATACCATAACCTGAGAAAGTTTTGGTGTATTATCTCCAGAAGATCCTGAGAATTATAGCACTCTGAACACAGATGATCTAGAGAGCACTAAAACTTTCAAGCACTCTAAGTACCACATTAATAAAGATGTCAAAAATGAAAATTAGAATTTTCAGAAGGGCTATGGAGTGGCTTATTGCATCACCCATTTTCCTGCACATATGAGAATCTAATAAATGCCTCTTTGTTGACTGGTTGGAAGAGGAGGAGGTATCATATAGTAAGTAAGTAAGTATCATATAGTAAGATTAAGGGATACATGATAAATGATGCATAGCCTTGATCCTTTGTACACGCACTGAGGATTAAAGTATGAATTGTTCTAGACATTTTGGAATACAATATGATAACATATAAAAAAGCCACTAAATTGCATCATTTTTGTACCAAAACTTCTTTTTTTAACAAATGCTTTATTAACTTCTGTTTTACATCATTCATTTCCACCAGATTTTGAATTACAATCATTTCCCCCCCCCTTTATTCCCCTACCCAACCTCCCAGAATAGCAGTCCCACAAGATATCGCTTCCTCCAATCTGCTCTCTCCCATACCTTCTCCCATACCCCCTTCGACTTTTCCATTAGAGGAAGGTGAATCTTTGTGTCCCAATGCCTGCACATCTTATGTCCCAATTATAAGCAACAGAGTATTAATAATAGTATTTATATATATTTGAAACATTTAATGTTAAGACCTCGAATTTCAGATCCACTTCCTTCCTCCCTTGTCACCCATTCCCTCTGGGGAGATAAGTAATTCAGTATATGTTGTACATGTCTAGCTATGCAAAACATTATCATAGTAGATATATTGTACAAGGCTTCTTATAATTCCCTCCCACTCATCCCACCCCCACCTGGTCCATTCCCTACATCATCCTGTCCCTCTTCTATAGTGGGTACTTCCAACATCCCCTCCCCCCAAGGATGCCCTCCCATCCATCATCCCTCCTCTCATCCCCCTTGCCCCTATTCTGCTGCAGGTTGAGATATCCCATTTAGTATGTATGTCATTCTCTCCCTGAACCAAATTCAATGAGAATGTGGTTTTGCCTTTTTTGCCTTCCTATTCTCCCCCTCCCTTGCAACCACTTCCCCTTGCTTCTTCTACATGAGATAGTTAACCCTACCCTGTCTCTCCCCATCTCCTCTTGTTACTTTCCTCTCTCACCTCATAATTTCATCCCTTGAGTATCCTCCCTTCCCAACAAATTCAACTTATGCCCTCTATCCATATATAACTGTAAGCATATACACACACCTTCACATATGTACTCATATGACCACACCCCCTTCTTCCATTATTTTCATAGTGAGAAAGATATCATCAGTCACAGTTATTGCTTTTCCATATAGGAATGTAAATAGTTCAACTTTGATAAGTTCCTTTTGATTTCTTTTCACTGATTACCTTCTCAGGCATCTCTTCCTTCTTGTGTCTGGATGTCAAATTTTCTATTCAACTCTGGTTTTTCCTCAAGAATGCTTGAAAGTCCTCTATTCCACTGAATGACCATATTTTCCCCTGAAACAAAATACTCAGTTTTGCTGGGTAGGTGACCCTCGGGTTCATTCCCAGTTCTTTTGCCCTCTGGAATATCATATTCCATGCCCTTCGATCCCTCAGTGTAGAAGCTGCCAGGTCCTGGGCTATTCTGATTGTGTTTCCACAATATTGTAATTGTTTCTTCCTGGCTGCTTGTAGTATTTTCTCCTTGATCTTGGGATTCTGGAACCTGGCTATAATATTCCTGGGAGTTTTCTTTTTGGGATCTTTTTCAGGAGGTGATCGGTGGATTCTTTCAACCTCTATTTTGCCCTCTGGATCTAAAACATCAGGGCAATTTCCCTTGAGAATTTCTTGAAGGGTGATTTCTAGGTTCTTTCTTTGATCATGGCTTTCAGGTAGTCCAATAATTTTTAAATTGTCTCTCCTGGATCTATTTTCCAGGTCAGTGGTTTTTCCCATGAGATATTTCACATTGCCTTCTAATCTTTCATTTGTTTGGATCTGCTTAACAGCATCTTGATTTCTCATAAAGTCACTAGCTTCCATTTGCTCCAGTCTAACTCTGAAGGAATGAATCTCCTCAGTGAACTTTTGAGATTCTTTTTCCATCTGGCAAATTTGACTTTTTAGGGCATTCTTCTCCTCATTGCCCTTTTGGGCCTCCTTTGCCATTTGAGTTAGTCTATTTTTTAAGGTGTTGTTTTCCTCAGTCAGGCTGTTGACCCTCATTTCATACTTTTCCTGCATCCTTCTCATTTCTCTTTCCAATTTTTCCTCCACTTCTCTTATTTGATTTTTAAAGTCCTTCTTAAGGTCCTCTATGGCCTGCAACCAGCTCATGTTTTACCCTGGGGCTATTGGAGCAGGACTTCTGACCTCACAGTCCTTTTCCCACTCTATGCCCCCAAAATAGGAGTCTAGGGTTGTATTTTTCTGTTTCCTTTGCCTTGGCATGTTGCCACTTAATTACTTGACTTTGGGGCTTCTTGCCACACTATGGCTTTAAGGCCAGATAGAGGAATTTTCGTCCCAAACGTGTGGGGGGCAACTTCCGTTTCTGGCAAGCTGTAAACCCACCCACGCCTTCCACCCTAGATCACAATCCAGATCCAGGGAGGTTAAAGCAAGAGCGATTATCCCCCAAGCCTGATCGCTGTATCTCCCTACAGTTCGCAGGCCAGGAGCTGGAGCTGCCTCTGAAAACTACAAAATGGTATGTCTCCTCAGTGCCTTCTAGCCCCCAGGGGAGGGAGCCGACGCATTTCCCAAATACTGGTCCCAAAGTCCATAGGCCACTAACCTCTTACTTTGTCCTAGGCATGTCTATGCTGATAATTCTGGAATCGCCACAGCTGCTGGTGTTCTGGGGTTCCTCCAGCCAGTTGCTGGCCCTGCCGCCCTGGGGCTAAAACTTCGGCTCAAGGGGACCTGGGCTCCGCTGGGCTCAGCTCCCCATGCTCTGTGCGCTGCACTGCAGGCTCCCAGACTGCTGCGCTGGTCCTTCCTGCAGGGCTGCTTGGCTGTCCTCAGTGGGAGGTTAGCTTCTCTGTGTCGTTCTGTGGGTGCTGGGGCTCCAGAAGTTGTTCAGAGTCCCCTTTTACATAGTTAGGTGGGAATCTGGGAGCAGAGTGGCTTGGATGTGTCCCAAAACTTTTGATACTATTATTAGGTATATACACCAAAGTGATCAAAAGTAGAGGAAAAGGAACACACACACACACACACACACACACACACACACACACACACACACACACATACACATGTATATATGGATAGTGTGTGTGTATGTTTATATAGACATATATTTACAGATTTAATCACTGGTGTACTTTTTGTCATAGCAAAATAATAGAAACTAAGGATATACCCATTTATTCAGGAATAGGTGAACAAAGTATGGTATGTGGATATAATGAAATATTGAGCTTTAAGAAATGAAGAGAGGAATGAATTAAGAGAAACCCAGTAAGATGTCTGTGAACCAAAAGAGAAGTTTTAAATCCAGAAGAAGAATTTTGACAAAACAAAAAATTCAGAAAAGGCTTGAAAATTCTGGTCTAGTCAATGCCCAATCATGACTGTAGAGAAGAGGTGTCAAGTTCCCAACTCACAGGCATCATGATAATACTACCCTGTGTGGTCATGAAGGGATTGAAATGTAATTTGGAAAAGCATAAATAAATGTGAATACAATAAAACATAGATAATGTTAATTTGTGACTTTCTATGTCAATATGCAGCCTACATGGATCCACATAACACCACTTCTTAGGAGGACCTATTACAAGGCATACTACCTATCTCCTGAAAGAGAGGTAATAGCAGAATGACACAAACATTCTTTGACAGGGACAATGTAAGCACTTTTTAAAATTGTGATTTTTTTACAAGGGATTTGTTTCACTTTGGTGGAGTTGAAATAAAGTCAAAACATGTTATTAATAGTGATAACATACACAAAAAAGAAGAAAAAGTTAAAAGAAATGAGTTTCATTGAAGGAATCAAAAATTCACAGAGAAGGAAGTTTAGAAGGAGATACAGAATATCAGGACAGTTTCAAAACATTTTTGTATGAATTATAAATACATAACATATTTAGTCTGTGAATTGATATTCAGTTTCATTGACAAACCTGTTGTCATTTTCTGTATACAGAGATATCCATGTTTTATGTTGTTTGTCAAGTCCAAATTAAAAAAAAATAATAACTTTTTGAAAATTGGCCTCATCTTGTCTTTTCAGGCTTAATACAAACCATCACTCCCTTTTACAGAACACTAGTACAAACAGACTGTACTTCTTCCAGGACTCCACACATTATTCTCCATCCACCATTTCCATAACATTACACTGGCTATCTCCCTGCCTGCAATGTCCTATCTTCTCCTCTTTACTTCTATAAATCCCTAGCTTCATTCCAGAATCAAATTAAGCCTCTTGAAGACTTTGAGATATTCTAGATGCTAGTGCCTTATCTTTAAAATTATTTTTGTGTGCATACATATACATAACTTACTAAAATGTTACTATATCATGTATAAGTATACTATAAGTTACATAATAACTTATATTCATATGTGTACATATACCTGCATGCAAGTACACATATATGTATACATATGCAGTGTACATGCATGTATGCATACATATGTACATACCTGCACACATGCATACATACATACATGTGGGGGCAGCTGTATGACTCAGTGGATAGAGTGCTGGGCCTGAAGTCAGGGAGTTCAAAAGTGACCTCAAACATTATGAGCCATGTGATCCTGGGCAAGTCACTTAAACTCTGTTTGTCTTAATCTACTGGAGAAGGAAATAGCAGACCACTCTAAGAAAACCTTTGCCAAGAAAACCTCATGGACAGTATGTTCCCAAGGGTCATGTAGCTTTTGCCAGGACAAAAGACTGAGCAGCAACAACAGCAACAACAATATGTGTGTATGCAGGTTGTCTCCTCTTGGTTGATTACAAGGTGCTGATAGGGATTTTCACATTTCTTTTGGTAACCTCATTGCCTTATGTAATAATCTGCACATAGTAGAAATTAATGAATGATTATTTATTATTTGATTGGGAAAAGAGGCAATCTCATATACTGAGATTAGGGATAAATGATGGACAGCTCTGATGCCTTATTGGTATTCATGTTGTGTTAAGAGATGTAGAGGAATGTCCCTGGCAAATTGACTCTGTGTGGTATTTGTTTATAGGGTATGAAGGAGAATTACACCGAATAAAAAAGTGTTGATAGGTTGTGATTTCCACCACTGCAGTGGGTACCCTCCAACTAAGGATTAAATTGATTATATCTAAGTACAAAATTTAAGATTTACTTATAATATCCTTCCCATTAAATTGCAGTATCTTTGAGGACAGGAAATGACTTGCCTTTCATGTTATTCCCAGCTGTTCATCCCCAGCAGCTAGAAGATAATCTTAGACATAGTACACATTTAATCAATACCTTGGGAATTTTAAGAATGCCTACTATTATAAATCAAACATCTACCTCTTTAAAATGTTTTCAGGCATTAATGAACTAATGTCTTTCACAGTAGATTTAACCAATAGGTCTTGCTATTGTCAAACATATTTTGTTTCTTGAACACAGATGATCATATTCAGATTTTAATTTTTAAAGTGTGATTGAATTAATGAGGTTTAGTAAAGAGAAAAAATGAACTGTTCATAGAAAGGGTTAAACAAAAGCCCTCATGGATGTCAGGATGAGCCAGCATCCAAAAAATTAAAAATGAAAGTAATTAGGCAGACCAGGGTTGATTTCCTTCCTGTACCAAACAATCTAGATGATTTCTAAAATCTCCACAGCAAATGTGAACACGATTATGAATCAAAATAAAAGATATGAAATAATTAGACAAACACATCTGCTATGGGACTGAAACTCTAATACCTTATGAAACTTTAAGGAACTCTAGGAATAAAGAATAAAATATCTGTAGGAAATGTGAAATATAAGAAATAAAGTAATGAAATATATATCATTAGTTAATAAAATGTATTTTTTTTAAAGCAATTGGAGTTAAGTAACTTGCTCAAGGTTACACGGCTAGTCATTATTTTTGTGTGGGTGCTCATTTTCTGAGGCCGGATTTGATCTCGGGTCATCCCAACTCCGAGGCCAGCACTCTTACTCACTGTGCCACCTAGCCGCCCCTTTAGGGCAATTGGGGTTAAGTAACTTGCCCAAGGTTAAGTAACTTGCACATGGCTAGGTTTTTTTTTGTGTGGGTTAAGTGTCTGAGGCCGGATCCGAACTCAGGTCCTTCTGACTCCAGGGCCGGTGCTCTACTCACTGCACCACCTAGTCGCCCCAATGTATTTATTTTTTAAAGATTTAAAACATTTAAGAGATCTCATATGATTTTGTATGACAAATATCAAGTAAGTCATGGGACTAAATATAACAATGAAAAACAGAATAGTGGCTATACAGTCAATTTAAAATCAGGATGAACCAGGTTAAAATTGTGCCTTTGACTGCTAGCTGTCCATAGAAAACTTATTAATCCTGTCAATGCCCTAAGCATTCCTTTATCATGGAAAGTTACAGATTGAGTTGTTGGGTTTTTTGTTGTTGTTGTTGTTGTTGTTGTTGTTCTTCTTGGTTTTTTGTTTTTTTTTTTTTTTTTTGGTTTGTTTGTTTGTTTTTTACTTGCTTTGATAGAGTCCCTATTATGGGGGATAGTGGCATAGATGAAGTCATGGTTCAAGACTATATCCTCATTTCATAAAAATAAAAATCTCTTAATAAGGGGACTAGTTATATCTACTAGGATATAATGCCATTTTATAGTTCCAGTTCTCTAGTACTAACTGATAGTTTGACCCTATACTAAATTAATACTTTATCCTATTTCCACAAATTTGAAAGCAAATAATCCATATGTACAATATGAGTTAAAATACACTGAATATACTGTCCTTTCTGCCTTTAAATAACAAATACACATGCATTTTTCTCATTAATTTACTTTGCTACAAAATGTATAGTGCATTGACAAAAATACAGGAAATTTAAATCATGGCTTTGCTGAGTTGTGGGGATTTGTATAAACTTGGGCACCTCACTTAAACATTCTAGATTTCAAAGTAGTCATCTGAAATAAGGTCACATGACTTAATGATTTCTAAGTTTCATTGAACTTCTAAATGTATGGTTTAATTGTATGTATGTACACATTGTATGTACACATGTGCCAAAAGTCATAGTGCTGATTTAACTTGGATAACTTCAAAAGTATAGATACTACTAACTTAGAAATTAAACATTCAAAAGTTTAATTATGTAAATTGTTTTTATACTTATTTAGTGTTATAAAATTTGAATATTTTTAAAAATTTAAACAAGATGGGGCATCCTTTCATTTTGCATTTTATTTGCAAGAGTTTTGTAATAACACTTTCTACTTTCTCACTCCTTTGACTTGGTAGGGGAGGAACCCTTGTTTCATTACATCAATGGCGATTTTTCTACACTATGAAAAAATTTTTTTGGAGGCACAGCAGAGCTCACATTCTGATCACATCAAATCCTTAATCTTTCAATCATTATAAGGCTAGGATCCCAAACATAACCGTTTCAGTCACTGAGCAACAGATGATGAAAATTTTTAAAAAGTTCAAAAATATGTGATTGCAATATGGTGATTATTTGGAATGTTAATAAGAAGTATATCATTTTAAATTATTGACCTGTCATTTTTTAAATGTTTGTAACATTTATACTTGTGTTTTATTAAAACTTAAAACTGCATTAATTTTTAAAAAAATGATCAATTATCTCTATAATCTACATTGACTTTATATCACTATCTATAACAAGAAACATACAGAGATAGAAATATAAATATTTTGTTGTTGTTTAGTGGTTATTGTCATGTTTGACTTTTTGTGACCCCATTTAGAGTTTTCATAGCAAAGATACTGTATTGACTTGCCATTTCCTTATCCGGCTGATTTTACAAATGAGAAAACTGAGGTAAATGGGGTCAAGTGACTTGCCCAGGTTTATAAAACTAGTAAGAAGTCTGAGGCTGGATTTCAACTCAAGTCTTCCTGACTCCAGGCCTGGCTGCCTATCCCCTACCCACCACCTAGTTCCTCCATACAAAGGTACAGATGTATATAAATCTGCAATGCTTGCTTTGTCAACACCCCTATCCCAGTTATTTTGATATCATGCAAATTAATACAATCATTAGGTTTCCTTTTGTATTCCAAGTTATCAGCATGCACTATGTTAAGTACTTCTTTCATCATTAAAAAAATTACAGTGTTAAAAAATTTTTTATATTTATGTACCAGTTTACCTTAGGCTCTATACCCTGTATCACAAAGATAAAATTTATGCAATCACTACAGTCCCTAATCTGAGAATATAAAGGATTTTTATCATGTTCATGGACATATGTACACATTCATAATGATGAGGATCTGTCTTATATGAAGGTATCTTCACAATACAATTTAAAGTTAACTTGGACTACTTTTTTTTTAAACAAATGCTTTATTAATTTCTGTTTTACATCATTCATTTCCGCCAGATTTTGAGTTACAATCATTTTCCCCCCATTATTCCCCTACCCAACATCCCAGAATAGTAATCCCACAAGATATCAATTTCTCCAATCTGTTCTCTCCCATACCTTCTCCCATACCCCCACTGACTTTTCCATTAGAGGAAGGTGAGTCTTTGCATCCCAATGCCTGCACATCTTATCTCCCTATTACAAGCAAAAGAGTATTAATAATAGTATTTATATATATTTGAAACATTTAATGTTATGACCTCAAATTTCAGATCCATTTCCTTCCTCCCTTGTCACCCATTCCCTCTTGGGAGATAAGTAATTCAGTATATATTGTACATGTCTAGCTATGCAAAACATTATCATAGTAGATATATTGTACAAGGCTGCTTATAATTCCCTCCCACTCATCCCACCCCCCACCTGGTCCATTCCTTACATGATCCTGTCCCTCTTCTATAGTGGGTACTTCCAACCTCCCCTCACCCCAAGGATGCCCTCCCATCCATCATCCCTCCTCTCATCCCCCTTCCCCCTATCCTGCTGCAGGTTGAGATATCCCATTTAGTATGTATGTCATTTTCTCCCTGAACCAAATTCAATGTGAATGTGGTTTTGCCTTTTTGCCTTCCTTATTCTCCCCCTCCTTTGCAACCACTTCCCCTTGCTTCTTCTGCATGAGATAGTTTACCCTACCCTGTCTCTCCCCATCTCCTCTTGCCACTTTCCTCTCTCACCTCATAATTTCATCCCTTGAGTATTCTCCCTTCCCAACAAATTCAACTTATGCCCTCTATCCATATATAACTGTAACCATATACACACACATTCACATATGTATTCATATGACCACACCCCTTCTTCCATTATTTTCATAGTGAGAAAGATATCATCAGTCACAGTTATTGCTTTTCCATATAGGAATGTAAATAGTTCAACTTTGATAAGTTCCTTTTGATTTCTTTTCCCTGATTTCCTTCTCAGGCATCTCTTCCTTCTTGTGTCTGGATGTCAAATTTTCTATTCAATTCTGGTTTTTTCCTCAAGAATGCTTGAAAGTCCTCTATTCCACTGAATGACCATATTTTCCCCTGAAACATAATACTCAGTTTTGCTGGGTAGGTGACCTGTGGGTTCATTCCCAGTTCTTTTGCCCTCTGGAATATCATATTCCATGCCCTTCGATCCCTCAGTGTAGAAGCCGCCAGGTCCTGGGCTATTCTGATTGTGTTTCCACAATATTGAAATTGTTTCTTCCTGGCTGTTTGGAGTATTTTCTCCTTGATCTGGGGATTCTGGAACCTGGCTATAATATTCCTGGGAGTTTTCTTTTTGGGATCTTTTTCAGGAGGTGATCTGTGGATTCTTTCAACCTCCATTTTGCCCTCTGGATCTAAAACATCAGGGCAGTTTTCCTTGAGAATTTCTTGAAGGGTGATTTCTAGGTTCTTTCTTTGATCATGGCTTTCAGGTAGTCCAATAATTTTTAAATTGTCTCTCCTGGATCTATTTTCCAGGTCAGTGGTTTTTCCCATGAGATATTTCACATTGCCTTCTAATCTTTCGTTTGTTTGGATCTGCTTAGCAGCATCTTGATTTCTCATAAAGTCATTAGCTTCCATTTGCTCCAGTCTAACTCTGAAGGAGTGAATCTCCTCAGTGAACTTTTGAGATTCTTTTTCCATCTGGCAAATTCGACTTTTTAAGGCATTCTTCTCCTCATTGCTCTTTTGGGCCTCCTTTGACATTTGAGTTATTCTATTTTTTAAGGTGTTGTTTTCCTCAGTCAGGCTGTTGACCCTCATTTCATACTTTTCCTGCATCCTTCTCATTTCTCTTTCCAATTTTTCCTCCACTTCTCTTATTTGATTTTTAAAGTCCTTCTTAAGGTCCTCTATGGCCTGCAACCTGCTCATGTTTTACCCTGGGGCTTTTGGAGCAGGACTTCTGACCTCACAGTCCTTTTCCCGCTCTATGCCCCCAAAATAGGAGTCTAGGGTTGTATTTTTCTGTTTCCTTTGCCTTGGCATGTTGCCGCTTAATTACTTGACTTTTGGGCTTTTTGCCACACTATGGCTTTAAGGCCAGATAGAGGAATTTTTGTCCCGAACGTGTGGGGGGCAACTTGTGTTTCTGGCAAGCTGTAAACCCACCCACTCCTTCCACCCTAGATCACAATCCAGAACCAGGGAGGTTAAAGCAAGAGCGATTACCCCCCAAGACTGATCGCTGGATCTCCCTACAAATTTGCAGGCTGGGAGCAGGAGCTGCCTCTGAAAACTACAAAATGGCGTTTGTCCTCAGTGGCTTCTAGCCCCGAGGGGAGGGAGCCGACGCATTCCCTAAATATCGGACCCAAAGTCCATAGGACACTAACCTCTTACTTTGTCCTAGGCAAGTCTATGTTGATAATTCTGGAGTTGCCACAGCTCCTGGTTTTCTGGGGTTCCTCCAGCTGTCTGCTGGCCCTGCCGCCCTGGGGCTAAAACCTCAGCTCGTGCGGACCTGGGCTCGGCTCGGCTCCTGTGCTCTGCTTGCTGCACGCTGCCAGGTCCCAGACCACTGCGCTGGTCCTTCCTGCAGGGCTGCTGGGCTGTCCTCAGCGGGAGGTTAGCTTCTCTGTGTCATTCTGTGGGTGCTGGGGCTCCAGAAGTTGTTCAGAGTCCCCTTTTTCATAGTTTGGGGGGAATCTCTGGACTACTTTGTTTAACACGTGTATGTGATACTTTATAATTCTCTATTATGAATTCTTCCATAAATTTGTCCTTTGAAAGAGTGAACTGAAAAAAATTATACTTAATTGAAACATCATAAATTGGATTATATCTTTTATCTGCCTAATTGTGAGTAGCAGTTTGAAATATTAGGGTTTTAAGGCAACTTTTGAAGTAGATTTCTCTTATGCCTGAATGTTTTTTTTTAAGTTGCTTTCTTTATAATTTTTATGATATATTCAAAAGGATATTTAGTATTTAATTTGTAATAGTTGTTTTCCCCCATTGAGAGTAAGGAGGCAAAACTATGAACTTTCCACTGTTGGTGAAAGACCTGGCATCATAGAAAATCTGACCTTCACTCATTTCATTCATTTTTACCAAGCACTTGGAAAACAAAATATATATCTCTTGTTGTTTAGTTGTCTTTGACTCTTCATGACTCCATTTTGGGATATTCTTAGTAAAAATACTAGAGTGGCTTGCCATTTTCTTCTCCAGTTCATTTTAGAGATGAGGAAATTGAGGCAAACAGGGTTAAAGTAACTTGCCCAGAGTCACATAGCTATTAAGTGTCAGAGGCAAGATTTGAACTCAGGTTACCTGACTCCAGAACCACTGCTCTATCTACTGTGCCACCTAGCTGCCCCAACAAATTGTAAAGCCAAGCATGAGAAGCTGTCCAGAGGATTGCAGCTGTGAACAGCTTTCAAGGTTCTGATTACATAGTATAGTGAGCTCTCTATTTATTCAATAACAAATCAGAGCAAAACATTCACAGAAAATCAAGGTACAGCATTCACAATGTTACAATTTATCACAGAAAATCAAAACAGAGCATTCACCATGTCACAACTCAACAACTTATCACTAAAATGGCCACATAGTTTTCACCAAGGTGGTCAAATAGTTTTCACCAAAGTACATTCATTTAGTCAATCACAACAAAGTACATTCATTTAGTCAAATATTTAATTCAATCAGTAAATCATAATCTTCTCCATCAGTACAAAGTATCCAAGTAAAGTCTTCTTTCAGCTTGACTCAAGGCTGGCTCTCAGCTTCCATGGTTCCTCTTCCATGGTCCCAGCTCCAACTGTCACCTGGGTTCAAAAGCATGCAGCTCCCAGTTTCTTGCCCAGCCCCTTGTCCAGTTTTTTGTCCAGTTCCCTTCCATATTGAAGTTCACAGTGTTCAGTCCACCTCAAGTCCTTTACAATTGTTGTTTCTGGGAAGACAAAGCTTAACAGAGTTATGATAATATTTGTACATATTGTTAGCACCATCATCAATTCACTATATGCCTGTGAAATCAATTCAGACTCACCAAGAAGATCTGAGAACTCAACACAACTCAACACATCAACATAGAAATCAACACAGACCCACAAACAAGGTCCAAGAGGTCAGCACAAATCTTTAGTAAAATCCCAGGACCTCCACACTCTTCCTTCAGGTCTTCTGTAAACATACAACCAGAAAATCCTCTTTCAGGGTTTCCAGTAAGATCCCAGGGCTTCTGTACAAAGTACCCCAAATAAACATCAAAACAGACAGAACATACAGAGTGCCAGGATACCACAAATTTTCTCCTTCTTAACTCTGCTACCACAAGAGTCCTCTTCTCAGTTCTGCTGTCTCTTTAAGCTGGACCTCTCCTTATATATGGTCATTAGCTCCTCCCCTTCCTGTTTCAGGAGTTCATGAGTTCTAAGGTTCACAAGTTGTGGGGTTCACACATTCTGTTTCTTAACAGACTTGATACAAGGCTAAAAAGAAACTTGAACTGAAACAAGGTGTGAATTACTTCTGTGCTTGCCATTACACATATGTTTTGCAGAAAGTGATTGTTGAGACTTTACTATGATAAATACATTAAAAGTAATTACTCTCATCCTGTAGGCATTAGTTTATTGTTTTTCAAGCTGGTAAATTCTTAAGGAAAGTAAAGTTTATGCAACCACAACTTTAGTAGAGTTTAATAATGGGCTTCTCTATGACATAATACATTTCTAAAATGCATTTTTAAAGCAATGTTCTTAGATGATACACGGAATTTGAGAATAATTCCTTAGATTGATGCTTAAATAACACTTGAAATATATGTCTCATAGAATTATTGTAAGGCAAACACTCTGTAAAATACAAGAGCTAGATAAGCACGATAAGTATCTTTGCCATTGTATTTGTTATTGTCATCATTCTGCCAGTGTGTGAAATCATCAAACCCAGTAGCTTCCCTCCTAATATTATACTTAGGGATCATTTCTTCTTGACAGTAGTAGTGAGGGGCTTGTAGTTTTATGCTACCTATCCTGACTCTGGAACTTTCAAAGTGAGTGATCCCATGCTCTGGGCATCATCACTGGTAATTACTTTTAGGCTGAGGACTTTTCAATCCATACATACGTTTTACCCAAAAGTTTTCAGTCTATTTCATGACTTCAGTGAAAACACATTGGGGTATGGGAGATAAGGCTGAAGATGAATGTAATCGTCTTGTGGTGCAGAATTTGAATACAATAGAAATGATGTGAATATCAATGAATATCCAAGTTATTTTTTTCAAATTAATTTTATTTATTTTTGTTACATTTTGTTACATCTAGTCCTCCTCTGTCCCCACCCTGCACTGGAGAAAACCACCATTTGACACAGATGTGTGTGTGTGTGTGTGTGTGTGTGTGTGCATGTGTAATATGTGTGCATGTAAAACCATACCTACATATACTTCGATTTATCTGGAGATAAATAGCATACATCCTAGGCCCTGGGTAGTTGATATGAATACTTTTAATACTCAAAATAACCTAATCATTCACAATTGTTCTTCTGACAATATTGATGTTACTCTATGTAATGTTCTCTCAGTTCTATTCATTTCATTCTTCATTATTTCATGCAAGTCTTTCCATTTTTTTTTCTAAAATCAACCTATACAAATGATTAATTCTTAACCATTAGAATGTGAGCTACTCAAGGGTAATGACTAATTTCAAATTCCTTTGCATCTACAGAGTTTATTACCACAATGATGTGTCCTTAATATATGATTATTGATGAACTAATTTAAGATTTGATAGAATTTAACAGAAAATTAAGAGGAGAAAGAAAAGAGAAATGGGAAAAGAAACATAAACTCAAATGTATTTTTTTTAAGTTTATAAAGAGAGAAAAGGAATGGTTAAGTGTTTTTGTCAATACATCTTTGATTTTTTTTTTATTTTTCCTTCACTTTATTCTTTTTCTTCTTGCATTATCTGTCTTAATTTTTTAAACTAAATTTCTTTTTGGAGGAGTCACAACCAGTCAACTGTGATATTTGATAGAACATTCCTACCAAGTTGGTGGCATAGTTCAACTCAAGAAGAAATACTGCAAAACAGGATAAATATTTTTAAATGCCAAGTATCTAGTAGTGAAATAGTCTAAGAAAATATTAGGAAGTGGAACAACTCCTTAGAATTTTCTGACAGGAAACAGTCTAGAGAGATCCATCATCCTTGTTCCAAGAAAGATTATACCTCAAACCATCCTAGGTAAATTGATGTCCACTTAGCTCTTTCAAGTTTATACTACTAAGTTTATACTCCTCCAAGATTGCTGAAAGGTTCATATTTTTCCAAAATATTCAAGTAAAATCATAAATATTTCTGGCTGGTTTAAAAAGTAAGCAATAGTCTAGTATGCAGAGTCAGGAGCCAGGAAGACACAGGTTTAAATCCCAATTCTGATACCTAGTAGCTGTTTGACTTAGTTATACATTCAAGTTCTATGTGCCCCAAATTTCTCATCCATTAAAGAATGACAAGAAAAATGGCTGTAATATTTATCTTATGGAGTTATTGCTACATTGTTGATGGAAGTGTGTATTTGTTCCATTCCAGAAAGCAGTTTGAAATTATGGAAATGAGGTGGCTAAAAGGTTAAATAGGCATATACCTCAATGATTCATTGAAAGAAAAAGACTCCCTATACAGTAAAATACTTATAATTGTACTTCTAGGGGTGGCAAGGAAATAAAAACAAAGTACATACATTGATTTGGAAATGGTAAAAACCAATTTTGGCATATACATGTAAGGAAGTAAGAATTGTGTTCTCAGAATTGACAAAGATCATGAATATGGAGATTCAAGAAAAGATATTGATGCAAAGTGAAGTAAACAGGAAAACAATATTTGCAATAACAAAAATAATGAAGATGGAACAAAACCAACATCCACAAAATAATAAAAAATTAAATTTACAAAATTAGATTTCTTATCCTCTTTCTTTTTCCCTTTCACAGTTAAAGCCATTGATACCTTTCTCTTTTTCTGTGGCACTGAAAGGACAATAAGAATCCCCAGAGTATAAACTTCTAAATAATCACAACCATTCCTAACATTTCAAAATATTGTTCATTACAAACCTAGATATGTTCTCCCATCCTGTTTTCAGGTTGCAGTATCCAGCAAAAACCGAAAGGAATTGAGTTTCAGGGAAGATGTTATGCAACAATGGTCTCATAGGGTTTCCTAGGTCATTTGTTATACAAATAACACAAATTAGTAATAGTGAGTGTCTTGGATCTGGCAGAAAAGAGTGATGGAAGAGAAAAAGTTTCTTTTTCCTTTTTAACTTAAAGAATAAAGTACACATGGGAACATTGGGCTGATGTATATTAACACTGTGATTAACCCATCTGCCAAAAAAAATACAGAGTTTTCCAAGCATCTTGACCTTCAAACACATTGTTTTCTCCATTTCCAGTTCAAGAGAAATTATTATCTATCCAAATAAGTATCGGTTCACAAATGTATATGATTTATGCGTCAAGTCTATGGTACTATCATTTTCCAAATGATTATATTGCTTCCTATTTTACTAGTCTCCCAAATACCTTAATAGGAATCAAGTTGGAATCTATCTTTTCTAAAATAATTGCTACTGGTTCAGTAACTATTAGGTAATATAATCCCCTAATGGCACAAGATACAAATTGTTTTAGCAATAGGAAATCTTCAATTATGTCCATGTGTGTGCTGTGCAGTTACTATTTTTTAAAAGTAATGATGGCATTTTTTTGATGCCAGGTTCCTTGGGAACATATCTTAGTTATTAATAATTAGGAGACAGTAGCTGTAGCTCTAATTAAATATTAAAGGAGGAATATTGACAATCTGATGCAAACATACAGATAGAATGTGTCTGAAGCCAAAGCTAATCATAGGGGTACTGTAGAAGGTTATAGTTAGAAGGAACCAGTTATCTCATTCAAGCTGCTTATTTTAGAAAAGATGAAATTGAGCACAGAAGTGACTTAACCAGGGTCATAAATCTATTTAGTGGCAAAGCCAGAATAAAATCTTGGTCTCCCAATCAGTTCTTTCATAGTCTGATACTCCAAGTGGAGATCTAAGACATAGATATCAATAATCATGACAGTGAAATAGAACTCAAGGGGCCCATCTGGTTAAGATTTTTGCCATCATATAGGCAAAAGATATTAATCTATTTTCTTAAGACTGACATAGTATGTCTCCAGGATTATTCTTAAGGTATTTGCAGCATGGTAAAAACTGCCATTTTCATGTGATTGTAAAGGTATTTATTTGCATAGAACAAGGAAACAATGACAAGTTTTTGTTTTTTGTTTTTTTTTATAAGAAGATAGAAAGATGATAAATCAGTTTTGTCCCTATGGAGCTTATAGTTTTATATGGCACACAAATACCTATTAAGCATGTTAAAATGTGACAAATATGTAGGAGAGGTACAGAAGAAAAAGAATTAAAAGAACACTTCTAGTTGGAAGAATCAAGGAAAGATGTTTGTAATAGATGGCATCTTAATTACTCAGATATAAAAGGCGGGAAGAATTTTAATAGAGAGATTTGGGAGAGAAAAGGAGGAGGGTTGCATTTCATGTATAGAGGATTCTATGATATGAGCCTCCTTAGGGCTAGGATTATGTTAGGAAAGTGAAAGTAACTAAATCGTCCTGTTTTATTAGAACATGGAGTATAATAGCCAGGTGTAAACTATCTAATAACTTCAATATTGCCCATTAGAAAATAAAACAACTACAAAGAAATAACAACAAAAATAGGATTTTTAAGAAAATAAATTAATCACAGAATAGCTAATTCCATGATAGCAATGTCATAAATGTTGCATATTGGCAATTGGTCAAACAATGTTACATAAGAGGCAGCACCAAGATAGTAGAGAAAAGGCAGAGACTCACCTGAGCTCTCCCAAAACTCCTCTAAACATCTTTACATAATGCCCTAAAATAAATTCTAGAGCTACAGAACCCACAAAATAGTGGGTGAACTGATTTTCCAACCAAAGACAACTTAGAATGTCATCAGGAAAGGTTGGTCACATCAGGGTGTTAGTGGAACACAGCCCAATGTAAGCTGTGTCAGTGCAGAGCAGCACCAGCAAACCAGAAGCAGGCCTTGGGATTGACTGAATCAACAGTAGAAGCATCTGTTTCTAGAGTTCTCAATACACAAACAGTAAAGGGGTTGAACAACTGGTCAGAAGGAAATTAAAGGGTCTCTTTGCTAGTACTGGGGGAAGGATTCTGTTGCCTTGCCTCTACTCTGATCTGGGTCACAGTGCTGAGTGGCAGTCCCAGAGTGAAGAGGAACGAAAGAGAGTCTATGGCTATAGAAGAGGAGGGACCACAGTCACAGTTCCAGGGCAGAAAAGAATTCTTGAGGTCACTTACAGACCAAAGCACAAGCCAAGAGAGCATGCCTCCTTGGAAGAACTAAAAGCAAACAGGTCCCTAAAAGTATCTCTGAAAACAGCTGCACAAAACCCCTGAAACTTTGAACAGTGCACCCTCCACCCTAAAGCAGAGTCCCACTTTAGCAAAGAGTTATAGTCAAGAAATAGCCTGGAAAAAAGTGAATATTCAGAAGAAGACAACAAAGTCAAAACTACTACATCCAAAGCTCCCAAGAAAAATCTGAATTGGTATGAGGCCATAGAAGAGTTCAAAAAGGATATTGAAAATCAAGTAAGAGAGGAGCGGCCAAGTGGTGCAGGGAGTAAGAGCACTGGCCTGGAGCTGGGAAGACCCGGGATCAGTTCTGGCCTCAGAAAATGAGCAGCCAAACATAAATAATGACTGGCCATGTAACCTTGAGCATGTTACTTAACCCCAATTGCTTTAAAAAAAATAACACCTTAAAAACAGGCTAGGACAAATGGTAAAAGAGGTACAAAATTCCAATGAGAAGAAGAATTTCTTGAAAAGCAGAATTGGCCAAATGGAAAAAAAAAGATATACAAAAGTTCACTGAAAAGAAAAAAGAAACAATATTACATTATGATTTCAAAACTAGTGGGCATGGGTTAAAATATATTAACAATGTCATCACAAAACAAAACTGAGGTAACCTTATATAGGTATGACTATATAGAAAGTCAAGGGAAGACTGGAAAGGTATGTTGAAGCTAGATATTGAATTGTCTTCATAGTAAGTTAAATAATCAATATAATATTGTGTTGCAAAAATAGGAAATTGGTGATGATTATCAGCTATCAGATAGAAAAATAGACTTCCATAGGATAATCAAGAGACAAGTTGCCATTTATAATATTGCTTCTATGGGAAACTCTATTCAAATTTCCCATCTCCACATTTAAAAACTTCTGTGATATGACTGCATAAAGAATTGAAAAGTGAAATGGCAAGTGATAGAAAATGGTGGGGGGTAATGAGTAAAGAAACAGTGATACGGAGAAGGAAGAGGAAGGTGAACAGGGGAAGAGAGAGAAAGCCAAAAAAAGAAAGATGCTGGGAACAGAAGAGAGAGCACACGTTATAGGGAAAAGGGCATGGAATGGAGCTTTTGCATTTGGAGTCTCTCTTCTGTTTCTACTCTCCTATTCCCTAGACCAGTTTGATTTTCACATTGTGGAAACATAATCTTTAATTATTTATCTTTTGGCAGTCAAAAGTTGTCAGTCTACTTAGCTTCAATATTTTAAAATCAGTGTTTGGGGAGAGGGAAGGGGTAAAATTTCCTACATTAGTCACAACCAGATTTAAATAAATATTAATAAAATCTTCTTTAAACTAGCTAAGGAAGCCTTGGGCAAGTGATAACTCTAAAACTATTTATAATACATAGGCTTGAACTAGATTAACTCTAAGGTGCCTTATGGCTCTCTGATTCTATGTCTGTAAACTCACATACCCAGTACTATTTATTTATTTTAAATAAAGTTTGCTTCATTATTTCTTCATAGTTTTTTAAAAATATTTCTTGGTGCTTAATGCAATTTGTTAATTGATTAATCAATTGAGTGATTAAAGAAAGTACACATCAGTAATATGTATGGGTATAAATATATGCATACATGTGTATATGTATATTATATTTGTGTATAAATACATATGCTCATGTAGATATAAATAGAGGCAGATAGAAAACTAGATAGATAAATGGAGCAGTGTTAGATTTAAGTAGATAAAAAGTTGTCTACAGAGTCTAGAAAAGCTTGGTTCAATTCCAGTCTCAGCCATATACTAGTTATATCTCTGCACAAGGCAATTAACCTTTCAGTGCTTTCAGAAAAAAAATGTTCACTCTGAATTGGTATAGAGTTAGGGAATTCCATAGTGGGGAATTCCCTATATTATTGAAATCACATTTCTGATTCTCTACCACCTAGAAAATAGAGAAGGTAGATAGAGAGATGGATGGGTCGATGGATAGATAGACAGGGAGAGACACAGAGGATAAATAATTTGCATATATATGCATAAGTATGTATATGGATGTATGGCTATATAGATAATAGAGACACAGATACCTATGAATTACATAACATAAACATACTATTAATAGCTCCTCTTCTATCCAACTCAAAAAAAATCTTTTTAAGATGAGCTGATCTGGAATTAAATTAATGGTAGATATTAGGCCTATACTTGCATTCTTTCTCATTTTATGGCTTTTTCATATGAATCATAACATGATATGATCATAAATTTGAAGCTAGAATGGATCAAAACATTAATATGCCTCATCTATTATTTCAAGATAATAAGATATTAAATACAAATTATAAAATTATATACCTTATTTGGTAAATTTTCTCAAATACAGGTACATAAATGGGTAGAGTAAGTATCCAAAGGAAATATTTGTAACCATATAGTTTCAGTGCAAGTCTTGATTCTATTTATTAGGAAGAATAGTTGGGACAAGGAAGGAAAATGATCTACTACAAATCAGATAGGAATATATGTCCTCCCAAAGATGTTCCATAGCTAAGGTGGTCAGGAAAAGAGCCTCTGAGTATTCACTTATTAAAGGTGTAGCTTAAAGTGCCTTTCTATAAATAGCTACATGAGTTTATATTGCCCAAGGGTGTTGGCACTAATAATGAAGCTGTGACAAAAGCATTTCTACAGAACTGACAAAAATACAGTCTAGAATACAGGTACATAGAGCAGAGCTAAGTCTCTTCCATTAAATCTGATTTCTTCCCATGAAATGCCCTAAATTGATATGGCACAGTCATTAAGAAATTCAGTTTACCTACAGGCCTTGTATAATTTATTCTCTGCCTGTTCAGCACTTTGACAAATAAGAAAACAGCATGTGACAATGATTGTTAAGACACTTTCAGACACTCAATGGAAATGTTGGTTAAATACTCTGAGTATATTATACTACTGTAATGGGGCTGAAACATATTAACATTAATTGTAATATGATGTGTGTGGACTTATTCCCTATATATTCTGTCGGCAAAATCTTACATTAAGCAAACTTGAAAAATAAATTGACAGAAACAATAATATTTTTCCCGTGAATCATTTAGGCTTAACTTTATTTTTTTGTTGTTGTTGTTTTTGGAGGGCAATTGGGGTTAAGTAACTTGCCCAAGACCACACGGCTAGGTTTTTATTTGTGTGTGCATTAAGTGTCTGAGGCCGGATCCAAACTCAGGTCCTTCTGACTCCAGGGCTGACGCTCTACTCACTGTGCCACCTAGCCGCCCCCTAGGCTTAACTTTAAATTAAAAAAAAAATTTTTTTGATGACCTTTTTTCAAATGTGAAATAAATCTGAGACTTTACATTCTTTTCTTAGGTAAATATATCCCGTAGACTTCATCAAATACATACCGATAACAATACAAGATATATGTATGCATATGCTGGAATACATGTAATACATACATATATATATATAAGGTATCTCATAGATATACAAAATATTTCAGTTTCACTTTAAACAAAAGAGAACTTCTTATCAATACTCATTTATTCTATTCACGTTAAACTCTGGACTTCCTTTCTGTAAATATAATTTCCTAGGCTGCTACCTATTTCCCTCATCCCTTCTTTACTAGTGCTCAACATTTGTTAAAACCTCAAATTCCTTGACAGTTGTTTTCTCCCATTCTATGAGACATTTTTTCCTTCATTTGTCTCTATAATCAGATTGAACCATGGAAAGCAGCATTTTCTTTATATATATATATATATATATATATATTTCATTCCTCCCCGCCCAAATTACATGGTTTTTTATTTTGCTGCTCCCAATTGGATGTTAAAATAATTTTTAACATTTTATATGTTTTGAGCTCCAAATTCTATTCCCCTCCTCTCTTCTCCCTCCCTGATATTGTAAGCTACACCATATAGGTTATACATGCACAATCATGTAAAACATTTCTATATTAATCATTTTATACAAGAAGAGTGGAAGGAAGGAAGGAAGGGAGGGAGGGAGGGAGGAAGGAAGGAAGGAAGGAAGGAAGGAAGGAAGGAAGGAAGGAAGGAAGGAAGGAAGGAAGGAAGGAAGGAGAAATGAAAGAAATAAGAAAGAAAGAAAGAAAGGGGGGCAGAGCCAAGATGGCAGAGTAGAAACAGCTCATCCAAGCCACTCTGCCCCCAGATTTCCTACAAACTATGTAAAAGGGGACTCTGAACAACTTCTGGAGCCCTAGCACACACAGAATGACACAGAGAAGCTAACCTCCCACTGAGGACAGCCGAGCAGCCCTGCAGGAAGGACCAGCACAGCGGTCTGGGAGCCGGCAGCACACAGCTCGCAGAGAGCGGGGAGCAGAACACAGATCTGGTCCACCTGAGTTGTTGTGGTTTTATCCCCAGGGTGGCAGGGCCAGCAGAAAGCTGGAGGAACCCCAGAACACCAGCAGCTGTGGTGATTCCAGAATTATCAACATAGACATGCCTAGGACAAAGTGAGAGGTTAGTGCCCTATGGACTTTGGGACCAGTATTTCGGGAACGCGTCGGCTTCTTCCCCTGGGGGCTAGAAGCCACTGAGGAGACATGCCATTTTATAGTTTTCAGAGGCAGCTCCAACTGCTGGCCTGTGAACTGTAGGGAGATCCAGCAATCAGTCTTGGGGGATAATCGCTCTTGCTTTAACCTCCCTGGATCTGGATTGTGATCTGGGGTGGAGGTCATGGGTGGGCTTCCAGCTTCCAGAAATGGAAGTTGTCCCCCACACATTTGGGAGGAAAATTCCTGTCTGGCAGCAGAGCCATAGTATGGCAACAAGCCCAAAAGTCAAGTAATTAAGTGGCAACATGCCAAGGCAAAGGAAACAAATTAAACAGAAAAATGAAAACCTAGATTCCTATTTTGGGGGCATAGAGCGGGAAAAGGACTGTGAGATCAGAAGTCCTGCTCCAAAAGCCCCAGGGGAAAACATGAGTGGGTTGCAGGCCATAGAGAACCTTAAGAAAGACTTTAAAAATCAAATAAGAGAAGTGGAGGAAAAATTAGAAAGAGAAATGAGAAGGATGCAGGAAAAGTATGAAATGAGGGTCAACAGCCTGACTGAGGAAAACAACACCTTAAAAAATAGACTAACTCAAATGGCAAAGGAGGCCCAAAAGGGCAATGAGGAGAAGAATGCCTTAAAAAGTCGAATTTGCCAGATGGAAAAAGAATCTCAAAAGTTCACTGAGGAGATTCATTCCTTCAGAGTTAGACTGGAGCAAATGGAAGCTAATGACTTTATGAGAAATCAAGATGCTGTTAAGCAGATCCAAACAAGTGAAAGATTAGAAGGCAATGTGAAATATCTCATGGGAAAAACCACTGACCTGGAAAATAGATCCAGGAGAGACAATTTAAAAATTATTGGACTACCTGAAAGCCATGATCAAAGAAAGAACCTAGAAATCACCCTTCAAGAAATTCTCAAGGAAAACTGCCCTGATGTTTTAGATCCAGAGGGCAAAATAGAGGTTGAAAGAATCCACTGATCACCTCCTGAAAAAGATCCCAAAAAGAAAACTCCCAGGAATATAATAGCCAGGTTCCAGAATCCCCAGATCAAGGACAAAATACTACAAGCAGCCAGGAAGAAACAATTTCAATATTGTGGATACACAACCAGAATAGCCCAGGACCTGGCAGCTTCTACACTGAGGGATTGAAGGGCATGGGATATGATATTCCAGAGGGCAAAAGAGCTGGGAATGAACCCAAGGGTCACCTACCCAGCAAAACTGAGTATTTTGTTTCAGGGGAAAATATGGTCATTCAGTGGAATAGAGGACTTTCAAGCATTCTTGAGGAAAAAACCAGAATTGAATAGAAAATTTGACATCAAGACACAAGAAGGAAGAGATGCCTGAGAAGGTAATCAGGGAAAAGAAATCAAAAGGAACTTATCAAAGTTGAACTATTTACATTCCTATATGGAAAAGCAATAACTGTGACTGATGATATCTTTCTCACTATGAAAATAATGGAAGAAGGGGGTGTGGTCATATGAGTACATATGTGAAGGTGTGTGTATATGGTTACAGTTATATATGGATAGAGGGCATAGGTTGAATTTGTTGGGAAGGGAGGATACTCAAGGGGCGAAATTATGAGGTGAGAAAGGAAAGTGGCAAGAGGAGATGGGGAGAGACAGGGTAGGGTAAACTATCTCATGTAGAAGAAGCAAGGGGAAGTGGATGCAAGGGAGGGGGAGAATAGGAAGGCAAAAAGGCAAAACTATATTCTCATTGAATTTGGTTCAGGGAGAGAATGACATACATACTAAATGGGATATCTCAACCTACAGCAGAATAGGGGCAAGGGGGAGGAGAGGAGGGATGATGGATGGGAGGGCATCCTTGGGGGGAGGGGATGTTGGAAGTACCCACTATAGAAGAGGGACAGGATCATGTAAGGAATGGACCAGGTCGGGGGTGGGATGAGTGGGAGGGAATTATAAGCAGCCTTGTACAATATATCTACTATGATAATGTTGTGCATATCTAGACATGTACCACATATACTGAATTACTTATCTCCCCAGAGAGAAGGAGTGACAAGGGAGGAAAGAAATGGATCTGAAATTCAAGGTCTTAAGATTAAATGTTTCAAATATATATAAATACTATTATCAATACTCTTTTGATAGTAATTCAGAGATAAGATGTTCAGGTATTGGGACACAAAGATTCACCTTCCTCTAATGGAAAAGTCGAAGTGGGTATGGGAGAAGGTATGGGAGAAAGCAGATTGGAGGAAGTGATACCTTGCAGGACTACTATTCTGGGAGGGTGGGTAGGGGAAAAACAGGGGGAGAAAATGATTGTAACTCAAAATCTGGTGGAAATGAATGATGTAAAACAGAAGTTAAAAAACCATTTGTTTAAATATAAGAAAGAAAGAAAGAAAGAAAGAAAGAAAGAAAGAAAGAAAGAAAGAAAGAAAGAAAGAAAGAAAGAAAGGAAGGAAGGAAGGAAGGAAGGAAGGAAGGAAGGAAGGAAGGAAGGAAGGAAGGAAGGAAGGAAGGAAGGAAGGAAGGAAGGGAGAGAAAGAAATAGAGGGATAGAGATAGAAAGAAGAAAGAAAGAAAGAAGAAAGAGAGAGAGAGAGAGAGAGAGAGAGAGAAGGAAAGAAAAATGGAAAGGAAGAGGGAGATGGAGAGAGCAAGAGAGAACAAGAACTTTCTCTAGAATTGAAAAACGTGTAGTCATCTTAACCTCACACTTCACCTGCCTTCACAATTTCTATCCTTTGGTAATCATCATCACCCTATGTTCTCTTCCCACCTCCCATTTTCAAGCTTAATTTTGCTGATAAAAATCATTCGATGATTAATTTGACCCATGAGAAATTTCTTCCATAAAATCTAAGGTGGGACCTTTATTAATCCTTTAATTTCCTTGCATTTACCTCTTATTGACTCCTATTATATTTCTCATGGTGATTATTTTAAAACTTTTTAAATTCACCAAAAATCCCGATGTCTAATATGCTCAACACTTTCAACATCACTAACTCTTAGCACATAAAAACCAGAATGCAAAGGAATTAAATACTGAATGAATGCTAAGAATTCTGGATTTTATGCATATTGCATATGAGAATATGCATATTCTTATAATTTTAATCATAATTTGCTGATAGCTATTTGCTTCTATTTATTTCCTTTCTTCCATAGCTCTTTCACACAATCTCACCCTTTTCTCCTGGGGCCAGAGATGTTCTTACTCTTTACCAAAGCTAATAATTCTATTTTTACCCTTAAGAATAGCTTCAGAAAAATTTGGGAAGATTTCTATGCACTAATGTAACATGAAGTAAACAGGACTAGGAAAATAATCCCCACTGTAACAGCAATCACCAAATGATATAAATTCTACTTTCAAAGATTCCCAGATTATCAAAATTTTAAGAAACAATAGAAGAATAGCCCAAGTGATGAATTCATCCCACCTACAACATGCATACAGTTTTTGAAGACCTTCAGTGAGGGGAAACCCACAACATTCTGAGACTGTTTATTCTATTTTTTACTTACTCTAATGGTTAGGATGTTATCTTTAAAGCTACTTCTTCAGCAGCTCTCTCTTCTGTCTCTGTCTTTCCATTCCTACTCCAACCACCCTAGTCTATCCCTTACTTACTTCACACCTGACGTGGGTGGAAGAGGTGCTCTTTAAGAAACCTATGTTAGGGGCGGCTAGGTGCACAGTGAGCAAGAGCACTGGAGTGGGGAGGACCCAGGATCAGCTTGCCTCAGAAAATGAGCACCCACACATAAAAAATGCCTAGTGCTGTAACCTTGAGCAAGTCACTTAACCCCAATTGCCTTAAAAATAGAAAAGAAATGAAAAGAAAAGAAACCTATGTTAAAATCTTGGCTTTGTTTTATTCCCTGATGTCCTGGCCAAAATGACTAAATCTCCAACCAAGACTGAGTTTCCATATCTGTAAAATGAGGGAAATAGATTAGACAAACTCTAAATTCCAATCCAGCTTTAAATGTATTATCTAGTCACTTAGAATAGCTTTCTGTTCTTCTAAGCAAGACTAGAATTCAGATTTTACCTCTGATGCTAATTGTGTCACCCTATGCAGGTAAGGTATGCTCTAGCAAAGTAGCCACATCTGAATTAGTATGAATAAAAAAAACACCTGAAATGGTCACATGTATTCAAATTTGCACCATTTAAAGCTATAATTATATAAAATATGGTAATTGCCTCCTGTCCAATGATTTTGAATAATGTGATCACTTCAAGGCAATTCATTATTCACACTTACATATATATATATATATATATATATATATACAGGCCCTTGTAAGTGTGAATAATGAATATATATATGAATATATTCACATATATATGAATATATTTCACATATATATGTGAATAATGAATATATATATATATATATATATATATATATTACAAGGGAAAATAAAAGGTCCTCTGGGATAGATATGATTTCAAAGGACATAGGCTTGACCTATAGTGCAGGTAAAATTTTGATATTCATAAGAACTAAGGGATGCTACTGACCAATAACCTCTGCTACTTAAGAAGCTAGAGAATGAAGCATTCTCCCTTTCAGGTCCAGAGGCAGGATTTTTACTGATTAAATAATGCTTAGTAGTCCTATGACCACATAAACACTTGCAAATGTGAGTCCCTTTGCTTCCTCAGACCTGACAGTATGACATCCTTCCCCTCTGGGAAAGAAGGGAGAAAGTATAGGGAGCCTGGTACACAAACAGGACTAACATGAAGGATGCTTAATATCTGCTCAACAATGGTATTTTTGAAGTAAATTTACCTTATATTCTTTATTTGTGACAAGTGAGACTTTCACAACACTTTGCTATGTAAGTTAAGGTGGCAAAGGCACACACTACCAATTGTGAGAATGTAGCTCTCCTTTATTGTGTAACTTCCAGGTAATATATTGGCTGAGGACCTTACTTTACTCTTTAACGGGATACTCCACTTTATAAAATGTTGTTAATAAGGAATGGCATAAGAGCATCTATGTCTTGCTTTAAGATAGCTTATTCCTCTAACATTAAGAGGACAAAACAGAGACAGCTTAAATTAATTATGGATACAAGTGTTAAAATTAATTATCAATCTAGAGAGCTACACAAATGGATAGCTCAATCATAAAAAATTACAAATGTCAATTTGTTATGAAAAATTACATGTTTCATCCGATTCTCAAAACCATGTAAGTTTACATCACATATAAATTACATATATATAATATGTATGGTTATGTATATATGTGTGTGCGCATTTATTCGTTCATTCATTCATTTACCTATCTATTCATTGATTTGCTCATTTATTTATTTTTTATTATGCCCAGAGGTTCAGATTTCTCAGGCTCACTCAACTGGTATGTGTCACAGTTCAGACTTGAATCTAGAACTTCTGGAGTTAAGTTCTAAGCTCTTGTCACTTAAATAACCTTGATCTGACTTTTAAAGACAAGCATTGTATTTTTATAGATAGTTAATATCTAGGGTTGCAGAAATATCAAGAACAATTAAGAGGCTGATTTGGTCCAAAATGGTTTTTCCTTTCTAGAGGATTTTTTTCCTATATCATTAGAAAAAAATATAATTTTATTCTATATATAAAAAATGGAACAGATATTCTGTAGTACCAAGATGAAAAGATTATATTCATTTTTAAAAATTGATTCTAAATCTACTTTGAGATCCTGGGGGAAATGACATTGATACTATGTGTTAATATGATGTAGCATTTCTTTACACAAAACAGGTGTTTTTAACATTGTAACATTCAATGATAAAGCCATTCCCTTTTTCCCCTTTAAAGAATGAAACAAAGTGATACTTTTTGGCCTTATATAACTGTCATCAGTAAAATCATTAAAGCAAATTGATCTGCTTTCTTGCTTCTGGGCTTTTTACTTCCTGCAAAAATCATCACTATTGAACATCTAAAATAATCACACTGAAAACTATATCATGCCCGTGCTAAAAGCCAGACTTTTGCTGTTAAGAAGGAAACCAATGCAAATTGTAATTAAATAGATGGAATCTTCTTTTCTATCATTTCAATTATAATAATTATAAATACCATTCATCACAGTTCTAAATTAGAAAGACCATTTGTATCCATCACTACTACAACTACCATTGCCTTCCCTGAAACACACACACACACACACACACACACACACACACACACACACACACATAGTTTAAATCTTCACAAATTCAACTTAAGGATAGTTTGTTTTAGATTTCTGAACTGGACCATGGGCTGCATCAGATGAGTTTCCTTCCACATCTAAAATCCTAAGAATCTATGTTTCAAACAACTAATAAAGAAACATTTTATTAAATGCCTACTATGCCAGACGCTGTGCTATGAATTAGATGTATGAAATTTTTTTTAAAAGAAATTAAACAGAGCCTTCTCTCAAGGAACTTACATGGAAGAACATATGGAACACATATAAAATAAATGAAAAGTAGTTAAATATAATGTATCAGGGGGAGGAAGAGGGGCTACTAGCAACTAGGAGGAACCAGAAAAGATCCAAAATGATGCCACAGATTTTATGAGGTAGAGATGAGAGGGTAGTATGTTATAGGAAAAGAAAGCAGTTATAAAGATGTGTGTGTGTGTGTGTGTGTGTGTGTGTGTGTGTGTGTGTGTGTGTGTAAAGGCAGGTTAAATTCAAATTGTTTAATAACACTGATTATGACAATTAAAGGAAGATTGCAGGCCCAAAAAAGGACTTTAAAGGAGACAGAGTCTGATCCCAGATTACACAAGCATTCATTGTCTGGGAAGAACTTGCAAGAAAGCAGAATCAGAGAGCTCTAAGCTGCTCAAAAGGTTTGTGGAGATGGGTGAGATATTAAAAGCATTATTACTATTTATCATTAATATTAATTTTATTTTAATTAATATTAATTGTTATTAATATTAATTAATATTATTATTTATTAATATTATTTATTTTTAAAGCTTTTAAGAAGGAATTGAGGATTAAAGGGAAGGGGATGTATGAAGCCACAATAAATTAAAGAGCAGCTTGAGCTCATCAAGGTTCTGTGGTTCCTGGCAGCTACAGGCATCTCTAAGTTTGGCTAGAGATAACTTTCAAAAACCACTGGTATGTCAAGCAGCTCTGACCCACAGAAATCCTTTTAATTAGCTGTAACTCCATTTCCCTGATCAACTGTGAATAAGGGAAGTTCTAACCCATAGTAGAGCCATTACATAGTGTATGTTCACTTGACAAAAGGATAATGGTATATTTTAACCTAGGCCTTTTGGTTACCAGCCAATTGTTTAAATGTTATACTTCCTACAATAAGAGCAAAGGTATAAAATATCATGTGAAGTAGGAAGTCAAAATAAATTTTAAAAATAAAAATAATGGATTTAAGTAACATGCTTTTAATTCATTCGCTGACATATTCAATGGATATTTGTTAAACAATGTAATTATATGCAATAAGTATAAAAGTGCACAGTAAGGGGCGGCTAGGTGGCGCAGTGAATAGAGCGCTGGCCCTGGAGTCAGAAGGACCTGAGTTTGGAGCCGGCCTCAGACACTTAATCCACACAAACAAAAACCTAGCCGTGTAACCTTGGGCAAGTTACTTAACCCCAATTGCCCTTTATCTATTTTGATCTGTACTACCATAAACATGTTAAAGCAAAATGAACTACAAAAATTAAGAATGAGATAAACTAGAGTCAAATCAGTTTAACTTTAGGCCTTCCACATACACTTGTCTGTCCCTCATCATTTGAGACCACATCTCCACAGTCTGTAGTGAATATAAAAACTAGAAACTAGTTATGCAGTCTAAAATCCTTAGCCTTACATTCAAGGCTCTTTAAAACCAGCATATCTTGATGCTACCAAACTTACTTCACATTACTCCTCTACTTATGTACTATGCTTCAATCAAACTGTACTATTTGCTGTCTAATATGCTATGTAATGTTGCCAATATTTATGAATTCTCCTGCTGTTCCCTTTGTCTGAAATGACTCTCCTTCACTTAATGCCTTTTGAGATGTTTGCTTTCTTCAAGATTCAGCCAAAATCAACTGAATAACCTCATCTTCTTTGAAAACATGCAAAATTCTCCCAGTCTGAAATAATCTTTAATTTCTCTAGATCTTGAAAAGCAATATACACCTATATTATATTTTACTGTGCACTTTTTTTTTTAAAGCAATTGGGGTTAAGTAACTTGCTCAAGGTTACACGGCTAGTCATTATTTATGCTTGGGTGCTCATTTTCTGAGGCCGGATCTGATCTCGGGTCATCCCAACTCCGAGGCCGGCGCTCTTACTCACTGCTATTCTGGAAGACATTAGGGTTCTAAGGGGATAATTGTTTCCTTTCCTTCTACTGAAATATTCTTTAAAATCATTTCTGACAACATATCTGTTTGTATCCTTTGTGTCCAATTGGTTCTATCATTTTCTGTCCCAAAAATTATCAAATTGTACTGCATATGTGTTATATCCAATGTTGAATATACAACTTTTCAACACAGTTTTGCAGAGAGAAATTCTAAAAAACTCTCTGTCTCTTTCTCTGTCTGTCTTTATACACATGCATATGCATACACATGTATGTGTGTATACTAAATATCTTTTTTAAATTGTACTTTGAACTCAATTTTTAAAAAAAGAATCTAGAAATGCAAGGTGTTTCATTAGCGTTTAGAGACAGACATGTCATACTAGTCACAAACTACCTATTTTCATTTTTTTGGTTCAATTCAAAGACTTTAACCAGCCTTTAAAAATTGTTCAATTCCTCCATGTTTCCTTATTTCAGAAAAAAAATAAAAAGTATGTTAGTAAAAAAGGTTTTTTCAATGAAGACTTGAATCATGCAGGATTACTCATCATCAATGGTTTTATTCCCCCTCCCCCTGCATTAGTACTGTACAAAAGAAAATCTTTTGCTTGCTTAGCCTTTTCCATTTGAAAGTTTTGCTATTTTACATAATTCTCTTTTACTGACCAACCTTTGGACTGAATATATGAAGAATTTCACTGGCAATAAATTTGCTTTCATATGTAGAATAAGGTTTTATCCCTTGTAAATCAAGATGATAATCCTGAAACCACATAGGCAGAATAAGTCATTCAAAGTTTATCTACAACGTCTTTGAAAGATTTGAGCTAATCCATCCCTTTTGTGACCAAGATTATGAATCTGCAAAATATTTTTGAGATGGGACAGAAGCAAAAAAAGGGGCCTAAATAGGGACTGAACTCATGATTTTTACCTCACTAGCACAGTACTTTAGTTAGTGAAATTAATTAGCCATGGTTACAGTACTACAAAGCACAAACTAGTTTAGCATGTTAATTACATTTGAATTTGCTCTCAAAATATTCACTATGAATAATTACTCTTCTGATTTTCTTCCTAATCCTAAATGTTTTCACAGAATCCTTTTGCAAAACATCAAGGTGAAACATCTAAACATTGATCCAGAGGCAGAACATTTAATGCTTGGAATTTGTGGGGATTTTTTTTTATTTTAATGGCAGGTTTGAGGGTAAAAGTGAGGAGCAATTCTCAAGGAAATCATTAGCTGTCCTCTTAGTCATTTAGCTTTATATAAGTTTCAGCTCCTAGCTCCAAAATACTCCCTTTTTGCGATGTCAGTATTTTAATGTATGGGTAGTAGGAATCACAATGTTAAGACAGGCTATATAAACTTTATTGTGGCTCTTGCTACTCCAAGGGTACTTTTTTCACGACAAATTAATAGATAGACTATTGGAGAAGCTGAATGTTACTAATCTTGTTGTTTTCACTATTAAGTCAACCAAAGGAATGGAGTAAGTTGTAGGTAAATGGCAGGCTGGCTTGTATCTACACTTTGGAAAAGCATAGGAAAATACTGGCAGAGTTGGTTTTACTTTATGCCCAAAAGGCAGCAAGTAAAAACATCATATGGATATTCTGTCATCTTATATCACTGTGTTTATGATAGGAAATTACAGAAAAAAATAAGATTACTACAAAATCATTTACTAATTATATAATAAAATATATTACAGAAATGAAGAGTAGAGAAATTCTATAAAGAATGGAATATAATCCTGCAAGTTAAATCTGCTTAAAATGGCCCAATCTGAAGCAGCAGAGCACATTGAGGAAGAAGCTGCATGTTATGCAAGTTAAACCATCACCACTACCTCACCTCATGACTCAATGGTTGGAGAAAGCCCATGAGCTTTTGAAATAGCAATGCTCCCTGGTGTCCACTGCCATAATCCTTAGGAAGCAACCCCTGTGGATATGCACTCTGTCAATTGCTCTGACTGTTGCTGCAGGTTTATCTACTGAAAACTTAGAAAAGAATGTTATTGTCACCAAAATCTTTGACTCTACCTAATATGTTAGAATCTGATCTATTTTATCAGTAGAATAGACGTTATCTTCCACTTTGTTACTGTACCATAATAAGCATTTAACTTTCTGTTGAAAACCTTCCATTTTTGTTATCCCTCTACTTGAATATTAGCTCCTTGAGGGCATAACTGTCTTTATTTCCTTTTTTTTTTCCTGCTTTTTAGAGGGGGAAGGCAGGGCAATTGGGATTAAATGACTTGCTTAAGGTCACATGGCTAGTAAGGGTGTCAAGTATCTGAGGCCAGATTCAAATTCAGGTACTCCAGACTCCAAGGCTGGTGATCTATTCACTGCAGCACTAACTGCCCTCCTGTCTTTATTTTCTATTTGTACCACCAGCTCTTAGCATAGTACTCTGCACATAGTAAGCACATTTTTTTTCCTTTCTTTCATTTGTTTATTTACTTAAATGAAAAAGCAGAATTAAGTGAGAATATTGCTAAATATAAGGGAAAGCAAGGATGAGGAATAAGGAGTGAAAGAGGTCAAACACAATACATAGGCTTCCTATATAAACATAATAATTACTAAACTCTGCTATTTTCCTTAGGCAATGAAAATGGCAGATAAGGAATTACAACACAATTATTCACTATTTTTTAAGGGATAGGAAAAGTTCCATTATTTTGAGGGGCTAATCTCAGTACCATCTTTCTGCATACATTCATGTCATTACATTTTTAAAATAAAGATTAGAATTAATGTATATTTAATTTATATTAATGCATATTTATATTAATTCATTAATATATAATTAATCAATATATAATTAATATATAATTAATATATAATTTATATTAATGTATATTTAAAGATTAGAATTAATGTATATCTCTAAGAATGATATGAAAATACACATAATCCAAATGAAACAACTCAATCCGCTCATTTAAATACGTTGATAATGAAATTGAACAAAGGATATATGATATGATGCTGAAACAATTTATTAGGATTGTATATGGAAGTTTAAATAAAATGAATCTTTTGACATAACAAGGAAACCAAAAGAGTATCAAAGTATCATCTCAGTAAGTAAACATGATATACTGACAAAATGAGAAAGAAATTAAGGGCAACTTAGAATGTAAACTCTTCTCTAAAATCATATGCAAAATAAAGTTGAATATTATGTGTATCACTATTATGTTGACATTTGTGTCTTATTTTAATGTAAGTCTTGGGATTGGGAGTGAGGAACATTTCTATAAGGAAATTAGCTATCCACCAAGATATTTGTATTCATATCAGTTTCAGCTGTTTCCAAAACATTCACTTTTTTGCAAAGTCAATATTTTAGCGTTAGGGTGCTAACAGTCACAGTGTTAAGTGTGTCTATAAACTTTACTTTGGTTTTTTCCATGTTGATTTGCTATGCATTGAAAAAATAATAATTTATATAACTGCCATTTCATAATACTTTAAAGTTTGCAAAGTTATTATGTCAATTTGGGAACCCACTAATATGTGGCCTCAAAACTAATAATAGTCCTTCCAACAATGCAGACTGCATGCTATTTTTGCACTCCCACCCAGTTGCAAAATCTTCTGTATAAGTTCCAGACAATGCAGAGTGATTTTCAAATTCTCTCGATAGTATATGCCAACCAATGAAATACATGGACTGTCCACTGCCACATGACCATCACACTTTCTTTCCCATCATACATCACTGTTATGGCATTTTCTTGTGCCATTATTAATATGTTGCAAGTTCCTCATGTCTAATGTAGATCTCTCCAAAGCCCTTTTGTTGACCCTCAACTTTAATACCTCCAAATTCATTCAATCTAATTCTTATGAATTTCATGAAAACGAATAAATATTCCTAAAGGCTCATCTGATGGTTTCCTTGTTTTTCTCTTAGCTATGAAAGGATTGAGACTGTCAAGGCTAGGCATACCCAGTAGGCATACATAAGTGATAGTTACGATTCAGAAGAATGGCAATTGGCCCTTATGCTCTAGATTAGAGCAATCAGGCATGTCAGCCAGAGTAATCAAATGTATCAGCTGGAAACCTCCCCTTATCAGAAGTGAAAGGGGTGGGAACAAAAAGTTTATCTAAAATATCCCCAGTCCAGTTCTGCAAGGAGGACATTAACATCCATGCCTAAATAAACCAGGCTTTTTCCTTTCTAAAATGCAAAAGTGCTTTAAATTGAATGAACAAAGATATGTGCAGGGGTAGTAGAGATTTTATAAGCATGTATTTTGTTTTATGTAACATTGAATATAGCAATAAAACTACAAAAGATGAGAAAAATTAAGGAAAATCTGCTAAAACAACTTCAGTGTAAAATGTATGTCAAAGGATGGAAACATTTAGTGGCAAACTGCTTATAATAGTATCTATTACAAACTCTATTGATTAAAATAGAGGAAAATGTATAAAACTTAAAACAATGACAAAGATTAATGAAAAAACAAAACTGTCAAAAAACATAGTACTTAAAAGTTAGAGGCTGACAGCTCTCAGAGCTTCAAAGTGAACCACCTGCATTTCATTATTTATTTATTTATTGAAGTTTACACATTTCTATAAGAAGAAAAAGAAATTGCTTTTACTTTTCTCTCCCACCTAGCATTTGTAGAACAGTGAAATTTTAAAGTTAGTTGAAAACAACATGTTTTTATTAACCACAGATGTATTTGCATGTAGGGGCAAAATAACACACTTGGGAAATTATTTTAAAAAGAGGAAAGTATGCACAGGTCAAAAGGTCCAGGAAAGATATATTTCTAGGTATGTCATCCTGCAATATCATTGTTAACTTTCCTTGTTAATGTAATGATTCTGTATATTCTGTACTTTAATATGAGTTGGATAGTTTAACTGATCATGATAAACCTAATATTACTTTGAAGGAAAGACACTGGTTTCCTGGCTATAGATTCTGCCACTTTTTTTTTCTGCCTTGACTGCACATGTTCAATTAGCATCAAATACTAAAGCATGTCTGTACTAGTTTTATCATTCCTGGACAATAGACAATATTTCATTGCCTAAGTAAAACAGATTTAATTGCTAAACAAGATTTCAAGGAACTGAACTTCATTTTAATCACAAACAAGCTTCAAGGCAATTTTCAATTACAGCAAGCTTTTTATTTTTCTCCAGCTGTGTGTCCCTGCTGATTCCTGAAATTACATGTAAGTTGTCCCAGATTTTGAAGTGGTGCACCTACTGAGGTTTTTCTTTTGTCAGTTGATGAAGTATCTGTGATTAGAACCTAACTAAATTGGCATTTATAAGATGCATTACCCCACCCTTTATATTTCAGGACACAGTGATTCAGTATGCAGAAGGTCTGTGATATCCCCAGTGACATTATTGTTCCTAATTAGTCGGCTGGTGTAGCAAATGATCACCTATTCTGCAGCAACATCAAAAGATAATATGGGAACCAAGTCCTAGAAAAAGAAATCTATGGGGTATTAGGTAATCAGGTCAATAACCTGTTTTATTTTAAAACTTCTACTGGGATCTAACTTGTCAAGAAGTTTGCATTATGATGCTGAGACATAGATTATAACAATGGCCAGTATAGTCATTACACACACAAAAAGGAGGGTAAGGAGCGGGGGGGAATGAAACAGTTTAAATTGGACATTTGAGAACTCTTACTAAAATGTTTCTTTTCAGGAGTCAAATACAACATAAAAGCAATAGTGAGCATCATGAGTACAGAAAAGTAAGGCAATTGGGTTAAACAGTACTAAAAGTCAGATGTTGTAATTGGCAGATGGCTTATTGACCACAAAGTACAAAATGTCCATTTGCCTCCTGCCTAAGCACATTCCATTAATTTCTCTTTCCTACCCCTAATGATCATTTCAAATAATATTAGTGTTAAATTTTCTGGAAATATCAATGTAAAACTCACAGAAAAATACAAACTCATTTGTTATTAAGTCAAAAGGGATATTAAAGTCATACAATCCAATGAAAACTCTAAAGGATTCTATGATATAGCATAATTGATAAATAGTCATCCAACCTCTGCTTTAAAAACATCCCCCTCCCAAGGTAACAGCCACATATATATTCCCTGTAAGGCCACATAGAATAAACAATAATCCTTTTTCTACTTTGAAACACCATGAATACTTGATAATAGTGTTCATTTTGCCCCTCTTCTACTCTTCTCCAGGAAAGATAAATAAATTGAACCTTTATTACTCAGCATATTGTCTTGTACTAAGTAAGCATTAAAAATATAGTTGAGGGGGCGGAGCCAAAATGGCGGAGTAGAAACAGCTCCTCCAAGCCTCTCTTCCCCCAGATTCCCCACAAACGATGTAAAAAAGGACTCTGAACAACTTCCGGAGCCCCAGCACGCACAGAACAACACAGAGAAGCTAACCTCCCGCTGAGGACAGCCCAGCAGCCCTGCAGGAAGGACCAGTGCAGCGGTCTGGGAGCCGCAGCGCACAGAGCACAGGAGCCGAGCCGAGCCGAGCCCAGGTCCGCGTGAGCTGAGGTTTTAGCCCCAGGGAGGCAGGGCCAGCAGCCAGCTGGAGGAACCCCAGAACACCAAGAGCTGTGGCGACTCCAGAATTATCAACATAGACACGCCTAGGACAAAGTAAGAGGTTAGTGTCCTATGGACTTTGGGACCTGTATTTGGGGAATGCGTCAGCTCCCTCCCCTGGGGGCTAGAAGCTGCTGAGGAGACACGCCATTTTGTAGTTTTCAGAGGCATTTCCGGCTCCCAGCCTACAAATCGTGGGGAGATCCAGCGATCAGTCTTGGGGGGTAATCGCTCTTGCTTTAACCTCCCTGGATCTGGATTGTGATCTAGGGTGGAAGTTGTGGGTGGGTTTACAGCTTGCCAGAAACGGAAGTTGCCCCCCACACGTTCGGGACGAAAATTCCTCTAGCTGGCCTTAAAGCCATAGTGTGGCAACAAGCCCAAAAGTCAAGCAATTAAGTGGCAACATGCCAAGGCAAAGGAAACAGAAAAATGCAACCCTAGACTCCTATTTTGGGGGCATAGAGCGGGAAAAGCACTGTGAGGTCAGAAGTCCTGCTCCAAAAGCCCCAGGGGAAAACATGAGCGGGTTGCAGGCCATAGAGGACCTTAAGAAGGACTTTAAAAATCAAATAAGAGAAGTGGAGGAAAAATTGGAAAGAGAAATGAGAAGGATGCAGGAAAAGTATGAAATGAGGGTCAACAGCCTGACTGAGGAAAACAACACCTTAAAAAATAGACTAACTCAAATGGCAAAGGAGGCCCAAAAGGGCAATGAGGAGAAGAATGCCTTAAAAAGTCGAATTTGCCAGATGGAAAAAGAATCTCAAAAGTTCACTGAGGAGATTCATTCCTTCAGAGTTAGACTGGAGCAAATGGAAGCTAGTGACTTTATGAGAAATCAAGATGCTGTTAAGCAGATCCAAACAAATGAAAGATTAGAAGGCAATGTGAAATATCTCATGGGAAAAACCACTGACCTGGAGAATAGATCCAGGAGAGACAATTTAAAAATTATTGGACTACCTGAAAGCCATGATCAAGGAAAGAACCTAGAAATCACCCTTCAAGAAATTCTCAAGGAAAACTGCCCTGATGTTTTAGATCCAGAGGGCAAAATAGAGGTTGAAAGAATCCACCGATCACCTCCTGAAAAAGATACCAAAAAGAAAACTCCCAGAAATATTATAGCCAGGTTCCAGAATCCCCAGATCAAGGAGAAAATACTACAAGCGGCCAGGAAGAAACAATTTCAATATTGTGGAAACACAATCAGAATAGCCCAGGACCTGGCAGCTTCTACACTGAGGGATCGAAGGGCATGGAATATGATATTCCAGAGGGCAAAAGAACTGGGAATGAACCCAAGGGTCACCTACCCAGCAAAACTGAGTATTTTGTTTCAGGGGAAAATATGGTCATTCAGTGGAATAGAGGACTTTCAAGCATTCTTGAGGAAAAAACCAGAGTTGAATAGAAAATTTGACATCCAGACACAAGAAGGAAGAGATGCCTGAGAAGGTAATCAGGGAAAAGAAATCAAAAGGAACTTATCAAAGTTGAACTATTTACATTCCTATATGGAAAAGCAATAACTGTGACTGATGATATCTTTCTCACTATGAAAATAATGGAAGAAGGGGGTGTGGTCATATGAATACATATGTGAATGTGTGTGTATATGGTTACAGTTATATATGGATAGAGGGCATGGGTTGAATTTGTTGGGAAGGGAGAATACTCAAGGGATGAAATTATGAGCTGAGAGAGGAGAGTGGCAAGAGGAGATGGGGAGAGACATGGTAGGGTAAACTATCTCATGTAGGGGAAGTGGTTGCAAAGGAGGGGGAGAATAAGGAAGGCTAAAAAGGCAAAACCACATTCACATTGAATTTGGTTCAGGGAGAAAATGACATACATACCAAATGGGATATCTCAACCTGCAGCAGGATAGGGGGAAGGGGGATGAGAGGAGGGATGATGGATGGGAGGGCATCCTTGGGGTGAGGGGAGGTTGGAAGTACCCACTATAGAAGAGGGACAGGATCATGTGGGGAATGGACCAGGTGGGGGGTGGGATGAGTGGGAGGGAATTATAGGCAGCCTTGTACAATATATCTACCATGATAATGTTTCGCATAGCTAGACATGTACAACATATACTGAATTACTTATCTCCCAAGAAGGAATGGGTGACAAGGGAGGAAGGAAATGGATCTGAAATTTGAGGTCGTAACATTAAATGTTTCAAATATATATATATAAAAGAGTCTACCCATTAAGGTGAATCCTTAATAAACTTTGCTTTACTTTGGCTGAAAAAAAATAAAATAAGCTATTAGAAAACAAAATGACCATTGTCATAGAGATAAATGAAATGAAATGAAAGTCTGAGAAAAGATGCCTGAATTTGACATTAAGAGGTCATTGAAGATATTTGAGAAAATGATCTTAACCAAGTTATGGACAATAAAAGTAGAAGATATATAGCAAGGATATATAAAGAAAGAATGGATGTGGTAGAAATGAGAGAGACCAATAGGAAGGGAAGAAAAAAGGAGAGAGACAAGGGAAGTAGGGGAAGGAGGGCTTGCTAACTATATTAGCAAGCATCCTAGCACACTCAAGATGGCCTGCTAGCACAGTTCCTTTGAAATGCTTTATAAAGGAAGGCCGGTTTTAAAGGGTTAACAATTTTACTTTAATCACAGAGAAAGAAGTGAGTATAGAAAATACAAGCAGAAAAATTAGCACAAAAACCAACAGACAGAGCTCCATCTGCCTGAACATAGCAATATTGCTATACACTTTACATACATCACGGGATCAAGGGAACACAGATATCTAAGCAATTGGGAGACTCTGAACATACAGATACTCAGAGTCTTAACCAGGAAACCAAAAGATCCTTCTCATGAACAAACTCTCAAAGCAAAATGCCAACCTCCCAGAATATATAACAAAGACTTGGACCCTGAGTGGCTCAGGTCCAGAAAGCACATAACCTAATTGACTCAGCATGGCTGGGAATTATTAAGGTTCAAAGGAGATTAATCCTTTAAATATTTACAACTTAGCCTGAGCCTGGGAAAATAAATTCCAAAAAGAAAGAAAAAAAAATTCCACCTTCCTTCTGCTTACACTAAGTGCCAGGCAGTGTGCAAAGTTCTTGGGATACAAATACAAGCAAGCAATACATTTTTTCCCTTCAAGGAATTTACATTCTAATGAGAAAAGTAAATAATTGGTCAATCAACAAGTATTTATTCAGCACTTACTTTATATCAAGTGTTTTATTAATCCTTTGGAATACAAAGAATGAAGAAAATACAAAATAAAATCAAACAAACAAACAAACAAATAACCCCACCATAATCCATGTCCTCAAGAAGTATATATTCTTTTTTTTTTACTTTTTGGAGGGAGGAAGGAAGGACAATTGGGGTGAAATGACTTGCCCAATGCCACAGAGCTAGCAAAGTGTTAAGTGTCTGAGGCAGGATTTGAACTCAGGTCCTCCTGACTCCATGGTTGGTGCTCTATTCAATGCACCACCTAGCCGCCCAAGATATATATATATTCTAATGGAAAAGACAATATGTATTTAATAAGGAACAATCATGATACAGACAGACCAGATAAAAGTAATCTGAAAGAGAAAGCGTTAGTAGCTGGGAAGGAGGTAGAGGTTGGGGTTGGGGACCTTGTGAGCAGGAAATATCTTCTTTACTAGGTGGAATTTGAGCACATCCTTGAAGGAAAGCCAAGGAAACAAATAAGAGGTAGAGGTGATGGAAAAGAACATTCCAGGAATGGGGCATATGTAGTATAAAAGTCGCAAGACGGAAGGTATAGTATAAAGTTCATTTAATTTCAAGAAAGTATGTGAATGTCTTTAAATAAGGTTTTGTAATGGCAAGCACAGTAGTTCACATCTTGTTTCAGCCATTGAATTAACACCTTGTTTCAGTTCAAGTTGCTTGAGAGACTTGTATCAAGTCTATTAAGAAACAGAACATGTGGAGGGCGGAGCCAAGATGGCGGAGTAGAAACAGCATTTCCAATGTGCTCTGCCCCACACAAATTTCAAACAATGTGAAAGGGGACTCCAAACAACTTCTGGAGCCACAGCACCCACAGAACTACACAGAGAAGCTAACCTCCTGCTGAGGACAGCCCAGCAGCAATGCAAGGAGTGCCCAGAGCAGTGCTCTGGGAGCAGGCAGCACAGCGCTGTGAGAGCAGGCAGCACAGCGCACTGGGAACCAACAGCGCAGCATGCAGGTCCACGGTTTTAGCCCGAGGGTGGCCAGGCCTTCAGCCAGCTGGAGGGACCCCAGAACACCAGCAATTGTGGGGATTCCAGAATTATCAGCACAGATATGCCTAGGACAAAGTGAGAGGTTAGTGCCCTATGGACTTTGGGACCAGTATTTGGGGAATGCATGGCTTCTTCCCCTGGGGGCGTAAAGCTGCTGAAGAAACAGCGGCACAGAAGCCATTTTGCAGCATCAGTAGTGGCTCTAGCTCCCGGTGTGCGAACTGTAGGGAGATTCAGCAATCAGTCTGGGGGTTAATCACTCTTGCTTTAAACTGCCTAGATCTGGATTGTGGTCTGGGGGAAAGTTTTGGGTGGGTATCCAACTTGCCAGAGTGGGTGGAGGCTTTACAGAGGCCACCCAACTGGCGGAAGTTGTGAAGACCCCACGTTTGGGCAGAAGCTCTCCTGTCTGGTGGCAGAGTCCTACTGTGGCAACAAGCCCAAAAATCAAGTAATTAAGTGGCAACATGCCTAGGCAAATGAAACAAAATAACAGAAAAGTTCAACATTGGACTCCTATCCGAGCTCAGGTCCTTCTGGCTCCAGGCCGGTGCTCTGCTCGCTGCGCCACCTAGCTGCCCCAAGGAAGGGATGATTCTTAAGGGGTGAAGTCAAGAGGTGAGAGAGGAAAGTGGCAAGAGGAGATGGAGAGAGACAGGGTAGGGTAAAATATCCCATGTAGAAGAGGCAAGGGGAAGTAGTTGCGGGGGGGGGGCGGGGGGGGAGAAGCAAAAAGGCAAAAGCATATTCTCATTGAAATTGGCTCAAGGAGAGAATCTCATATATACTAAATGGAATGTCTTACCCTCACTCACTCTCCTTAGTAGGGAAAAGGGGGACGAGAGGGGGGATGATGTAGGGGAGGGCATTCTGGGGGGAGGGGAGGTTGGAAGTACCTACTATCAAAGAGGGACAGGATCAAAGTAGGGAATGGATCAGGTGGGAGGTGAGATGGGTGGGAGGGAATTATAAGCAGCCTTGTACAATATATCTACTATGATAATGTTTTGCATATCTATATATGTACAACACATACTGAATTGCTTATCTTCTCAGAGGGAGTGGGTGACAAGGGAGGAAGTGAATGGATCTGAAAATTGAAGTTTTAAAATTAAATGTCTCATAAGATGTCCAGGCATTGGGGCCCAGAGATTCACCTTGCCCTAATGGCAAAATTGAAGGGGATATGGGAGAAGATATGAGAGAGAGCAGATTGGATAAGGGGATATCTAGTGGGACTGCTATTCTGGGGTGGTGGGTAGGGAAAAAATGGGGGAAAATGTGACTCAAAATCTGGTGGAAATGAATGATGTAAACCAGAAGTTAATAAAGCATTTGTTTAATTAAAAAAAAAGAAACAGAACATGTGAACCCCACAACTTGTGAACCCTAGAACTCATGAACTCCTGAAACAGGAAGGGGAGGAGCTAATGACTATATATAAGGAGAGGCCCAGGCTAGAGACAGTAGAACTGAGAATAGCAGAGTTAAGAAGGACAAAATTTGTGGTATCCTGGCACTCTGTTTGTCTGCTCTGTGTTGATGTTTGGTTATGATACTTTGTACAGAAGTCCTAGGACCTTAACTGGAAGTCCTGAAAGAGGATTTTCTGGTTGTATGTTTACAGAATTCCTAGAGAAGGGTTTTTGCAGGTTCTGGGACTGTACTGATCATTTGTGCTGACCTCTTGGACTTTGTTGATATCTATGTTGATGATTTGTGTTGAGTTCTCAGAACTTGTTGGTGGGTTTGAGTTGATTTCACAGGCAGATAGTGAAATGATGATGGTGCCAGGAATGCATATGAATATTATTGTGGCTCTGCCAAGCTTTGTCTTCCCAGAAACAGGAACTGCGAAGGACTTGAGATGGACTGGACGCAGTGAGTTTCAATATGGAAGGGAACTGGACAAAGAATTGGACAAGGAGCTGGACAAGGAACAGAGAGTTGCCTGCCTTTGAACCCAGGTAACAGTTGGAGCTGGATCATGGTAGAAGAACCATGAAAGCTGAGAGCCAGCCTCAAGACAAGCTGAAAGAAGACTTTACTTGGCTACTGTGTACTGACTGAGAAGATTATGATTTACTGTGACCTAGAGGTGGAGAACTTTGACTTTTGTACTTTGAGATTGAATTAAAGATTTTGGCGATTGACTAAATGAATATACTTTGTTGAAAATTATGTGACCACTTTAGTGAAAACTATGTGGCCATTTTAGTGATAAGTTGTTGAGTTGTGACATGGTGAGTGCTGTATTTTGATTTTGTGATAAATTGTAACATTGTGAATGCTATATTTTGATTTTTCTATGAATGTTTTGCTCTGATTTGTTATTGAATAGATAGCTCACTATACTAAGTAATCAGAACCTTGAAAGCTGTTCAAAGAAGCAGTCCTCTGGAAGGCTGTTTGTGCCTTGATTTACAGGTTTGTAGAAGGGAATCAATCAATCAATCACTAAAAATCTATTTAGCATTTACTTCTGTTCCAGGTACTGTGCTAAGAAGTGAGTTTCTGGTATAAGAAAACCAGTAAGTGGGGCAAGAGGTTTCTTTTTTTTTTGGAGAGCAGGGCAATTGGTGAATTGGTGACTTGCCCAAGGTCACATGGCTAGGTTTTTTTTTTTATGTTAAATGTCTGAGGCCAGATTTGAAGTCAGGTCTTCCTGACTCTAGGGCTAGTGTTCCATTCACTGTGCCACCTAGCTGCCCCATCCACTAGAGCTCATTGAGGAGAGGAATGACATGATCAGACAAAAACTCCAGAAAAATCAGGACAGCAGCTGAGTGGAAATTGGAGTGAAAAAAAAAACTTAATCAAAGTAAAGTAAATAAAAACAGGGAAATAATCTACACAAGGCAAAAATGTAAATGGAAAGAACAACCATGAAGCAGTTGAAAATGAATTTTGCAATATCAAATGGCCACAAGACCCAAAAAAGTTATTTTAAGGGAAACCTTTAAAAAGATTTCAAAGGTCACATACAAGAGAACATGGGAAAAATAGGAAAATAATAGAAACAATACAATAAAAGTATAAAAAGAAAGTTAACTAACTGGAAAAAGAAGGGCCCAAACTAAGTCTTAAGGAAGAAAATAATTCCTCGAAAACTAGAATGGGGTATGGAGAATAAAATAATATTATGAGACACTAAGAAATCATGAACAAAATAAAAAAGTATGAAACAATAGAAGAGAATCTGTAATATCTCATTAGAAAAACAAATTCTCTAGAGAACAGATTGAGGACAGACAATATAAAAATTGTTGAACTACATAAAAGTTATGATTTTTGAAAAAATAATCTTGATACACTATTATAAGAAATTACTAAGGAATATTTCCCTGAAATTCTATAACAAGACAGTAAAATAGAAATGGGGGGAGGGAACTAATGTTCACCAACTGAAAGTGATTCTAGGAGGAAAACTAATAGGAATGTTAGACTCCAGTTGTAAAACTCCCAAGTTCAGGAGAAAATATTGCAAGCAACAAAAATAAAATCAACTTAAGTAGTGCAGAGATACAATTAAGATTTCACAAGAATTAGAAACTACTACACTAAAAGACCATAGGTCTTAGAAAATTATATTTTAAAAAACAAAAGAACTGGCATAAAAGAATAATTTAGCAAGCAAAGTAGACTATAATCCTGAATAAAGAAAGGACATATAAGAAACTGAAAGATGCTCAGGTATTTGTAACAAAAAGACCAAGATTCAATGGAAAATTTTATATACGAGATCCAAAATGAAATACAAGGATGTAATGCCATGCATGAGCAGCTTTCCAGAAGAATGCTACTGTGAATAGCCTTTAAGGTTCTGATTACAAAGTGTTGTGAACACTCTATTAATTCCATTTCAAATCAAAGGAAAACATTCACTGAAAGTCAAGGTACAGCATTTACAATATACTTGTCGCAGAAAATCACAATATAGTATTCACAACAGATTGTCATTAAAATGGCCACATAGTTTTCACCAAAATGGTCACAATATTTAGAACAAAGGACAATCATGTCAAAGTATAGTAGTCAAAGTCTTCAACTCATAGGGCCCACTTAAATTAACTCAATCAATCACTTATTCAGGAATCAGTTACAAAGTACAATCAAAATATAGTCTCAAAGTACAATAGTCAAAGTCTTCCACTCATGGGGCAAGGTCTTCCACTCATGGGCCAGACTTAAGTTAATTCAATCAGTCACTTATTCAGCAAGGAATTATTAAGTATCAGACACAAACCCTCCAGCCCTTTGTCACTAGTAAACTACAATTTCATCATTACTCAGTACCCATGGAGAGGTCTTTTCATCTTGACTTGTGGCTGGTTCTCAGATTCCCTGGATCCCCTTCCATGGTTCCAGATTCTACCTGGATTCACCAGACTGTCACCTGGGTTCAATGGCAGACAGCTCCCAGTTCCCTGTTGAGCTCTCTGGGTAGGTCTTGCTCCACACTAAAGTTCACACAGTCCAGTCTATCCCAACTCCTTCATAATTTCTGCTCCCAGGAATTCAAGGTTCAACCAAGCCACAAACAGACAAAGTATCAGCATTCAGGTCATGTTTTCTCAGTCTTCTACTTCCTAATTTTTCTCCTGGGCTCCTCTGTCACCTGGGTTCCTGGGCTCCTGGGCTCCTGTTCAGAAGAAGCTCCACCAACATAAGTTCTCAAGAAAATCTGTCGCTCAGTCCCCAATTCTCTCTTGTGTAGTTGCTCTGCCACCAGATGTTGGTCCCAATAAATTATGTTTCATTAGAGACATACAGGAATGCTGAGGATCCATGTGGGTTTATTTTATATCCTGCTACTTTGCCAAATTTATTTATTGTCTCAAGTAGTTTTTACTTGATTCTCTAGGATTCTCCAAGCACATCATCATATCATCTGCAAAGAGTGATAGCTTGGTAACCTCCCTGCCCAGTTTTATTCCCCTGATTTCCTTTTCTTCTCCAATTGCCACTGCTAGTGTCTCCAGTACCAGACTGAATAAGAGGGGTGACAGTGGACACCCCTGTTTCACTTCCGATCCCATTGGAAAGGCTTCTAGTTTATCCCCATTGCATATAACACTTGCCGACAGCTTCAAATAGATGCTATCAACCATTTCAAGGAAGGCTCCATCCATTCCAACACCCCCCAGTGTTTTCAACAGGAATGGATGTTGTACCCTGTCAAAAGCCTTCCCTGCATCCACCGAGACAATCATGTGGTTTCTGCTAGTTTCACTGTCGACATGCTCAACCATACTGATGGTTTTCCCAATACCAAACCATCCCTGCATTCCTGGAACAAATCCCACCTGATCAGAGTGTATTATTTTTGTGATAAGTTGTTGGAGTCTTTTGGCTAATATTTTATTTAGAATTTTTGCGTCTAAATTCATGAGGGAAATTGGTCTATAATTTAGGAATCAGTACCATATTTATGTCATAGAAAGAGTTTGGTAGGACTCCTTCTTCACTAATTTCCCCAAATAGTTTGTAGAGTATTGGAATCAATTGTTCTTTAAATGTTTGATAGAATTCACTAGTAAACCCATCTGGTCCTGGAGATTTTTTCCTAGGGAGTTCATTGATGGCTTGTTTGATTTCTTTTTCTGAGATGGGGTTATTTAGGTCATTCACTTCCTCTTCAGTTAATCTGGGAAACTTGTGATTTTGTAAATATTCATCCATTTCACTAAGATTGTCATATTTATGTGCATACAATGGGAAAAATAATTCCTCATTATTTTTTTGATTTCCTCTTCATTGGAGGTAGGTTCACCCTTTTTATTTTTGATACTCATAATTTGGTTTTCTTTCTTTTTTTTTATCATATTGACTAAGGGTCCATCAATTTTGTTGATTTTTTCATAAAACCAGCTATTAGTTTTATTTATTAATTCAATAGTTTTTTATTTCAATTTTATTAATCTCACCTTTGGTTTTCAATATTTCTAATTTGGTACTATATTGGGGATTTTCAATTTGTTCTTTTTCTAGTTTTTTCAATTGCATGTCCAATTCATTGGCCTCCCTTCTCTCTGCTTTAATTAAATATGCACTCAGGGATATAAAACTTCCCCTGAGAATTGCCTTTAGTGCATCCAACAAATTTTGGTATGTTGTCTCATTATTATCATTCTCTTGAATGAAATTATTGATTGTTTCTATAATTTCTTGTTTGACCCACCAATTTTTTAGGATTAAATTGTTTAATTTCCAATTAGTTTTTAGTCTATCTTTCCATGGCCCTTTATTTTATATAATTTTTATTGCATCATGATCTGAGAATGATGCGTTTAATATTTCTGCCTTTCTGCACTGGATTGTGAGGTTTTTTATGCCCTAGTACATGGTCTATTTTTGAGTATGTACCATGCACTGCTGAAAAGAAAGTAAATTCTGGGGCGGCTAGGTGGCTCAGTGAGTAGAGTGCCAGCCCTGGAGTCAGAAGGACCTGAGTTCGGATCAGGCCTCAGATACTTAACACACAAACAAAAAAAACCTAGCCGTGTGATCTTGAGCAAGTTACTTAACCCCAATTGTCCTCCAAAAAGAAAAAAAAAAAAGTAAATTCCTTTTTATCCCCATTCAGTTTTCTCCAGAGATCCATCATATCCAGTCTCTCTAAGATTCTATTCACCTCCTTAATTTCTTTCTTGTTTATTTTAAGGTTATATTTATCTATTTCAGAGAGGGGGAGATTAAGGTCCCCCACTAGTATAGTTTTGCTATCTATTTCTTCCTCTAATTCCTTTAACTTCTCCTCTAGGAATTTGGATGCTATACCACTTGGTGCATATATATTAAGTAGTGATATTGCTTTATTCTTGATGGTGCCTTTTAGTAGGATATAGTTTCCTCCCTTATCTCTTTTAATCAGATATATTTTTACTTTTGCTTTATCTGAGATAAGTATTGCTACCCCTGCTTTTTTTTTACTTTAGCTGAGGCATAATAAATTTTACTCCAGCCTTTTACCTTCACCCTGTGGGTATCCCTTTGTTTCAGATGAGTTTCTTGTAGACAGCATATTGTAGGGTTATGGTTTTTAATCCATTCTGCTATCCCCCTTTGTTTTATGGGAGAGTTCATCCCATTCACATTTACAGTAATGATGACTATCTGTCTCTTCCCCTCCATCCTATTCCCTCCCGTGTTTATGTTTTTGTTTCTTCCTTCTCCCTTCACCTCCTTGAAGTTTTCCCTTTTGACCACCTCCTCCCTCAATGTTCCCACCCAGTGATCCCACTTTTTAACCTACCCTCTCCCCTTACTACTGTTTCCCTCCCTTCTAATCCCCCCTTTGGTCTCCTCCTTTTCACCCCCACCCTTACCCTTCCACTGTCTAAAGGACACAATAAGTTTTTATACTTATCAGAGTTAATTACTCCCAGTTTGATTCCAAACCAATGAGAGTAAATTTCAAACAGGGCTCCTCTCCTTCCCTACTTTTCCTCTATTTAATGAATTTATGTGTCTATTCATATTAGAATCTTAAACTTCACTGATTAAGTTGATCCTTCTTTGTACCAGAACCAGTGAGAATAGTGTTTAAAATTATGTTCATCTCCCTCTTTCTTTCCCCTCTTCTATAGTGTGTTTTAATGCCTCTTCAGATGGCATATTTTATCTTTTCCTATCTCATCCTTTCCTTTTTCCCATTACAGTCCCTTTGATCCCCTTAATAGTTTTTTTTTTTTAGACTTCAGGTTAGTGCATTCATACCTACGCCCTCTATCTAAGTATAACCCTTTTGAAGGTCATTATAATCATAAAGATTTCGAATATTGACAGTTATCAGCTCCACATATAGGGATGTGAACATTTTGCTCTTGTTCCATCCCAAGTAATGAGCATGTGTTTGTGGGTGTGGGTGTGTGCACTTATGCATGTGTGAGTCTGTATTTATCTTGTTTACCTTTTTATGTCTTTCTTGAGTCTTGTAATTGGAGATCAAATTTTCCATTGAGCTCTGGCTTTTTGATCAGGAAAGTCTGGAAGTTTCTTATTTCATTAAACGACCATCGCCTTAACTGAAAGCTTATGCTCAGTTTTGCAGGGTAGTTAATCCTTGGTTATAGTCCTAGATCTCTTGCCCTACGAAATATCAAATTCCAGTCCCTCAGCTCTTTTAATGTAGAAGCTGCTAGGTCCTGTGTGATCCTAACAGTATTTCCTCGATATTTGAATTGTTTCTTTCTGGCTGCTTGTAGAATTTTTTCTGTAATCTTGTAATTCTGGAATTTTGCTACTATATTTCTTGGAGTTTTCAGTTTGGGATCTCTCTCAGGAGGAGTCCGGTGAATTCTATTGATAGCTATTTTATCTTCTGATTCTAGGACCTCAGGACAGTTTTCTTTGACAATCTCTTGGAGGATGTTGTCTAGGCTGCTTTTTTCATCATGGATTTCTGGTAGACCAATAATTCTTAGGTTTTCTCTCCTGGATCTGTTCTCTAGGTCAGTTATTTTTCCAGTGAGATATTTTACATTTTCTTTCAATTTTTCCATCATCTTGTTTTGTTTGATTGACTCTTGCTGCATCATAGAGTTCTGAGTTTCAGTTTGATTGTTTCTAATTTTTAGCAAATTATGGTCTTCAGCTAGTTTTGAAGTTCCTTTTTTAGGGAGTTATTTTCTCCAATTACTTCACTGAGATGTTTTTCCAAGTTGGTCACTGCTTCCCTGATTTGGTCTTTAAAATTTTTCTTAAGCTCCCCCAGGAAAGCTATCTGGGCTTGAGACCAGATCATGTTTCCTTCTGTGGTCTCAGGTGTGGGTTGAGAGTGGTCCCAATAAATTCTGACTGTGCCTTCCTGGGGATTTTCTTATACACAACATTAGCTACTTCCTTTTTCAGCCAACACCCTCCTGTTGTGGCAGCAACAGGAGACAGGAGTTCATACCTTCTTTTTCCCCAACAGAGGCTGGATCAGTTACTAAGTGCTAAGTACCTGCTACCTTTGCCAACACAAAGGGATCTTCAAATTCAAATTACATTACCATTACAAAGGAAAACATTAAAGTCTAATTATGAGGGGCTCATTTAGGTCAAACACTTTGCTTTTTATATATGAAAATATTTGTGGTGTTCTTAAAACTGTCATCATTACTAGGGTAGTTTGAAAGAAAGATTGGGGCTGAGTTTTGTATGATAGGGCAATTCTACAAAAGAAATTGGGTAAGAAAAGGTAAATAGGAGCAATTATCTCATGTAATAGGGGTGTGAAAGGAACAACTGATACAGAAAAAGTAAGTAAGTATAGAGGACTGGAAGTGTAGAAACTTCATTCTCATCTGGTCAGTGTTAAAGAGGGAAGAACTTCTAAAAGGGTATGAAAAAGGGTGGAGTCCAAATGGCAGAGTAAAGGCAGGCACTCACCTGAGTTCTCCCCGAAGTCCCTCCAAATTACTTTAAATAATGACTCCAAACAAATTCTAGTGAGGCAGAAACCACAAAAAGATGGAGGTAAATGATTGTCCAGCCCAAGACAAGTTAGAAGACCACCAGAGAGAGATAGAGTACAGTCCAGAACTAACCCTGTTGGAATAGACCCAGACCCAGCAAGCCAGGAGCAGGCCTTCTAAGCCACTGAATCAGCAATGGCAGTGGCTACTTCTGGAGCTCTCAGCCCAAAGAAGGTAAAGGGGTCAAAGAACTGGTCAGAAGGAGATTACAGGAGTCTCTTTGCTAGCATTGAAGCAAGACTCTATTGCTTTGCCAATACTCAGATCTGGGTCCTAGTCCTGAGAAGCAGTCCCAGGGCAAGAAGGAGCACTAGCACATGAGAACTTGTGGCCAGCATGGAGCAAGGACTTTTCTTATAGTTCCAGAAAATAAGAATTCTTGTGGTCATTCACAAACAAGAGCACAGGCCAAAAGAATACTAAACACCTCTCCTTAGATCATCTGACCTTGGAAGAATTGAAAACTTACAGATTTCTAGAAGTATCTCTGAAAGCAGCTGCACAAAATGCTTGAACCTTAGAACAGTATGCCCTCCACACTAGTAGCAAAGCCCTATTTTAACAATGAGTTAAAAATCAAGTAATAGACTGGGGATATGAGCACACAACAGAAAAAAAAAATTTGACCACAGAAAGTTACTATGGTGATAAGGGAGATCACATATTCAGAAGAAGATAACAAAGTTAAAGATCTAACATATAAAGCCTCTGTGAAAAATCGGAATTTGTCCTGGGCCATTGAAGGGCTCAGATAGGATTTTGAAAATCAATTAAGTGAGGTAGAAGAGGATTTGGGAAAAGAAATGAGAATGATGCAATAAAATCATGAAAAACAAGTCACCAGCTTGGTAAAGGAGAAACAAAAAATACTGAAGAAAATAACACCTTAAAATAAAACAGCCTAGGTCAAATGATAAAAGGTGTTTAAAAAGCCAAAGATGAGAAGAATGCCTTAAAAAGAAGAATTGACCAAATGGAAAAAAGGCCCAAAAATTCAATGAAGGGGAAAAAAAAACCTCATTAAAGAAAAGAATTTGTCAAATGGAAAATGAAACTCAAAAACTCAGTGAAAAAATTAATTCCTTATAAATTAGAACGGAGCAAATGGAAGCTAATGACTTTATGAGAAGTGAAAAAAACAATGAAACCAAACCAAAAGAATGAAAAAAAATAGAAGACGATATGAAATATCTCATTGGACAAAACAACTGACCTGGAAAATAGATCTAGGAGAAATATTTTTTTTAATTATTGGACTATTTAAAAGCCATAATCAGAAAAAAATCTAGACATTATCTTTCAAGAAATCATCAAGGAAAACTTTCCACCAGAGGGTAAAATAGAAATTGAAAGAATCTACCAATCACTTTGTGAAAGAGATCCCAAAATGAAAACTCCCAGGAATATTATAGCCAAATTCCAGAACTCCCAGGTAAAGGAGAAAATATTGCAAGTAACCAGAAAGAAACAATTCAAGTATCATGGAACAACAGTAAGTATAATACAAGATATAGCATCTTCTACATTAAAGGTTAAGAGAATTTGGAATATGATATTCCAGAGGGCAAAGGAGCTATGATTATAACTAAGAATCACCTGCCAAGCAAAACTGAATATAATCCTTTAGGAGGGAAAATGGAAATTCAATGACATAGAGAACTTTAAAGCATTGTTAATGAAAAGACCAGAGCTGAATATAAAATCTGACATTCAATACAAGAATTAGGAGAAACATAAAAAAGTAAAAAGGAAGGGAAACCACAAGGGCCTTAATTACATTCAAATGTTTACTAATTGGGAAGATGATACTGGTTAACTCATAAGAACTTTCTCATTATTAGGGCAGAAAGAAGGGGTATATGTAGACAGAGGATTCAAGTGTGAGTTGAATATGAAGGGATCATATCTAAAAAACATAAAGGCATGAGAGAGGCCTATACTGGGAGAAAGGGAAAGGGAGGGAGAATGGAGGTAACATACCTCACATAAAAGAGGAAAGAAAAAGTCTTTCCAGTGGAGAGGGACGTTGAAGAGGAAGCAAGTAAACCTTACCCTCAACAGAATTGGTTCAAATAGGGAATAACAGACACACTCAATTGGGTAGTGAAATCTATCTGCCTTTACAGAAAATTAGGAGTGGAAACAGATGAGAGAAGAGAGAGTGTGTTAGAAGGGAGGGCAAAGAAGGAAAATGGGTTTAAGAGGGACAGGATAAAAGGAGAAAGAGAATAGAATAAACAAGGGAGAAATAGGATAGAAGGTAATACAATTAGCAATTGTAACTAAAAAATTGAAGCAAGTTTCTCTGATAAAGGCCTCATTTCTTTATAAATAAATAAGAGCTATTCCCCAGTTGATAAATGATCAAATGATATAAACAGTTTTCAGAAGAAATAACCAAAACTGTCTAGAGCCATATGAAAAAAAATGCTCTAATTCATTACTGATTTGAGTAATACACATTTAAAAAAAATTCTTAAGTACTACCCCATACCTATTAGATTGGCTAAGAGGAGAGAAAAGATAAATGACAAATTGTGGAGGAGATGTGGGAAATGTACTGTTGGTGGAGTTGTAAACTGATTCAAACATTCAATGAGCAATTTGGTACTATGTCCAAAGGGCTAAAAAACCCTGCATACACTTTCACTTAGGAATACCACTACTAGGTCTATATAAAAAAACAGATAAAAAAGCAGAAAAGGACATATATGAACACACATATAAACAACAGCTCTTCTATGGGGCAAAGAATTGGAAATTGAACAAATTGTGGTATGTGACTGTGATGGAATGCTGTTGTGGTATGGGAAATGAAAAGTGGCATGCTCTCAAAAAAGCCTGGTGTTGATGCAAAGTGAAATGCACTGTGTACAAAGTAACAGCTAAATTCTAAGATGATCAGTTATAAATGACTTAGCTATTCTCAGCAATACAATGATCCAAGACAACCGTGAAGGACTTATGATGAAAACTGTTATCCATCCTCAGAGAAAGAACTGATGATGTCTGAACAGAGACTGAAGCATATTTTTAAAAGAAATTCTTTATTTTAAGGGTTTTTTTCCTACATTTTCTTTCACAGCATGACTACTGTGGAAATATTTTGCATGACTACATATGAATAACCTATGTAGAGTTGCTTGTCTTTCCAATGAGGGGCGATTGGGAAGGGGGGATAGGAAAGTAACTCAAAGTTTTAAAAACAAATGGTAAGTAGCTTTTACATACCTGGGGGGGAAGGGAATTTAAAAATACTAAATAAAATAAAAAAGTATAAAACTATCTTAAATTTATAAAGAAATAAGAGGACAAGGGGCAGAATAAAGGAGGGACTTTTAAAAGTATCTGTAAATTAAGAGTTAGGGGACCCTATCTGATCTGAAGCTGGGTACCTTGTACCTCCTGCAACAACTGCCTAGCTCCCTCCCTTGTGGACTCGAGATGGTTGCCTCTCAATATTGGCTCTCTCTTCTGGTCCTCTCCTGCTGTGTGGCTCTCTTGCTCCCGCAATGTACTCAGGGGGCCCCACAGGAGCCAGTCTAACCTGGTGATGATGCCACCCCAGAGCAGATGGTCCAGTATGCTGCAGAGCTCTGAAGATATATCAATAGGCTGACCCGACCGAGGTATGGGAAGAGAGCAGTGGGCCAGAGAATCTACCAGGATGGGGTGGATTTCTTGGAGTAAATGGTTTTGCTGCAGCATTCCCAGGACACTCAGTCAGCTGAAACTTCAGTGCTCCTGGCTCATTCCCCCTCCCCATTTCCAGAGCCCTGTAGGAAGTCCTTGTCCCAGCTCCTTTAGCTCCGACAGAAGCCGAGCCACAGAATTCTATCCTCATCACTAAACCAGGCTTAATAAAGCTGAATCAAAATCACAAAAAAAAAAAGAGTTAGGAGAGTAGGGGAGAAAATAAGGCAGGGAGTGTTAAAAGGGTGGGTAAAATAAGGAACAGAAGAATAAGATAAAAGGGATAGGATAAAAAGAGAGACTGAGAGGAACAATACTGAATAAAAATAGGATGGTGGGAAATTCACAAATAGTAATGATAGTGTTGAATGTGAAAATGCTAAACTCACCCATAAAATGAAAACAGCAGAATGGAATAAAAATTAGAATCCAACAATATGCTGTTTGCGAGTAATACATTTAAGAATGAGAGAACCACATAGAGGTGGAAGATTGGAATAGAATTTATTACGCTTTGACGGATGGGAAAAAAGGTAGGGGTAGCAATCATGATCATAGATAAAGTTAATGCTAACACAGATTTAGTGAAAAGAGAAAAGGAAGGAAAATACATTTTTAATTAAATTTTATGTTTATTTTTAGTTTACATCATTCATGTCCACAAGATTTTGAGTTACAAATTTTCTCCCCATTTTTCCCCTAACCACCACCCCAAAACAACAATCCCACTCTACTTTCCAGTAGGGCATCGTGGATCTCTATTCCCCAGTGGCCTATATATCTTATTTCCCAGTTACCTATAAAATAATAATAATAATAATAATTATTATTATTATTATTATTATTATAACATTTTATTTTAAAACTGAATTCCAGATTCTTTCCCTTCTTCCCTCATCACACACTCTTACTGGGAAGATAAGCAATACAACATAGGCTATACATGTGTAGACAAGCAAAACATTTCCATAGTGGATATATTGTGAAAGACTGACTTTATTTCCCTCCACCCTATGCTACCTCCCACTTGTTCTTTTCTCTACTTTGATCCTGTCCCTTTCCAAAAGTGGGTGCTTCTAATTTCCCTCCCTTCCATCATCCCCTCCCTCATTCCCTTCCCCCCTACTCTCCTGTAGGGTGACATACCCTATTTAGTGTTTATGTCATTCCCTTCCTAAGCCAAATTCAATGAGAATAAGATTGACTCATTCCCATTTTCCTTCTTGTTCTTCCCCTCCGTGGTAAGAGTTTTCCCTTGCCTCTTCTATGTGAGATAATTTACCCCATCCTGTCTCTCCTCATTTCCTCTCATTATATTCCTCTCTCACCTCTTAATTTCACCTTTTAAATATCATCCCTTCTTATTCAATTGGTCCAGGGGCCTCTGTCTATGATTACCAATACACATACACATGTATACACACCCACATATGTACATATGTACACACATACACCCATATGCCCTCCTAGATAGACATGTATACATACATATATGCATATACATATACATATATATACACATACATATACATATGTCTTCAATGGGAGGTTAGCTACTCTCTGTCATTTTGTGGGTTCTATAGCTCCAAAGTTTGTTTAGAGTCTCTTTTTTACACGTATTGGAGGAGATGGAAGTGGGAACTGTGTGGAACTACTTTTTTGACTCCACTATCTTGGCTCTACCCTCCCCCAGGTAAATATATTTTAATACAAAGTACCACAGACAATGGAACAATATCAATACTAAACTTATATGATCCAAATAATATAGCATATAAACTTTTTTTTTTTGGAGGGCAATTGGGATTAAGTAACTTGCCCAAGGTCACACGGCTAGGTTTTTGTTTGTGTGTGCATTAAGTGTCTGAGGCTAGATCCGAACTCAGGTCCCTCTGACTCCAGGGCTACTCACTGTGCCACCTAGCCACCCCTGCATCTAAGCTTCTAAAATAAATTTTAAATAAATTACAATTGCAGATAGTATTACTATAATAGTGGGGGGACTTTAATTTTCCTCTTTCAGAAATAGATAAATCTAAACAAGAAATAAATAAGAAGTCAAGGAAGTGAACAGGATTTTAGATAAGGTAGGTATGATAGATATCTGGAGAGAACTGAATGGGAATACGAAGGAATGCACCTTTTTCTCAGCAGTTCATAGAACCTTTACAAACACTGATCATATATATATATATATATATATATATATATATACATATATATATATATATATATTTTGCATTTTGAAATGCATTTTGTTTTTAAAAATTACATTACTTAGATTTTAAAGGTAAAAAATTACTTGTTTATGATTTTAACGAATTAATTTTGAAAGATATGGTACTTTTGCTTTTAAAAAGACCCAAATATAACAAAACTAACCCAAAAATCTCATGGTCCATGGAATTTTGTTTTGTTATTCTATCTTTAAAATGCCTACTATCTTCCAGACCCTGTGCTGGTCATTAAAAAAATTGGGAATAACTACACTTTTTTTTTAACTGGAAACAATTTATTTAAATACTCTTTTTTTCCTTTTCCCCTTTCCTTCCTAAAAAGAAACTCTATGCAAATTAATATTCATTTGAAACAAGGAAGAAGAACAATTAATAATTCAACACAAATATTAAAAATGCTGTTGAAATTTCTCTGCACCTTATCCCTATGTTGTATTTTTTCCAAATGCTTTATTAACTTCTGGTTTACATCATACATTTCTGTCAGATTTTGAGTTACAATTTTTCCTCATTTCCACCCTACCCACCACCCAAGAATAACTGTCATACAGGATATCCCCTCAACCAATCTGCTCTCTCCCATCTCTTCTCCCATAACCCTTTCTACTTTTCCAGTAGGATGAAATGAATCCCCAAGCCCCATTGCCTGCACATCTTATCACACAATTATATGCAAAATGGTATTAATCATAATATATATACATATATATTTTTTTAATTTGATTTTAAAAAGAAGATAAGCAACTCAGTATATGCTGTACATGTGTAGCTATGCAAAATATTACTATAGTAGATATATTATAAAAGACTGACTGTATTTCCCTCCCTCCTATCCCACTTTCCACCTGGTCCACTCCCCACCTTGATCCTGTCCCTTTTCAAAAGTGGGTGCTTCCAACTTCTCTCTTCCCCAGCCCCTCTCTGCTCAATCACCTTCCCCCCTCCTGCTCACTCCCACACTCCTCTAGGGTGGGACACCCTATTTAGTATGCATGTCATTCTCTCCCTGGTCCAAATTCAATGAGAAAAAGGTTTTGCCTTTTTGCCTTCCTGTTCCTCCCCTCCCCTGCAGCCACCTTCCCCCTGCCTCCTCTACACGAGACAGTTCACCCCATTGAATCTCGCCATTCCCCCTCACCACATTACTCTCTCACCTCTTAACCTCACCTATTAAGTATCATCCCTTCCTATTAAATTCAACCTGTGCCCTCTATCTATGTATACCTGAAAACATATATACACACATTCACATATGTATTCATATGCCCATATACCCTTCTTCAACTATTTTCATACTGAGAAAAGTTTCATCAGTTACAGTTATTGTTTTTCCCTGTAGGAATATAAATAGTTCAACATTGATAAGTTCATAGTGATTTCTTTTCCCTGTTTACCTTTTCAAGCACCTTTTTTTTTTAAACAAACGCTTTATTAACTTCTGATTTACATCGTTCATTTCCGCCAGATTTTGGGTTACAATCATTTTCCCCCCATTATTCCCCTACCCAACCTCCCATAATAATAGTCCCACAAGATATCGCTTCCTCCAATCTGCTCTCTCCCATACCCCCATCGACTTTTCCATTAGAAGAAGGTGAATCTTTGTGTCCCAATGCCTGCACATCTTATCTCCCTATTACAAGCAAAAGAGTATTAATAATAGTATTTATATATATTTGAAATATTTAATGTTACAACCTCGAATTTCAGATCCATTTCCTTCCTCTATTGTCACCCATTCCCTCTTGGGAGATAAGTAATTCAGTATATGTTGTACATATCTAGCTATGCAAAACATTATCACAGTAGATATATTGTACAAGGCTGCTTATATTTCCCTCCCACTCATCCCACCCCCCACCTGGTCCATTCCCTACATGATCCTGTCCCTCTTCTATAGTGGGTACTTCCAACCTCCCCTCCCCACAAGGATGCCCTCCCATCCATCATCCCTCCTCTCATCTACCTTCCCCCTATCCTGCTGCAGGTTGAGATATCCCATTTAGTATGTATGTCATTATCTCCCTGAACCAAATTCAATGTGAATGTGGTTTTGCCTTTTTAGCCTTCCTTATTCTCCCCCTCCTTTGCAGCCACTTCCCCCTGATTCTTCTACATGGGATAGTTTACCCTAACCTGTCTCTCCCCATCTCCTCTTGCCACTTTCCTCTCTCACCTCATAATTTCATCCCTTGAGTATTCTCCCTTCCCAAAAATTCAACCTATGCCCTCTATCCATATATAACTGTAACCATATACACACACATTCACATATGTATTCATATGACCACACCCTCTTCTTCCATTATTTTCATAGTGAGAAAGATATCATCAGTCACAGTTATTGCTTTTCCATATAGGAATGTAAATAGTTCAACTTTGATAAGTTCCCCTTGATCTGTCTTCCCCGATTACCTTCTCAGGCATCTCTTCCTTCCTCTGTCTGGATGTCAAATTTTCTATTCAACTCTGGTTTTTTCCTCAAGAATGCTTGAAAGTCCTCTATTCCACTGAATGACCATATTTTCCCCTGAAACAAAATATTCAGTTTTGCTGGGTAGCTGACCCTTGGGTTCATTCCCAGTTCTTTTGCCCTCTGGAATATCATATTCCATGCCTTTTGATCCCTCAGTGTAGAAGCTGCCAGGTCCTGGGCTATTCTGATTGTGTTTCCACAATATTGAAATTGTTTCTTCCTGGCTGCTTGTAGTATTTTCTCCTTGATCTGGGGATTCTGGAACCTGGCTATAATATTTCTGGAAGTTTTCTTTTTGGGATCTTTTTCAGGAGGTGATCAGTGGATTCTTTCAACCTCTATTTTGCCCTCTGGATCTAAAACATCAGGGCAGTTTTCCTTGAGAATTTCTTGAAGGGTGATTTCTAGTTTCTTTCCTTGATCATGGCTTTCAGGTAGTCCAATAATTTTTAAATTGTTTGGATCTGCTTAACAGCATCTTGATTTCTTATAAAGTCACTAGCTTCCATTTGCTGCAGTCTAACTCTGAAGGAATGAATCTCCTCAGTGAACTTTTGAGATTCTTTTTTCATCTGGCAAATTCGACTTTTTAAGGCATTCTTCTCCTCATTGCCCTTTTGGGCCTCCTTTGCCATTTGAGTTAGTCTATTTTTAAGGTGTTGTTTCCTCAGTCAGGCTGTTGACCCTCATTTCATACTTTTCCTGCATCCTTCTCATTTCTCTTTCCAATTTTTCCTCCACTTCTCTCATTTGATTTTTAAAGTCCTTCTTAAGGTCCTCTATGGCCTGCAACCCTCTCATGTTTTCCCCTGGGGCTTTTGGAGCAGGACTTCTGACCTCACAGTCCTTTTCCCACTCTATGCCCCCAAAATAGGAGTCTAGGTTTGCATTTTTCTGTTTCCTTTGCCTTGGCATGTTGCCACTTAATTGCTTGACTTTTGGGCTTGTTGCCACACTATGGCTTTAAGGCCAGAAAGAGGAATTTTCGTCCCAAACGTGTGGGGGGGGGCAACTTCCGTTTCTGGCAAGCTGTAAACCCACCCACAACTTCCACCCTAGATCACAATCCAGATCCAGGGAGGTTAAAGCAAGAGCGATTACACCCCAAGACTGATTGCTGGATCTCCCCACGATTTGTAGGCTGAGAGCCAGAGCTGCCTCTGAAAACTGCAAAATGGCATGTCTCCTCAGCGCCTTCTAGCCCCCAGGGGAGCGAGCTGACGCATTCCCCAAATACAGGTCCCAAAGTCCATGGGACACTAACCTCTTACTTTGTCCTAGGCATGTCTATGTTGATAATTCTGGAGTCGCCACAGCTCCTGGTGTTCTGGGGATCCTCCAGCCGGCTGCTGATCCTGCCACCCTGGGGCTAAAACCTCGGCTCAGGTGGACCTGGGCTCGGCTCAGCTCCTTCGCTCTGCGCTCTGCGCGCTGCCAGGTCCCAGACTGCTGCGCTGGTCCTTCTTGCAGGGCTGCTGGGCTGTCCTCAGCGGGAGGTTAGCTTCTCTGTGTCGTTCTGTGGGTGCTGGGGCTCCAGAAGTTGTTCAGAGTCCCCTTTTACATAGTTTGGGGGGAATCTGGGGGCAGAGAGGCTTGGCCAAGCTGTTTCTACTCCGCCATCTTGGCTCCGCTCCCTCAAGCATCTTTTGCTTCTTGTATCTGAATGTCAAATTTTCTATTCAGCTCTGATTTTTTTCCTCAAGAATGCTTGAAAGTCCTCTATTCCACGGAATGACCAAATTTTTCCGCTGAAACATGATACTCAGTTTTTCTGGGCATGGGATTCTTGGTTTAATCCCAGTTCCTTTGACCTCCAGAATATCATATTCCATAATATCATTTTTCTGTTTATTTTGTTTCCTTTGCCTAGGCATGTTGACACTCAATTACTTGACTTTTGGGCTTGTTACCACAGTAAGATTTTGCCACCAGCCAGGGGAACTTCTGTCCCAAACGTTGGGGTCTTATCAACTGCTGGAGGTATTAGTTGGGTGGCCTCTGTGAAGCCTCCACACACTCTGGCAAGCTGGTCACACACCCGAAGACCTCCACCCCAGACTGCAATCCAGATTCAGGAAGGGTAAAGCAAGAGTGCTTACCACCAAGACTGATCACCGGATCCTCCTACAGTTATCAGGCCAAGAGCTGAAGATGCAATGCAGTAATATGGCGCAAGCTGCACAGTCTCCTCAGCAGTTTCTCACCACCAGGGGAAGAAGCTGATGCATTCTCCCAAGCAGTCCCAAAGTCCACAGGGCACTAACCTCTCACTTTGTACTTAGCATCTATGTGTTGATAATTCTGGAAATGCCACAGCTCCTGGTGTACTGGGGTCCCTCCAGCTGGCTGCTGGTCTGGCTGCCCTCAGGCTAAAAACCACAACTCATGCGGGCCTGGGCTCAGCTCCCAGGGCACTGTGCTGGCCACTCCCTGCTGGGCTTCCAGGCTGTCCTCAGTGGGAGGTTAGCTTCTCTGTGTCATTTTGTGGGTTCTATAGCTCCAGGGGTCGTTCAGAGTCCCCCTTTCACATAATTTTGAAGTGGTGTGGGCTGCAGCTCCACTGAAGTGCTGTTTCTACTTTGCCATCTTGCGACTGATCATATAATAAGACATAAAAAAAAAAACCTGGTGAAAAGTGGAAACATTAAAAGTATCCCCTTCACATAACAATGCAATAAAATTATATTTAATAAGGGACCATAGAAACATAGATTAAAAACTAAATGGAAGTTAAATAATCTCATCTTAAAGAATGAATCAATGAAAGAGCACATCATAAAAACAATATGTAATTTCATTAAAGAGAATCACAATAATGAGATAATATGTCAAAACTTATGGGATACAGCAAAAGCAGTAATCAGAGGAAAATTTTATTTCTTTATGCTTATATCAATAAAATAGAAAAAAATGCAGACTAACAAATTAAGCATGCAATTACACAAAAAAACTAGAAAAAAGAACAAACAAAAAATTGACAATTCAATACTAAATTTAAAATTCTAAATATTAAATGCGATATGAATAAAATTGAGTGTAAAAACACACTTGATAAAGAAAACTAGGGTTTGGTTTTATTAAAAAAAATAAACATTCCTTAATTTGATTTAAAGACAGAGAAAAAAAAAACAAATCATTAGAATTAAAAATGAAAAGGGTAAATGTACCACTAGCAAAGATGATTAATTAACAGGAGTTATTTTGCTCATATATAGGTAAAAATTTAGGAATTTAAGTAAAATGGAAGAATATTCAAATATATAAATTACCTAGATTAACAGATGAGGAAATAGAGTATCTAAATAGACCTAAGAAATTGAACACGCTAGGGGCGGCTAGGTGGCGCAGTGAGTAAGAGCGCTGGCCTCGGAGTTGGGATGACCCAAGATTGAAACTGGCCTCAGAAAATGAGCACCCACAAATAAATAATGACTAGCTGTGTAACCTTGAGCAAGTTACTTAACCCCTTTAAAAAAAATAAAATTGCTTTAAAAAAATAAAAAAAAGAAAGAAATTGAACATCCCATAAGTGGGCCTCCTAAGAGAAAAGCACAAGGACCAGATGGATTTACAAGTGAATTCTATCAATTCTATCAAACACTTAATAATCAATTTATTGCAATATAAAATAATTTGGAATAACAGACAAAGAAGTCATCCTACCAAACTCCTTTTGTGAAAATTCCAAAGACTTAACTAAAAAGTTACCTGAAATAATTAATAATTTTAGCAAAGTAGAAGGATATAACATAAATCCACATATATCAACATTCCAATATATCCCAAACAAAACCCTGAAAGAAGAGATAGTAAGAGATATCTGATTAACTCTAGACCATTTAAAATACCTGGGAGTACACCTGCCAAAACAAATTCAGGAACTATGTGAGCAAAATTATTTTTTTTTATTTCTTATACAAATAAAATCATATTTAAATAATTAAAACATATTAATTGTACATTGGCAAGCAGGGCCAATATCATAAAAATGAAAATTTTAACCTAAATGTCATCTTGATTCCATTACCCCAAAAATTATTTAATTGAAATGGAAAAAAATAATAACAAATTTCATTTGCAAGAATAAAAAGTTAAGAATACATCAGAGGAAATAATGGGGGGAAAGTAAAGGAAGTAGGGTAGTATTAAACTATATTATCAAGCAGTAATAATCAAAACTATCTGGTACTGGCTAAGTAACAGAAAGGTAGATCAGTGGAACAGAGTAGACATATAATTTATAGCAGCAAATGAGTACAGTAACTTTATTTTTGACAAGTATAAAGACTTAAGTTTTGGAGATAAGAATTCTCCATGTGGTACAAATTGTTAGGAAAACTGTAAAGCAGCCTGGTAGAAATTGGGCATAGATATTATAATATATTATTATATTATGTTATAATATTATATAATATATTACATTATGGAATACTTGGTAGGATTACAAAGTATAGTGCCTCTATTTGTTCCAGGATCTAAAGCCCCAGAGAGGCACAGTCAGAATTTCTTAGGACAAGAATCTGAAGACAGAGCAGCTACAAAAGAGAGAATCAGGAACAGAGCCAGAATTTCCTGAGAACTTGTGGTGGAGCTTCTTCTCAACAGGAGTCTAGGAGCCCAGGAGCTCAGGAGCTTAAGAGCCTCATTCTCCACAGGCTGGATAAGCTGATTATGATTTTTTGAACAAGCTGCAGAAGACTGAGGAAGCATGACTGAGGTACAGGGACTTTGGGGCTTGATTGAGCCTTGAATCCCCTGGAGCAGAAATTGTGAAAGATTTGAGATAGGGTGGACCCTGTGAAATTGTGTGGAACAAGACCTACCCAGAGAGCTCGACAAGGAACTGGGAGCTGTCTGCCACTGAACCAAGGTGGCAATCTGGTGAATACAGGTAGAAGTTGGGACCATGGAATTGGGTCCAGGGAATCTAAGAATCAACCCCAAGTCAAGATGAAAAGACCTTTCTGTGGGTACTGAGTCATGATGAAATTGTAGTTTACTAGTGACCTAGGGGTAGAGGATTTGTATATTCTATAATGATTATACTTAGTGATTAATGATACTTAGTAATTGTTGCTAAATCAATTACTGATTTAATTTAGTGTGCCTCATGAGTGGAAGACTTTGACTATTGTACTTTGAGATGATTGTTCTTTGTTCTAAATATTGTGGCCACTTTGGTGAAAACTATATGGCCGTTTTAACGATAAGCTATTGTGAATACTCTATTGTGATTTTCTGTGATAAGTTGTAACATTGTGAATGCTTTACCTTGATTCTCTGTGAATGTTTTGCTCTAATTTGTTATGGAATAAATAGAGTGTTCATAATACTATATAATCAGAACCTTGAAAGCTGTTCACAGCAGCAGTCCTCTGGAAAGCTGAACATGTGGCTTTACATTATACCTTACACCAATTTGACAAGATAAGGTCCAAATTGATATATGACTTAGCTATAAAAAGAGACATGTAGCAGCAAGCACTCTAGCATACCCAGGATGGCTTCTAGCACATGCTTTTAGATCTGCTTTTCTATAAGAAAGCAACTCAAAATGGTTTAACAATCTTGCTTTAATCAAACACATATCATTTACCTATTTCAGGGGGAAAATGTTAGTACCCCAAATTTCAGAGAATACAGAGGTTACAAGAAGACAAAAAATACAGACAAACAAAGAAGGAGATAGGCTTCTAGCTGTCTAACCATTACATCCATGCTCTAGTCAGTTACCAGAGAGGAAAGTAAAAGCATCTGGGTTTTCAAAGCCAGGGGGCTCAAGTGCTGCCCAGAGTCTCATCTGGTCAAATCGCACAACCCTTCTCAAAGTGAGCCCCAAAGCAAAACCTCAAATCAGGGTATATATAGCCTTCTCCTGGGTCAGAGAATGTCACAGCCCTCTTGATTTATTGCCCAATCACAAAGTAAAAAGGTATGGGCATTCCTGAAAAACAAGCCCCCTTCCACAAACCCCAGGTGCCCACATTCATCCTACTAGGAGGCAGAGTATATTTTCAAATCAGAGAAGGTTCTCAGAGTCACTTAAGCCTATCAAAGGTCCAATGGGCAGGGAAGATCTTCAGATTCCAATTCACATAACAAAACAATATAAGAAAAATTGAAGAATTTGCTACATATTACCTATCAGACATATAGAGATTGGAACAATTTATGAAGAAACAAGAGATAGAGAACACTATGATGTATTAAATAGACAACTTTAATTACATTAAATTAAAAAGGTTTTGTACAAATAAAAGAAATGTAGCCATAATCAGTGGGAAAGTAGAAAACATGAGGGAAATGTTAAAGACAGTTTCTCAAAAAAGGTTTTTTATCTCAAATTTATGGAAATATTTTTAAATCTATAAGAATATGAGTCATTCCCAAATTGATAAATGGCCAAAGGATATAAAGGGGCAGTTTTTTAATTAAGAAATCAGAGCTAGGGTGCGGAGCCAAGATGGCTAAGTAGAAACAGCACTTCCACTGCACTCTTGCCCACCCCACTTCAAAATTATGTAAAAGGGAACTCTGAACAACCTCTGGAGCTCCAGCACCCACAGAACAACAAAGAAAAGCTAACCTCCTCCTGAGGACAGCCCTGCAGCCCAGCAGGGAGCAGCCAGCACAGCACTCTGAGAGCTGAGCCCAGCACCACGTGAGACAGAGGTTTTAGCCCCAGGGTGGCTGGACCAGCAGTCAGCTGGAGAGACCCCAGAACACCAGGAGCTGTGGCTTTTCCAAAATTACCAATACATAGATGTCTAGGATAAAGTGAGAGGTTAGTGCCCTATGGACTTTGGGACCAGTATTTGGGAACGAGTCAGCTTCTTCCCCTGGGGGTGAGAAGTCACTGAGGAACCTCAGCACAGCCGCCATTTTGCAGCTTCAGTTGCAGCTTCAGTTCCTGGCCTGTAGACTGTAGGGGGATCTGGCAATCAGTCTGGGGGGGGGGGGGTAATCTCTCTCGATTTAACCTCCCTGGATCTGGATTGCAGTCTGGGGTGGAGATCTTGGGGTGTGTGATCACATTGCCAGAGTGTGTGGGGGCTTCACAGAGGCTACCCATCTAATACTTCCAGCAGTTGAGAAGACCCCAACATTTGGGACAGAAGTTCCCCTGTCTGGTGACAGATTCCTACAGTGGCAACAAGCCCAAAAGTCAAGTAATTAAGTGGCAAAATGCCTAGGCAAAGGAAACAAAATGAACAAAAAAATGCAACATTAGATTCCTATTTGGGGGGCAAAGAAGATCAAAGCATGGAACAGGAGGAGGACTGTGAGGTCAGAACTCCTGAACCAAAAGCCCCAAATGAAAATATGAGCTAGTAACAGGCCATAGAGAACATTAAGAAGGATTTTAAAAGCCAAATAAGAAAAGTGGAGGAAAATTGGGAAAAGAAATGAGATAGATGCAGGAAAAGTATGAAATGAAAGACAATAGCCTGACTCAGGAAAATAATACCTTAAAAAATAGACTAACTCAAATGGCAAAAGAGGGTCAAAAAGGCAATGAAGAGAAGAATGCCTTTAAAAGCTGAATTTGCCAGAAGGAAAAAAAGAATCTCAGAAGATCACTGAGGAGATTCATTCCTTCAGAATTAGACTGGAGCAAATGGAAGCTAGTGATTTTATGAGAAATCAAGAAGCTGTTAAACAGATCCAAGCAATTGAAAGAATAGAAGGCAATGTGAAATATCCAATGGGAAAAACCACTGACTTGGAAAATAGATCCAGGAGAGATAATTTAAAATTTACTGGACTACCTGAAAGCCATGATCAAAGAAAGAGCTTAGAAATCATCCTTCAAAACATACTCAAGGAAAATTGCCCTGATGTTTTAGACCCAGAGGGTGAAATAGAGGTTGAAAGAATCCACAGATCACCTCCTAAAAAAGATCCCAAAAAGTAAACTCCTAGGAATGTTATAGCCAGGTTCCAGAATTCCCAGATCAAGGAGAAAATACTACAGGCAGCCAGGAAGAAACAATCTCAATATTGTGGAAACACAATCAGAATAGCACAGGACCTGGCAGCTTCTACACTGAGGGATCAAAGGGCATGGAATATGATATTCCAGAAGGCAAAGGAGCTGGGATTCAAACCAAGAATCTCCTACACAGCAAAACTGAGTATCTTGTTTCAGGGGAAAATACGGTTATTCAATGGAATAGAGGACTTTCAAGCATTCTTGAGGAAAATACCAGAGCTGAATAGAAAATTTGACATTCAGATAACAAGAAAAAGAGATACTTGAGAAAGTAAACAGGGAAAAGAAATCAAAAGGAACTTATCAAAGTTGAACTATTTACATTGCTATATGGAAAAAACAATAACTCTGACTGATGAAAACTTTCTTGGTGTGAAAATAATTGAAGAAGTGTATATGGGCATATGAATACATATGTGAATGTGTGTATATATGTTTACAGCTATACATGGATAGAGGGCACAGGTCGAATTTGGTGGGAAGGGATGATACTTAATGGGTGAAGTTAAGAGGTGAGAGAGTAATGTGGGAGAGGAGATGGGGAGTGACAGGGTGGGGTAAACTATCTCATGTAGAAGAGACAAGGGGAAGTAGTTGCAGGGGAGGGGAAGAACAGGAAAGCAAAAAGGCAAAACTATATTCTCATTGAATTTGGCCCAGGGAGAGAATGACATACATACTAAATGTGATATCTCACCCTGCAGGAGAGTAGGGGGGAGGGTATTGAGAGGAGGTATGATGGAGAGGAAGGCATGCTGGGGGGAGGGGAGGCTGAAGGCACTCACTTTTGAAGAGGGACAGGATCAAAGTAGGGAATGGACCAGGTGGTGGGTGGGATGGGTGGGAGGGATATATAGCCAGTCTTTTACAATATATCTACTATGTTTTGCATAGCTATACATGTACAACATATACTGAATTGCTTATCTTCCTAGTGGGAGTGGGTGACAATGGACAAAGTGAATATACCTGGAATTCAAAGTTTTAAAATTCAATGTTTCAAATATATATAAATACTATTATTAATAGTATTTTGCATGTAATTGGGAGATAAGATGTGCAGGCATTGGGGCACAGATATTCACCTTGCCCTAATGGAAAAGTCACAGGGGGTATGGGAGAAGATATGGGAGAGAGCAGATTGGATGAGGGAATATCCTGTGGGACTGCTGTTCTGAGGTGGTGGGTAGGGGAAACATGGGGAAAAATTGTAACTCAAAATCTGGTGGAAATGAATGATGTAAGCCAGAAGTTAACCATTTGGAAAAAAGAAATCAGAGCTATATTCACATGGAAAATGTTCTAAATTTTTTTTTTAAAGCAATTGGGGTTAAGTAACTTGCTCAAGGTTACATGGCTAGTCATTATTTATGCGTGGGTGCTTATTTTCTGAGGCCAGATCTGATATCGGGTCATCCAAACTCTGAAGCCGGCGCTCCTACTCACTGCGCCACCTAGCCGCCCCTTTAGGGCAATTGGGGTTAAGTAACTTGCCCAAGGTTACACGGCTAGGTTTTTGTTTGTGTGGATTAAGTGTCAGAGGCCGGCTCCGAACTCAGGTCCTTTTGATTCCAGGGCCGGCGCTCTATTCACTGCGCCACCTAGCCGCCCCTCTAAATTATTATTGTTTAGAGAAATGCAAATTACAACATACTTGAGACATCATATTACACCTATCAGACAGGTTACAATGTTTGAAGGGGAAAATGACAAATGTTAGAAAAATGGGGACAACACACAGTTGGTGGAACTGTGAACTGATCTAATCTTTTGGGAGAGCAATCTGGAATTAAGCTCAAAACATTATTAAAGTTCATATATTCTGACCCAGCAATACTACTACTAGGCCTATTACCAAAGATGATTAGGAAAAAAAGGAAAAGAACTCGTCTGTTCTAAAATATTGTTACTTCCTCTCTTTGTGCTATAAAAGAACTGAAAATGGTGTAGATACCCTCAATTAGGGAATGGCTGAATAAGTCGTATGTGATAGTCATGGAATTCTACTGTACTATAAGAAATGATAAAATAATTGATTTTAGAAAAACATAGATAGACTTGCATGAAGTAACAAAGAGTAAAATGAGCAGAACTAAGAAAACACTAAATACAGTAACAGCAATACTGCTTTAAGAATAAATTTGAGTAACTAAATCATTTTGATTATAAATACCCAAATTAACTACAAAGGATCTCTGAAGGAAGAAACTATCACATCAAAAGAAAGAACTGATAAATAGAAGTATATATAGAATTATTTTACATATGAGTGTGTGTGTGTGTGTGTGTGTGTGTGTGTGTGTGTGTGTGTGTGTATTTGTGTGTTTTCACCCTGGGGAGGTGGGAAAGGATGAAAAGACAGAAGACAAACAGGAGGGAGAATAAGTTTGAGAGAAATAAACAGGTAGTAATTGTATTGTTGCATTGTTCTTAGTTCACAAAGCGGACCATGATAGCAGAACAATGATGACATGATTTGCAGTTGGCTTGATTTAAGTGAGGAAGGGCTATGCAAGGTCACCAGCCTAACTTTCTCCTGCAGAGTCTGGGTCTAATGGCCAGATATTCATCAGGATGGAGATGGAGATGGCAACAGGATGCAATGGGAGAGCCTGGCTCTTTTAAGCTAAGGCCTTTTCAGGTTTGAACTTTGAGTAAGGTAATGCCCATTTGGGGAATACGGCTCTTTAAGAAGTGAGTCAAGGAGTGGCTCCTTTAATTAAAAAAAAATCAAGCTGTTAGGGGTGGCTAGGTGGCATGGTGAGTAAGAGTGCTGGCCCCGGAGTCGGGAGGACCCGGGATCAGTTACAGCCTCAGAAAATGAGCACCCACACATAAATAATGTCTGGCCGTGTAACCTTGAGCAAGTTACTTAGCCCCAATTGCTTAAAAAAATCAAGCTGTGATGGAAGACCCCCAAGGTTGCCGGTGGAAACATAAACAGTTACTATTTATATTCAGTCTGAGCCAGGAAGGACCAAATTTCAACCATTTAGTGGTACTTGGGCAGAGAACTATTGTTCTTCTATCCATAAGTTCCAAAGTAAATTGGGTTTAAGGCTTGGTCTTTGAGACCAAGTAAACCCAAAGTGAACTAGGCTTCTTTTGGCCATCAAAATTTACCTTCCTTTGGAGAGGATGTGGCAGTGCCACAGAGCTAGGTGGCACAGTGAATATTCCTGGAGTCAGGAATTCTCATCTTCCTAAGTTCATATCTGGCCTAAGATACTTATTAGCTGTGTGACCCTGAGCAAGTCACTTAACCCTCTTTACCTCAGTTCCTCATCTATAAAATGAGCTGGAGAAATAATCATAACTATGAATTTGAATGGGATAAACTTTCACATAAACAAAAGTGGATAGTAGAATAAATAAAAAAATCAGACTCTTACAATACATTGCTTACAAGAAACACACTTGAAGCAAAGAGACAACACAGATTAAAGGTGAGGGGTTGGAGAAGAATATATTATACTTCAGCTGAAGTTAAAAAAAAAAAGCAGGGGTAGCAATACTGATGTAAACAAAGTAAAAGCAAAGTTGTACCTAATGAAAAGAGAATGAAGGAAATCACATCTTGCTAAACTGTATCACAGACAATGTAGCAATCAATTTAGAAAAGCAAGAAATAGTGTACTGATCAGATCTATAGTGTGGGGAAGAATTAATGTCCAAACAAAAGATAGGGAGCATTCTGAAATGTATTAAAATAATTTTGATCATGTTAAATTGATAAGCTTTTGTTCAAATGATGCAACCAATATTTAAAGGAAAGCAGAAAGCTGGAAAGCAATCTTTAAGGCAAGTATCTCTAATAAGGGCCTCATTTCTCAAATACATAGAAAACTGAGTCACTTTTCTAGGAATACAAGCCATTTCCCAATTGATAAATGGTCACAGGATGTGAACAGGCAGTTTTCAGATAAAGTGATCAAAGCTATGTATAGGCATATGAAGAAGTGCTCTAAATCACTTTGGATTAGAGAAATGCAAATTAAAACAAATTTGAAATGCTATCCCACACCAAAAGATTGGCTAATATGACAAAAAAAGGAAAATAATAAATATTGGAGAGAATGTAGAAAAATCGGGACACTGATGCAATGTTGGTGGAGTTGTGAGCTTATCCAACCATTCTGGGGAGAAATTTGGAACTATGACCAAAGGGCTATAAAATTTTGCATACCATTTCATCCAGCAATACCACTACAGGTCTGTACCCTAAAGAGATCATAAAAATGGAAAAGAACCTACATGTGCAAAAATATTTATAGCAGTCCTTTTTGTGGTGGCAAAATACTACAAATGGAGGGGATGCCCATCAATCAGGGAATGGTTGAACAATCTGTGGAATAGGAATGTAATGAAATACTATTTTCAATAAGTAATGATGAAAAGGAAGATTGCAGAGAAACCTGCAAACTAATACAAAATGAAATGAGCAGAACCAGGAAAACTTTGTCCACAGTTATCAGCAACATTGTGTGATGATCAATTATGAATGACTCGATTCTTCTCAGCAACACAATAATAATCCAAGACAAGTACAAAGAACACATGAAGGAAAATGCTATCCATATCCAGATAAAGTACTAGATGGACTCAGAATGTAGATTGAATATTTTATCCTCTTTATTCTTTCTCATGGCTTTATTTCTGTTTAATTTGTTTCTTCCTCCACGATTGTGGAAATGGTTTCCACAATATGGAAATGTTTTACATGATAGTGCATGTATAAACTATATCAAATTTGCCTACCATTTTTAGAAGAAGGGAGGGAGGTAGAAAAATTTGAAACATAAAATCTCTTAAAAATAAATGCTAATTTTTCTCAATAGGAGAAAAAAGAAAATTCCCCTGATAGGGCCCCCTCTTTTATTTTTTTTTTTGGAGGGTGAAAGGCAAGGCAAATGGGGTTGAGTGACGTGCCCAAGGTCACACAGCTAGTAAGTGTAAAGGATTTGAGGCTGGATTTGAACTCAGGTCCTTCTAACTCCAGGCTTGGTGCTCTACTCACTGCGCTGCCTAGCTGCCTCAATAGGACACTTTTTGGATCATAAGTAAAGGAAAATAGAATGTTTAAAAGGAGTGGATGAACAATTATACTTTTTACTTAGTTCCCCAATACAAAAATATGTTTTCTACTGTGTATAGTTATATCCAGATGCTTCTGCTCTTGAAAAATGGTTAAATTACAAAGGAGGAACTTTGCTAAATGACTGTGTTAAGAGTAACATTAAAAATGCTTTTGTGGATCCAGTGAACATTGAAATATTTTTAACACATGCGAATTTTTAAAATTCAAGTTATTCTCATTCATCTTTTGGCATATAAATTATCACAAGGATTAAAGAACAGCTATTTTATTTGCTATACTTTATATATACATATAACAATTAGAAGGATAGCTTTCTAATCAAAAAGGTCTAGCTTCAAATCATGTCTCTGAAACATCTGAGTAGTATGACTGTGGATAAGTCACTTAAGTTCTCAGTGCCCCCAATAAAAATCAAAGATAATAAGATCCTAAGGAGTATCTTAACTGCATCTGGGATGGAGCTTTCACACTTTTATTTCCCTAAAATAACAGTAATGGACCAGTATATAACAGTAAATAAACCAATATAATTACCATAAATATTAAAATTTCTTTCTATGACTGAGACATAATATCATTATTGGTAGTAAGATAACATACAAATTTTCCATTAATATTTTCTTACTTTCTTTTGTTTTATTTTATTGTGTTTTGAGAATAAAACTTGTTCTTCTTGAAAAACATTACTGAAGGAAAAAAAACACTAAATAAAATACATTTAGTGGCTTCAAGTTACGATTAATTGCCCTTTTTCAGCTACAAATTACACAAGTGCTTGCTGACTCTAAAATCTTGTCTATTATTCTCTAATATTTAACTTCCCTTGACATAGCTTGTCAAAAAAGGAAAAAAAAGAAGAAACTTCAGTATGTAGTTCTAAATGTGGGGGAGGAAGGAAGATGATTTTAAAGTTATCCTAATATTAATGTATTTAATGTCCTGAACTAGTAATAGTGAAGTATATACTGAGTGAGAGCGCCATAGAATATAGTGAGGAATATATATATATATATATAGTGAGGAATGTTGTGGGCATTTATTGAGCAATTGCTTTATGAGAATGAATGTTAATGTGATTCAATGTATTCTATTCAATTCAACACCAACTGAGTAAATACCAAGGGTGAGGCACTGAACTAGTTGTTAGGTCAGGTATCACAAAGCAAATACAGCCTCGACTTTCAAAGTATTTATAATTTAGTATCAGACTCATTTTCTGTATTATACAGGAATTCTACTGGAAATTGAGCCTGAGTTACTTGCTTTGCACTGTAGTAGGACGGTATATAGCATACTCAATGAAGTGTAATGGAGGAATGGGAATGGGTGGCATGATTGGCCGTTCATGACACACTTTCCACTCTAGCAGCAGTAACAACTATGTCTTCATACTTAGGCTCATCTAGGATAATATCAGACACCATGCAGGAGTCATTTGTCTCTCAGAGGAATGGGGAGAATAGGGAAGAAAACAAAAGATCATTTTCCCTCCCTCCCCCATATTTTTCACCTATGGCTATTCCTTGACAGAAAGGATGTAGGGAACTGTATGTATGTATATGTGTGTGTATGTGTATACACATTTACTGATTCCATTTACTACTGAATATAAAGGAAACAGTCATGGAATACAATATGAAAGGTAGACAATGTTGTCATAATCATTTAAGTCCTAGGTTCTGAAAATTGTTATTACTACCAACACATACAGACAGCAAGGGAAAAGGACATGTTGATGATAGAACAGGGAAAGTTACTTTTGGTGTATTTTCTATCATTCTCCTTTCTACTAGCTTTGTTTAAATTAGAAAGTTCTTGATTCACACTAATCTGATTTCTTTGTTTCATAGGAGTCTAATCTTAGAGGAAATAAAGACTGCCATGATTGCCCTACGAATGTAATTTTTTAGCCTTTCAACTTCTGATTGTTTTGTTATTCTGTGGACAGAGCTTTTTGTCCCTTTAAAAATTGTTAAGTTCTACCCATTCATGAAAGACTTAGGGTCACTTTATTGGGGCACCCTCTTTCAGGCTACAATGCAAAAAAAAAAAAGTTGTAGTTTTTTTTTCCTCTGGGTAACTATATATATTGGCACCATCTTCTAAGCATGCTGATCACCATGTAAAAAAGTTTTATTAAAAAAAAGAAAAACAAAAAGAAATCTCACAGAATCTCATGTATTCTACAGCAGGAAAATAACAAGAAATAATGGTCCTACAATGATCCACAGTCCTTGACAGCTTCACAATGTTTTTTCCCAATATATTGCAAATTCTCAATGATAAAATAGCATCTTTTCAAGCCAAAATTTTCCATTGATTTCTGTTCCTTACTCTATGATGTCATGGTTGACTCTTTGCAGTTTCATCATTTTTTTAATCAGGACTTGAAAAAAATGATGACACTCATGATTATCAAAGTTTCAAATAAACAAATGGAGAGAGAGAGAGAGAGAGAGAGAGAGAGAGAGAGAGAGAGAGAGAGAGAGAGAGATAACATTATTTCACAGGCAAGATATAAAAAGATATTGAAAAGCTAGGATGTTAAACAAAATTTATTAAGATGAAACTTAAGAGGGATAAGTCCAAGAGTTACCCTTAGATTCAATAAGTGAAAGATGTGGGGGTTTAATTAGATAGCTTATTATCTGAAGGGGAAAAAAGATTCTTGAAGTCTTAACTGGACAATACACTCAATACTATTCAACTGTGTAATGTGATAGCTTATAGATTCAATGTAATTTTATGCTACATTAAGAGAGTCATAGTATCTAGGATTATGGAGGTAATAGTCCTGCTATTCTCTGCCTTGATCAGACCACACTGACATAGCATGTTCAGTTCTGGTGATCACATTTTCAGAAGGACTTTATTAAATTGAAGATCATCTAGAAGAAGGCAATGGAAATGGTAAGGTTCCTTAATATTATGCTATATGATGATTAGCAGAAAGAATGGGGGATATTTTTCCCTTAGAGGAAAGTTGTGGAGTCACATTGGGGTTGACTATAATAACTGTTTTCAGTCACTTAAAGACTATCCCTTGGGAGAAGGGACTTGATACTAGGGAAAACTTTCCCAATAACTAGAGATATACAGAAGTACAACTGAGTACTGAAAGAGACATTATGTTTATCTTTATTGGAAGTTTAAAAAAATGATAAACACTTATGTGATTGGGGTAGATGATCCCTATGGTTCCTGTCAAATTCTGAAATGATTTAGTTTCATATAATTGCTCACTAAATCTGCCATTCTAGTCATATGTTTTGTTCACCACTTGTAGAAAATCACGTGTGGTCATTGTTGCACTGTTCTATACAGCTTTTTAAAATATTTATAGCTTTCTACTGGCATTTTAGATATCAGCAAGTGGTCTAATAAAGATCATTTCCTAATTTGGTTAGTTGTCATAACACTTCTATTTAGCACCAAGCACTCTAATCTTGGGGATGTAGGTATGGAGGGGGTGATACTTTGTAGCAGCAAGCATCACATCCCCAGGGTGGCTGTCAACTCAGGTTCTTAGATCCATGGTTACAAGTCTTGGTTTCAGTTACTAACTCAGGATAAAGAAAATGCCTCAGTTGAGGGGTCAGGCACAAGATCTGTAGTAAAATTTGGAGAATATTTCATCCATTATTTTTTTTTACTGTAAGAGTATTGACCTGTATGCTATTCCCACTGACAAAATAGACAAAAAATTCCCAATTCTGGCTGTATCAAAAGAAGATAGAATGATACATATCACTTGGATACTAAACTAATAAACACCCTTAAAAGTTCTGGGAGAATTATAATATGGATAAGCACTCAGGATTTCTTAATAATATTATGTCTGGGTTTACATACTTTGTTGGACATCATTCTCCAATATTTTTAGGCCAAACATAATTTTGCACTATATTCACAACTCGCAGACCTACATGAACTAGTTTGAAATTGCCATTTTTTCCTCTCCTGGGCCTTCTAGTAAATGCATTTTGGGCAATTACTACATTCCTATCAATAGAATTTAGGGACAAGTTTTCTAACTAGGAGGGAGACATTACCTACATGTTGCTCCTTCTACTTCCTGTGCTTTGCCAGGATGCCACTATCCTGCATCTCTGCCTGCTACTGAAAATAACTACTTATGTTATTTATGCCAAAGGCTAGTTCTGCTAAAATTCTGTGAAAATCTGGATATACTAAAATACTTTGTTATAAACATTTGAGTGAGTTTTGCAGACTTAACTATGATACTTGATAATCTTGAATGCTATTATGGACTAAAACTATATTTCATGATCTTCCTAACCACCTTACAGTCTCCTGAATGTTGGTTCATCTATTCTAAGTGCACACCAGTCCTTTATTTCTTTGTTTAATCCTGAATTTGAATATACATTTGTGAAACTCACATTTCACTGAATATTTCAGTACCTCAAAGAACATTTTCAGTTTTATTTGATTTTCTTGATGTGTTAAAAGTTCACAGGGAATTACTTTTTTTAGATGAATTCAACCACCCTTAATGAATATACATTCATTCCGAGTGATGTGGAAGAAAAAGAAATACATGCCTGAAGGAAGTTCTATGTAACTAAATCACTGGAGACACATCTGAACATTACAGTTTAACAGTTTATTTGTGAGAAAACAACACTTTTCATTGTTGTGCTGGTTAATGTCTGTGTATCTTCCCATATCTTTAATGCAGCTTCTATCTCTGTAGATTAACTAAGCCCACAGGCAACTTTAACTTGAATATAAATCCTAATAATAAATGGATTCAGTGTATGCCTTCTGAAATTTTATTTAGAAATCAGTGCCCTTTGATTTGATTTTCCTTCTTTTCTAATAAACAATACTGAATAGAAATTATTTTCATATTCTACAAATTTTAAAAGCTGATAAAGAATGTGTTTTGAATATAAAATCTGTGTTTCAGCTAAATGGAAGACTTCAAAATGAATTTTAAGTGTTTGCTTTGCCTTGTGAACTTTTTAAAACAGACTATTTTCTGGTAACTTAGCCATTTCTGTATATTGTTATCATACAGTCTAATGCATCAGATTAGTTAATATATGTGTTCTTGTATGTGCCTGAGAACAAGTTTATACTCATCTGTCTATATGTGGCTATAGAGGAATTGTTCTCATGAGGAACAATTTATTTAGAACTGGAAACTAAGTTTCTTTGTTTAATTAGTAGTTCATATATCACCTGAGAAATGGATCTACAAATTTGTTGGCTTAATAATTCAATTTAATAACTAATTCCAACTATATTATACTCATTAATGAAAGTACATTTGACATTGGCACACAGCATGATACTAGATCAACACAAAGCTGTAAACTAGCTTCCATTTTATACATTGCATTCATTATTTTTTTTAAATGTAACAAAACTTTTCACCGATATGCATCACAATCGATTAAAATTTGGGGGTTTAAAATGACTTTTAGAAGACAATGATCTCTTTTTTTAGTTATTAGTAGAAACATTTATTCCCACTAATATTTATACTACTACATTATTCATAACAAAAATTAAAAGAATAATAACAAATGATAACATATAGATATATAAAACAGCTGATCTATATAATCCAAATAACTTGCATCAATCCACTGTATCATATTTTTGACAATCAGACTGTTTTTCTGCCATGACATTCATTTATCCATATAATTTAATCTCCCAGCTGTAGTTTTAATCCTGCTCCAGACTCTGGGACCAACTGGGCCCATACAAAGAGGAGATATCAAGGCTAATAGAACTAGGCAGCATGGTATAGAACCTAAATTCCCTGTCTCAATGGCAGAGAGGGTAAGCTATTAAATCAATGACCAGAAAGCTAAGAGTAGACTTATGCTTACTCAATGTAAATGACTGTTTATGGTTTTTGAAAAGCATTGTAATAAATTGTGACAGGTTAGGAGATTCCCAAGAGTTTTCTTAGACCCCTTCTTTTGGCCCTGATGACTATAGGCAACTGCTTCTCCTTAAGTCACCACTCAAAATAATCAGTTTGATGTCTCCTAAAATTCTTTTCCTGCCTGGCATACTGTAGTTGACTGCACATTTTTAAGCACAAAGTAGATACTCAATAAGTGCTGACACCTTGATTGATTGATTTAATAAAGATATCAAGGTAAATATGAAGGCCATCTGCTCCTCAATTCTTATAGCATAAAAATATTCCATTACATTCATATACCACAACTTGTTTAGCCATTCCCCAACTGATGGGCATCCCTTTAATTTCAAGTTCTTTGCCACCACAAAAACAGCTGCTATAAATATTTTTGTATGTACAAGCCTTCCACTTCTATGATTTCTTTGGGATACAACGCTAGAAGTGGTATTGCTGGCTCAAAGGGTATGCAGTTATTTATAGCCATTGGGCATAGTTCCAGATTGCTCTCCAGAATGGCTGAATCAGTGCACAACTCCACCAATGATGCATTAGTGTTCCAATTTTCCCACATCCTCTCTAGCATTTGTCATTTTCCTGTTTTGTCATCTTAGCCAATCTGACCAGTAAGATGTGGTAGCTCAGAGTTGTTTTGATTTGCATTTCTTTAATCAATAGTGATTTAGAGTATTTTTTCATATACTTATAGATATCTTTAATTTCCTCCTCTGAAAATTGCCTGTTCATATCCTTTGATCATTTATCAATTGGGGAATGACTTGCATTCTTATAGATTTGGCCCAATTCTCTGTATATTTTAGAAATGAGGCCTTTATCAGAGACACTGGTTGTAAAAATCTTTTCCCAATTTCCCACTTCCCTCTTAATCTTGGTTACATTGACTTTGTTTGTACAGAAACTCATTTACCTGGAGTGACTTATACAAACTGATGCTGAGTGAGAAGAGCAGAACCAGGGGAAACCTGTACATAATTACATACACAATGTATATGTAAGGACCGACTTTGATAGACTGGATTCTACTCAAAATGCAAGGTTGTAAGACAAGTCCAAAAGACTCATGATGGAAAAAGATATCTACATTCAGAGAAAGAACTAGAGAAAACAGAGTTTGAATGCAGACCGAAGCAAAATACCTGCTCTCTTTCTTTTTCTTACTTGGCTTTGCTTCCTCTTTCACATTGTTCATCCTACCAGTTACAATCCTTCTTCACAACCTGACTAACGTATAATGTGAAAGTATTTGCTCATACTATACTTGATTACATGCTGCCATGGGGGGGGTGGGAGGGAAGGGGAGAAATTTTGAAACTCAAGGGAATGTGGAACTGAATCTTATAAACTAAAAGTAAACAAATTAATAAAGATTTTTATAAAAAGAAGACATCAAATAAGCTGTAGCAGCAGTAACCATTGTTTGTTTTTGTATTTGTTTTTGTTTTTAAATCACTGGTTGAATTTTTAGACCCACCTGTGGGAGGAATTCTGTTTTTCTGTGATTTGACTGATCTACCTCCAAGCGATGATATAAAATCTCAAATGCTACTTTCATATTTAGCAGATTATTTTTCTGAGTCTGAATCACTTATTTTATCTATAGAAAACATCATGAAAAATATGTACAGGGCTCAAATAAATTGGGATATGACTAGCTTTAAATAATTATTTTCCCTACTACATCATCAGTAATGGGATTTTGAGAAAGTATATGTTAATTGTTTTATTGATTTCTTTTGCTTTTATATCAAAATCCTTGTTTGACTTACTCCACTTATCCTCACATTGAACACTCCCTCACAAGGAAAAAAATAAAATTAACCAAGATATTATTAGCATCTGACAGGCTGTACTACATTCCATTTCTGTAACATCCCTTCCCTTTCTAACTAAAGGAAGAAAATATATTTCATCATCTGTTTATGGGGGACAAAATTGGTCATTAGAGATTGGCTTCTTCCCTATATTGTTTTTATTTACATTACTTGAGTGTTTAGGTATATTGTTTTAATTCTATGTACTTCATATTCCATCAGTTCATAAAACTCTTCCCATGCTACTTTGAATGGGAAACAAACCATCTGTACAAAACAAACCAAAAAAAACAACTAATCATTTCATAACCTGTGACCCAATAACCCTATGCAATATAGTAGGTATTACTTTTGTCCTATAGTTGGGAAGACCTAAGTAGTAATCTTTCTAATTTTAACTCTGACAATTACTAGTTTTGTGACCATAGACAAATGACAATTTTCTCTAATCCTTGTTTTCCTCATTTGTAAAATTAATAGTGATAATATTAACATCAATCTTATCTGGTTGTTGTAAAAACCAAATGAGGTGTGATTATATAGAAACATATATACACAGAGGCAGAGACAGGAAAACAGACAGAGACAGAGAGAGAGAGAAGCGGGACAGAGACAGAAAAAGAGAGAGAAAAAGAGAGGGATAGATATACATGTGTGTGCCCATGTACAACAGTTTTTTTATAAAACTTATAACTTTATATAAATGTCAGCTAATGTTGCTTTTACCAATAGAGATCAATGACAGAAAGTTGCATATACAACAAAATATGTACAGAAGCCATTCGGATGGTAGTAAACACTAGGGAAAATAGGTCTCCAAAATTTTTCAAAAGGTATTATTTTTGTTTAACTTCTTTGTTTTTAATTTACAAAAAACATTCTCAGGATCAATGGTCTAAATATGTCTTTAGGTAAGAAGTGTAGACAAGACAGAAAAGGTCGAGATAACACAGCAGCAAGAAGACTCTAGAGATCCTTTGTGTTCATGAGTAATTCCTCCAACCCTACTTGAGCTATTGCAACACTGTCTACTCTTTCTGTGTTTCATGTAATCTAGGTGTATTCGTATCTCTTTTGACACATATATCTTTCCATGCATCTCAGGAACTCCATTTTCTCCTTTACAATGCATTTTTCTCATTTGAAAAACAAAACAAAAACTTTTTTTTTAATGATGAAGAGCTTTATTTTTTCACTATTAAACTAAAATAATGATGCTGTGGGATGTTGGCTCATTATCCAGAATTATAACTCCCAACTGATCACTGTATTTTTTTTTTGTTTGTTTTCCCACAGCAAATCAGAGACCATCTACTTAAAGATTTAAAGTGATGGTCAACTTCATTGAAAAGATGGAAGCCTGAATTGAGTAATAAAAATGAAAATGACATCTTCTCACCTGTGCTTTAAATTAAATAACCAAAAAAATAGTTTTGTTCTAGGTACTGAAATTACCTTTCATAAAGAATCAATAATTATATTGAGTAAGACATTTTTTCACCATTGTTTTTCACTATAAAGAATATTTCAGCTGTCTTAAAGTACAGACATTTTCACGCTTAAAAAATCAATGAAATAATGTATTCGTTTATGACATTTATTATAATAAATTCAAATAAATTAGCCTAACCCACATACAGTGCTATTCAGAATATGAGTTCTGGGGAGGTAATATCCAGTACTACATATTCCCATTGTACTTCTGGGTAGACCTGGGATGATCAGGAATAATGAATTTAAATCATTCAATTAAATTTTTGTTTTATCATACTTATAACTAAATAATATTAATGTCATGTTTTTATCTCATTTTGTTTTCTGGTGTTTTTAGTCTGAATCTGTGATTGTATCTGTTTAGGAAACTCTCAGTACAAAAGTTCCTTTTACAGATATGCAAGCCATTTCTAACTTCACTGGAAGTTTAAATGAGTGGCTATACACCTAATAATTGCCAAAGGTAGGTGTAGCAGCAAGCACCCCAACATCCCCAGGGTGGCTGCCAACACAGGTCCTTAGATCTGCTTTTCTAAAGGAAAGCAACTCAAAATGGGTTAACAAGCTTACTTTAATCAATCAAACATATATCGTTTACCTAGTTCAGGGGGAAAAGGCCAGCACCCCGAACTTCACAGTATACAGACAGAATTTACAAGACAGAGAAACAAACAGATCAAGCAGACAGGCTTCCGAATTGTCCAACCATTATCAATACCAAATCACAGTTACCAGAGGGAGAAGCATCAACATCTGGGTTTTCAAAGCTGGGGGGCTCTCAATGGCTGCCCAGAATCTCATCTGGTCAAATTATACAACTCTTCTCAAAGTGAGCCCCAAAGCAAAGCCACACATTAGGGATTATATAGCCTTCTCCAGGGTCAGAGAATGTAACCACCCTCTTGACCCACTGCCCAATCACACAGCATCAAGGTGTGGGCATTCCTGAAAACAAAGCTTCCTGCCACAGGCTCCATGTGACCACATTCAGCCTATAAGGGAGCAGAGTATATTTTCAAATCAAGGAAGGTCCTCAGAGTCTCTTAAGCCAATCAAAGGGCCTAGGGGCAGGTAAGATCTTTAAATTTGCATTTCCATTACAGTAGGATAGGAAAATGTCTTATTAATCATGAGGCACCATAGTGTGTTCCATCTATTATAGTTAATTTAAATAACTGTGCCAAACTATATAGTCAAATAGTGTTTTGAAAGATTGACTCTGGTGCTATACACACACATATACATTTATATACATACATATATATACACACACACCTATATATATATATATGTGTGTGTGATATATATATATATATATATATATATATATATATATATATCACACACACACACATATATAATCACCCATGAAAATACCAAGGAAGACATAACCTATCTAATGAAGAATTTCTAAAGATTCATTTTATCCTTGATAACACTGAATTTTATTTTCTTTGTGTACTTGTTTCCAATGTTCATAGAAATGCAAACCTTAATTTAAAATTAAATGCAAAATCTTTAGGTTTAGACAATACTAATGTCATATAATATACTAATATATCACGTTAATTATATCATTTTTTCTTGGCATGTGATTTCAATTTAATTTACCGATGGCAGTGACTTTTGAAACAACTGGTAAATTAAATTGCAATAACATGTTAAAAAAAAGAATCTCATTTTAAGTTCTTTCTGTGGAAAGAAACAAAGCAAAAAATATTGTTATAGAATCATTTTAGGGGAAGTTGTTTAAATGTCAGACATTTTATGAACTCTTAAAAGGATAATTAGGTAGACGGGCATAGACCAGAAGATATTACCTATAATTGATTTTAAATGATTATTGCCTAGAAATTTTTTGTAATAATTATTTTTAAATGATGGTTTGCCTTCTATTCATTTTATCTTAAAATACTTCTGGTGCATTTGTTATATCTAACAAAATATTATTGTTTTTAAAATGTGGAGAATCATTATATCCTATATGAAGCCATTTGTCTCCCATATATCAGGGAATGACATAAAAGTATTACTAGACAGCTGTATTCATAACTTTCACAACTTCCTCTTTCCTACACTCACAAAGTTTCTTCTTCAGTTGGTATTTGGTCAATTGCTATAGTTTTCTTCCCTGGAATTAAGATATTGTGTCTTACATTCAAGTCTTATATCTCATATATGTATTTATTAAGGACACTAGAGATATTATTCAAGGGCTTTTATTCCCCCTTCTTGCCCATAAAAAAGAAAGAAGATTCTGCTTTTACAAGTATAGATTTAAAGAGGGAATAGGTCTTTCAGATGCAAACTTGTTTATTAAGGTTCTTTGTGATCTCCCTGAAGACATATTGCTACATTCCCCAACTCCAAGCACTTCCTTTCTCTTGGAAGCATCCCATATTATGAATCCTTCATCCTCCCTTCACAAGAATAATGCTTACTTATACAACAGAGTGTTTCTGTTGCAGAATCACTAGCCATACCCAACTGTGTTATTGTGTGAACTTGCCCTCTTATGGTGGATCCTGGTGAACTTCCCAGTCTCCTTTTTTAGATTCTATTTTTTGCTGGTTCTCCCTTCTAGTGTTCAGGCCTAGAACCCAAGACTACTAGATATGAAGACTCTCTATGGCTATACCCTTTATCTATCTGATCTGGAGTTTTGGAGGCCAATCCTCGCATACCTCTTCAGAATACAAATCCTGCTTTTCACTGTGATTTAGTTTAACACCTTAGATATTGTTCTTAACTTTGACCTCTAATCTCATTATTTGACTCCACTTTCTATTCCAACTAGTCTTTGCTCCATCCCAATTTATCTCTTGCCTATACAGAATAATATTAATTATATGCCATTAGCCTTACCTGGCCCAAATTTCTTTTTCTATCCCTAGTAAACAAGGGCTAAGAGAGCTTTTGTACAACATTTCCATTTTTCCATAGATGACCCTTAATGATATTCATTGTGGATTGCTCTCTATAAGCTGGCATCATAGTGGCACTGGAGTTGCAAAGTTTCACTGGAGTACAAGCCTTTACTTCTGCCTTACTCTTGCTCTGCCTTCAACTCATGACATACCCACTCATCCATCAGGGAGTCTGAACTAGCTACTGAAATGGGGCTAAAGTATTCATTCTCCCCATCTGATAAAGTTTAAGAATCCCTCCAGTAAAATCAAAAAGGCACAAGTATCAGGAGTTTCGACATCATAGGGCATTTAGTCCAGGTCCCTCATTTTATAGTTGAGGAAGTTATAGACCAGGATAGTTAAATTCCTTACACAAAGACAGTGAAGAAAAATTGATTTAGTGAAATTAGCGGTGGCTTTAAAATCAGAAGACCAAGGTTCAAAACCTTGTTCAACCATTAGTAAATGGCAGATCACCTATGTGATCTTGGACAATTCACCTAACCTCAGTTTAAGAGAGGTTATTTAAGAGAGGTTAATAAGAGAGACTATTTATCTAACATATATCTGAGCTATAAATATGCTGATCCTATTATCCTGTGGTTCATTTAGTAATTCAACAACTATTTATTGAGCTCTAAAGCTAGAATGATAGAGTTGGAGGTAGTAGCAATGATGCTCTAGGCAACTTGCCTAAGAGAACATAAACAAGAATTGTATAACAAATGATGGCAATAATCTGCCCAAAAGAAATGTCATCCTTATAGCTGGTCACCAGAGAGAGCCTTCCAAGAGGGAGAGGAAATATCCATTCATTATGATAAATCACAATTTAAAACACACCTCAACTATATAGAGCTATTTAAGATCAAAATGAAAAGATCATAAAAATCTGAAGCTAGACTATGAAATTACATATTGTTTGGCTCTAACGGTGATTTGTAAAGGTTTTTACTGTGATTTGTTTTATCTTCTTGTCCTCTGGGACATCAGTTTTTAAATGATGCATTTTAAAATAAATAAACTCTAATAGCTAATCAAAAACTACTTATGCTTTATGTGCCACGTAGCTAAAAAAAAAGAATTTGTATTGTTTTCATGGCATTTACATAGATGCTATCATTTAACTTTAATATTTTCACAAAATTTCACATAATTGCTCATGGCCTGTTTTCTTTATATTAAATATTTAGTTTCATTATGCATAGTTTTCATCATATAATTATCTAAACTAAACCATTTCTTTCATCAGTATTTTAAAAAAGAGAAAAGGCTGTTTACAGGAGAGAATAAAATTGGACAGATGTGTTGTGAATGCAATTTTTTCCTAACCTAAAGTATTTTAGATGTCAATTGAAATTCAAAATGAATTATTGTTGTGACTCCTGGATATAGAAGGGATGAACTATTTAGAGTACTGAGAGAAAATGCTTAAATTGTTCAGATTACTGTCATTGTCTTGTTGGTACATCATTGGATGAACAATTTCATGGGAATAAGTAAACCTTCCATTAATGTAGATTGCAATTCCTCCATGCTTTTGTATAGAACTTGATATTTAGAACTGGAAGGAACTTCAGAGTTCATTTTCTCCAGCCTCTTCATTTTATAGATGAGGATATAGCAGAGCTGAGATTCAAATTCATGCCCTCTAGTTTCAATGCCCTGACTCTAGGGCCTCTAAGTATGCTGTACTCTCCTTGTTAATTTCTCTCTTAAAAAGTAAGACCCATGTGAACTGCTCTCAGTTGAGATGCCTAATGTACAATGGGAAGGGTTCGTGTGGGTCTTTTTTCTTTTTACTTAATTTCCCATTATATTGCTTGAGTACATGCATGATATATATGATACAATTCAAATGATTTGGATTTCATTAGTAGCAGTAGCTACTTAGTTGTAGTAGTAGTAGTGCTACTACTACTACTATGACTACTACTACTATTACTACTACTACTACTACCACTACTACTACATCTTCTTCTATTCCTCAGCCCTTGTCATCATGTTGGTTCTCCTTCTTCTTTCAGGGATAGTCCAGATGTCACAGCATCTCTATCAATTCCTTCTTTGAGCTGAATTTAGACAACTCACATGTACATATGTGACCTACTTTGGCACATATTTTACAAAAGTTATCATCTAATGACATCCTCTTTGAAAGACTAGCCTACCTACATTATCTTTTGGATATGTCTCTCAGTATTCTATGTCACATGTATAAATTGTCCTTGGAAACATACTGTGGAATACTCATGCTCATCATGTATCTTTGGGTCATTTTTTTCCTCTGATACCATATTACAATGATAATACAAGCTTTAGAAATGTTCATTGAAAAGTATTGTTGAGAAGGCATTTAAAAAGCATCACTGAAAACAATGCACAATGTCCTAAGCTTAAAATCTATTCACTTTAATGTTTAGTTCCATCTGTTTTGCCTGTCTACAGTTGATCAATTCAGGAGACTGCCCATTGAATCAATTGACAGAGCTTGGGCAGAATGTTTGTTTGTTTTTCTTTTTTCTTCCAGCTTTGATAGAGCAAAGCCTTTTATGTTACAGTTGATTTCAGGTAGAAATTCCTGGTCTCCAAAGCAATCAAAAAGATACCATGTGAATAAGAACATTTTCAGAAGTTCAGATCTACAAAGCGATATTTTATTTAGAATAAATATATTATTTGTGCATAAAACCTTATAAGTCATTAGGAGAACACTTTTTGTGAGCATCTCCCTATCTTAAATCTACTGACAATCAAAACTCAGTAGATGTTCCAACAAAACAGTTTTCACAGGACCAACAATTATGGGATTTTGAAGAAAAGGAAAAGAACCTATAACCCTTGTATCTGAGGGTCTTTCTTGAGACAAAGACACTAGTTGAATTTTGAAGCACTCTTACAAATATCTAGTTCATTTTCTCTATCCAGATGACATCTGGGAAGATCGGTATTCTGTACTATTTCCCCTTAGGGAGGCAGTCATCAACTTAAGCTATCCCTGATGTAACTTGTTTCCTCCCCATACAGAAGGACCTAGGGATATTAGTGCATAGCATTCCTCCCTCAGTGACCTTCACCATCTGTTTATAAAACCTAATGCACACAAAGCATCAACCTTAGAGCACGTTTTATTTCCTCAATGAATGATACAAAAGAGAATAGTACCCAAGGTTATAAACTATAATGCAGAGGATAAAGAAAGCTCTGTTCTCTTGGAACCTGCATGGTCCTATCACTTAAAATCCTATCCTATGTGTGGTCAGATGGGAAAAGGACTTAAAGTTTGATACAATTGACATGCCCTCCCCTTTCTTGTGGTTCTGTATTTCTCATCTGTCTAAATTTGCAGGATTGGACAAAAGAAAATAATTCTTGCTTGTAGTTCAGATATTCTAGCAATCCACTTAGGTCCATGAGACTTACACTACCCCCTCAAAAGGAACTTCCAAAGAGAGGAAAGACTTGTAGTTCATTCTTCCATGTAGAAATTCTATTTCCAATCTCTCTCCTGCAGAAATCTATTATTTGCTCCCATTATATCCACTTCCAGCATGCATCACTGTCCTAGAAAACGCTATTCAGTTTGACCCTCCCAATGTTCATCTTCCAAGTGGTTCATTACTGTGGCTCTATTTCCCATATGTCGTGATGAGATTAGATTTAGTTGTTTCTCCTTCCAAGCTTTGTGTAGAAATGTATTCCCCTCAACTGCTTTTCACTTTTTCAAGGTGAGGAAATATTTTTTTCATGGACTTTCTTCATCCTCCCCTTGAATATTTTGAAAACAAAGTTTTAAGCCAGTATTAACATACTCTTTTTCCTTGAGCAGGAGTGTGTTTGCTAACTGTAGTGGTTTCTTAGCTTTTTTGCCCACTCATTGTGGTAACTCTTCTATACAAAACAAATTTCTTTAGGTCATTGTGACAGAGGCGATATTTTTAATTTACTATTTGGAGGACTTATAGTTTGTATAAATTGATTGAACTGGAAAGGCCATAAGTACAAAGTCTTCTTATATTTATTCTTTATTCTAATTTAATGTTTATTTGAAATTTAATATTGCTATAAGATGACTACAAAGAGATATTTCTAAAATGACTGCATATCTGAAGTTAATATCTTTTCAATGATAAAATTATAGAATATAAGAGTCTGAAATGACTTCAAAGGTCAACTTATCAAAATTTAGCTTTGATAATAATTCTAACAATTTTGAAAACAACTTTCACAAAGAAATTCATTCTACTTTTGGATAAGTCTACTTGTTATTAAAGTTTTTCTACATTAACCTAGGGGTAGATATGTGGTGAATGGATTGCTGGGCCTGGAGTTGGGAAAATCAGAGTTCAAATCAGGTCTCAGACACTTAATACCTGTATGACCCTAGGCAAGTTACTTACCCTTTATTTGCCTCAGTTTTTCATCTGTAAAAATAGACAAAATTCTTGTATCTTTGCCAAGAAAACTTCATGAACATGTCCATGGAGTTATAGAAAATTTGGATTATAACTAAATGCCAGAACAATAACAATACATTAACCTAAACTGGTACCTTGACAACTTCCATACATTGTTTCTAGTTTTGGGGCCAAACAGAACCATTCAAATTCCTCTTCTTCACGGAAGTTCTTCCTTCCACAAGATAATGCTTTATATTGATATGTAGTCAAGTTAATGAGATATAGTCAATTTCATTTTTATGATATTCTTTGGTAACCATGATGTAAAGCTTCTGAGTTGTTGAAAGTATCTTAGCTCTGTCATTTCATGTACATGAAACCATTTTTTACATCTAAAATCATGCCTATTTTTGCTTTGAAATCAACAAGTTATAAAGATTTATGTTGACTTGATTTGGAGCATTTTGTCAAGGTTTTTGGAAAATTTATCTTCTTTACAACATCAGCTACAATCATCTTTGTGGTGTTCTGTTTGCTTAAGCTCAATGAAAACTCTAAAAAATTACCTATCCAACTGTTCTAAGAAAGGACATTTCTCTTTTACTTTGAGTACATGATGAAAGCAATTTTGTCTTCTCTTCCAAATGACCTGATTTTCTTTATTTTTTCCTTTTTTTGGAGGCAGAAGGTAGGGCAAATGGAGTTCACTGATTTGCCCAAGGTCACAAGCTAGTTTTTGTGTTAAAGGATCTGAGGTCGGATTTGAACTCAGGTCCTCCTGACTCCAGGGCCATTGCTCTATTCACTGCACCACCTAGCTGCCCCAAAATGAACTGATTTTTCTACAATAGAATCTGCAGGTTCCTCTTTTACTTCAATGAAATTTATCTATGTCTTCAGCTTTTGTGTACAGAAGAATGACCATATGAGTATGGCTCAGTTTCTTCAAGAGCATATTGGTTGTTATCAGTTGGGCTTGACTTATAAAAGAGAACTAGAGAAAGTTAGAGTAGACAGGAAAAACTGCAGAGTAACTTGACAAAAGCACCAAATTTATTCCCTGAAAGTAAGATCGGCACATCTAAAGGACCTTTCTGGGGGTCCATATGTTTTGAGGAACCACATCCAGATGGCAAAACAGATTATTAACGTCAGGCACATATATTAGGAACTGGAAGGAGGACAGTTTAACCAAGTGATTCATACCTTTGACAGACAGAGATAGATCAATATAAAGGCACAGAGCAAGATGCAGTTAGATACATGGGAGAAAAGGAACCATCTCCAGATGAGGAGTCAAAGGTGAAAAAGAATTGACAAAGCAGAGACTCATAAAGTAGAGAAACAAACAAAAATGAAGCCATCCCTGAGTCATGTATACAGTCTATGAGCCACTTGAACTATAAGGTTAACTCAAAAGCAATCTTTAATTCATGAGCATGAATGAAGATTATTACAGAATAATACTATGTTAGAGAATGTTTCACATAGGTCCTTGGAAAAAAATATGTCCACTGGGAGGGAAGATACTTGACTCCCCATCAACTCAAATTTGTTTTGAGCAACTCAAAAACCCCTTTCCAGGGGATCTACTTTGCAAATGGCTACTATGAATTACTATATATCCCTGAAGAAGGTAGAATTCACCAGAGCTAGATGATCTCACTTGACTCTAATAATCACAAATCCTTTCCTCCTCTTTGGTTTCAGGGGCAAAGAGGTATTTACATAAGGTAAGATGACTATACACACACACACACACACACACACACACATATACATGCACATAAATATGGGAGACCTATTGGTGATGGAATGAAAGTTGCTTTAACTGCTAATGTTCTTGGGACATTTAAAATTTTGTCTGATTAACAAAAATCTATCCTTTACTTGATGCTTTGTTTATCAAAATGCTTGCATAGGAAGAGACAGATTCATGTCCTTTCCTCTCCTCTTCTCTCTTATCTTCTTCTCCTCTTCTCTCTTATCTTCTTCTTCCTCTTCTCCTCTCCTCTGCTCTCCTATCCTCTCCTCCAACCAATGAATTAATCAATGAACACTCATTAAATGCTTACTTTGCCAAGCACTATGGTAATTTCTGGGTATGCAAAGGAGGTAAAAGCCCCTCCCTCAAGTAACTCACAGTGTAATGGGGGATACACACACACACACACACACACACACACACACACACAAACTATAAACAAGATTAATAGGGATTAATTAACAGAAGGAAAGAAGGAGAATTAAGAAGCTTTGAAACAATTTTCTTGTAGAAGATACTTATCTAAAGGGAGTCAAATGCTGACCAAAAATATGTGCTAACAATAATGAAAGATGTCCAAATAGAAAAAAAAAATCCTTACTGATGATGAGAATGTCCACACACATCTGTTTGCATAAGACACTGTGTTCACTGTATCAAATCATTAAATGTTACATAGGGTCCTTAATGAATCAGCAAATCAACAAATATTTATTAAATAATTACTATATACCAAGCACTATGCTAAACTCTGGGTATACAAAGAAATTTTAAAAAAAATACACAAAAACAAACAAAAAATGGTTCTTACTCTGAAGGAGCTCATATTATTATGAAAGAGACCATAAGCAAATAACAATGCAATAGCATCTATGGTTATTCATACAAGACTGGCTTAGCCACCTACACTGAAAAAAAAGAAAGTGAAGAGCATATATTTCATAAATCAAAAGATTCTGTTGAATTTTCAATCAATTGAGTTAGTCCTTTGGTACATATATCTTGAACAGTCAGGGCAGAAGGGCAGTGAGCTGAGTCTAGAATTGAAAAGGAAAAGCTGAATCTATTTTGAATATTTCATAGCAATTCCAATGACCAAATAGCATTTCACAATGACAAGAGTCCATCTTTTTAACACCAAATTCTCTTAGTGATGCTTTATAACTGTGAATCACAGAATACTATAATTTCTCAAATAACTAAGTTGCAGTTGGACCAAACGTTAATGGGAAGATGTATTTGGACAATGGGCTAAAGTTTACCAACAAAAAATTAAAAAGTGATATAAAATCATCTAATGTAACATCAGGAATAATTATGATGGAGGGAAAGAGTAATAATGAAATAGTATGGATGAATATGGGAAAGAAGTGTAACAGTGAAATAGAATGGATGATATATTGAATGATGTAAATAACTTCCATAGATTTTAGATTTAGAGGAAGATATTCATTATATTCCACATCTACTCTATGATAGACTTATAGGTGAAAAAAGAAAGTATCTACAGAAAATACACAGGACAAAAAAGCACAGGATGGCAAAATACCAAAAGGAATAGCCACATCAAAGAAATTATGAATCCACTGAAACAGAATGGATTACTGTGGGATCATAGGTCTAAAGTGGAGACCTCATACATTATCTAATCCAACACTTTCTTTCACAGATTAGGAAACTGCAGTCCTGTGAGGTTAAAAGAACTTGTAAAAACCCAATAAAATCCAATTTGAACCAGGTCCTCCCACTCTATAGCTAGCTCCTTTCTCTCTTCAACATATGCTTTTGAAATATAATTTCCTGACAGCAACTGAGACATTTTGTAGCCTTTGTTCCTAAGGTTGAATATCTCTACTAGATTAAAAAGTATTATTCCAATTATCCCCATGCAAATGATAGTATTGGTAGGCTTCTGTAAATTTGAGACAATCATACATAAAAGCTAAAATGGAAGGAACAAAAAGAATTAATCCTTGGGGTCCTTCTAAGTGTTTTCCTGCTTTGTTTTGTTTTTTGGGGAAAATGATGACCTGGTTGTTTTATTGACCACTTACATGCTGTAATTAATTTTTTTTCCTTAAATTTACATTGGGGATGTTGTCTAAACATGCATGGCCAAAGCATCTCCTTTCAAAAGGGTCTGTACTTCCTAGTATGAATAATGATTCAGAAAGTGAGGCTTCACCCATGTCGTCCTCCAGGGGATTGTAATCTAAAGCAGGCTATGTTGCCACACACATGCACGGGAGAGAGAGAAAATCTACAGACAATGGAATAACGAACATCGAACAGATGCATAAATAGACAAGATAACAGCTGTGCCCATATCCTGCCAAGAAAACAAACCAAAAAAAAAAAAAGAATGAAATGTAAAGATTCAGTTCATCATTGAGTTGTTTTGGCTCTATACCAAATGTTTAAATATTTAGGAATAACTAGAATGTTTACTGTATTTTAAAAGCTTTCATGTTCATGCCTGTCACTATAGATACAACCTGGTCACACATCATAGGTACAGCCTGAATTTCCTATTACGTTTTGTGCATAGCAAACAGAAGGAAGAAAAGGTAGGAAGTAACTGACATTTCTATATACATTGTATAGATGCATAGCATTCCTTCTTGTGAGCCTTGCAACAATCCTCAGAAGCCACATAAGTTTTATCATGCTGCCCAAGTTATAGGTAATGAATCTTTGCCTGTGAGAGTTTAAGTGATTTGACCAGGCCACACAACTAACAAGTGATGGGGTCAGAACCTGAGCACGGTCCTTCTGACTTCAGGGTCCCTGTCCTTTCAAATATATCAGATGATTTCTCAGCAATGACAGTCTCCTTCACTTGCAATTTTGTAATTCATCGTTTCAAGCATTCCGTCTAATCTCAATTCACACATTCAGCATTCAGGTAGCCAAAGCTTTAGAAATCAGTTCTATAGACTTAAATTATTTTGTTAATACTTGGCAGATTCATTCGTGATTGTTTCAATTGCTGTATAATGCCTATCCAATCTCTCAATGGCTTGTAGTTTGCTCTCAAATTAGGGACTTTTCCCCACTTATTTGCTAGAATGTCTATAATATTCCCTTTGAATGAGCAAAGCCTCCAGAAAATTAGTTTCAAAATGAGTGGAGCATGTGTTTTGCATACTTCAAACTCCACACTAGAGTTAGAGGAAGCAACTTCTACACTTCAAGGTAAATGTGGAAGACTGTTTAAGAAATGGAGATAAATGGATTAGGGAGCTATGAGGAGATTTACAGGTGAATTGGGCAGCTTTTAAGGTGATTCAGAGGTAAGAAAGTACTAACTAGATGAATGAGGAAGGAACAATTTTGTGTGACAAGAGCTAAAAAAAACTGGAGTAGTAGAAGAAGATAATATAAATGTAGTTGAGAGAAGTAAGGCTGCTTCCTATAATGCAATGAGAAGCCATGTAGGAGCCAAAAAGAGATGGATAGCTCAAGACAAACAGCTAAAAACAGAGATTTTTCTGTTTTTGTAATTTTGCTGCATTCTTATGGTAACAATAATTTAAATCATTTATTGATTTTTTTTTGACTGCACCTATATTTTCTAATGCAAGCGATGCATTTGGAAACTTTGAGACATCACCATCACTACCACAACTGTGATCATAATCTTAATAAAGAAACCCATCCTAGAAGCAATGTGTTTTTTTGTTTTTATTTTTTAAATAAGATGCACATTTCAAGATCACTCAAATAAGAGGGTATCCCAAGAGAATGAAAATGAATATAGAATATTATTACCAAAAAGGTAAATTGAGAATAGTGGGGGAGAGGAGAGAACTCAACTGTATTGGTGAGCAAGTCCATTTGATAGGCACATTAAATTTGTAGTACTAGGAGGGGACAGAAGAAAAGAAAAAAAAGAGAGAGATGGAATAGGAGAAAAATAAAAAAGAGAAGATGGAGGTGCAGAAAGATATGGAGGAAGGGAGTCACCATAATGCTTTTAGATTTACAAAACAGGTTCCATAATTGTCCTTCCTACTGTGAAGCAACATCACATGTGATGTGATTTGTATGGAATGACTAAAACATTAAAGTGTAAGAATTTTTACCACACTAAACATATTCCCTTGATTTATGCTCCCTCGTGCTCAGAGAGGGACACTGTGTTAACTGACTGTGTTAACTGTAGTCTTTCTGTTTGCTCCCACTAACATCCAGTATTTCTGTGTGTTCTTATAATGGGTCGGGTACACAGGTCCACTGCTCTGATTTTTCTTACTTCAGGGGTTTGGGATTTTTCTACCTCTCTTCAACAAATGAACAATGTAGCAGATGAAGGTTTATGAGGAACTATAGTGTTATAAACGTAAGCATATGGGTTGACAATGAAAAGGGTCATACTTGTTCAGAGTACTCCAAATACCTGCAGTCTTTCTTATGGACTTCTAAACCTAAAGAAGAGAATCAGTCTCAATATCTCTCTTCCTTACTTTCTTTTTGGTATTTATCAATCATAAAAAGGGTAAGTAATGGAGAGCTGGTTGGGAGAATGATCTTATTTTTTTTTTTCAATATAAAAAAGGAGTAGTGCAGAACACCTTATTTGACTTAGTTAGATGGAACACCGGCAGCAAAGCTATTCAACAAGATTTTGCGTTCCTTAGAGGCATCATCTTAGTTTGGCACATTTAATCTATTGTACAGTGAAATGTATTTTTACAGTGCTGTATTAATATTAATAATATATCAAAAACTGCTCAAGAAATAAAACTCAGATACTACAAGTAAAATAGGCTTTGTCTAAATATAGTAGACCATAGACGGGGGAACTTGAAAGCCCATCTGGGGCCAATCAAAGGAAAGCTACCGATCTAAGAGAAAGCTGGGAAAGAGCAGAATGGAAATGGGCAATCTGCCAGAGCAACAGCCACAGTTCCTTTAGGACCTATTTTTTTTTCCTAGATGCAGCAAATTCCTGGAGGTGTAAGTTGTTTCTAGGGAGCTAAGACATCAGATAGACTTAAAGAGTTTAAATCAAAGAAGAATACAGCCCAGAATATCCCAGGATAAAGAAACCATACAGCTTGCCAGCTTTGGGTCTTAAAATGAAATGATGGAAACAAAGAGAAAATACTTATTGTGGGTGAAATGTAGTTTGGACATACTTCACTTTTTTTTTTGCTAAATACAGTAGTAGACATTTAAACCAAAACAAATACAAAAAAGAAAAAAATTAAAAGGCAAAATTTTAAAATTGTATTCAATTTTTCTTTTACTTTTTATTTAAAATGTAAATACTAAAACTTAAAAGTACAATAAGAAAAAGAAAAATTATAAACTTAAATACTAAAACACATACAAATGATATTTCCTAAGGAAAGAAAAAAAGTATTGTCATGTGTGCAGCAGAGTGTAAGAGAGGATTCAAAATATGCAGCAATAAATTTTCATTTCAAGAAAGTCTATATAATGAATACTACACGTTGTGTTTAGAGTTGTACATCTTTTCTTCGCTTCTTTGTAAATTTTCTTTTGTTCTTTGTTCTGCACTTTTTACTTTGTTCTTTCATCTTTCCCCTCCCTCCAAGGCTATAATTAAGGGTGGATATATAAACGCACACATGCATATGTATGCATACAAATACACAAATATACATGCATGTACACATTTGTATAAATATGCATGTACATAAACATATATACACAAGCATGCATCTATATCTAAAAACACATAAATATACACACATAACCTTACAAGCCCATTACATATATTTGATATCTATAATCATAGTCATATATAGACATATGCATTTATAGGCATCTAAGTAAGACTGTATTATACTTCTTTGGCCTCTGTTTCTCTGAAAATGGATAACATCTTCCTTCATAGGTCCAAGTCTTTCCATATTTTTCTAAGTCTACACACTTATTTTCTATACTACAATAATATTCCAACCTTATGATGTTTAGCTATACAGAATATTAATATGGCTGACACATAGTGTAGCTTCCCTATTTTTTTAAAATTAAATGTATTTTAACTTTAACTTTGTGTGAGATCATGATTACTACCCCTGCTTTTTACCCCCTAATAAATTCTACTCCTGATCTTTAATATTTATTTTATGTTTGTGTGTATCTCTTATTCCCTATCCCTCCTGACTCCTTTACTTTACTCCTACCTGCTGCATTGCCCTCCTGTTTCTTAATCTACCCCACCAGAGAACCCTCCGTTATCCTCTCCTCCTTCCTTATTCCCTATGGCTTTTATTTCTTTCTTAATTTAGAAGACTTTTATGCCCCTCTAGATATATATGTATTGTTCCCTCTTTAACCCATTCCCACCAATGAGAGTAGGGCTCCAGAACTACCAATCCTCCTTCCCCATCTAATTCCTCTGTGTCAGTTCTTCCTCTCATACCTCATTTGTATAGGATAATTACTATTTTTACCTTTTCATAAATGGTTACTTTTTAGTATCACATACTCAACTCTCTACCCCAATCTTTCTTTCCAAAAACACTTTTTGGTCATAGCTTTAAGGCAGTCAGATTATTCTTATGTTCTCTCTCTCTCTCTCTCTCTCTCTCTCTCTCTCTCTCTCTCTCTCTCTTTTTCTTTTTTTGCTTTTTGGAGGGGAGAGGGCAGGGCAATTGGGGTTAAGTGACTTAGCCAAGGTCACAGGCTAGTAAGTGTTAAGTGTCTAAGGCTAGATTTGAACTCAGGTCCTCCTGATTCCAGGGTCTGTGTTCTATTCACTGTGCCACCTAGCTACCCCCTTGTTTTCTCTTCTTGATCTGTTCTCCAGATCAGTTGTTATTCTTATGAGATGCTTCATATTCTCTTCTATTTTTTTTTCATTCCTCCTATATTGTTTTATTATGTCTTGGTCTCATAGTTTTGCTGGCTTCTCCTTGACCAATTCAAATTTTCAAGTAGTTGCTTTCTTCCTTAAGATTCTGGATCTCATTTTCTAATTGAATGACATTCTTTTCATAAGCCTGTTGTTCTTGGATTGTTCTTATTTTTTTTCTCTATTTCCAGATTCACTATTCTTTTCAGTATATCACACTGCTATCTTTTTTATAATTGTAAAGGACATGTTTACAAGAGCACATGTCAATTTTCCCACTTATAAGATCTCAAATTAAGGAAACGGCAAACATATAACTTGGCAATGTCCAATTGAAAATGAAAATGGTGACTTTGAGGAAGAGATGATGAAGGGTGATTTGATTTCAATAATTTTTGGAAAGAACCAATTATCTTGCTTGGGGGAAAATGTGCATAATTGGAAATCAGACACAAAGGTTTTTAACTCAGAGATATGGAAAACAACATTTCAGATTATTCATTAAGACAGGAACCATATGAAATAGGTTTCAGAATCTGGAGATATTGTTTCACCTTCTTTACATGTGATATGCAAATTAATGAAGTCAGTAATATTTTTCAACAGTATATGCTTGTGGACATTACAGGAAGTCACAAAGAAGGGCAGGAAGGAAGAAGAAGAAAGGAAAAACAAACAATGGAGGGAAAGCAAAATAAAAGAGACAATTCCTCATTAGTTACTGGTATGTGCAAAGAAGGAAATATTTTGGGTGCAATGGAAGGCATATGGTTCATGTAATATAGCTTTTTGGAGTCAATATATTATATGGAGGAGAGTAGTGTGCTTGTGATCTGAAGACCTGAATAGGAGTTGCAATTCCAGTATTCCTAGATGTGACTTTGGGAAAATCTCATTACTTCTATTTTCTCATCTTTGAAGATTCAAAATAAAATTTCAAATTTATGCAAAATAAATTTTAAAAAGTTACATTAAATATGGTGTGAGGAAAGTGCTTTATAAATTTCTGTAATTGGAATTTATATAGTTCTTGGAGGTTTGCAAAATACTTTACATATATTATTTCAGTTGAGCTGCATAAACAACCTATAAATCAAGTCCCTTTGTCCTTCTTTTATAGGAAAAGAATTGATTCTTACAGAGGCAAAATTACTTGCCCATGGTCTCACAGCTGATATATATCAGATTCAGATTTTCGTAACTATGAATCTATCCTCTATGCTAAGTTACTTTCCAGGGGAAAAGTGTTACCAAAATGTGACTTGTTATACATAGATACACAAAATACTTATATGCGTTTATGTACACTTCAGCTGACCTCTTCTGAATAACCGTAAAAAATGCAAATAGTATAGGACAACAAAAAAATCTTGAACCATGCCACTACCTAGTTAATTGGCCAGAATACAGAGGAAAGAGGGAATATAGGATAGTGAGCATTGGACTTTGAACCTCAAGATTTCTACAGCAATCCCACCTCTAACTGCATTGACTTGGGAAAGTTATTTAACCTGCTGAGTTCCAGTTTTTCATCTATAAAGATAATAGCTCCAGTGCTGCCCATTTGGAACAGTTGTGAGATTCTAATGAAAGAATGTAAACAAAGCATTACAACAACAAAATATCATAAAAATTTAAGCTGTATTGGTTATTTCAGGCTGGGATACTTAGAAAGGACATTTTAGAGATGAGACAAAGATATTTTGCAATCATAAGCCTAGGGCTTATGGTAACAGAAGAGCTAGATGGTAATGGTGGTGGTGATGATAATGGTGATGTGATGGTGATAGTGGTAGTTTTAATTAGGGAGTAATGAGACAAGATGAGAAGTGCTGCTCATAATATATTGATTGAGTTCAAGGTCACTACAGGACATCCAATTGTCTGGAAGGCATTTGGAAATATGGGACTGATACTGAAACTTGGAAGAAAGCCTGGGATGAGAAATAGAGATTTGGAGTCATCTGAACATAGGTGATAGAAAGCCTAGTGAATGAGATCCCTAAGAGAAGACATAAAATAAGACTAGGATACAGAAAGGGAAAGGAAGAAGGAGAGGAATCAGTCAGCAAGAATTTTTAAAGAACCTACTATGTGCTAAGAACTGTGCTAAGCTCTGGGTTACAAAGTCAGAAACAATGAATTCATCAAAGACATTAATTGCAAATAGAATATATGCAAAATAAATGCAAGGTAGTTTAAGGAGCAAGAATACTAAATGGGAAAATCAGGAATGAACCATGTAGAAGATAGGGCTCCTTATCAAGTATCACTGGAGATTGGAGAGGATGAGGTACAAACACAGAGACAGATAGGGAGTAGAAGAGTCCCAGAGCATGAGGGAGGAGGTTATCTAATGAGACTCTGGTAGAGAAATCACCTCTGTCACTGCTTAGAGACATAGATCCAAGGGTTTTCATGCTTATACTATAATGAATGAAGTCAATCAAAAGTCTCTGCTGGTTTAGTCTGTGTGAATTTATAAACCTACAGAAGTGAATTCATGGAGATGCTCTGACACTGAGTTGTTTTCTGACTTTTCTTGCTGGTATACTGACTGAGCAAAAAAAGGCCACAGCAAGACTCTGAGATGGAATAGATCACACCTTATAGACACTGATTAACCTGTCCTGGGAAGTGGCCCTCTTACTATATATTTAATAAGTACACAAGAAAGAAGTACTATTTAGAACTCATCATTCTGAGGGACAGCTTTTAGAAATCAGAATAAGAAAGCTCTTAGCCCTATTCAGGACCAGATTAGGTCAGAATGGACAACATCTATACATTTAACTACCACGTTTTCCTATACTTCTACCTATTCCTACCATTCTCTATGGAACATCCAGGCAGGTGCTGAGGGCCATTTCTCTTTCACCTTGTTATCTATAAGGTCTTTAGGAAAAAAGGCATATTATCAATATAGTATCACTTTAAATCAATATGTTTCCTTTTTCATGTAAAGTATTTTTATCCCAGTTACAATCACGGAAAGGGAAGGCATACAAAAAGGTTAGAATATGAATAAGCAGGTGAAAAATATGTGTTTGTACAGGAAATCTCAAAGTATGAAAAGTTTTCATTTAGTTATCATAGGCACAAATGCAAAGGGAAGCCTGGACTTCATTAATAAACATCTAATTTTCAAAAAGGGAGATACTAACATTAGTTCTGCTCTATTCAAATCTTACCTAGATTATTGTGTCCGGTTTAGGATGCCACATTTCTGGATGATCTAGATAAAGGAAGTCAAGGCCCTATCTAGAGGTCCTTATGTAGAATAACCAAAATAAAGATTCAAAACTATGCCATCCATAGTGCTGGTTTATCATATGGTTGATCCATCCATTTGAAAGTTTTATGGTCATAAGGACGGAGGTCTCCACTGCAAGACTCAAATACTTTGTCCAGGAGTGATTTATGATTAATTCATGGTCAAAGTCCTAGAATCAGCAGAAAAAAATTAAAGTACTTGGCAAATTTGTATAAACTAGGTGAATATATGTACTCATTGTTATGAGCTCCCATGCTTTCATTCTGATATGTGATTACAAGCCCAAACATATACACAATCCCTGATCATGAGAGTTGAAGTAACAGCCTATAAGCACCACAAATACAGCTACAGGTATATTAACAGAGTATGTAGAGATGGTAGCTATATCACCATACCTTGAGCATGCAAATTCAGCCAAATGACCAAAGCAATTCCATCTCTGCTTTCCATGTAGCTTGAACTGTCCATATCAAAGTCTTGAGAACAGTTCCTTGGTAAAGATTCTTATATCTCCTTTGTTGGAAAACATATACTTTTACTCTCCTTTGTAACCACTAAAGGTATATCTTTCTTATGCCTTGGCCTCTGTGAAACAAGGCCTCAGAATGAAGTGACAAAAGCACTGCTTCAACTGGCAGATAAAACTGCGTACCCCACAGAGTTGTCATGAAAAACAACTGTTTTAATTTATGCCATTTTCTATGAACTCTAAATGCCTTATACCTGTAAAATCGCACAATAATTGTCCTTATTAATAAACATGCTAATTAGTTCAACAAAAGTAACAGAAATTTGAAAGGAAAGATCATGACCTACTGAAATTTGGAAAGATTTTTTTTCCCATTGAATTCTCTATTTAGTTGTTGATAATTACTATACTAAGCCATAATCACCATAGGTTTTCATAATTCAAGATGTTGGATTAGTCATTTATCAGCTCCCAGACCCAGATATTTATTCAGAGATATGAACTAAAGTTTGTACAAAAATGCATTCAACTCTACCATATGTTCAGAGGAATATTTGGAAACTGAAGAATTAATGGAAGCATACAGATTTGGGGAACCTAGTTTGATTAGAAGACACAGAGTAAATAAATTTGCTAATGTGGTATAATTTGGTGAAATTTCAAAGAAAAAAAACATTGAATCTTCATGGGATTTAATGTTATAAGACACTTTAGAAGTCAACTAGATTCATGTCTCCATTCTGTATATGATTAACTCAGGCACACAAAAACCAAAGCCATGGTAATAGCAAATCACAGATTCAGGATATGGACCTAGATCATCCAACCTCATGTTCACTATTCATTCTACAAAAACACAATAACCAATGATTTTCTAAGTATAATGAATTCAATTTCCCTTGCAAAACAAAGAGATCATGAGACTGTTTATTATAGAATCTGTTTTCTAAGTTTCTGCTTTCTCAGACATGATAAATCTAGCATTAAAAAGGTTTCACTCGGGGGCGGAGCCAAGATGGCGGAGTAGAAACAGCTCGTCCAAGCCTCTCTGCCCCCAGATTCTCCACAAACTATGTAAAAAAGGACTCTGAAAATCTTCTGGAGCCCCAGCACCCACAGAACGACACAGAGAAGCTAACCTCCCGCTGAGGACAGCCCAGCACCCTGCAGGAAGGACCAGCGCAGTGGTCTGGGAGCCGGCAGCGCGCAGAGCGCAGGAGCCGAGCCGAGCCCAGGTCCATGTGAGCCGAGGTTTTAGCCCCAGGGCGGCAGGGCCAGCAGCCGGCTGGAGGAACCCCAGAACACCAGGAACTGTGGATACGCCAGAATTATCAACATAGACTTGCCTAGGACAAAGTAAGAGGTTAGTGTCCTATGGACTTTGGGACCTGTATTTGGGGAATGCGTCAGCTCCCTCCCCTGGGGGCTAGAAGCTGCTGAGGAGACACGCCACTGTGTAGTTTTCAGAGGCATTTCCGGCTCCCAGCCTACAAATCGTGGGGAGATCCAGCGATCAGTCTTGGGGGGTAATCGCTCTTGCTTTAACCTCCCTGGATCTGGATTGTGATCTAGGGTGGAAGTTGTGGGTGGGTTTACAGCTTGCCAGAAACGGAAGTTGCCCCCCACACGTTCGGGACGAAAATTCCTCTAGCTGGCCTTAAAGCCATAGTGTGGCAACAAGCCCAAAAGTCAAGCAATTAAGGGGCAACATGCCAAGGCAAAGGAAACAGAAAAATGCAACCCTAGACTCCTATTTTGGGGGCATAGAGCGGGAAAAGGACTGTGAGGTCAGAAGTCCTGCTCCAAAAGCCCCAGGGGAAAACATGAGCGGGTTGCAGGCCATAGAGGACCTTAAGAAGGACTTTAAAAATCAAATAAGAGAAGTGGAGGAAAAATTAGAAAGAGAAATGAGAAGGATGCAGGAAAAGTATGAAATGAGGGTCAACAGCCTGACTGAGGAAAACAACACCTTAAAAAATAGACTAACTCAAATGGCAAAGGAGGCCCAAAAGGGCAATGAGGAGAAGAATGCCTTAAAAAGTCGAATTTGCCAGATGGAAAAAGAATCTCAAAAGTTCACTGAGGAGATTCATTCCTTCAGAGTTAGACTGGAGCAAATGGAAGCTAATGACTTTATGAGAAATCAAAGATGCTGTTAAGCAGATCCAAACAAATGAAAGATTAGAAGGCAATGTGAAATATCTCATGGGAAAAACCACTGACCTGGAAAATAGATCCAGGAGAGACAATTTAAAAATTATTGGACTACCTGAAAGCCATGATCAAGGAAAGAACCTAGAAATCACCCTTCAAGAAATTCTCAAGGAAAACTGCCCTGATGTTTTAGATCCAGAGGGCAAAATAGAGGTTGAAAGAATCCACCGATCACCTCCTGAAAAAGATCCCAAAAAGAAAACTCCCAGGAATATTATAGCCAGGTTCCAGAATCCCCAGATCAAGGAGAAAATACTACAAGCAGCCAGGAAGAAACAATTTCAATATTGTGGAAACACAATCAGAATAGCCCAGGACCTGGCAGCTTCTACACTGAGGGATCGAAGGGCATGGAATATGATATTCCAGAGGGCAAAAGAACTGGGAATGAACCCAAGGGTCACCTACCCAGCAAAACTGAGTATTTTGTTTCAGGGGAAAATATGGTCATTCAGTGGAATAGAGGACTTTCAAGCATTCTTGAGGAAAAAACCAGAATTGAATAGAAAATTTGACATCCAGACACAAGAAGGAAGAGATGCCTGAGAAGGTAATCAGGGAAAAGAAATCAAAAGGAACTTATCAAAGTTGAACTATTTACATTCCTATATGGAAAAGCAATAACTGTGACTGATGATATCTTTCTCACTATGAAAATAATGGAAGAAGGGGGTGTGGTCATATGAATACATATGTGAATGTGTGTGTATATGGTTACAGTTATATATGGATAGAGGGCATAGGTTGATTTTGTTGGGAAGGGAGAGTACTCAAGGGATGAAATTATGAGGTGAGAGAGGAAAGTGGCAAGAGGAGATGGGGAGAGACATGGTAGGGTAAACTATCTCATGTAGGGAAGTGGGTGCAAAGGAGGGGGAGAATAAGGAAGGCTAAAAAGGCAAAACCACATTCACATTGAATTTGGTTCAGGGAGAAAATGACATACATACTAAATGGGATATCTCAACCTGCAGCAGGATAGGGGGAAGGGGGATGAGAGGAGAGATGATGGATGGGAGGGCATCCTTGGGGTGAGGGGAGGTTGGAAGTACCCACTATAGAAGAGGGACAGGATCATGTAGGGGATGGACCAGGTGGGGGGTGGGATGAGTGGGAGGGAATTATAAGCAGCCTTGCACAATATATCTACTATGATAATGTTTTGCATAGCTAGACATGTACAACATATACTGAATTACTTATATCCCAAGAAGGAATGGGTGACAAGGGAGGAAGGAAATGGATCTGAAATTCAAGGTAGTAACATTAAATGTTTCAAATATATATATAAATACTATTATTAATACTCTTTTGCCTATAATTGGGAGATAAGATGTGCAGGCATTGGGACACAAAGATTCATCTTCCTCTAATGGAAAAGTCGATGGGGGTATGGGAGAAGGTATGGGAGAGAGCAGATTGGAGGAAGCGATATCTTGTGGGACTGCTATTCTGGGAGGTTGGGTAGGGGAATAATGGGGGGAAAATGATTGTAACTCAAAATCTGGCAGAAATGAATGATGTAAAACAGAAGTTAATAAAGTATTTGTTTAAAAAAAAAATTAAAAAAAAAAAAAGGTTTCACTCAATATCTCTTTCAATTTTAACACAAGTGTAAATCTTAGCCAAACTACACAGTTCAATTCTTAAAGACATGTGTCAGCTGAGTTTTTAAATTTAAATCACATGTCAAGAAAACTAACCAATCAAGTCTTGCTCAAAGATGTTTGATTCTAGATGTATTATTCTCCTCTCTCTTTAAAACTATCTTACCAGCAGTTTTACAAGGACAGAAAGGGACCACATAGGAATAAAGGTCATTACATTTTTGTCTGTCCTATACATTAATATAGCCAAAGAAAGCATCACTCCTCTTTTGGCTGCCTTTCCAGTGAGGAATCTTTTCATACTTAGATGGTCTGATCCTCAGACAGTAAATACTTATTCTGTTACAAACCCACCATATCTGAAACTTGCCTAGGTTGACTAAATTTGATGGAATTATTGTTTTGTTCAGAAATCAGTATCATTCTCTGTGCCATAATAAAAAGCACTAGAGACATTTGTGAAGGCAAGATTAAAATATGGACAAAAACTAAAACAGAAATGGGAGACTTTGGCTCAGCAAAAAACACTATGGTACTTTTGTCACAATAGGAGATAGGGAAGGAAGGTATATGTTCTCTAAAGACTAGAGAATTCAACCAGATGCCAATTTAAGTCCATAGAACAGAAAAAAAAAGCAACTTCACAAATCTAACAGTGTTACCTATTGAAAAAAGCTAAAAAAAATTCTTCAAGATAACTAGAAGAGAAATAGTGTGTGGATGATAAGAAGTATCTCTTAGGTATAAATTTATGAAGATTCTCCCTCTGCTAGCATACTGGCTGCTGAATAGCAATTTAAAATAGAAAGTTGTTTTAATTATCAAGAGAAGGAATTATGTGACTTTGCCAAAAGTGAGTTTGTGTCTGAATCAAGACTTTAAGGACAGCTCTCTACCTACTTTCCAGGAATTAAATACTGTGAGTTGATCAATGACTTCTATGCTGCTTTTATTGACCATCTGGAAAGGAAGAATAATAATAGGTAGAGAATAGTCCTCAAAGTCTGGGACCTAAGAGGAACCATTACCTAAAGATGAAGAAATTAAATCACCCTGGGAGGAATATAGACTGAAGTCTTGTCTGCATGTAACAGTTTGATCATTTAAAGGGGAAATAATAATGACTTTAATAAAAAGTGGGAAAATGTGGGTACAAAGAAATGCAATTTTAAGGACATACAATGAGGTAGGACTATGCAGTTCACTTAAGAGAGCATTATGGGTCATCAGCTGTAATGGCAAGCAAAGAAGCACTTTGCTGCTTGTTTCAGCTGTTCAAGTGCCTTTGAGCCTCACCTTTGATTATGTCAAGTCTTTGTTGAAAACAGTATACTGCTTTGTCCTTAACAGGCCTAGGGGAGTTTGGACACCTTCCCTGCCCATGACAGGCTTAACATCATCAAAGGGAGTCCATGGAGGGATGTGCTTGCCATAAAATCAGAATAGGAAGGGTGGAACAGGAAAGAGCAGAGCAGATAAAATCTCAAGCATGAGCTGCAACCAAGCAGAACTGAGATGGAGAATGCTTGTGATGTCAGCATTCTGTCCATCTGTTTTGTCTGTGTTGATGTTACTTTGTCAGACAGAAGCACTCTGTTGATTGTGTTACTTTGTCAGACAGAAGCATTCTGTTGATTTGTGTTAGTCTGAAGCATTCTGTCTGCTTATTTGTGTACTTTGTCAGACAGAAACACTCTGTTGATTTATGTTGATTTCTCAGATAGAAAGTGAATTGATATAATAGTGCCAGCAATGTGTGTAAATATTGTATTTAGCACTGTTGAGCTTTGTTTTCCTAGTAACAGAAACTGTGAAGAGCTTGGAGTGGAGCAGTCCCTAGAATTCTGATATGGAACAGGAATGGAGAGCTGCCTACCTGTGAATCTAGGCAAGAGCTGGAAGAGCTGCCTACCTGTGAATCCAGGCAGGGGCTAGGAGAGCTGCCTACCTGTGAATCCAGGCAACAGCTGGGTGAATTCAGACAGGAGCTGGGAGTATGGAAAAAGGAACCATGTGGTTTGGAAGTTAGTCTCAGGTTAAGATGAAAGGAGACTTTACTGGGGTACTTAGTGCTCAGTAATGATATTGTAACTTACTATAACCTAGGGGCAGATGGTGTTTATACTTTCTGCTACCCCTTAAGGGTGATTGGCTTAAGGATGACTATCCATTAAGGAAATTTGGAAGCCAACTTGAAGTCAACATGACAGAAGACTTGACTTTAGAATGATATGCTTTGTTTAAGACTATGTGGTCACCTTAGTAATAAGTTGTTATGTTATATTGTTGTGAATGTTGTGCTTTAGTTTCTTGAATGTTTTGCTTTAGTTTGTTGCTGACTAGAGAGTTCACTATACTATGCATTTAGATTCTTAAAGTTATTCACAGCAGAAGTCCTCAGGAAAGCTACTCATGATTAGCTTTATATCAACTCATACATATTTAATTGAATTATGAATTAATAGGGTGAAAAAATGAGAAGGAATTAGGGAGGGAGGAGAAAGGTAAAAGAGGAGAAATGAAAGATATTTAACTTGTGGAGACTGAAGAACTTTTTTTAAGTCTGTTGATTTCATAGTAGAAATTTAGTGAAGTGTAACCTCTTAAGTGAAAGAGGAGTCAAAGATTTCCAGGAGGTTCTAATTTAAACCATTGGAAGTTATAGGAGCTAGAAGGCATAGAAGCTATTGAGGTAAAGCAATTGAAGAATATGGGAGGTACAGATTGGACTCAGCAGGAGTTACACATCTTGATAGGAGCTCTTTGTAAAGATTAGCAAAAGGTTTCAATGGTGTGATTTCTGATTAGCTGGAGAGAGGCTCAACCTCACTGGTCTCAATAACTTCAGTTAGAAATACATACTGCTTTTCAGTGCCTTCTAGAGAGATAAAATTTCTCAAAAGTGTGTATGACTCTTTGCTGTTCCCCTCTAATTTAAAAGGAAAAAGCAGAAACAGAAAAGCAGGATTTTCAGTCCCTCTCCAGGAAGAGATTCTGAGATTTAACTGGAGGATTTAAAATCCTAGTGAGTGAAGATATGGTTAGGTTTGTTTGCCTTGTTTAATATGGACTATTTGTTTTTCTTCCTGTGACCCTTATTTATTGCTGTTTGATTGAGCAGCAAAATATATATAGTGAATAGCTGGCTTGGGCTGACCTGTATTGCTCCTAGATAGCCAGCTTTGATGAACTTCACTGTTTTCTGACTTAAAGGAACCTGATATCCAAATTAAGAGATACTTACTTGTATCTCCTGTACACTTTCTGTGTACAAGATTTTTAATTGATTTTAAAGTAAATGAGATTATAAATGCTGTGTTTATTTGAGAAAGGAAGAGAAAAGGATTTGCCTAAGTGAAGAGATGAGGATCATTTGACAAGTAATTAGTACAGAAGTAGTTTACTGTGGTGTATATGTTCCTGACGGGACCCTTAATACTAAAGTCTAAAACCCTGAGTTGTGAGGTACCCCTAGGCACTGGGGTTTCCTCTGTCATGTATTCATCTGTCAGATTTCTGTGTTTTATCACTCCTCTCCATAGATATATAGGGAAGTGTATTGGTCTAAATGTTACTTAGGTTTATGTAGACATTATGATGGATTTCACAATTTATACATTTGTTTTAATATATGAATACTGTATCCTAGCTTGTAATAGGTGCTTGACAAATGCTTATGGATTGATTTTCACACACATACCAGCATGTTCCAGTAGCAACAGGCCCATCAAGTTTTCTAAGTCCATTATTTTACTCACTCTCTCTAATTTTGTTTTAGAGAAGCTTTCATTTCTCTTAACCAAGTGTGGATTTTTTTCAGCTGATTTTGTCTGCCATGTTACACTTCAGTCATACTGAGTTTATAGTCTACTAAAGTCCCCAAGTCTTTTTCATATCAACTACTTTCTAATTTGTGTCCCCTACTCTATACTTATAAATTTGATTTTTTTTTAATTCTAAGAACATTGTAATTACATTTCTGTATTCAAGTTCAACCTCACTTCTTCCTTTTAAGCCTTTTAAAAAATAAAATCATTGGGGCAAATAGGTGGCACAGTGAATAGAGCACCCGCCCTGGAGTCAGGAGGGCCTGAGTTCAAATTCAGCCTCAGACACTTAACACAAAACTAGCCATGTGACCTTGGGCAAGTCACTTAACCCCAATTGCTCTGCTTTCCCCCTCCAAAAAGCAAAAAAAATAAGTAAAATAAAATCATAATTATTTTTATCTAATGTGTTGGTAGTTATCACTCCTGATTTCACATAACTGCAACATGGATAAGGCATTGATAAAATGTTAAACAGGGCTAAACAGAGAGCTCTATGGCATTCCAGAAGAGACAAACTTCCAGGCAGCTATGAATCCATTATTTCTAATTGTATCCATTCAATGATGTAGTGCCTAATTGAATTATATTATTATACAAGCTATATCTCTCTATCTTGTCCACAAGGAGATTATAAGAAGTTTGGTTAAATGCCTTGCTGAAATCCAGATGCACTATATCCATATGATTCCCATGAAATAGGAAGCTAGTAACCTCATCAAAGAAATAATAAGGTTATAATAAGGTTAATCTAGTCTGACTCACTCTTAATAAATACATCCTTACTCATAATGATCATGTCTTCCCTCTCTAAGGGCTCATAAATTGTTCTATCCTAGAATTTTATCTGTAAATGATGTCAAGCTCATAAACATATAGTTTGAGTTATCCACATTTAGAATCACAAGATTTCAGAATTGGAAGGGTACACAGAGTGCCCAACTCTGATTTGTTATCATCTCTTCTTCCTTGAGCTTCCTCTTTCCCCAACATAGCTTTAAAAATTATATCTGAAGATATTTTTTTCTTGGATCTTAACTTCACCCTGTTTGCTGCCCCAGCAGGTAGGTTGCCCCGGTATCCTGGTTCAAGTCAATGGCACATTTATTTACATTTCCTCATGTAACTTTTACTCCCCAAAGATTTCTACCAGTACTCTGTACTTCCTGTAATGATGCTACCCTCTGTCCCATAAATAATATATAAAAGGAGCATCTTCCAAGAGAACTTTTGGTTGTCTACTATCTTGGCTCTATGCAACCTGGAAGAAGAAAGAAAGTGATGAAGAAAACCAAGTTACAATATTTTCATTTAATTTTGAGTCAGAAATAATTATGGGAAAGATAAAATAATTACCAGTGACCAGACACCAGGGCACTAAATTGCTAAGCATTTGTTAAACACTGTGACAGGTGCCAAAAAGATAAATATCCCCTATCCACACCTTTAATATGTTTTTTGGCCATTAATGCAGCTCCCCAAGGTGCCTTTTCATGACCTCATACTTGTTAACATAGGTGATTTTTTTTAATCGAGTGAAGACGAGACCAGAATACAACAGATTAAAATTTAAAATATGTCAAGTGTAAAAACAGACATCTTTGAAAGGATGTGCACTGGAGGAAGTGATGTAAAAGAAAACTCTATAAGACTTTATGGTCATTTTTTTCTTTTCTTCATTTCTTTTTCTTTAGATTTGATAAGTCTCTGTTCACTTAAAATCTGCTTCTGGATAAGTAGCTTTTTGCTGTGATGAACATACCATTTCTGGTTATGTTTACTAAGATCCAAAGTGGCTAGTTTGGCTCTCAGAAAGCAGCTCATTAAGAGGTTTAAGCTGAAATATCTGTGGTTGATTTGAAGACAGTATCACTACAGACAGGACTCAATACACTGTAGAAAATGTTCTGTAAGACAAATATATTCCCCACATAATTTAGTGGAGAGTATTATCCTTTAGAATAAAATGTGGCTGCTGTAAACCATGGGAAGACAGAATGTACAATCTCTAGTAAATAATTGTTTCAGGAATTTATAGTTTTTAACTAAAAAAAAAGATAATCTCAGGGAAAAATGTGTTTATGTTTGTCACTTTAGTATGGCAGCTTTTTACCATAAACCTTTTTCTGTAATGTTCTACACAGTTGCAGTTAAAAGATTTTGGGTTTGTCATGATTTTAATGAAAATATTTCAGATCCTTTATGATGGGAAGGACATTATGGCTAAGTGCAAAGGGATATGAGGGAGTTCCTGTTAGATTCTATAGTCCAAGAGATCTTCTGTTGGTTAAAGATAAACCTTGAGCCAACTTCAGCTAGAAGTTATTATTTCAGCTGTTTATTGACTGGATGAGTAATTGCCTACTTACTGTGCCTTTCTGTAGACACAGAGAAGACTTTAGATTGAGATATAGAGGAATGGAAAGCCATTATCTATGTTTTCATTTCAAGCCTCATCCTACTCTAATAAGTTCTCAAATACTCTTGGGGGCTTCATGTTTAGATCATGGCCCAAACACAACTGGTCCTGGACAGAATAGTGAAATAGATAAAGCCTGTCTCGATATCCTCTCAGTTCTTCTGGTAGTACCTCTCTACTCCTTTTTGAGTGCCCACCATCTCCAGGACCATGTTTCATGTTTGGTCATTAAATGCAGGGTTTTGCTCTCAAATAATGCTTTTGTATTTCAGTTACAATGTCTGGCAACATGGAAATTTTTCTTTCTTCTACTTTTTTTTGGTGGGTATAGGAGGGGTAATGAAACTTTGCTTAATAGTCCCACAGAGAATATATCATAGATTTTTCTCAGTGCTTTTTATCTCAGTAAGCCCTACGAAAACAAGAGGATTTCTAGTTGTCTGTGGCAATATGTGTAAAGATATTAGTAAACTGAGGCCTTTTATAGCAAACTGAGCAAAGGCTGACATGTCATAGTCCCAGTTCTTAATGTAACTGGGACCTTTGTTTAAAAAGGATGAAAAATCTAGACTCATAGACTTTTTAAAGAATTCTTCCTCCCAAGAAAGAAGCCAGTTTGACATACTTTCATTATTCCAAAAGCTGCTTCACTTCTATTCTAACCTGTGCTGACCACATTCCCCCTTCATACTTCCCTGGTTCTATGTTCAAGTGACTTCTTATGGTATAAAATACTCCTTCAATTATCACTGAAGGTCTTTTACAAGTTGTTTCCAGCTTTATCGCCTAAATTTCATAGCCATAAACTTCTCAGTCTCAGCATTATATCTTGCAGTTACTCTCTTCATTTGTCCAAGTTGGGCTCCAAGTCTGTAGTCCCACCTAAATCCAAATGGCTTTAATTATCCCCTCAAGTACACAGATATTTTGGGGAAAGTGAACAAAGAAGAGATAGGATGAAAGAAGAGGCAATTTGTTGGTGTTAAATGATAATTGGACTCTGCTCCGAAGTCTCAGGCACATAGGAAAAGCTAGAACTTAAAACGTGTCCCTTGCTTCAAAGCCACCTACCTTTGCCCTCAGTCTGTTAACCACAGGTGGCTTGGGTTGACCCATCTCATTTCTGAGTGAAAGAGACTCTTTTACTTTTGTGTATTCTATCACCTATCTTAAATTATGGCTTTCCCATTTTTAAGTGCTCGCTGAGATAAAAATGCTTGCTAGCTATCCATAATTGTCTTTTATGTACTATGTATTAGGTGATGGTCATAACCCGGATTAAGCTACCTGTTACCTACGCAGTTCAAGGTGGGACTACTTCCCACCTAGAGAGTAATCAGATAAATGGCTTTTACCTTAAACTGCAAAAGCCATCATACTCATACACTTCAAATATCCATTTTTATGTGTGTCCATGCATGTAAACACATGAATATGTCAACAAATATGTATATATGCCTGTATATTTAAATCCATCTATCTTTCCCATTTATTTAATCATTTCAATCACGTTTAAGTCTTTGTGACCCCATATGTGGTTTTCGTGGCAAAAATACTGGAGTAGTTTGTCAGTTTCTTCTCCAGTTCATTTTACAGATGAGAAAACTGAGAGAGTTAAGTGACTTGTGCAGGGTCACACAGCTAGTAAGTGTCTGAGGCTAGATTTGAACTCAGGTTCCTGATTCCAGATTGGGTGCTCTATCCACTGAGCCACCTAGCTGCAACAGCCTCCTTAAAGATGGGAAGACAAATGATCCCCTAATCATGAACAGCTTTCTATATTCCACAGAGGCAGAAATCATAGACCTCCTTCGACATGTAAAATGATGCATTCCTGATCTGTCTAAAAACACATGCTTGTCATACCCCAACTCACTGTGTCCCAGTTCAATCATGATAACTAGAATACCATATTTTCTTTATCTCAGAGTCACTGCTTTCCTTAAAAGGTCTCCTCTTCCATGAAGCCGTACCTAATTTCCTTAACTTTATTTTTATTTGTACATGAAAAATGTTTTTAGCAACATCAGTGTGAGCTTTGTGAAGCAAAAACTATTGCATAAAATGGGCACATGATTAATATTTGAATTGAGGCCAAGAAATGGGAAATATGTCAGAAGCTAGTTACAACAAAAATAGCATCTGCCATGATTTCATGGAAGAAGGATGATCACTGAATTAGAAGTAAAGGCTGCGGATCAAGGCTTGATACTTTTTTGATATTTGGGAAGCTACTTTACCACACAAGGCTTCAGCATTCTCAGCTGAAAAATAAACATGTTAGACTAAAGACTATGTAAACTTCCTTCCAACTTTAAATCTTATGAATCTTTGATACTCCACTTACATTCCTAACTATACCATGATACCTCTAGTTACCAACTACAAAAACTATAGCCCTAAAATGTGTGAAAAAGTCAGAAGCTTAAGAGGGTCTATTTTCCTGTCATTTTATAAAATAATAATTGGACAACATGCATTTCATGTTACCATTGACATTGTTGCTCTAAACTTGTAGAAAATAAAGCAAGTGGGGCGGAGCAAAGATGGCGGAGTAGAAACAGCTCGTCCAAGCCTCTCTGCCCCCAGATTCCCCCCAAACTATGTAAAAGGGGACTCTGAACAACTTCTGGAGCCCCAGCACCCACAGAACGACACAGAGAAGCTAACCTCCCACTGAGGACAGCCCAGCAGCCCTGCAGGAAGGACCAGCACAGCGGTCTGGGACCTGGCAGCGCGCAGAGCGCAGGAGCCCAACCGAGCCCAGGTACCCGTGAGCCGAGGTTTTAGCCCCAGGGCGGCAGGGCCAGCAGCCAGCTGGAGGAAGCCCAGAACACCAGCAGCCCTGGCGACTCCAGAATTATCAACATAGACATGCCTAGGACAAAGTAAGAGGTTAGTGTCCTATGGACTTTGGGACCTGTATTTGGGGAATATGTCAGCTCCCTCTCCTGGGGGCTAGAAGCTGCTGAGGAGACAGGCCGCTGTGTAGTTTTCAGAGGCAACTCCGGCTCCCAGCCTACAAATCATGGGGAGATCCAGAGATCAGTCTTGGGGGGTAATCGCTCTTGCTTTAACCTCCCTGGATCTGGATTGCGATCTAGGGTGGAAGTTGTGGATGGGTTTACAGCTTGCCAGAAAGGGAAATTGCCCCCCACACGTTCGGGACGAAAATTCCTCTAGCTGGCCTTAAAGCCATAGTGTGGCAACAAGCCCAAAAGTCAAGCAATTAAGTGGCAACATGCCAAGGCAAAGGAAACAGAAAAATGCAACCCTAGACTCCTATTTTGGGGGCATAGAGCGGGAAAAGGACTGTGAGGTCAGAAGTCCTGCTCCAAAAGCCCCAGGGGAAAACATGAGCGGGTTGCAGGCCATAGAGGACCTTAAGAAGGACTTTAAAAATCAAATAAGAGAAGTGGAGGAAAAATTCGAAAGAGAAATGAGAAGAATGCAGGAAAAGTATGAAATGAGGGCCAACAGCCTGACTGAGGAAAACAACACCTTAAAAAATAGACTAACTCAAATGGCAAAGGAGGCCCAAAAGGGCAATGAGGAGAAGAATGCCTTAAAAAGTCGAATTTGCCAGATGGAAAAAGAATCTCAAAAGTTCACTGAGGAGATTCATTCCTTCAGAGTTAGACTGGAGCAAATGGAAGCTAATGACTTTATGAGAAATCAAGATGCTGTTAAGCAGATCCAAACAAATGAAAGATTAGAAGGCAATGTGAAATATCTCATGGGAAAAACCACTGACCTGGAAAATAGATCCAGGAGAGACAATTTAAAAATTATTGGACTACCTGAAAGCCATGATCAAGGAAAGAACCTAGAAATCACCCTTCAAGAAATTCTCAAGGAAAACTGCCCTGATGTTTTAGATCCAGAGGGCAAAATAGAGGTTGAAAGAATCCACCGATCACCTCCTGAAAAAGATCCCAAAAAGAAAACTCCCAGAAATATTATAGCCAGGTTCCAGAATCCCCAGATCAAGGAGAAAATACTACAAGCAGCCAGGAAGAAACAATTTCTATATTGTGGAAACACAATCAGAATAGCCCAGGACCTGGCAGCTTCTACACTGAGGGATCAAAGAGCATGGAATATGATATTCCAGAGGGCAAAAGAACTGGGAATGAACCCAAAGGTCACCTACCCAGCAAAACTGAGTATTTTGTTTCAGGGGAAAATATGGTCATTCAGTGGAATAGAGGACTTTCATGCATTCTTGAGGAAAAAACCAGAACTGAATAGAAAATTTGACATCCAGACACAGGAAGGAAGAGATGCCTGAGAAGGTAATTGGGGAAGAGAGATCAAGGGGAACTTATCAAAGTTGAACTATTTACATTCCTATATGGAAAAGCAATAACTGTGACTGATGATATCTTTCTCACTATGAAAATAATGGAGGAAGGGGGTGTGGTCATATGAATACATATGTGAATGTGTGTGTATATGGTTACAGTTATATACGGATAGAGGGCATAGGTTGAATTTGTTGGGAAGGGAGAATACTCAAGGGATGAAATTATGAGGTGAGAGAGGAAAGTGGCAAGAGGAGATGGGGAGAGACAGGGTAGTGTAAACTATCCCATGCAGAAGAAGCAAGGGGAAGTGGTTGCAAAAGAGGGGGAGAATAAGGAAAGCTAAAAAGGCAAAACCACATTCACATTGAATTTGGTTCAGGGAGAAAATGACATACAAACTAAATGGGATATCTCAACCTGCAGCAGGATAGGGGGAAGGGGGATGAGAGGAGGGATGATGGATGGGAGGGCATCCTTGGGGTGAGGGGAGGTTGGAAGTACAGGATCATGTAGGGAATGGACCAGGTGGGGGGTGGGATGAGTAGGAGGGAATTATAAGCAGCCTTGTACAATATATCTACTATGATAATGTTTTGCATAGCTAGACAAGTACAACATATACTGAATTACTTATCTCCCAAGAGGGAATGGGTGACAAAGGAGGAAGGAAATGGATCTGAAATTCGAGGTCGTAACATTAAATGTTTCAAATATATATAAACACTATTATTAATACTCTTTTGCTTGTAATAGGGAGATAAGATGTGCAGGCATTGGGACACAAAGATTCACCTTCCTCTAATGGAAAAGTCGATGGGGGTATGGGAGAAGGTATGGGAGAGAGCAGATTGGAGGAAGTGATATCTTGTGGGACTACTATTCTGGGAGGTTGGGTAGGGGAATAATGAGGGGAAAATGATTGTAACTCAAAATCTGGCGGAAATGAATGATGTAAAACAGAAGTTAATAAAGCATTTGTTTCAAAAAAATAGAAAATAAAGCAAGTGAAGTGTAATTTCTTCTTACTATTTTTGAAATATATTATTTAAATTCAAATTTCAGAATATTCATTTCACTTTCAAAAAGTCCTTTGATTTCATATTTAGTCAACACCTTATACTTTACAAATTATCGGGAGAAGATGGAAATACCTTAGAAATTAAATTCATGGAAAGATGTGAACTAATGGAAAATGAAATAAGCAGAGCTGGGAAAATAATATATACAACAACATTAGTGGAAAGAGCACTAAGCACAAATTTAAAGTGAGGGATGTAAAATTATAAATGAAACGTTTTACCCCAATGAAGAGATATGATAGCACACATATCCCCTTCTTTGCAGGGATGGTTTTGGTATTGAACAGGTCTTGAACATTTCATATAATTTCAGATTTCAATTTAAAAAAAAATTATCTTTTTATAATCTCTGTTTTAAGTAATGACTTTATAATATGTGGATAAATCTATGTTATAAAAATAAGATATCAATAGAAATACTTTTAAAAGCAATAGACCACAGCACACAGTGAGAGCACAGGTCCGCCTGGTGGCAGTTTTAGCCACAGGGCAGCAGGGCCAGCAGCTGGCTGGAGGGACCCCAGAACACCAGCAGCTGTGGCAACTCCAGAATTATCAACATAGACATGCCTAGGACAAAGTGAGAGCTTAGTGCCCTATGGACTTTGGGACCAGTATTTGGGGAATGTGTCAGCTTCCTCCCCTGGGGGCTAGAAGTTGCTGAGGAGACATGCCATTTTGTAGTTTTCAGAGGCAGCTCCAGCTCCTGGTCTGCAAACTGTAGGGAGATCCAGCAATCAGTCTTGGGGGTAATCACACTTGCTTTAACCTCCCTGGATCTGGATTGTGATCTGTGGTGGAGGTCGTGGGTGGGTTTAGAGCTTTCCAGAAATGGAAGTTGCCCCCGACATACACATGTGGGATGAAAGTTCCCATCTGGCACCAGGCCATACTGTGGCAACAAGCCTAAAAGTCAAGTAATTAAGTGGCAACATGCCAAGGCAAAGGAAACAAATTAAATAGAAAAATGCAACCTTAGATTCCTACATCAGGGGCAAAGATGATCGAAGCATAGGGGAAGAGGACTGTGAGGTCAGAAGTCCTGTTCCAAAAGCCCCAGGGGAAAACATGAGTGGGTTGTAGGCCACAGAGGACCTTAAGAAGGACTTTATAAACCAAATAAGAGAAGTGGAGGAAAATATTGGAAAGAGAAATGAGAAGGATGCAGGAAAAGTATGAAATGAGGGTCAACAGCCTGACTGAGGAAAACAACACCTTAAAAAATGGCAAAGGAGGCCCAAAAGGGCAATGAGGAGAAGAAGGCCTTAAAAAGTCAAATTTGCCAGGAAAAAGAATCTCAAAAGTTCACTGAGGAGATTCATTCCTTCAGAGTTAGACTGGAGCAAATGGAAGCTAGTGACTTTATGAGAAATCAAGATACTGTTAAGCAGATCCAAACAAATGAAAGATTAGAAGGCAATGTGAAATATCTCATGGGAAAAACCACTGACCTGGAAAATAGATCCAGGAGAGACAATTTAAAAATTATTGGACTACCGAAAGCCATGATCAAAGAAAGAACCTAGAAATCACCCTTCAAGAAATTCTCAAGGAAACTTGCCCTGATGTTTTAGATCCAGAAGGCAAAATAGAGGTTGAAAGAATCCACCGATCACCTCCTGAAAAAGATCCCAAAAAGAAAACTCCCAGGAATATTATAGACAGGTTCCAGAATCCCCAGATCAAGGAGAAAATACTACAAGCAGCCAGGAAGAAACAATTTCAATATTGTGGAAAAACAATCAGAACAGCACAGGACCTGGCAGCTTCTACACTGAGGGATCGAAGGGCATGGAATATGATATTCCAGAGGGCAAAAGACCTGGGAATGAACCCAAAGGTCACCTACCCAGCAAAACTGAGTATTTTGTTTCAGGGGAAAATATGGTCATTCAGTGGAATAGAGGACTTTCAAGCATTCTTGAGGAAAAAACCAGAGTTGAATAGAAAAATTGACATCCAGATGCAAGAAGCAAGAGATTCCTGAGAAGGTAATCAGGGAAAAGAAATCAAAAGGAACACATCAGTTGAGCTATTTACATTCCTATATGGAAAAACAATAACGGTGACTGATGATATCTTTCTCAGTATGAAAATAATGGAAGAAGGGTGTATGGTCATATGAATACATATGTGAATGTGTGTATATATGTTTACAGTTATACATGGATAGAGGGCATAGGTTGAATTTGTTGGGAAGGGAGAATACTTGAGGGGTGAAATTATGAGGTGAGAGAGGAAAGTGGCAAGAGGAGATGGGGAGAGACAGGGTAGGGTAAACTATCCCATGTAGAAGAAGCAAGGGGAAGTGGTTGCAAAGGAGGGGGAGAATAAGGAAGGCTAAAAAGGCAAAACCACATTCACATTGAATTTGGTTCAGGGAGAAAATGACATACATACTAAATGAGATATCTCAACCTGCAGCAGGATAGGGGGAAGGGGGATGAGAGGAGGGATGATGGATGGGAGGGCATCCTTGGGGTGAGGGGAGGTTGGAAGTACCCACTATAAAAGAGGGACAGGATCAAGTAGGGAATGGACCAGGTGGGGGGTGGGATGAGTGGGAAGGAATTATAAGCAGCCTTGTACAACATATCTACTATGGTAATGTTTTGCATAGCTAGACATGTACAACATATACTGAATTACTTTTCTTCCCAGAGGGAATGGGTGACAAGAGAGGAAGGAAATGGATCTGAAATTCGTGGTCTTAAGATTAAATGTTTCATGTGTATATATATATATATATATATATATATATATATATATATATATATATATATACATACATATATGTATATACTATTATTAATACTCTTTTGCTTGTAATTGGGAGATAAGATGTGCAGGCATTGGGACACAAAGATTCACCTTCCTCTAATGCTGAATATGTCCCTATAGAGGATTTGTTGGAAAACATAGAAATTGGTGGTACAGCATGAGAAAGAGTATATGACTTCCTACCTGTACCAATGGAGGTGGTTAGTACATTGATGAGATCACTGATCCATTGAAACAGTGAAGTACAGGTACAGAAATTCTATTCCTAGAAAATTAGCCAGCAGTTTTCATTGACATTTGAAGCAAGTGTGTAGCATATTCCCAATGTTTATTTACAATGGTATATTAAAGAAAACAATAGGAACCATTGTTAAATTTAGGACATGAGTAAATATATTCAATGATTTAAGTGTGCCTGACCTGGACAATCCCCTTAAAATAGCTTCTTCATTTGAAGGCAGGAAGGAATTTATTGAGATTATTGGCTTCAGACCCATTTAAAGAATCCAAAAGGGAATGAATTCTATAAGGCTAATGCACAAAACGAAACTGGTAGGTCTCAGTGCAATTCTATTAATGATTCCAGTAGTTTACTAAAAACAAGCTTCATATTGCAATCTCAAGTTTGGGAGGTAAGAATTTTAATTTCAGAACTGAAAATCAATTAGACAATAGCATAGTAAAACTTATTCTAAAGGAATACCAAGATTGGGATGAATTCCTTTCGTACTATTAACATAAAATAAAATGACAACTAAATGATACTCAAATAATTAGAATTAGATTTTCCCTGGTACCTCTGATTCACTACATCTCCACTGGCAAAATATTTTTCATAAGATAAAACAGGGAATCATAAGAAAACAAACTGACATTACTTAAAATAACTGTTTAGTTGATCCTTGTCTCTGTTCACCTGCCCAAACCATTTCTTGTACATCTATGATATATCATATTACACAGTGGAAACTGAGAATAATGACACAAGTCATGGCAAGTTTAATCAGTCACTCAGCTAGTATTTATTGAGCATCTGTGATATGCCTTGCCCTATGGGAACCAACAGCTGCTTCCTCTTCAATTGAGTGTGGGACATGGATAGCATTGCTGCTGGACATAATGTAACACTGTCCCTGAAGTTAAATGGAGTCTTCCCTGAGGAGGGTATATTATAAATGATGATCTTTCAAGTCAATTCAATATACATTTATGGAACACTAGAGATACAAATGTAGGATTCAAATGTCACACTCCAGCAACTTCACTCGAGCAACTTGAAATTCAATAAATCTCACCAATAGGTGGAAAATTATATATACATTAAATAACTGAAATGCAGGGGTCAGGGTTATAGAGCTGTATAGGCAACATGCCATGAGAAATTTGGGGGAAAAGAGGCTGTTTTCACCTTGAAGAAAGGTTCAACATGTAACCCAAGTGCAAACCTTTCATGACAATTTCTCTGACTCTTCCTTCCCTTTTGTTCAGGGTGAAAATTGTTTTTTCTCTAGCAGAATGCTTCCTGAAGGAGGAGGAATTTGACCTTTGCCTTGAAGAGGAGATAGGGTGTGAACATATAGAAAAATAGATTATTCTTCATGATCTAGAAGATGACAAAATTCTGTCAGTGAGGATAGTAGATTAGTCTGACAACCTAAACATTCATTCAAATGAAATGAATATTTATATTTTCATGTGAAGGCCACTTTGGAGACACAGTCTTATTTTGCATAGATGAATTAATTTTTGTTTAAAAATTCCCTCCTAGGGGCGGCTAGGTGGGTCAGTGAGTAAGAGTGCTGGCCTCGGAGTTGGGATGACCTGAGATAGGATCCAACCTCAGAAAATGAGCACCCACACACAAATAATGACTGGCCGTGTAACCTTGAGCAAGTTACTTAACTCCAATTGCTTTAAAAAAAATTCCCTCCTTGCTATATTGATATAGAAATCTACATATAATCTATATATATATATATATATATAACCGAGGTAAACGAGGAAATAATTTTATAGGTTTTAATTTCCATTTTACTCATATACTTAAAAGAATCTGTGATCTCATCAAAGTGAGTACTTCGTTTAGTCTAAAACTTATATGTTGACCATCAGACCAGATCAGGGAATCGCCATTTTCCATGCCTGGAATTTCTTCCCTCTCTCCCAATTTATACTTCGGTCTCAGGGACTGATAGCAAAATCAACATCACCACCACAGTAAAGGACATAAAAACTACTGCCTTATGACTTAACTCAGAATTTCTGTGATTTTGAGTCTGGGCTGCCTAAACCAAATCTCTTCTCACTGAGCATCACTCCTTGCTTCTTCATATCCAACCTTCTGAACCCCATTCTTCCTTTGTCTTTATGCTACTCTATTGTTCAATTACGTAATGCAGAAACCCTGGATTATTGCTAGCAAACTTAAATTTAGATGATTGGTCTAACCCTGGAAATGACTTTACATATTTTAAAATGTAACTGCCTCAGTCTAAGCTGTTTCTAACCCAATAGAATGTAAGCATATTGAGTAGAAAATATCTTCTGACTTTATACAAAATCACGCAACCTAATATGATATCTGGTATACAATAGGCACTTGGTAAATATTTATTGACTGTAACTAAAACCACACCTGTTCACCCCTTATAACTTTTCTCTATATCCTTCCAAAGGGGGTTTACCCAAAATAATATGGTCTTTCCTTGATTTCTCTTGATATTCTAAAGTTACCAATGGAGCATACAGACTGCTCATCATTTATTTCTCATTTTCCTTTCAGTCCATCTACACCTACTTTTCCTTAACACTGCTTCTCCTATAAAATTCCACCTTTGTGGTATGTTATAGACTGCTCATGGCCACTATCCCTATTCTTTTACTATTTCACAAACTTCAATTTCACTGAAACAGAAGGCAGAAATGAGTTTGTATTTCCTTTGCTAATTGCAAAATTATTTTAATGACCCCAAAACTGTTCTTAAAACAATGTTCCTTTTTTTTTCAATACCAGTCTTCTACCAATGATGTTGTATGGCTTTGATTTATGAAGAAATATTAATCTATAGAAATAAAACTGAGGACTGCCCAATTTCTAAGGAATAACTTTTATGTATGTAGCATATTTATGAACACGTGTATGTATATATATTTTCAAGCTATGTGGATATATACTGTGAATTTATTTTTATTTTTGGTACTATGTCATTAATTACTTTATTTGGCCAATAAAACTTGAACTTATACAATGCCAATATAACATGGAAGGGTAATGTAAGATCATCTCTGCTTTACAGTAAAGGAGACAAAGAAAAAAAAAAGTCATGGATTGTTTCAGATCACAGAGACCTAAAGGGACAAATCCAGATTGAAGGATGAAGCGGCTTCAGCCTTAATCCACTACTCTACCCACTACATCATGGTACTTTTGAAGTGCCTTATTAATTCCACCAGAGCTTATCGTATGGTAGCTTATGCAATTGATCTAGTGTGAGAGACAAAAGTCTGAGGGTTCAGTTGGCTGAAGATCTGTGAACATATTATTGACCCAGACAATAGTATGAAAAATTAAAAAAAAAAGATGTATCCTCCTTCTTACTCTATTATCACATTCTTCTAAATCTCACTCATAGCTCAAAGTATGAGAAATTGAAAAAAAAAAAAAGAGATGCATTCTTGTTGTTATTCTATCCTTACATTCTTGGCCCATCATACCTCAAAAAGCCTTGCCCAGAAGGTAAAAAAAAAAGAGATTTTGTTTAGAAGGAAAATATTTTCAAGTATAATTTTGAAATTGAGTCTGCAAGTTTAGATAAACACTTTATTCTGCTAAATTGTATATGCCCTAAAGTGTTGTGAGCTAGATATATTAGTCAAGCAAGGGGGAAAAAATAGCTATATTTGATTCTTGCTTCTAGCATGGCCCAGCATTCTATTTTTATCATGGTGCTCCTGGTATTCAGTTTTTGCCATCTGAAAAATGATGCAACTGATAAACTTTTTTTAAAATTTCCATTGGATGTTCAAAGGCACATTCCAAAATTAAACTGATAATATGTATGTGTGAAAACATAATTTTTGTGCTTGCAATTATCAATTTTATTTTTCCAGCTTATCTAAGGTGTTTCAATAAACATACATACAGTAAAATTGTTAACATTTTTACAAATATAGATGTAGATAGATAGGAATGTGATAATCTATTCTATTGTGTGATAAAATCAAACACCAATTGGTGTTTATGATGTGTTACATGATTTTCTTAATGAAGAAAAGGGCATTTAAAATGATATTTAAAGATTCTGAAAGAAAATGAATTTTATGAGGCCAATACACGAAAGGAAACAGTGCAGCTTTATTAATAATTCCAGTAGTTTAATAAAATAAGCTACATATTGCAAACTCAAGTTTGGCAGGTAAGAATTTTAATTTCAGAACTGAAAACCATCTAAATGAAAACCAAGATAAGGATGAGTTCCTTTACCACTAATAACATAAAATAAAATTGCATTTAGCATCCCTTCCAGCTCAGTATCTAGACAAATCATCTGCTTCTTAGACATATTTTCTTCTTTATACTCATTTAAATATTATTTGTTCTTCTTTTGCAGGTGAGGAAACTGAGGCTTAGGATGGAGTACATAATTTTTTTTTAAACAACTGCTTTATTAACTTCTGTTTTACATCATTCATTTCCACCAGATTTTGAGTTACAATCATTTTCCCCCCATTATTCCCCTACCCAACCTCCCAGAATAGTAGTCCCACAAGATATCACTTCCTCCAATCTGCTGTCTCCCATACCTTCTCCCATACCCCCATTGACTTTTCCATTAGAGGAAGGTGAATCTTTGTGTCCCAATGCCTGCACATCTTATCTCCCTATTACAAGCGTCACCCATTCCTTCTTGGGAGATAAGTAATTCAGTATATGTTGTACATGTCTAGCTATGCAAAACATTATCATAGTAGATATATTGTACAAGGCTGCTTATAATTCCCTCCCACTCATCCCACCCCCCACACCTGGTCCATTCCCTACATAATCCTGTCCCTCTTCTATAGTGGGTACTTCCAATCTCCCCTCCCCCCAAGGATGCCCTCCCATCCATCATCCCTCCTCTCATCCCCCTTCCCCCTATCCTGCTGCAGGTTGAGATATCCCATTTAGTATGTATGTCATTTTCTCCCTGAACCAAATTCAATGTGAATGTGGTTTTGCCTTTTTAGCGTTCCTTATTCTCCCCCTCCTTTGCAACCACTTCCCCTTGCTTCTTCTACATGGGATAGTTTACCCTACCCTGTCTCTCCCCATCTCCTCTTGCCACTTTCCTCTCTCACATCATAATGTCATTCCTTGAGTATTCTCCCTTCCCAACAAATTCAACCTATGCCCTCTATCCGTATATAACTGTAACCATATACACACACATTCACATATGTATTCATATGACCACACCCCCTTCCTCCATCATTTTCATAGTGAGAAAGATATCATCAGTCACAGTAATTGCTTTTCCATATAGGAATGTAAATAGTTCAACTTTGATAAGTTCCTTTTGATTTCTTTTCCCTGATTACCTTCTCAGGCATCTCTTACTTCTTGCGTCTGGATGTCAAATTGTCTATTCAACTCTGGTTTTTTCCTCAAGAATGCTTGAAAGTCCTCTATTCCACTGAATGACCATATTTTCCCCTGAAACAAAATACTCAGTTTGCTGGGTAGGTGACCCTTGGGTTCATTCCCAGTTCTTTTGCCCTCTGGAATATCATATTCCATGCCCTTCAATCCCTCAGTGTAGAAGCTGCCAGGTCCTAGGCTATTCTGATTGTGTTTCCACAATATTGAAATTGTTTCTTCCTGGCTGCTTGTAGTATTTCTCCTTGATCTGGGGATTCTGGAACCTGGCTATAATATTCCTGGGAGTTTTCTTTTTGGGATCTTTTTCAGGAGGTGATTGGTGGATTCTTTCAACCTCTATTTTGCCCTCTGGATCTAAAACATCAGGGCAGTTTTCCTTGAGAATTTCTTGAAGGGTGATTTCTAGGTTCTTTCCTTGATCCTGGCTTTCAGGTAGTCCAATAATTTGTAAATTGTCTCTCCTGGATCTATTCTCCAGGTCAGTGGTTTTTCCCATGAGATATTTCACATTGCCTTCTAATCTTTCAATTGTTTGGATCTGCTTAACAGCTTCTTGATTTCTCATAAAGTCACTAGCTTCCATTTGCTCCAGTCTAACTCTGAAGGAATGAATCTCCTCAGTGAACTTTTGAGATTCTTTTTCCATCTGGCAAATTCGACTTTTTAAGGCATTCTTCTCCTCATTGCCCTTTTAGGCCTCCTTTGCCATTTGAGTTAGTCTATTTTTTAAGGTGTTGTTTTCCTCAGTCAGGCTGTTGACCCTCATTTCATACTTTTCCTGCATCCTCCTCATTTCTCTTTCCAATTTTTCCTCCACTTCTCTTATTTGATTTTTAAAGTCCTTCTTAAGGTCCTCTATGGCCTGCAACCCGCTCTTGTTTTCCCCTGAGGCTTTTGGAGCAGGACTTCTGACCTCACAGTCCTTTTTTCGCTCTATACCCCCAAAATAGGAGTCTAGGGTTGCATTTTTCTGTTTCCTTTGCCTTGGCATGTTGCCACTTAATTGCTTGACTTTTGGGCTTGTTGCCACACTATGGCTTTAAGGCCAGCTAGAGGAATTTTCGTCCCGAACGTGTGGGGGCCAACTTCTGTTTCTGGCAAGTTGTAAACCCACCCACAACTTCCACCCTAGATCACAATCCAGATCCAGGGAGGTTAAAGCAAGAGCGATTACCCCCCAAGATTGATCGCTGGATCTCCCCACGATTTGTAGGCTGGGAGCCAGAGCTGCCTCTGAAAACTACAAAATGGCGTGTCTCCTCAGCGGCTTCTAGCCCCAGGGGAGGGAGCTGACGCATTCCCCAAATACAGGTCCCAAAGTCCATAGGACACTAACCTCTTACTTTGTCCTAGGCATGTCTATGTTGATAATTCTGGAGTCGCCACAGCTCCTGGTGTTCTGGGGTTCCTCCAGCTGGCTGCTGGCCCTGCCGCCCTGGGGCTAAAACCTCGGCTCACGCGGACCTGGGCTCGGCTGGGCTCGGCTCCTGAGCTCTTTGCTCTGTGCGCTGCCAGCTCCCAGACTGCTGCGCTGGTCCTTCCTGCAGGGCTGCTGGGCTGTCCTCAGCGGGAGGTTAGTTTCTCTGTGTCGTTCTGTGGGTGCTGGGGCTCCAGAAGTTGTTCACAGTCCTTTTTTACATAGTTTGTGGGGAATCTGGGGGCAGAGAGGCTTGGAAGAGCTGTTTCTACTCCGCCATCTTGGCTCCGCCCCACCCGAGTACATAATTTTTTAAAGGACACAAAGGTGGCATCAGACTCAAGTTTTGCACTCTGAATTTTTAACTCTAAAATCAATACTCATTTCATTGCACCATGTGGCTTTCTTGATGTTGGAAGTATGAACCTAGAGCTAGGTTACTGACATTGTTTCAAGTTCATATGATAAATTTGAGCCTTTCCTTATCTGAATAGTTGATTACCTTAGACAAGTAGCCACAGAAATATAGAAATGTGCATTTATCTTAGTCTATAGTGGGCTCTTCTCAAAAACACATAAAAGCTTGTATTGACCATCGTAGACATTTGTTCCTTAGTTTATGTAAAATGTGTTATGCTAAGTAATATACTGCCATAATTTTAAGTAAGAATAATTTTTCTTGTATATTATACATGTTCTTGAATTCTACATTTTAACTATATTAACTAAAGATTTTGGATAAAGTATTTTGCCTTAATTGATTAAAGCAACTTGTTTGTTTCCGTTCTTCATTATGTTAATTGGTTATTTTTTTTGGGGGGGGGGTTAACAAGCTTACTTTAACCAAACAAACATATATTACTTAGTTCAGGGGGAAAATGTCAGCACCCCAAACTTCAGAGTATACAGACAGATCAAACAGACAGGCTTCCACACTGTGCAACCATTATCAATATCAAAATCACATTTACCAGAGAGGGAAGCATGAACATCTGGGTTTTCAAAGCCGGGGGGCTCTCAACAATGGCGTCCCAGAGTCTCATCTGGTCAAATCACACAACACTTCTCAAAGTGAGCCCCCAATTGGTTATTTTTAAAAGTTGTAGGAATATACTCATGATTTTAAACTCATTTGCCAGGTAAGATTCTTTTTCAATTAAAAAAAAAATTCCTTTTGAGGTGGAGCCAAGATGGCCATGTAGAAGCAAGAAAACTCTGTAAGCTCCCCCCATAACTACCTCAAATACCTATAAAATATGACTCTAAAGAAATTTTAGAGTTGCAGAACCCACAAAGTGACAGAGAGGAACAAATCTCCTGCTGAAGGCAGCCTGGCAGGAAGGTTCCATCACAGAGTGCTGGGAGTCAAGCCCCACTTGGGCCTGAGGTTTTATAGTAGCACTTTTTTTATTGCTTTTTGGAGGGCAATTGGGGTTAAGTAACTTGCCCAAGGTTACATGGTTAGGTTTTTGTTTGTTTGTGGTAAGTGTCTGAGGCCAGATCCAAACTCAGGTCCTTCTGATTCCAGGGCCTGCACTCTACTCACTGTGCCACCGAGCCTCCCCTGGGCCTGAGGTTTTAGCCCCAGGGTGGCCCCAACCAGCAGTGGCTAGAGCAGACTTTGGGAGAGTGGATCACCAGCAACTGTGGTGGTTTCCAGAATTATCAACCCATAGATGCCAAAAATAAAGTAAAAAGCCAGTATGGACTTTCTGGGAACAGTGGAAGAATGTGGTCCTTGCCCCTGGGTCAAGGAGTGGTGGAGGCACAGCTACCCTGCAGCTGCTGCTGAATGGCTGCTTTAGAGCTCCTGGCCTACAGCTTGTAGGGGAACCAAGCAACCATTCTGAGGGGTAATCACTTTTGCTATAACCTGCTTGGATCTGTATCACTATCTTGGGTGGAAGTCCTGGGGTGTGTGACCAGGTGCCTGAAATTGTGGAGGCTTCAGAGAGGGCACCCAACTAATAGCTACAACAGCTGCAAAAACCCCTGCAATTTGGGAAAAAGCTCTCCTCTCTGGAAGCAGAGTTCTACTGTGGCAAAAAGCTCAAAAGCCAATTAATTGAGTGACAACATGAGCAAGCAAAGGAAGCAAAACAAGCACAGTTGTCAAACCTTAGGTTCCTTTTTGAGAGCCAAAAAGGATCAAAGCATGGAATGGGAGGAAGACAACAAAGTCAGAACTCCTGCACCAAAAGCTTCCAATAAAAATATAAGCTGGTTACAGGCCATAGAGGAGAAGAAGAAGGATTTTGAAAACCAAGTAAGAGAAGTAGATGAAATATTGGGGAGAGAAAGGATAATGATGCAAGAAAATCATGAAAAGTGAGTCAACACCCTGACTGAAGAAAATAACATATTAAAAATAAACTAACTCAAATGGCAAAAGAGGCTCAAAAAGTCAAATTTGCCAGATGGAAAAAAATATCTCAAAAGCTCACTGAAGAGAATCATTCCTTCAGAATTAGATGGGAGCAAATGGAAGCTAGCGACTTTATGAGAAATCAAGATACTATTAAACAGGTGCAAATAAAGGCACAAATAGAAAACAATGTGAAATATCTCATTGGAAAAACCACTGACCTGGAAAATAGATCCAAGAGAGATAATTTAAAATTTATTGGACTACCTGAAAGCCATGATCAAAAAGACCATCCTTCAAGAAATTCTCAAGGAAAATCGCCCTGATATTTTAGAACCAGAGGGCAAAATAGAGGTTGAAAGAATTCACTGATCACCTCTTGAAAAAGATCCCGAAAGAAAACTCCTAGGAATATTATTCCCAGGTTCCAGAGTTCCAAGATCAAGGATAAAATATTACAAGCAGCCAAGGAGAAACAATTTGAATATTGTGGAAACACAATCAGGATAACACAAGATCTAGCAGCTATGTTAAGGGATCAAAGGGTTTGGAATATGATATTCTAGAAGTCAAAGGTGCTAGAATTAAAACCAAGAATCATCTACCCAGCAAAACTGAGTATCATGTTTCAGGGGAAAATATGGTCATTCAATGAAATAGAGGACTTTTAAGCATTCTTGATGAAAAAATCATAGTTGAATAGAAAATTGGACATTCAAACACAAGAAGCAAGATGAGCGTGAGAAGGTAAACAGGGAAAAGAAATAATAAGAAACTTATCAAATTTTAACTATTTACATTCTTACATGGAAAAATAATTATAACTTATGAAACTTTTCTCAGTATGAGGATAGTTGAAGGGAATACAAATGTATATATGTACATACACACACATATATGTATATATAGGAGGGCATATGGGCATATGAATATATATGTGTGTGTGTATATATGTGTAGAGGTGTATATGTAGACAGAGGGTACAGGATCAATTGAATAGGAAGGGAAAATATTTAAAAAATAAAATTAGTAGGTGAGAGAGTAATATAATGAGAGGAGATAGGGAGAGATAGAATAGGGTAAATTATCTCATATAAAAGAGGCAAGGGAAAACTCTTACAATTGAGGGGGAAAAAAGGAAGGCAAAAAGGAATGTGTCAACCTTACTCTCATTGAATTTGGCTTAAGGAGGGAATAACATACACACAAAATTGGGTATCTATAGGAAAGTAGGGGGCAAGGGGATAAGAGGGGGGTTGAAAAAAGGCAGGGTATATTGGGGGGGTAGTTAGAAGAGCACACTTTTGAAAAGGGACAGGGTCAAAGTAGAAAATCGAACAAGTCAGGGGGGACAGGAGAGGATGAAGGGAAATATAGTCAGTCTTTCACAATATATTCACTGTATATATCATATGGAAATGATTTGGGTAACTACACATGTACAACCTATATTGAATTGCTTATCTTCCCAGTAAGGGTGGGTTATAAGGGAAGAAGGTAAAGAATCTGGAATTCAAAATTATAAAATCAAAAGTTTTATTCAAATTATAATTATTATTTTACGCCCACTGGGAAATAAGATATATAGGCACTAGGTATGGAGATCCATATTGCCCTACTGGAAATCTTGAAGGGAATGGGGGAGGATATAGGAGAAAGCAAATTGGGGGAGGGGATATCAGTGGGGTATTTCAGTGGGATAGCTGTTCTGGTGTGGTGGGTAGCAGAAAGATGGAGAGAAAATGTGTAACTCAAAATCTTGTTGAAATGAATGTTGTAAACTAAAAATAAACATAAAATTAAAAAAATATATTTCCAGGCGGAGCCAAGATGGCGGAGTAGAAACAGCTCATCCAAGCCACTCTGCCCCCAGATTCCCTCCAAACTATGTAAAAGGGAACTCTGAACAACTTCTGGAGCCCCAGCACCCACAGAATGACACAGAGAAGCTAACCTGCTGAGGACAGCCCAGAAGCTCTGCAGGAAGGCCCAGCACAGCAGTCTGGGAGCCAGCAGCGTGCAGAGCACAGGGAGCTGAGCCGAGCAGAGCCAAGGTCCCTGTGAGCAGAGGTTTTAGCCCCAGGGCAGCAGGGCCAGCAGCCAGCTGGAGAGAACCCCAGAACACCAGCAGCTGTGGCAACTCCAGAATTATCAACATAGACATGCCTAGGACAAAGTGAGAGGTTAGTGCCCTATGGACTTTGGGAACAGTATTTGGGAAATGCATCGGATTCCTCTCCTGGGGGCTAGAAGCTACTGAGGAGACATGCCATTTTGTAGTTATCAGAGGCAGCTCCAGCTCCTGGCCTGTGAACTGTAGGGAGATCCAGCAATCAGTCTTGGCGGGGTAATCACTCTTGCTATAACCTCCCTGAATCTGGATTGTGATCTGGGGTGGAGGTCGTAGGTGGGTTTACTGCTTGCCAGAAACGGAAGTTGCCCTCCCACAGGTTCGGGACGAAAATTCTCCTATCTGTTGGCAAATACATACTGTGGCAACAAGCCCAAAAGTCAAGTAACTAAGTGGCAATATGCCAAGGCAAAGGAAACAGAAAAATGCAACCCTAGACTCCTATTTTGGGGGCATAGAGCGGGAAAAGGACTGTGAGGTCAGAAGTCCTGCTCCAAAAGCCCCAGGGGAAAACATGAGCGGGTTGCAGGCCATAGAGGACCTTAAGAAGGACTTTAAAAATCAAATAAGAGAAGTGGAGGAAAAATTGGAAAGAGAAATGAGAAGGATGCAGGAAAAGTATGAAATGAGGGTCAACAGCCTGACTGAGGAAAACAATACCTTAAAAAATAGACTAACTCAAATGGCAAAGGAGGCCCAAAAGGGCAATGAGGAGAAGAATGCCTTAAAAAGTCGAATTTGCCAGATGGAAAAAGAATCTCAAAAGTTCACTGAGGAGATTCATTCCTTCAGAGTTAGACTGGAGCAAATGGAAGCTAATGACTTTATGAGAAATTAAGATGCTGTTAAGCAGATCCAAACAAATGAAATATTAGAAGGTAATGTGAAATATCTCATGGGAAAAACCACTGACCTGGAAAATAGATCCAGGAGAGACAATTTAAAAATTATTGGACTACCTGAAAGCCATGATCAAAGAAAGAACCTAGAAATCACCCTTCAAGAAATTCTCAAGGAAAATTGCCCTGATGTTTTAGATCCAGAGGGCAAAATAGAGGTTGAAAGAATCCACAGATCACCTCCTGAAAAAGATCCCCAAAAGAAAACTCCCAGGAATATTATAGCCAGGTTCCAGAATCCACAGATCAAGGAGAAAATACTACAAGCAGCCAGGAAGAAACAATTTCAATATTGTGGAAACACAATCAGAATAGCCCAGGACCTGGCAGCTTCTACACTGAGGGATCAAAGGGCATGGGATAGGATATTCCAGAGGGCAAAAGAGCTGGGAATGAACCCAAGGGTCACCTACCCAGCAAAACTGAGTATTTTGTTTCAGGGGAAAATATGGTCATTCAGTGGAATAGAGGACTTTCAAGCATTCTTGAGGAAAAAACCAGAATTGAATAGAAAATTTGACATCCAGACGCAAGAAGCAAGAGATGCCTGAGAAGGTAATCAGGAAAAAGAAATCAAAAGGAACTTATCAAAGTTGAAATATTTACATTCCTATATGGAAAAACAATAACTGTGACTTATGAAATCTTTCTCACTATGAAAATAATGGAAGAAGGGTGTGTGGTCAAATAAATACATATGTGAATGTGTGTGTAAAAAATATATTTCCTCTTTGCATATTAAGCTCCCTAATTTTCACATTATAGTAAATTCAAAAGTCAATAATATATTTTGATGAGTATAATTTCAACAATTTTAAAAATTATGTAGATTTATATGCAAATTTGAAAAATATATGTAAATATACCTCTACTATCTTATTTGTTAATGTAAATATTCTCAAACTAATTTTTTTAGCTTTCTCAGTATGCATACACATATACGTATATATGTATATACTTCTACACAGAAGTGTGAGATATTTATATATAGATAGGTATATAATGCATATATATGAATAAATATTGTGTATGTGCTTGTATAGTTCATACATATAGTGGGATTCTACTACTGTATATGTTTGCCTCTGGTTTAATGAACTGATAAGAAAACTGGCTAAGTTTATCTAAGCTTTACTGAACTCATGGCATCGTTGGGCTTTAGAGACCTGGTATTAAATGTTTCGAGCTTAAAATCAAAATCTCCAACCCTGATATTTGCCTGTAGACCACTACAGAGGATAACAATTAGAACTGACATAAACTAAACTTTTCATACAATGTCTTTTCTTTTTTTTCCTTTGAGTTAAAATCAGAAATAGTGAAACTTACAAGTTTATGATCTTATTTTTAGGAAATAATAAGCAAAATACAGCCAAGAAACTCAGCAGAAAACAATCCAAAGCAACATAAACTAACAGAGTCTGTCATAATATGGGAAGTAGGGGAGATAATAAAATTGATTCAATTACCTAATAGAATTAGATTCCAATGAATAGTTATTTTAATATAAGTGGAATAAGGCCTAGTCTAATTCTAATTCCATTAATCCTCCACAAGTCATTTAAAATGCATTACAAACAAACAGCATAGAGTTTTAAAGGAAGGTATCTAATTTTCCCCTCATTTATACTAAATATGCACAAGATAATGATATTCAATATGCAATGCTAAAATTCCAGTTTAGAGTAGGAGTTAGTGTAAAGTTGTACCCATCCGGGTACACATACCTTCTGGAGACTGAAAGTTTGATATGATGATTGCTTCATATCAAACAGTAGTTATATAAAGCATTTTAAAATCAGTCAGTAAATAAAAATTGACTGCATTTTAAAAAATCAAACAGTAAATAAAAATTGACTATGTGCTGAGTGCCAAGAACTGGACTAAGAACTGAGATACAAAGAAAAGCAAAAGGCAGACCCTGTCTGTAAGGAGCGTGGAATCTCATCTTATTGTTTCAGGAATTCCTTCCAGTGATGCACTTTGCAACCCATCTATTCCTGTCCATTCTGTGCAACTTTTGTCCAATGTTCTGGCCAAAAATTGACTCAATTGGTTAAAAAAAAAAAACAACCTTGTGGGGTGATCTAAAATCCATATGATTCCATTCACCCATTGCCCTCCTTTTCCATAACTCTGATACCATCACAACACAGAAATTAAAGTGGGTCCAATAAGATGGAGGGGGTGCATCTAAGCATTTTTCTTTCTAGGTTTCTCAATATGTATATATTCCTGTTTATTTCTCCACTTCATGTTTTTTTTTTTTTTTTTGCTTTTTGGAGGGGGCAATGCAGGGCAATTGGGGTTAAGTGACTTGCCCAAGGTCACATGGTTAGTAAGTGTTAAGTATCTGAGGCTGGATTTGCACTCAGGTCCTCCTGACTCCAGGGCCAGTGCTCTATTCAGTGTGACACCTAGCCACCCCTACCCATTGCTTTCTTGAAGCTTTATGGTCACACACAAAAAAGTGACTGAGAGTGAAAGGACTAGGAATGCTATTTGTTGTTATTATTGCTGTTGTTCAATTATATTAGACACATCTTAGCCTAAATGACTCAATCTGATGTTTTCTTGGTGAAGATACTGGAGTAGATTTGTCACTTCTTTCTCCAGTTCATTTTACAGAAGAGGAAACTGAGAATTAAGTGATTTGCAAAGCATCACACAGCTAGTATGCATCCTAGGCTAAATCTGAACTCAGGAAGATGATTCCAGGCCCCATTATTCTATCCACCATACTACTGCACAAGAATACTGAAAAGGACTTGTAGAGAGGGACTAAAATGTGTTAGGATACTTTAGGCACTGAAATTAAATTAGTTATTTATACTAATGTTTAAATAAAATTTTAACAACAGTATAAGACAGTGGGATGCTTTATCCTAAATGGTGAGGTCCAGAGAAGGAAAACAAAGAAAGGAGAGTGCCATGAAAAAAAAAGCATAATACTAAGGGAAAGTTTCATAAAAAGGTAGGAATGTGTGTATAGAAAGAATGAAAGACATCACAAGCTTTAAAGAATATAGCAAGAGCAAAAAGGGAAGAATGGAAATAAATGAGTGAATCAACCAATGGGGGGAAATATTAGGCAATTACTAATGGTTTGGCACCCTGATAAGGTTTTGGGATACAAACAGAACCATAAGATAGCACTTGCTCTCAAGGAGTTCACATTCTAATTGAGGAAGATAACATGTATAACAGAGTGGTGTCTATGGAGGATTATTTTAGATAGAGATGATAATTATAGTCACAGAGTAATTGAGTAACACATTATTTCTAGGAATAGTAAAATGGAGTGAGTTGCATATTACTGTTATCAGATCTAGGAAGGGAAAGGTCCTTCCTAATGTTTGGTGGATCCAGGATAGATAAGGAGAACATTCAAATCTAGCTTCCCACAGTTAGAACTTGAGTTCTGGATCACAGGGTAGAGGATAGAGGATATTAGGAAACTATATGTTTGTGGGATAATGAGGTAAGCAACCTTGATTAATAAGAGTTCACACTTATTAAATACGTTAAGATTTGTAAAGTATTTCCTTCAAAATAGTTCTAAGAAATTAGTGTACTAAATAGTGTACTAATAGTCCCATTTCCCAGGTAATAAAACTGAGTCTCAGATTGAACATTCCTTCATCATAAACTTAAGTAATTTTTTACAACTAGGATTTGAAACTTTACTTTCATTGTGTTTTTGAGGGGGTTCAGGGATCCCTCAAGGACCAAAGTACTGGATAGGGTTGTCTGGAAAGAATTCACAGACTCAAGCAATCTTAAGTCAAGTTGGCAAAGGTTTATTGTTATGCTGTTCAGTAAGCAAAAGTTCTTAAGGAACCTGAGACCTTAAAGGGGTATAAATAAAGTTTATATAGGAAAAACTATAGTGAAATATGTGCCAACTATGCAAATTAGATTATTCAGAATGGGATTAGGGAGTGGATAAGAAGTGGTTAGTTCTTAAAGGAACATGCACTTTTTGTATCGACTGTGCAGGTGTTTTACTCAGAGTTCACCAGAAAAAACCCATGAACTCGAGAAGGGTCAAGAGGGGGCACAGAGGGGTGTGGTTTTTAGGTCTACTATGTCACCAAGTTAACTAGTGGTCAGGGTCACCTGAGGGTTGTCCAGTGTGCTACCAGTCAATGTCTTGTTTGACAAGATAGATGTAAGGGAGTGTACATATGTCTTAAGTCTAGAATACACATAATGAGAAATACAGGATGCATATAATGAGGCAGGGAGATAGTATCAATAGTCCAATCAGTACTGAATAGCTTTATGAGCCAGTACAAAGTCAGTTCAAAGTAATAATTCCTACAGGTGCAGTTTGTTACTATACCATGGAGAGAGAGAAGTATTTCCGCAGGGGCCCACTCATGAGTAATTGCTAGACATAGCGTCCTTGGGCTGTGGAGAAACTTCCAGAGATAGTGTTTTTGAGGCTAGAAGGAAATATAGTCATGGAATTCGGATCTGAGCACAAGCACCTAAGCACCCCATCACTTCCAGACTCCAATCCAATGGCCTTTCTATAATAACACACTGTTCTTAAATATAGAGTTTGTATTGGAAAGTATAAGGAAATAAGGTTGTAACCAAAGTGACACCAGATTACAGAGAATTTTATAAAGCTAGACCACCTAGTTAAGATTGTATGAGGTAGGAAATAAACTGTTAAAGCTAAGGTGAATTTTATGTAAATATTGAATAGTGGAATGACATTCTAAAAGTAGTTTTTAAGGAACTAAATTTCTTTAGTCTAGAAGTGGTAGGCAAGATGAATTGGCATAAAGAAAAGATTGGACGCAAAAGTTACTTGAAATTCTATCTTGTTTTAGTCAATGCAGTAAAACAAAATTCATAAATCTTTGGAAATGTGAGATAAAGCAAAGTCTAACAAGGAATATCTTAAAATAATCCCAAATTTGTTGCATTTATATTCAGGTAGGAATGAATTGTTCAAGATATTAAACTCAAACATTTAGCTTGTGTGTGCAGAGCTCCATGCTAGGCACAAGTTTAAATGAGATTATTAGATTAGATTATTAAGCTCCTTATGAAGTCTAATATTAAGATTACAAATAGATATAGATATTTCTGTTGTACTTCAAAGTATTTGATAACATCTACCAATGAAAACCATATCCTCTTAGACTCTTAATACACAATTGGATTTTTTTTTATGAGCTGCTAGGGCTATTCAATTCAGTAGGCATTTTTAGACTCAGCCATTATACTGGGCCCTGGTCATACAAAAACAAAAACACAGTATTGCTTTTAAGACACTGTCAAGTTCTATTGGAGGTAATAATATATTCATAGCTAAACAAATAATAAATATTATGCAAAAATAAGCCTAAAAGGGAGAAAACATTAACAACTGGAAGGAAGATCAGTAAAGGTCTTATTGCAAAGAAAATTCTTCATTTGGTCTTTCTCCTTGATTAAGGAAGCAAAACATAGAACAAAAAAAAATTAAAATATTCCATTATAAGTTCCTTGAGGTAGCAACACATTTATAAGCTGATCACTGGAGATCAAAAATGATTTCAAGGTGGGGACAGCTTTTAAAGATAACTTCAAGCCAATCCAGATAGGTCCACTTTAGCAAAAGAGGTGGGGCCACTGAATCTCAGTTCCTCCCCAAGGTAACAAGAATTTGACAGTTTGCAGTCAGGGATATGTCACAAAGTGCAGGTGATATAAAAAAAATGCAGGCTTTGTGTCTCTTTCCCCACTAAAGCCTCTTCCAACATTGCTAAGCAAGGTAGGGATCATTGGGTAACTGAGTCCATATAACTTTCAACAGCCTGTTTTTGGAAGTAACAGGTAGTTTTGTGTCTTGAAGCATAGCAGGGGGTTCAAGTGGTAGATTTGAGTTATTAGTTCATTCTAAATATGGAGAAACACCTATTTAAAAATCCAGAGGTAGTGGGATAGGATGATGTGTATATGGAACAGCAAGCAGGTGACTGAGTAGAAAGAAATACTTTCCATTGCCAAGGCAAATAACACCAAATATAACTTCACAACTACAAAGGAGGCAAAATGTGGATGAAGAATTACTTTAAGCCCTGTAGTTGCTTTGAGTGTTTCTGACTTCCAACAGGAAGATGGATGAGTCAACTGCATGTCACGTTGTTGAAGGAAAGATATGAGAGAAAGTAGACATCTCCATCATGTTCTCAATCCTGGCTTGATATACACTAGGGGCTTTGGGGAATTTCCCTTTGAATGAGATCTAGGATTTTTCTTGGTTGAACTGAGTTACTTTGCTCCCAGGGGAAGATTTCCTTCACTCTACACTGTTTGCTATGTATTCCACTATGTATACTGTCTCTGGTTTCTGACTTGCTAACAATTTAGATAAATCATTTTCTTAACTAATTGCTAGTTGTGTGCCCATTGTGGAACCAGGGATTCAGTGAGATAAGAATCAAATGATGGATATAAAACTCTGAGTTCTCCTTCCTCCAATAATGTAACAGCAATTAGAAGTTAGATTGAACCTGAAAATCATATCTCTTAGACTCATAATATTTAAGGGAGTAGATAGAGTCCTAGACTAAAAAGGCTGCAGAATGGCCTCTAGGCCTAATCTCCTGCTTCCCCTCCTGGCAGGAATGAAAGTCTTCCTTGGAAAAGGATGGAGGGAGAAGAGGCTAGGAATTATGTTGCCTACTTTCCAGTCACCCAACATCACCCCCACAGTACTTGTGGATAACAGCCCCTACAATATGTGAAGCTCAATACTCCAGGTTTGGGATTGTATATATTATACTGAGAGGATACAGAAGATTTTTGAGTAGCAGGTGACATGGTTGAATCAGTTTTTTGTTTTGTTTTGTTTTGTTTTTTGTCTGGAGAGAAGAGAGACAGAGCAACTAACAGGCTTTGTGAGTATTGTAGGAAGAGCTGATAAGGGCCTGAAAGAGATCCCTGAACATTGATCTTCTAGTAATGAGTCTCTGAAGTTGACAAGAATGACAAGACGGGTTCAAGCCTTCCTGCCACTGTAGGACCTGCCAGAGTTTGTGTTTCATTCTCATAGACTTTGAGAAGTCAGTATCACCTACAAGCCACAATTAAGCATTTAATATAGACAAAAATAAGTACTATGTAAAAAACACAGTGATTGCTTACATGAGAAAGAAGCAAAAAAAAAAAATGCAACAGGAAACATAAAGGAAGAGAGGTTAATTGATCTACTTGTAAAATCCTTGTAAGTAGAAGCCCTGCAGGGGATGACTTTAATTACCTTCTAGGTGTTTACTAAATGTTTGTTCAATTTATTAGCATCAGCATTTGAGTGATTCACTTGTAATTGCAAAGAGGTAGAGAGTCACTTGGATACCAAAGACCATCAAGTTATAGTTAAAGTTTTGACAGGTCTTTCCAAGGCCAAAAAGCTTCAAGCTCAGGCCTGGCAATGGACAGTATATATACTTGTTAACATGAAGAATCACTTGGTTAAATTCTATAACTTGATTACCGGATAGTCGACCACCAAGTAATAAGTTGTTTCAACCTAATTTTCTTAAAAATTCACAAAGACCATTTTATCTGGCAATAGGTGGTTAGATATGCTAAGTGGAATCAGTACCCCCTCTGATACAATCACAGAACTTTGTAGTAGTATTGTCAGCACACCATTTTATGCAAATTATTAATTGCTAAAATTCTGACATTTTAGAACTGGAATAGAACTCAGAGATGACCCAACCCAAATAAGACTGAAGTTGGATACTCCCATTGTCACCATTGCACCCAGAGCAAAATTTGGCAGATGATCATGCAGCTTCTGTTGGAAGGACCTTTAAGTGAAAGATAACCTATAATATTCCCATCTACAACATTCCTCCTCCCCTAAAATAGGCAGCTAGATTGCACAGTGGGTAGAGCACCCCTGGGCCTGGAGTAAAGAAAACCTTAGTTCTAATACTGCCTGACTTATTTATCAGCTATGATGTGACCCAGAGGAAGTCACTTAACATCTGTCTTATTTGCCTCATCTCTAAAATAGAGATAATAGTAACCACCTTTTAGGGTTGTGAGGATAAAATGAGCTAACATTTATAAAGTGCTTTGCAAATCTTAAAGTATTATATAAATGCTAACTGATTATTATTTGGAATAACTCCAAATATTACGAGGATTTTTCTTAAATTCTATTTAAATCTCTCAATTTCTCCTAGATCCACCCTTAGGGGCTACATAGACCAAGTCTAAACCAAGCCTAATCATATGGAGTCTGATATTTGAAGGCAGAATCTTTGTAGAGTTAGATATATTCCATTGCAATTTCCTTAATTCTACTACTTTATCTAGCAAGGTTTACTTGCATATTTAAAAATAAAGTAAATTTCAACATATCTCAGACAAATTTTGGGCCTTAATAAATTCCAAAATTAACAAGGTTATACCATGATTTCAACTTTTATTGGAGTCACTATTAAGTTTGTTGTTTTTTTTTTTTTTTTAAATCATGATATCACTCAATAACATCTCTCATTTTCTCTGGTAGAGCAATGAAATGCTCAAAAATACAGAGAATCAGGGGTGTGTGAGGAGAAGCAAAGGTTAGAGATAATGAGCAAACTGGACCGCCAAACCCTGAGTAATTGATGGTGAACCAAACATTACAGTTGGAGCAAAGGAAGATATCATTAACCTCAGCCTTATTTCAAAAAGAATCTATGTGGGTCACAGGGATATCACATGGCTTATTCATTAAAATGTGGATTATCATCTTCTAAAAAGAGGTAAGCTCAATTGAGGTCTTAGTCATTAATAAAGTATTATTATAAGCATTTTATAATGAAATAGTGAAAAAACCTCACAGAACTGAATTGTGAAATATTTCTTGACTAAGAAGTAGTGAAGTTCTAAATTTGGAAAACTTTTACAAGTAAGAGGGGGACATGGGATTATTGAAATAGATTTTAACTACTTTTTTTCTTATTTTTCTCCTTACCGATCTAAACTTCACATAAACTTGAAGTTTAATAATAAAATGAAATGATAGCATCCCCTTCCCCTCCACTCATAAAACATTTGGGAAATTAGTGAAGGCTGTGTTGGTGAGACAGTAAGAAAAATTATGAATAGGAGATATCATCAGTGTGATAGAAAAGCAAGGGCACCAATTCTGGAGTCTCAGGACATAGGTCCAAATAATCTCCACCCCACCCCGAAATTTCTTATATGTATGTCCTTTAGCAAATAATTAACCTCCTCAAGCCTTACTTTCCTTATCTATAAAATAAGTAGGGGAGATTTAGTGACTTCTGAAAGTACTTCCACATATACCTGTGATCCTATAAGTAACACAAGGCATAAGATGGACAAATAATAGCGGTCACTAAAGGAACATCTTTCCAATCACATAATTTTGTGACATGTAATTTACCTTCAGATATTCGTTCTACTTTACCTTGCATATCCAATCAGTTTCCAGGTTTTACTGGTTCTATCTTCGTGTCATCTTTCACAATACTCCCTTTTATCTGCTCATATAAACATTTTCTCAGTTAATGCTCTTATTATATCTCATTTGTATCATTACAATAGCTTTTTGTCAAGTCCTGTAATAAAGCTATGAATTAAGGAATAAAGTGTCTTTAACTGAGATAACAGGGTTGCAAACATACAATTCTGGGCAACGCCCAGTGGATTTCCCAACCAAAGAGATCCATAAAAAAAAGCTAAGCGTTTGATCTACTTGGATCTTAAAGACTTTGCTTATTCCCTACCTATTACAGACCTTTACAGATCTCCACAATTCCGACCAAACTTGCCTCTATGCAGGTTATCTCCACCAAATCTCTGCCTTTATGAGTGATTTCTCACACCAAGGATGTTCCTCCTCTCCACCTCTTGGAATACTTAGAATGACAAGTACCCTATTAATTGCCCAAGTGCTGCCTTCCATTTTAGGGATCCCCTTTTCCTAATAAATGTTAATGTTTTCCCAACCCCACTCCCCATTACTTCATATTTTCTTTGTAAAGAATTTTTATTTATTTAGCTGTTGTCAGTTTCCTTTTTGTAGAATATAAGTTCTTCAAGGCAAGCAAGGAAGGAAACCAGAGTTTATTAAGAGCAAAGCAGAGGCTCCAATCAACAATAGGAGAAAGGCATTGGCCTCACAATGGGATGTCTCATGTTGAGAAGGATATAGGGGGTAGTAGGTTATACCATGATGAGAAAGTCTCAGGTGCTCAGCGAAGTTCCAAATGAGACATGCTGATTTTACAGTCCAGAAGCCAAGAATGGGGTGGGAGGGTAAGGTTCTTATTCTTGTTTTTGTATCCTCAATGTTTGGTCCAATGCCTTGAATATAGTTAAGTGTTATTAAGTAAAATTTATTCCCCTTGCTAGTTTATAAAATCCTTGTGAATAAGGATTATTTCATTATTTGTATTTGTGTTCCTCCCACCTGGAAAAGTGCCTGACACCGAGATTAATAGATATTTGAAAATTTATAAACATGAATGAAATTAATTAAACTATATCCTAAAAGTAGGCATATGCAAGTCCACACAAAGTCTAATAGTAAGTTGACCAGTTTCAATGTGGGTCATCCTACTGACACAAACCCTTGTTTGTGAATAAGGTTGGCAACATGGATGCATTATTGGCTCTGCCTTATCATTAGAATGCCTCTACCTAAGACGTCGTATCAGCTAGCATTCATTTAATTCCATATTTTCCACTGTTTTTATAAAGAATTATAGATCATTCAATCAATAGGCAAATGACATGTGAATATAAAGAGATTTTCCTCTTTAATTCATGGAAATCTACTTTATTATTTTACATTCATATTTTCTTGTATCCATCATCTATATCTGTGCACCCCTCCTCCTCCAGGGCTATTTTCCAAAGTTCTACTACATGATCAATTTGGGTCCCCAGAATATGCTGACTCCTTACCTCAGAACTCCTTGGCTTTGATGGATTTGGAGTTCTGGTATTATACTTCATGAGCCCTAATAGAGTATATTCCCTATCAATTCTCAGTCAGACTTAATGCACATTTAGAAAGGGGATATAGTGAGGTAAAGAAAGAACAACCAGTATAAAAGCATCCCTGTGGGGTAGCTAAGTGGCACAGTGAATAGAGCACCGGTCCTGGAGTCAGAAGGACCTGAGTTCAAATCTGGCCTCAGATACTTGACACACTTAATAGCTGTGTGATGGTGGACAAGTCACTTAACCCCAATTGCCCTGACTTCCCCCCTCCAAAAAAGGAAAAAAAACACCCTTCCAAATGTCTGGGGCACACTCTTCCACAAACATATACCAATTCCAAGGGAAAGTATACTCATATGGCAAAGGAGAAATACATTGCTATCAGATGGATAGAAGTCTTTCCTTTGTGGAGTCATCATGGAGTTTTCCTTAGATGTACCTCTCTCTTGGGCTCTTGGTTTCAAGGGTTAGTGCTCTTGCAGGACTCCCAAATTACCTTTCCTTTGTCTATCTATTTTGTCTTCATCGTGCCAATCAGCAAGCAATATGGATACTGCCATCAGTCACTGACATTCTAGGGCAATGTTTAAAGGCAATTGGTGCAAATAGACTTCAGCATCTTTCCAATAATGGAAAAAGGATGACACTGAAGAAATGTATGATGAAAAAGAAAGGTGGTCTACACATGTGACCAGAATGAGTAAAAAGCAATGACTGTACAAGTGTACTGTTTCCCATGAAATAAATTAGAAAAGAAAGAAGGATGTCTTTTAACATATTAGATGATTATTCTATAGAAAATTTGTGGGGAGAATAAGGACAAGAATCACATAAATTTTAAAAGCATGGGTAGGATGCTATCATAGATACAAAAAAAGCATAGATACACAGAGAAGAGGGACCAAGTATTCAGCCATACCTTGGGGGAATTTTCACATTTGTTTTATGCCTTCCTTTCAGGGAAGTTCTATACACTTAGAAGAAAGGCCAATGGAAATCATATACATACCTGCATTTGTAATTTCAATCTATAGAAGGAATACTCATCAATCTGTTGAGAATTTTCTTGTATATGCCCAAATATGTACTTAAATATTCTATACATGCATGGCAAGAGTATCCAAAAATTCTATGGCTGTATATTATTATTCATATATATACCAACTCTAATATGGTTCTGTAGAAAGAAGACTCTATTCAGTTTTGGTTTTGAATTCCAACTCCTTTACTTATTACATGTATATCCTTAAGCATTACATTTAACTCTAAAACTCAGTTTCATCATTTTTTCAAATGGGGGTAGAGTGAACAACATGATATTGAAGGTACCTCATATCTCAAAATCTCTAGGTCTTATGAAATCATAATAAGTCAGTGTAGCAGCAAGTACCCCAGTGTCCCCAGGGTGGCTGCCAACACAGGTTCTTAGTTCTGCTTTTCTGAAGGAAAGCAACTCAAAATGGGTTAACAAGTTTAATCAATCAAATATATCATTTACCTTGTTCAGGGGAAAAAGTCAGCACCCTGAACTTCAAAATATACAGACAGAAGTTAGAAGAAAACAGAAAAACATATCAAGTAGACAGGCCTCCACTGTCTTGACCATTACATCCACACCTAGTCAGTTACCAGAGAGGGAAGCATCAGCATCTGGGGAGGGTGGTCTTGTCAATGGCTGCCCAGAGTGTTGCCTGATCAAATCACACAACACTTCTCAAAGTGATTCCCAAAACAAAGTCTCACATCAGGGATTATATAGCCTTCTTCTGGGTCAGAGAATGTAACAACGCTCTTGACCCACTGCCTAATGACAAAGCACCAAGGTGTGGGAGATCCTGAAAAACAAGCCTCCCACTGCAGGTTCCAGGTACACTTCACCCTAGGGGCAGGGAAGATCTTACACAATACAATCTTAGAAAGATGAAGACAACATAAATTTACAGTTCTATTACAGTCAGTGACTTCAAAGTCCTGACACTGACACCACCTAGCCTCAAGCCCTAGGCCCTAGGGCAACCTCTCAGAATATCATTTTACTTTCAAGTAAAATAAAGGGTTTATTTAACATTCATACTCCTACCATCTCTAAAACACTTTCTTATGGTATAGTGAAAATCTGGTAAACTTGTAGATAAAATTTTGTCGTTCAGTCATTTTTTTCAATCATTTCTGACTCTCTGTGACCCCATATGATAGTAGATACTAGAGTGGTTTTCCATTTCCTTCTCCAGTTCATTTTACAGATGAGGAAACTAAGAAGAACAGGATTAAGTGACTTTCCCAGGATCACCCAGCTAATAAGGTTCTGAGGTTAAATTTGAACTCAGGAATATGAGCCTGTAATGAAAATGCAAATTTAAAGATCTTCCCTGCCCCTAGCTTAAGTGCACTTAAGTGCCTGTGGTGGCAGGCTTGTTTTTCTGGAAAGCCCACACCTTGATACTTTGTGATTGGGCAGTGGGTCAAGAAGTTTGTTACATTCTCTGAGCCAGGAGAAGGCTATATAAACCCTAGTGAGAGGCTTTGCTTTGGGGCTCACTTTGAGAAGTGTTGTGTGATTTGACCGGATGAGACTCTGAGCAGCCGTTGAGAGCACCACCCACCCCAGCTTTGAAAACCCAGATGTTGATGCTTCCCTCTCTGGTAGCTGTGATTTGGTATTGATATAGTGGTTGGACAGTTTGGAAGCCTGTCTGTTTGATCTCTAAGTTCTGTAACTCTGTAACTCTGAAGTTCAGGGTGCTGACTTTTTCCCCTGAACTAGGTAACACATGTTTGTTTGATTAAAGTAAGCTTGTTAACCCATTTTGAGTTGCTTTCCTTTTGAAAAGCAGATCTAAGAACCAGTGTTGGCAGCCACTCTGGGGATGTTGGGGTGCTTGCTGCTACAGAGGCTTCCTAAGTCTAGGCCTGGCCCTCTATCCACTGTACTACCTGGCTGCTCAAATACCTGAATTTGAATTCTGGCTTCCTTAGTTTCTACTTGTATGAATTTGCCCAAGTCACAGTCTGGGCCTCAGTTTTCTCACATGGAAAATGAGGAAAGTTGAACTAGAAGGCCTCTGTAAACTGTCTGATTTCCAGAATAAATATGTGTCAGTGTGATTTGGTAGTGATGATGCTGCAAGAACCACACCACAGCCCAATGGTTTCAATAATGTAGACACAGTTCTAAACTCCAAGTCAGTCAGCTGCCTTTGCTTGACATGAGCCATGCTATGTATTAATTCAAGATGGTCTAGCAGCAGCTGTTGTTTGCTAGCAGTGCAGTTTTGCTATATCCTTGGAATTTGTGCTTCAAAAATTCCAGAATGTTGCTCCTGAGTAGTCTGATTAAAGTTGGGCTACTTCAGTTCACCAAATAGCAAAGGCTTACATATCCCACTGTCATTCACTGTCCTCGAATTTCAAGCCCAGTGAATCTATTTTGCAGCTATATCTCTTAATTGTCAAAAGACTATCTTACCTTTATTGCCATCAGCCTCAAACATTTTATTTCCTGTTCTGTCCTCATCTAGTTTATGTTTGCATATTGTTCCTACCTCCAGGTCATCTTCCTCCCCTGAAACTTCAAGTTCCCTAAATGAGTCCATATTATTCCCCTACTTCAAATCCTGTTCTAAGAAGTGTATGTTTTATTTTGTTACATTTTTTCCCTGACAAAAGGTGCTAAACTCAGATCACTTTTTAGTCTGCACTCTTTCTTCAGTATGATATCCTTTATAATATTTTAGTTTGAACTTAGGAAAGAGCATAATCTTGAGAGTTTAAAAGGATCTTAGACGTTAGACTTTCCAAATCAATATTCATTTGTTAAGCACCTACTATGTGCAAGCTGCTGTGATGTGAATATGGTGGTAGCAATACTGCACCTAACCTCAGGGAACTTACTCTCTAATGGGGAGGCACATAATAAATATGTGTGTGTGTGTATATATATATATATATATATATATATATATATATATATATATATATATATATACACACATATACATATATATGTATATGTATATATATATATATACATACACACATATTACATATTTTTTATATTTCAGGGGAAGGAATATTGCAATTCGAGTTAGAATAACTGGGATATGGTTCTAGTTCTAACAATTAATAGATTTGTGAGAAGGAAAAACCTGTTTTTCTTAATTTCCATGAGGCTCAGGTTCATCAAAAAAGGATGACATCACTTGTATTAACTTCACAGACTGGATTTTAGGAAACGTTCTAGTGAACCTTCAAGTACTATATAAAATGAGGATAGAAAAGTAGATTGAAAGTAGATTGTGGAAAACCTTAAATGTTAGGCTAAAGCAAAATTGGGGAACCTGCAGCCTCAAGGCCACATATGGTCCTCTAGGTCCTCAAATGTGACCCTTTGACTGAACCCAAATTCACAGAACAAATCCACTTAATAAAATGATTTGTTCCATAACACTGCCCTTATTTCTTTGTGTGAACTTCTGAACTTCCTTCTATCCTCGTCTATATTTTAAAATATTACATTGATGTGCTTTCTTTCCGTTTCTTTTTTTATATGAGTATCAAAACCTTTCTGCTCCTTTTCACAATTCTCCATCCCACAAAATAAAAGAAAAAAGTCTTCTATTGAAACAAATTTATACAGCTAAGCAAAATAAATATTGGTTGGTAGCTTACATGTATTCTTTAGAAAATTGCTTATTAATTTCTTTTTACTGTTCATCTATTGGGGAATGGCTCTTATTTTACATGTTCACATAATATATTACTACATTTGATGATAAATGTGTGCCAATTACATACATGTGGCCATGTGTGTATGTATATATAAGTCTTAAATAACAGAATTTCATCAGAGACATTTTCCCCCACCTCACTGTTTCCTGTATTATTCTATTTTATTTTGTAAAAAACATTACTATTCTGATCAAAAATAGGTCATTTTGTCTATTGTGATTATATTTCCATTATTTGCTCAAGAACTTCTCTGTAACCACTGCTGTGAAAGAACATCCTTTCTCCTCTAATTTGTTCCTATTATAACCTTTTATATTTGTCACATATCCATTTATAGATTTTTGTGGTACACAGAATAAGATACTGATTAAGCCTAATTTCTCCTGGATTGCTTTCCAACTTTCCAAATAGTGTTGTTGTTGTTGTTTTCCCCCTGATATTGTCCTTCGTTTAACTGTATTGGTTTTCTTGGTCTTTTTGAATATTTATGCTATGTTCATTTGCTTTGAAGTCTTACCTATTTAATATGTTCCAATAAAAACCTCTTTAAAATTTTCTAAAAACCCATGTGGAATTATTTTGATAATTATTGCCTTGAAATATGTAGTACTGGGGGTGGCTAGGTGGCACAGTGAATAGGACATCAGCCCTAGTGTCTGGAGGACCTGAGTTCAAATCTGGCCTCAGATGCTTAACACACACATAGATAAACTAGCTATGTGACCTTGGGCAAGTCACTTAACCCCAATTGCCCTACCCCTTCCTCCAAAAAAAAAAGCAAATCAATGAAGTATATAGTATGATGATTTCATCTTGCTATTTTTTACTTACTTCACCATCATTTTCTTTGAAAATCTTGAACTTTTCTTCCATCAAATGAACTTTGTTATTTTATTTATTTCTACAAAGTTAAATTCTGGTAGTTTTATTTATATGGCACATCATTTATAAACTAAGATAGTATTATCTTTTTATTTCACATATATGTATTATGGAGAGAGAGAGAGAGAGAGGGGAGAGAGAGAGAGAGAGAGAGAGAGAGAGAGAGAGAGAGAGAGAGAGAGAGAGAGAATGAGACTAAAAGAGGACATGTCTTTTTTATTTTTTGCGGAGGAGGGAAGGTAGGGCAGTTAAGGTTAAGTGACTTGCCTAATGTCACATGGCTAGTTTGTTTTAAGTTTCTGAGGCTAGATCCGAACCCAGGTCCTCCCAACTCCAGGGCTGGTGCTCTACTTACTGTGCCACCTAGCCTCCCCGAGGGTATGTCTTAAAGAGAAGAATGATAAAGGACTTATATTGCATGAGTAACTTTCCTAGTGAAGTATGTCTAAATGAGAAGCCAAAGAGTTCTGGGTCTTAAGACAATCATGGAGAAATAGAAGAACTTTATTTTTTTCCTCCATGAAAGAGAAAAGTTACAGGCATAAGAGGTACAAAGGTGATCACCATAGTGATGTATGTGGAAAAAAATCAATGCAGGTTACTTGAAACTAGTTATTGAATCAAAATTTGATAGCAATCAACAGAATGAGGATGAAATACTAATTAATGCAAATACCAGCAGAAAACACCTGAGGATTTTTGACATTAATGCTATTAGTATTTGAGTTTGGCTGTAGGAGGCCAAGGGAACTCATATAATTGGAAATATCTGCAGTAAGATGATTTAAAGATTTTCTTTAAATAAACAAAATTCAGAGTTTATTTAGTTTTGGAAAAAAACATCTTGGTTTAGCAACAGATGCATCACTTTTGCAATATCTTTTAGTCTTTTAATTTTCTAATTGTGCTTTATCTTAGAGATCACAGAAATTTGTAATTTTGGTGATAATAGAAATATGGTTTGGATAATAACCTAAAGTGTTTGTTGTATGTTTTGGAACTCCATTAGAATGTTTTGGACTTATATTAAAAAGGAAAAAAAAAACATTGGGGTCAACTAAAATTCTAAGCATAATGTTTTTAAGGAATTACTTAACTACTTTGTCTCCAATGGGTATGTTTTGTCAATGCTATCTAATGATAAAGTAAAAGCAGCTATCATAGATATCTCTAGCAGATCCAATTCTATGGAAACAAGGAAGGTTAAAGAATTTTATAGATATTCAAGCTAGTCTAGCTCTGGATGCAGTATTGAAAAAAAAGTTTTCAAAATTTTCAAAGGACACAATGACCTTCCTTAATTGTTTCTTCCATTACTTTGACAGTGTATCATGGAACACTATGATGCTTAGGCAGCAGAAGATAATTCTCAACTGCTGATGAAAAGTTTTGGCTATTTGTACATTTTCCCTGGTGGAGGCTGGTTCATGACCTGTATTCTCCAAGTTTATCTTTAGTCTATAACAGTGTGATGACTCTGCATAGCAGTTCATAATCTTTGGCATGCCTTCTTGCTTGTGCACTTTTAGGGCATGAGCATCCATAAACATAGCTTTCATATAACTGTTTCAAGGACTTTTGATTTATTAGTAAGCTGTTTCTCAGAGGACCAGGAATATGTTCTAAAAGAAGCAGCCAGATCCTTGTTGCATATTCAAGTATAGTTGCACAAAATAGATTGAGTAAGATCAGAATTATTTATGTAACCTTGCCTCACTACCCTGATAAAGAAAAGGCAAAAAAAAAAATCCCTTCTAACTTCAGTAAAATCAGCTCTAACTGGAACATGTACCTCTGTATATCTGCATATGAGTCTTGCATTACTCAACTATGAGCAAGAAATGACTGTTTTTCCCTTCTGTTCTTCAGTAACTACAGGAATAGTCCCTGTATTAGTGAGGCTGAAAATAAAATTGCTAAGTAATGATGCCATTAATACATTATAACCCAACTCTGTGATAATCCGCTGAAACTTCATCATATCCCTCAAGGTGCAAATTATAAATTGCTCCTAGGCCTCTTGGCACATGTGATTTTCTTAACTGATATTACAGTATACAAAACAACTCCACTATGTTAGTCTTCAGTCCATCTGAAACATATAGAACAACATCAAACTCAGAAGCTAAAAAAAAGAAAGAAAAAAGAGGAACAAAGGAGGAAAAAAAAACTTTTTAGAAGAAAGTCAATCAGTCAATAAGCATTTATTAGGTGCCCACTATATGTCAGGCACTGTGCTAAGTACTGAGGATACAAAAGGAGGCAAAAGGCAATCCCAGGAATGGGGAATAGCCAGAAAAAAAAAACATGCTTAGGGCCAAGAGATGGAATATCTTATTAGTAAAATGGAAAGGAATTGCAATCCTTCTTTAAACCTGACTAATGTCTAATGGGAAAGTATTTGCAGATCCTATACTTGATTGTACGGCACCATGGAGTTGGAGGGAGGAGAAAATTTGAAACTCAAGGAATTGCATAACTGAATCTTGTAAACTAAAAGTAAACAAACAGGGGCGGCTAGGTGGCGCAGTGAATAGAGCGCCGGCCCTGGAGTCAGAAGGACCTGAGTTCGGATCCGGCCTGAGACACTTAAACCACACCAACAAAAACCTAGCCGTGTGACCTTGGGCAAGTTACTTAACCCCAATTGCCATAAAAGGGGCGAATAGGTGGCGCAGTGAGTAAGAGCACCGGCCTCGGAGTTGGGATGACCCGAGATCAAATCCAGCCTCAGAAAATGAGCACCCACACATAAATCATGACTAGCCGTGTAACCTTGAGCAAGTTACTTAACCCCAATTGCTTAAAAAAAAAAAAAGTAAACAAACAAATTAATAAAGACAAAAAAAATTTAAAAAGAAATGGAAAAGGGACCAGTGTCACTGGAAAAGAGAGAGCATTTGATCTGGGGTCAGTGGGCCAAGGTTAAATACTTAGCTCTTCTGTTTACTACAGGTGTGATTTTGAGCAAATCACTTCATATCATTGGGCCTTGACTCTCTCATGTCTGAAATGTTAAATGATTGGAACTCTAAGGTCATTCCCAGAGCTAAATCAATGGCTGGTGGATGGGTGTTGTAGGAGAGAGAGAAAATGAACAATTAGGGTTCAGATAGCGCTTAGCACTTGGATGTTTATTGAGCTTGCTTCCAGGTATACACAATTATTCTATGATTGTTTCTGGCCCGCCAACCACTTAGTGGAGACAAAAACCTTCATAAAATAATGGTGCATACTATGAATTAGAGAGCAAGGTCCTCTATTATACAGAAGAAGGCTTGTCACCCAACTTTCCAGCACATAGTTCTCATTGACTGACAAAATCCCCATCTGTCCATCCCCATATACTACAATTTTAAGGGAAGCAAGCTAAAACAAAGTACTTCATTTGTCACTGAAGTATCTTGGAGCATCAGAGGGGAAGTGAAACTCCAATATCTTGTGGTCACTCAGTTCACAAATCAGAAGGGGAAAAGCTCTGACTGGCAATGAGCATAAAGATCAAACTGGGATGTGCAAGCATCCCACAACTAAGAAAAGCAAACTGAGAAAGTAGAACAGACAAGAAAGAAGGGGAAAGAAGACTTACATCCATTACCTGGACAAATCTACAGTGTGGGATGAGTTCTCAGGTTCATTCTCTGAGTGCCACATAATTAAAGTTTTTCTTTACTATTTCAAATTCAAAATAATGATCATAGATCAGGAACCTGATCACAATTTGCAAGGAGCACAAATGAAATATCCTTGTAAATTGCCATCAACTCTCAAGATAGGACAATTTTCCATTTGTTTGTGCCTCTATGGTATTTTTTTTTCCTTTTTCAGGAAAAATAAATACTAGGATAACAAAGATAATAGACTTAAGAGATGAACAGGACCTTTGAAGTCATTTAATATAACTCATTTTACTGAATACTAGAGAGGTTAAAGTGATTTGTCCAAGGTCATATAGGTAAATGGCAAATACAGACAGTAATCAAACTAGGGTCCTTTGACTGTAAACACTCCCAAGCCAAAACTCCTATCACTGGAATTCCAGTGTGGCTGTATAAAATATGAATGATCAATATCCCTTGGCACTGCTAGAAGCAGTAATCAGAATATCTTGTTTCTGTGCTTTTTCATTTTTGACTTCACCTCCATTTTGAGTAGTAATTTCTCAAATTATTTCTTGCTACCATGAACTATCAGCAAAATCATCTGTGTGATTGTTGAGTACAGTTTTCAATCAAGCCCTTGGTATGCTCATTATTTTCAGACCTTTGCAAGGTTGCCATAGTATCCATACTACAGACAATTTCTCCTTTGCTGTCATCCAAATAATGCAGCAACACTACATAAAGACTAATGCAGCTTCAATAAAACAACAGAATGCTGCACTATTACAGAAGCCACATCAGCATCACCAAGGTACTCTAGGTTAAGCACATCATGTACAAAAGAAGGTTACCTCAGAACAGATACTGTTAAGCAAGAAATAGCACTAGTAGCTTGTTTCCTAATAGCTTTAATTTTATAAGTGATGTAAATTTTCAATCAGCTAAAAAAGTGAAAGAAGAACCTAACATTTCTGTCAGCCCATTTGCTGGCAAGGCACGGGGACCACTGATAGAGAGGGTGCTAGGTGTGCATATATAGGATCAGGGTTTAAACTTCTCTGCTGTTAGTTAATTAGATTGTTATTTTGTGTAGTTCTTGTTGTCCTAGACCTTTATGGAAACAGCTGAAATTCCTTTATCTCTAGGGCATAATTCTATTTTGGAAACATCTGAGGTGTTGGGAGGATTGAAGAAAGGAGTTGAGGGGAGGCTAGGTGGTACAATGAATAGAGCATCGACCCTGGAGTCAGGATGGATCTGAGTTCAAATGCGGCCTCAGACACTTAACACAAAAACTAGCCATGAGACCTTGGGCAAGTCACTTGACCCCAATTGCCCTCCATAAAGGAAAAAAAAAGAAAGGAATTGGTCCTCCATCTTGTTTGTCAAAGGACCCAGCTAGCATTCTAAAAAGATGTTTGTAGATCAGCATTTTTTTTGTTAAATAGTTGTTTATTGGAAAAAGTGTGCTGAGGAGGGGTCACTAGATTCACCAGAGAGCAACATTACCACACAAGTTAGGAGTTATGGGAGAGGTCAGCACAAAGCTCTGGGATCTCAGCATCTCCCTGGACTGTAAGGGATGGCCAGGAGTATTAGGGCATACCCAGGTGAAAGGCCTTGACTTAATTGGTAGGCATGGTTAGAGACAAAGAGAGACTCGCTGTCTGCAGCTCCAGACTTTCCACTTGGAGTATACTTGCCTTGAGCTGTTTGACTGTTAGCCGTGGCCCACTTAATATATTCCTCTTGGGCTGCCTAGACATTTTCCTTCTTCCTACCCCAGGTCTTGAGGGCAGATGCTTGAAGGGCTCGGCCAAGAGGTCAGTGCCCAAGGCTTGTGCAAGGGGCAGGTGTTGATGGCATTGAGGTTGATGGAGGAATCCTCTTCACTCTGACCCCCAGAGAGGAAGGTGATACCAGTGACTGCAGGAGGTACAGTCCTGCGAAGGGCAGTTACAGTTGCCATTGCGATCTCCTCATGTGAAGACTTCTGGGTACAGGCATGGCCAGTGGTGACCACGTTAGGCTTCAGCAAGGTCCCTTCCAGATAGACATGGTGATCACTCAGAGATTTGTAGACAGCAGCCAGGACCTTCTCAGTCACATACTGACAAGTCTTCAGATCATGTTCTCCATCAGGGAGGATCTCTGGCTCCACAATAGGGATGATGCCATTCTGCTGGCAAATGTTGGCATATCGGGCCAGCACATTGGCATTCTCCATGATCGCAAGTGGGGAAGGTGTATTATCCCCAGTCTTCAGTACACAACGCCACTTGGCAAAGTCAATTCCATCCTTCTTATACTGGGCACAGCACTCAGCCCATCCAGACCTTGGGTGGTAGTCTCACCATTGGTCCCTGCCAGGGGCAGAACACCTTTGTCCACCTTGATTCCCACAATGCCACCCTTTGCTTTTATGACTTTGGGGAAGGGATGACTATCATCAGCTTTCTGGTAGAGTGTCTCATGAAAAAGGATAACACCTCCAATACAGGAGTTCACTCGATCATCTGCTGTCAGAAGCAACTGCCTATAGAGGTGATGATTTTCCTCTCTGTTCTCAGTTCCAATGGACTGCAGGCATTTTGCAATGCTACCGGTGGACTCATCTGCAGCCAAGATTCCCTTGCCCGGAGCAACAATTCAGTGAGCTATTTGAGACAGTTATTTCTATTGCTCTGGTGTCAATGCTGGGTATTGGCAAGGCATGTTTTCCTTGGCTGTGCTGGTAGTTTCTGGCAGAAAGCAGACCTCTTATGGTCGAGAACCAAACTTCTGCATTTTCTGAATCGGAACATTGCCTATTGAAGTCAGGAGGACATAGATCAGTATTTTTAAAGTCATAAATCAATTGATTTCATGGACAGAGAATTCATCACCAGTTGCCAACAACAGGAAGATGAGTCAGGAAGACCTAAATTCAAATATGGTCTCTGAAACTTGTTATCTGTGTGATCTTGGGCAAAAAACCCTGTTTGCCTCAGTTTCCTCATTTGTAAAATGAGCTGTAAAAAGAAATGGCAAACCACTCCAATATCTTTGCCAAGAATATCCCAAAAAGGGTCATTGAGAGTTGGAGAGGACTGAAAACGACTAAGCAACAATAATAAATAAAGGCATTGGCAGAATTTGGTATTCCACCATATAAACAGAGGGAAAAGGAGACTGAAGGAGGGAGAATCAATAAGGCTTAAATTAACAGCTTGGTGGAGAGCTTAAAAGTGATGAGCTTTTCCTGTGAGGCACGTACAGGGCAGCAGATTTAAAATGGAAATAAGTTGGGAAATTTTGTATTTAGTATTTAGATAGGTTAGTCCTTGGATAGCAGTCTTTCACCAAGGTTACACCCTGAATTTTACCATTTTGGTAGAACCTGATAGAGCTGAAATTTCACTATAAGAGCCTCCAAAACTTCTCAAATCATTTCCATGTGATTATGTGGCACAAAAGTCATGTTTCAGAATTTTTTTCCTGATTAGTCTTCATTTTTCTTTGGCCCCTTAACATTGTAGGTTATAGGTTTCTCTGGTGTTTAGATCATTAAAGGAACCATGTGTTGAATCATAAAGGAAACCTTTGATTTCTCAGGTCATGGTCAAGTAGTAAATGATCTCCATATAAGCACTAAGCTGCCAAGCTACTCTTTGATACAGACATCCATTCTAATTGTCTGATTTTCATATTTCAGATTTTTGTTTAACAGAATTTGAAGCAAGTCGTACATGATAATTTTTAAGATAAGTAGCTTCTAATGAGTTTATTTAATAATTATTTTGATTAAATTTCTCCTGTTTAAGAATGAAGCAGGCCAGTGTCAAACTGATTGAGGAGGAGTGGCTAGGTTGCACAGTGAATAGAGCACTAGCCCAGGAGTCAGGAGGACCTGAGTTCAAATCCAGCCTCAGACACTTAACACTTACTAGCCATGTGACCTTGGGCAAGTCACTTAACCCCAATTGCCCTGCCTTCACCCTTCAAAAAGCAAAAAAAGAGCAAAATGATTGAGGAAACCTCAGGAATCCTTATATAATTGTACTGAAGATTGGGAGGAAGCAGAGTATGGTAGTGGATATAGAAGAATGGCTCTATCACATACTATACAGATATTTTGCATTGACTGAAAGTTATAGAGAATATAAAAAAAAATTTGCCTTATATATGGAGATCTGGGGGGAGGGAATTTGTGTGTGTTCACCAAAAGTATTAACTACTGTAGTACAAGAGATTTGATACTGGTATTGTAGGTGGTCTCTGTGAGATTTAGCTTTCTCCAAATATTTCCATTTACAGATGATATCATGTCAACTATGTTGAGTCCCAAACCATTTCAGTAGCCAAAGTCTTTCAAAGGAGTTTGACGTGCCTATCTACATGAAAAAGACCAAATAGATGAGACTATTGCTCAGAGGCTGTTGTTCATTCTTCATTCTTGAAGAAGACCAATGACTTCATTGGTGATATGTTTTCTTTTAATTTTATTTAATTTATTCAAAACTTAAGAAATAAAACAATCATTTCCATAAAAGTAGAATGGGAAAAAATAGTTGTACATGAAAGTACAAATCTATTATGTACAGCTTGGAATTCCTTTTAAATAGATGATAAAGCTATGTAAATGTCTTTTCTTTTTCTTTCCTTTCCCCTGCTCAGAGATGGCTACCATTAGATACAAGTGTGTGTGTGTGTGTGTGTGTGTGTGTGAGTGTGTGTGTGAGCATATATTTATGTAAAACCATTCTATACATATCTCTTCTGATTTTGTTTCTGGGTGCAGGTAACATCTTCTTCCATATGACCTTTGAAGTAAGTTGGCGATTTATACAATCAAGATGACCTAATCATTTAAAATTGTTCTTAAAACAATATTATTGTTGCTATATACAACATTCTCTTGACTCTGCTTATTTTGCTCTTCATTATTTTGTTCAAGTCTATCATTGTTTTTCTAAAGTCATTGAGCTTTTCTTTTCTTATAGCAGAGAAGTATTCCATCACAATCATATACCACAGCTTGTTTAGCCATTCCCCAATTGATGGGCATCTCCATAATTTCCAGTTCTTTGCCACAACAAAGACACCTGCTATACAAGATCTTTTCCCTTTTCCCTTATAATCTTGGAAATAGACCTAGTAGTAGTATTGGTGGATCAAAGGTATAAACAGTTTAATAACTTTTTCCTCTCAGAAATGGCTTGACCTACTGTGAATGTCTTTAGTCATTTACCAAGATAATACCAAGATGCATGATCTAGATATAAAGAGAAATATTATGAGGACATTTGAAGAACATGGAACATATCACCTATGAGATTTATGGATAAGTGAACAATTTATAAATAAGAGAGAGTATTGTGAGGTATAAATGGATAATTTTTATTACTTAAAATTTTAAAGTTTTTATAAAAACTAATATGTAGCCAAAATTATAAAGAAAGCAGAGAATTGAGGGAAATTTTATACATAGTTTTTCAGATAGAGTTCTCTAGTTTCTCAGACAGAAGTCTCATTTCTCAAATGCATCTGTCAAATAGAACTTCATAAAATCTATAAGAATACAAGTCATTCCCCAGTTGATAAATAGTTAAAGGATATAAACAGACAGTTTTCTGATGAAGAAGTCAAAACAGTTTATAGTTATATGAAAAAGTGCCCTAAATCATTATTGATTAGAGAAATGCAAAGCAAAACAACTTTGAAATATCATTTTAGAACTATCAGATTGGCTGAAATGATTGAAGGGGAAAACAACAAATGTTGGAGGGGATGTGGAAAAATTGGGACGCACATGATGTCTTGACATGCATGTGAATTGGATTTAACTGAGGCAAAGTTTTGCAAAGTTGTCAGCCTTTCTCTTTCTTCCTTAGTCACAAGAAGTCCAGTGGCAGGACAAAAGTGAAGAAAACTGGTGATAACCCATGATACAGATCTTGGTATTGTCTGTGTCCGACTAAGCGCTAAGTGCTCCATAGCACTGGCTACATCCTCCTTCATAGCTGTTGGAATAAACTGTTGTCATCCACCTATTTCACTGGGGAAGGTCTTCACATGCTGGGAGTAGACATCCCCTTAACTCACCTACAAATCTTAGGACTGCCAGTTACCTTCAACCTGGTTTAGCCCAATGTATTTAGATTTTACTAGGGTGTGGCCCTCTGTATGTTATAGCTTCTTGAAATCACAGTTGAGAGTTAGGTGAAGGTGGACACCAAAGATGGATGAGCAGCACTGAAAAGGGCTTCATGAGCCTCCATACCAGAGGCACTACTCCTCCCTGAACACCCTTTTATATCCTACGCACTTGTCCTGAGTACAGATATCTGTGACAGACAATACAGATGAACAATGAGTAAAAGCCCCCAAATAAGGGTAGGCTAAATTGCTTTGGGGAGATTATCAAGCATTTTTACTGACCTTAAGTTTCCCATAAGAACAAAGACCTGTTTTTTTTAGTGTAACAGTCTTTCGGTTAAGGGACATACTGACTGCTTTGCAAGAAGACCCAAGACCCAGCCATTATATTTCTTCCCAGCACAAGAAGATAGAATTTTTGTTGTGGCAATTTGGAACTGGAGGGCAGACTTTTCCAGGACTGAGGAAACTTTTTAAATCTCTGTAGAGAGGGAAAAATAAAGCATTGCAAAAAGAGGTAAGTGGAAGATAGTGGAAGCAGGAATCAAGTGATAGAATCAACAACAGCATAGCAAATAGAGAACTCTTCCTAAAAACGGCCCCAAGTTGTATAGAGACTGGAGCCTTTTTCATTTCCCTGACTCACAGCTCAGTTTCTTAGGAAGATATAGCAGACATTAACTTAATCCCAGCTTCTTAGAGAAATTTCTGGGAATAATTGTGAATATACTTCACCTCCTGCAGTGGGAAGCAAGGTTAACAGTTAAGGATTTCTTTGTTTCTTAAAAGTTTTCCTTACTTGTTATTTACATTTTTAGCAGTGCTTTGCTAGATAAAGATAAGATAATTTTAACTACATTCTGAGTTTGTATTTTTGCTATAGAGAGTATAAAAGAAAGATGGGAAAACTGTATAATTGCACTAAATTCAAATGAGTGGGAGATCATCCTCCCAGCTTGGTAATCACCAGATTGCCTGGGGGCTCAGAGCATTTTATGAATTCTATCTGTGATTTATATTTTTAAAGTTTTTTTTTTTCTTTGCTGAGAAAGAAAACTGCATGGACATGGAATAGGTACCATCATCCTAGATTAAAAATTTCACACGTTAATCTCATTATCTTCCAGAAAATTGTTTTGTAGCAAAAGATAATTTTTTCCTCTTACCTAAAGAAGAGAAGCATACTATGAAAGTACCATGTTAATCCAGGGCAGGGTGGAGAGTTAGTCCTGTCCATGGGGCTTTCTTGGCAAAGACACTGGTTTGCCCTTTCCTTCTCTAGTGGATCAACTTTTGTTAGAATTCTCCACTATCACCCATCCATCTTAGGTAACCCTCTACAACATAACTCATAGTTTCAATGGGAATAGTGATGAACTGCTTTTACTATTTTTAAAATAAAATAATGTATCATTTCTGTTCTTACACACTTATTATATTAGCCATCTTCATTTAAGTCTGACTGCTTTGATCATATTGCCTTTATTGGTTATTAATGTTAATATATTGCTTTCCAAATTTTAAAAAATATTTTTGTCCCACTTTTTATGAGTTTTATGTATCAATATGAGATCAGTTTTTGCAAAGTTACCATTGGTGCTAAAGAAAAATTTCCAAATATAAAATTACCATTAATATGTCAAACCTACCTTTTTCAAACATCATCCTATAACTTCCATATTTTTATTCTTCTTTATATTTCTTTTAGACTTGTCAGATACAATAGATGAACATTAAATTCACCTGATTATTATCTTCCTTTGTATTAATTACTCTTTTTCACATCAGCTAAGTTTTTCATCTGAATAGTTAAATATTAATCTATTTGGTTCATTACCATTTAATGTTGATATTCATTCCATGATCATAATGTAGTTTCTCTGTTTTTCTCTAAATATTTAAAAAAAATTGATATTGCCTTATTTACTATAAATAAATGCAACTCTCTCATTTAAAAAAAAACAGATGGTGTTTAATAAATTTTATTCTAGCCTCTCATGTCTTTTATGTATGTTTGTATTTTAAATGTGTTTGAGTATAATTATCTGAATTCTGTTATATAATGCATTCAATAAGTTCTGTTTTATGGATTATTTTAGTTCATTAAACATTTAAGTTTTTATCTGTTAAAATACTTCTTCCAATGTATTTGGCTATATTACCTTCTAAATGATAACAGCAGTAGATTGTTTTGCTTGAAGTCTTTCCCCAATCTGGTTTCTCTTACACGGACCTACCTCTTTCCATCTTTAACACAACCCATATCTAGATCCCCTTGATTATACTTTAAAATACACACATGGATATCTATATGTATATGTGTGTATAGTGTTTATAGTGTTTATTTGCTTCCCTTGATTGATCCAGATAAGCATACAGCTCATAATCTTTCCTCTAACTCCATTTTGTTCACATGAATTTAACCAGTGGCATCCTGATTCCTAAAAGTACTAATTCCTTTCTTTCTCCCTCCATATCTCCACTTCTAGGATATTTCTGTCTGATTCACTTTGGGGTATCATCCTCTCCCCTTTCTTTCCTTCTCCTTTTTTCTCTGTCTCTGTTAAACATTTCATTCTATGAAATCTCTTTCACCTTCTAACACTTTTTGTTTACCTAGTTTTCAAAAGTGCACTTAGCTTTTGTTTCTTAAAAAATGAATGAAAGTCTATAATTCTATTCAAAATTTACCTTTTTTAATAGACAGTCACAGGATCATAGATTAAGATAAGTAAGGGGTCTTAGCATCATTTCTTCTAATTCTCTGATTTTATATATGAGGACAATGAAGCTTTTAGTGTTTAACTGGCTTGCCCAAGGTCACTCAAATAGTAAGTGGAGAGGTGGGAATTGAAACTAAGCACCCAATTCCACATCAAGTACTCTTACACTATCTGTAAATTATTTCTCATACCTTTGTATATTGGTTATAACTTATTTTTTCAGAACATAGATAAAAGGAAACATAGTCAATTCCCTTTTTACTTCAAGAAATGTTATCAATGGAAAGATTATGATTGTGGAATATTTAAAGATTTCTCAGTTGGTGACCATGAAAGCTCTTTATGGATTAAAATAGTCTTCTACAGATCCACCAAGCTACACAGTAAATGGAAGCAACAAATAAAAAAAACTGTGGTTTGTTAATATGTATCCATGTAATTATTTGTCTGTTGTTATCACAATGTTCTCTGAATAGGTGATAGTCATTTTATTTCTGAAAAGTTCTTGTTTTCACAATTATAAATACTTTATTAATAAGATTCCATACTGCTTTATTTTAAACATAATAGTATTATTAAAATGAATAAAGACTTTAAACACCATTAAGCTACTACTACATGACTACTGGATAGCAGAACACTATGACTTTTTTCTCTGATTAAATTATAAAAAGAACCATATCTTGTGAACTTGAAGATCATTAAAACACTTTTATGCTGATTTTAAAAGTTGATTCTGTAGTAGTAGTAGTATCAGTAATTGTAGTAGTAGTAGTAGTGGTAGGAGTAGTAGTAGTAGTAATAGTAATAGTAATAGCATAGTAGTAACAGTAATAGTGTTAGTGGGGTAGTAGTAGTAGTAGTAGTAGTAGTAGTAGTAGTAGTAGTAGTAATAGTTGTTGTTGTAGTAGTAACTGAAAAGGATAATGGTGTGAAGGGAAAAAATTGATGATATACTGAATAAGAAAGAAGATATCTACAAATGCCTGTTGCTTTTATTGATAATTTATTCTGATTTTGGTTGTTTTTTGTTTTGAGATTTTTTTTGCTTTGTTTTGTTTTTTGGCAATACATTTTCTGATCTCTATGTCATATTTTAAAATCTGACTTGAGAACATTTTACATAAGGTTATCATATAATTACTTTTAGCCAAAATCTTTGAATCCCTAATAGAATATTAGTTGACCTCTCTCAATTTGGTAGATCTGAGTCTTTTTTTTTTCTTAATGAATATCATACTTTGGTATTTTACCATAACATAAATGTGACCCTGAGTTTTTGAAGTATGTGCTAATTATAGTCAAGCTCTGGGAGTTTTCTACCAAGGAGGAAGTGCTTTAAGTTAGAGGCCAAGATAGATTATGTGGCATTTTGGGTAATATATTTCTCAAAGAAAAAAACAGTATGGAATGAGAAGTCATAGTGGATTAAGTATTCATAGTTTGAAGTCACAAGCTCCTGTGTCAAAATAATGAAGAGTCTTTCTGAGTATGAAACTTTGGTATTTTGATTAGGTTGCACTCATAATTCTTATGGGGCTTGCATTGTATAACAGTCTTACCTTTATCACACAGGTTGGTCAAGTAAGACTCTTATCAGGTCTAGAATAAGTTTAATTCAATTTCCACTATTAATCTTTTATACTGAATATTTATTCTTTGAGAACTTTAGTTCTGCAAATGTTTAAAGGACTGCATTCCTCAGTGAATGGTAGCCTGCCAGGTTGTTTACAGGATAATAGATATTTTGGACAAAATATTAGGTAAAAGTCCTTAAATCATGGAAAATCTATGTTCTGTGTACTGGAGAATTACACATTAAAGTTCTTCATTTGGGGAAATGACAAGATATAGGTTGAAATGATAACTAAACAGTACCCTGACTACATTTAGACAATTGATTTGAAAATGCCTCCCCGGGGTGGCTAGGTGGCGCAGTGAGTAAGAGCACCGGCCTCAGAGTTGGGATGACCTGGGATCGAATCCAGCCTCAGAAAATGAGCACCCACACATAAATAATGACTAGCCATGTAACCTTGAGCAAGTTACTTAACCCCAATTGCTTTAAAAAAATGTCTCCCCAATAAGTAGCCTATATCTACTAAAGTTAATTTTTTCTATGTGATACAATACTTGTTATATCAAGTCTCTTAAATAAAGAATTCATGATATATACGAGTGAGGTTTCTGAGTAGTCTATAAGCCTTAAGCTTCTTTCATATATTAATATTAAGCTTTATTTTTCAACGTATGTTCTGATGTTCTCTTCTGACACTAACTTTACATGGATATCATTCAATATCATAATATATGTTGAATTTGTTTGGAGTATTTTGACAAGTTTTTGGTAGAATTTCTCTACTTCCTTATCATCTCAAAGCGATGTTGGTCCATTCACTTTAGAGGTTGAATAAATCCAGACAATGTCATTTAGACAATGCCTGGCAGTTGTTGGAACATCATCAACTCAAAATTTGTAAGAATCATATTGTATATAAAACAACTTGCTCAGCAACTTACCCTAAGTTACCTTGGTAACAACCTTTATGTAGCAAATATCTTTGGATGGCAGCAACTCTGCTTAAAGTCATTTCCATGACCATGAAGAGTGAATCTCATGATAAATTAAAATGTACACACACACACACGCACACACACACACACACACACACACAAACACACACTTACTATCAGACTGTTGGATATTTGATGTATGGGGCAATAAGAATTGATTGGAATATATTAGGTTGGACAGAATGTCAATATTCATAAAAATAGTTTTAATGTTGACATCAAATGGAATTATATCATAAGAATTCTGTTTTGGCATGGAGCCAAGATGGCAGAGTAGAAACAGCTCATACAAGCCACTCTGCCCCTAGATTCCCCGCAAACTATGTAAAAGGGGACTCTGAACAACTTCTGGAGCCCCAGCACCCACAGAACAACACAGAGAAGCTAACCTCCTGCTGAGGACAGCCTAGCAGCCCTGCAGGAAGGACCAGTGCAGTGCTCTGGGAGCTGGCAGCGCGCATCTCACAGAGCACGGAGAGCCAAGCTGAGCCCAGGTCCGCATGAGCTGAGGTTTTAGCCCCAGGGCAGCAGGGCCAGCAGCCAGCTGGAGAGAACCCAGAACACCAGCAGCTGTGGTGACTCCAGAATTATCAACATAGACATGCCTAGGACGAAGTGAGAGGTTAGTGGCCTATGGACTTTGGGACCAGTATTTGGGGAATGCGTCGGCTCCCTCCCCTGGGGGCCAGAAGCCACTGAGGAGACACTCCATTTCGTAGTTTTCAGAGGCAGCTCCAGCTCCTGGCCTGCAAACTGTAGGGAGATCCAGCGATCAGTCTTGGGGGGTAATCTCTCTTGCTTTAACCTCCCTGGATCTGGATTGTGATCTGGGATGGAAGTTGTGGGTGGGTTTACAGCTTGCCAGAAATGGAAGCTGGCCCCCTCACACGTTTGGGGCGAAAGTTACTGTCTGGCACCAGGCCATACAGTGGCAACAAGCCCAAAAGTCAAATAATTAAGTGGCAACATGCCAAGGCAAAGGAAACAGAAAAATGCAACCCTAGACTCCTATTTTGGGAGCATAGAGCGGGAAAAGGACTGTGACGTCAGAAGTCCTGCTCCAAAAGCCCCAGGGGAAAACATGAGCGAGTTGCAGGCCATAGAGGACCTTAAGAAGGACTTTAAAAATCAAATAAGAGAAGTGGAGGAAAAATTGGAAAGAGAAATGAGAAGGATGCAGGAAAAGTATGAAATGAGGGTCAATAGCCTGATTGAGGAAAACAACACCTTAAAAAATAGACTAACTCAAATGGCAAAGGAGGCCCAAAAGGGCAATGAGGAGAAGAATGCCTTAAAAAGTCGAATTTGCCAGATGGAAAAAGAATCTCAAAGTTCACTGAGGAGATTCATTCCTTCAGAGTTAGACTGGAGCAAATGGAAGCTAATGACTTTATGAGAAATTAAGATACTGTTAAGCAGATCCAAACAAACAAAAGATTAGAAGGCAATGTGAAATATCTCATGGGAAAAACCACTGACCTGGAACATACATCCAGGAGAGACAATTTAAAAATTATTGGACTACCTGAAAGCCATGATCAAAGAAAGAACCTAGAAATCACCCTTCAAGAAATTCTCAAGGAAAATTGCCCTGCTGTTTTAGATCCAGAGGGCAAAATAGAGGTTGAAAGAATCTACTGCTCACCTCCTGAAAAAGATCCCAAAAACAAAACTCCCAGGAATATTATGGCCCGGTTTCAGAATCCCCAGATCAAGGAGAAAATACTACAAGCAGCCAGGAAGAAACAATTTCAATATTGTGGAAACACAATCAGAATAGCACAGGACCTGGCAGCTTCTACACTGAGGGATCAAAGAGCATGGAATATGATATTCCAGAGGGCAAAAGAGCTGGGAATGAACCCAAGTGTCACCTACCCAGCAAAACTGAGTATTTTGTTTCAGGGGAAAATAAGGTCATTCAGTGGAATAGAGGACTTTCAAGCATTCTTGAGGAAAAAAACCAGAATTGAATAGAAAATTTGACATCCAGACACAAGAAGCAAGAGATTCCTGAGAAGGTAATCAGGGAAAAGAAATCAAAAGGAACTTATCAAAGTTGAACTATTTACATTCCTATATGGAAAAGCAATAACTGTGACTGATGATATCTTTCTCACTATGAAAATAATGGAAGAAAGGTGTGTGGTCATATGAATACATATGTGAATGTGTGTGTATATGGTTACAGTTATATATGGATAGAGGGCATAGGTTGAATTCGTTGGGAAGGGAGAATACTCAAGGGGTGAAATTATGAGGTGAGAGAGGAAAGTGGCAAGAGGGGATGGGGAGAGACAGGGTAGGCTCAACTATCTCATGTAGAAGAAGCAAGGGGAGGTGGTTGCAAAGGAGGGGGAGAATACGAAGGCAAAAAGGCAAAACCACATTCTCATTTAATTTGGTTCAGGGAAAGAATGACATACATACTAAAAGGGATATCTCAACCTACAGCAGAATAGGGGGAAGGGGGATGAGAGGAAGGATGATGGATGGGAGGGCATCCTTGGGGGGAGGGGAGGTTGGAAGTACCCACTATAGAAGAGGGACAGGATCATGTAGGGAATGGATCAGGTGGGGGGTGGGATAAGTGGGAGTGAATTATAAGCAGCCTTGTACAATATATCTACTATGATAATGCTTTGCATAGCTAGACATGTACAACATATACTGAATTACTTATCTTCCCAGAGGGAATGGGTGACAGGGGAGGAAGGAAATGGATCTGAAATTCGAGGTCTTAACATTAAATGTTTCAAATATATATATATATATATATATATATATATATATATATAAATACTATTATTAATACTCCTTTGCTTATAATTGGGACATAAGATGTGCAGGCATTGGGACACAAAGATTCACCTTCCTCTAATGGAAAAGTCGAAGGGGGTATGGGAGAAGGTATGGGAGAGAGCAGATTGGAGGAAGCGATATCTTGCGGGACTGCTATTCTGGGAGGGTGGGTAGGGGAAAAACAGGGGGGGAAATGATTGTAACAAAATCTGGCGGAAATGAATGATGTAAAACAGAAGTTAATAAAGCATTTGTTTAAAAAAAATAAAAATAAAAAAAAGAAAGAAATTTGCAAAGACTAAAAATCAGGGTTTGATTTTTGTTTTGTTCCTTGTTTAGACTTAAGAAAGTGATGAAGAAATTGTTAATAATGCAGATTAAACTTAAAAGTATGCTCCATGTATTAAAAATAATAATTCTGTTTTGGGAGTCAGGAGATTTTAATTTGAGATATTCTGCCATTAGCTTGTCCTGGCTTTTAAGTTGGTCACAGCCTCTATGAATCTCAGTTTCCTCATTCATAAAATGATCCTGTTGAAATAGAGGATTCACAGAGTCCTCTAAGGCTCTAGAATGCCAAGATTCTATGAAAAATAGGTAATGTAAACATCATTTGGCCTCAGCTACATATTAAAAATGCATGGTTTTTGCAAAGTTCTAGGAGTTAAAATCTTTGCTATGATCAGAGGACTGTATACTATAAAGAAAAGAAAGCTATTTTATATTTGTGGATGTGAAGTTGGTATTTAACAAGTTATACCTCTTTTTATAGATTAGTACACATCCTACCTCATCCATGAAGATTTCCCAAATTATTGTCACTTTATAAAACTCTGAAAAATAATTAATTTGACAATAAGCAGTGTAGCTATACCCTCCACCAACATAAAACACAGATTTTTCTATAATCTAAGGAATCTGACATACTGTTTTGTGAAAAATATCCATTTTCCTGCAAACAACCTGGCAAAGAGTCTCTCCAATCTTTGCTATATTGTTAGAGCATTTATTAATGTTTACTGTATAGTGGCAGGGCAAATAGGTAGTGCAGTGGTTAGAGTCCTGGCCCTAGAATCAGGATGACCTGAATTCAAATCTGACTTGAAACAGTTATTAGCTTTATGACCCTGGGTAAATAACTTGACCAGTTTGCATCAGTTCCTAATCTGTAAAATGAGCTGGAAAAGGAAATAGCAAATTACTCCAGTATTTTTGCTAAGAAAACCTTAAATGGAGTCACAGAGATTTTGACATAACTGAAACAACTCAACAACAATAAAATGTAGTGGCATAGTGCTAAGCTCGAGGCACACAAATATAAGCAAGTGCAACAGTCATTATCCTCTTGGAGCTTACATTCTAATGAGGGAAAACAACATGAAGATGAGCTGTAAATGGGAAACTAGGGCATATGAATAACATGGTGTGCAGGTGACAAGAAGTGAGTAGAGTTCCTGGTTCTTGGTTCCTGGCTAAATACAAATGTTATTTTTTATTGTCATAACATTAGTGATTGAGTTTAGCATGATTGTGGTGGTGTTGATGATAAAGTGAGGATGAACTTAATCTAAATAACTCCCTTGCATTATATGCAATTGTGCTGGAGGTTAAATAGAACACAGATGACACCAGTTAATTCACTGATTAATAATTGGTTAGGAAACCATTTGCAATGTTCAAAACTAATGTCTCATAAGGTGCAAAAGTATGTGAATATAATTTCAGGTTGGTCTGGAATCAGGGTTCTGTACTGATATTATACACTATTTATCTGTCTCCCAAAGAACATGCTAACATTGTCAATTTGTGCATTGGATTTCTAGTCCAAGACCATGACATTGGAAGCTGAAATTAGTGGCAACTGTTATCCTCATAATTGCAGTGGTAAAAGTGGCTAATCTTTAACATTTTCTATGTGGAGATTCCTCTATAAATACCACTGTTCCAACGTACAATCATTTTCAGTGGAAACAATATTGTATACTGGAAAGAACAATGGAATTCAAATCAAAGGACCTGAGTTTGAATTCCTAATCTGCCATTTAGAATTTAGGAGACTTGGGAAGATCATTGAGACTCTACAGATATCAATTTTCACATCTATAAAATGAGAAAGATGGACTAGATGAGTTTTCAGGTACCTCTTACTCTACATCTAAAAGCCAGTGCACCTATAACTGCCAGATATTATATTTTGACCTATAAACTCATACTAACTTTGTCCCTCCAGAAAGCAGGTAGGGAGAGTCACGACAAATTATTTAAACCTTCAAATGCAGATGACTTTTTTCATGGATTTCTTTTGCATGGCTTTAATGTAAATATTGAAGACTCAGGAATAGAGGGAATAGACCTGTATTAGCCGGACAGTTATTTAAAAAGTTTATGACATTTTATAATATTTCTACTTTATCAAAAATTCTTTTTGAAAATTTAAAATGATACTTAAGCAAAGGGATGAAAAAAAAACATTCTCAGCATTTAAGCCTCATTAAACTGTATGAATATATGCCAGGAAAGTAATGGTAGAGAGAACTATAGGGGAAAACAATGAGCAAAGAATATGTTGGATTAGTTAGAGAGCAATTAAATACAGAAATTCTTTTGCTAAGTGAGGAAATGGATGCTCAAATTACCATTTTTTTCAGTATAGAAAATAGGGACAGGTGAACAAGGTTTGGCTCATAGAAAAGTGTCAACACATTGCAAGAATGATCAGAAAATTTAATACTTGTTCTGATTCAAAGATACCAAATTATAAGGGGGAAAACATTGAATACATAGAACAATTTGAAAGACTAAAAACAGGTTAAATAAACAAATAATTTAAAAAAAACCAGAAAATTATTTTGAGCTAAAATAATACTTTAAATCAATAGAAGGCAGTGATTATGTAATATGAAAACTGTTGTCAGTAATTCAATACTGAAGACAGTTAAAATCTGGTTTCCATTTTGGCAGATGTTCTACTGTCATATTCCTGCCATGAAATTTCAGTTGTTGGCATTAATTTCTTATGACTTTACTTTCCAGAACACAAGTTGGTGTGTGTGTTTCACATTCTTCACTAGCACCAAGAGACAAATGATCAACAGTGAGTAATTTAGCATGTTAGCTACTCAACTCCAAATAAACAGTGTTACAAGTTTTAGGTGTATAATGATTTCAAATTGACAAATATTTGCTGGATTTTTTTAGTGAAATGCAATTGCATTCACACTAGCCTAAAATTATAGTCACATACTTATGCAGCTTATGGGACATTAGCTCTAAATATTTCAAATGGTCTCCTAACCAATTATTAATGAGTGAATTAAGTGAAGTCATTTCTGTATTCTATTTAACCTCTAGTATAATTCTATATAATACAATAGTGCTATTTAGGTTAAATAGGTTAAATACATGTTCACTTTATCATCAATACCACCACCACCCTAAACTACATCACAAATGTCATGCCAATAAGAATTATAAGTCATACCTGTTTGGTATACACTTATTATATCATTTATTCTTCATAATTTGAGATAATCATGGCAGATGTTAGCCTCATTTTATGCTTTCTAAATATTTTGATGCAAGACTTTCTCATTTTAAAAGTGTGGCTATGCCATCCAAGAGCATACATCATAGCCTTTCCATGATCCAAGGCATCTTACATATTGTTTTGTCCAAAACATGCATTAACCTGCAAAAAACTTGGCAAAGAACCTCTCCAATATTTGCTATATCCTTAGAGCATTCATTAATACTTACTATGTAATGTCACTGTGCTAAGCTCTAGGAATACTGATGCAAGCAAATGCAACAGCCATTACCCTCACAGAACTTGCATTCTAATGAAAGAAACCAACATGTACATGGGCTGGAAATGGGACAGTAGGGCATATGAGCAACAATATAGTGTGCAGATGACCAAGTAAGTGCAGTTCCTCATTCCTGGTTCCTAGCAATATAAAGATAAATTTCACTTATCAAAACATATTGGCAGGGGGCATAGAGAAGAAATGATGAGGAAGATGCATACGGTGTAGGCAGCATGACAAGGATATAGAAACACAAGCACAGTCTATTGGTCTTCAGCTGGTTCTCAGGCAATAAATATATAACATGTGTCCCTCCAGGTCCTTGGGTATGGCTTTTTGATTGAGTCCAAGTTTTACAAATCCTTTTATTAATGGGATTTGTTCTGTGAATTTAGGATTGAGTCAAAGTGCCTCACTTGAGGACCTAGAGGGTCACATGTGACCTTGAGGCCACAGATTACCCATCCCTGGCTAAGATCATGAATTTTGTCTTTCCTCAGGATATTTTTTGTAATTTCTTCTTCTCAATTTTATCAATCAGGATCTCATGGATGTGTCTGAAAGGTGCTTCAAGTCTGAGTTACTTTTCCCCAGATATCTTCTCCCAGGCATGGGTGCTCAGAGACAAGGACCTGTGCTACATCTTATAGCAGAAGTGTCATCACCATCTGTTTTTGGCAACTTTTTAGCCTTCTAATTATTTTTTACTATGGTATGCCAGGATACATACCCTCACTGCTGTGATTTATCCAATTAGTCATATCTGCCATTTGATGACCCCATTTGGGGTTTTCTTGGCAAAGATACTGACTGGAGTGCCATTTTGCCATTTTCTTCTCCAGCTCATCTGACAGATGAAGAAATTGAGGCAAACATGGATAAGTGACTTGACCAAGAGTTAGTAAGACAGAGACAGAGCTAATAAGTGTCTGAGACCAGATTTGAACTCCTGACTCCAGGGCTGGTGCTCTATACACTGTACCATCTAGATACCCCTTAGCGCCCTTTTCCTTAGTTAGTGGTAGGTAATCCCTTCATTTTACCCCTAAGTCATGTAACCCTCATAGCTTCTCCATCTTCCATAAGAAAAAAATTTGTCTTCAGAAAAGGATCTCATAAACTCATTCAGCCTTATGTGTTTAAAGAATTAGGGGGAGGGGAAGAAGGGAGGCTTATCCATATTACCCAGTGCAAAAGGAATTAATATCCAATGGTGCCATTTCAGGCATTAGAGAAGCAAATGAAGGAAGAACATCTGAGGGAAGTCATGGTGTCCCTGGCACTTTTGGAATCCCACCATTCCTTTATATACAACATTGTCTATGTATGGAGTATAGCTTTCCCTTCCTGTACATGAGAAGAGAACCTGAACGTTTTCAGTAGTTACAGCTTCCTCTTAAACCACAGACTCTAAAAAGGATGTACTACAGCAGATCCTATTTGAGAAGAGCCTGAATTATCGCTTTATCATGAAAATAATACTTTCCACTTCTTTGCTTTTCAAAGTATTCTCGTATACATTAGGAGAATTTTCTGTCTCTCTCTTTGCCTTCCCTATAGCCGAATCCCCCAAGGAGTCTTGGGATCCCTCCTAGGCATGAAGAAGAGAATCAAATTCAGTAAATGAAAAAGCCCGAGGACAAAAAATAAAGTCGCAGAATGCTGCTAGTGCACCAAGTTCAAGGCATGCTTACCACAACACAAATCTGCCAAGCTTGGTGAGTGTGAAGGATGGGTAACAGCAGGATGTTCAGGCAGCGGCTGTCTGGTGAGCTGCAGTGGGCCATCCCCAAGCCAGGGAGATGGAAGAAATGTTTGAAGGAGCCATTGAAGCAAAGCTAACAATGTGGAAACGCTGTGGCTTGCTGAGAAACAAGACTAGCAGACAGACTTGCCTGGTGTGCTGCAATGAGAAATTGGGCCGCTCTTCAGCAAAGGTACTGGGCAGGCTGGGAGGCTAAGAAGCAAAGTGCAGACAGTGCCCAGCTCTTCAAATAGCACCTGTGGCCTCACCTCTGAACAATAACAATGATTTTTTAACAGTCTTTATGCATCTGCAGTATAGAAATGAGAGATGTCTATGTGCTGCCAGTAGAGCAGAGGGCATGCTGGACTCCACAGACCTGGGCTCAAATCCTTACTCCACTAAGGAATGTGTGGTAGTAAAAACACCATTGTATATGGAGACAGAAAACATAGGGTCAAATTCTGACTCTTCTACTTATATTCTTGGTGGCCTTGGAAATGTCATTTAAGTCCCCATTTCTTCAACTGGTCCATAGAGGTATCAAGAGACATTATCAAAAAAGTTATGACTATCAGAAGGACTATTCATAGAATTCCACTGAACTAGGAGCTTAGAACCCTATTAACAAAGAAAATGAGCTTAGTTTGGCATAATTATAATCATTATCATCATTAGCATTTATTTTAAATGTATAACAACTTCCATAACTTTAAATTTGTAATGAGTTTTCAACTTTTTGCCTTCTCAGTGGGGTGGGAGGAATAAGAGAATTTGGAACTAAAAATAAAAGTAAACAAAGAAATTAAAAATGAAAGTATAACTATATTATCCTGATGTCTTAATGTCACTACAACTTCCCATTGACTTCACAACTCTACCCCAACCTACTCTTATAATAAATACAGTTAACAAAAGAAAAGTATGATTAGGTTTATTTTTTCACAAACTTTCATTTCATGACTGAAGTTTTCATTTGTGTGTTTATTTCTTTTACAGCGTCCTCATACATATAATTCTGAACATGGAGATTTTACTTTATTTTAAAAGTTTTAACTTACATTCTCTTCATCTGTTGTAGGATTAACTACTCACTTAATTATTTTTATTTTACTCTTTCCATTCTGAAGAACATGTATCTTGGTGAAGAAGATTTCTACTTTCTTGCTTAATGTGATACTTCTTCAAGAAATTTCAAGCTAGGTACTATGCTCATCCAGCTTACATCTAGGCCCTGCATAGATGGTAGTGGTATCTTTTTTTCACTTCTTTTTTTTTTTTTGGAGGGCAGTTGGGGTTAAGTAACTTGCCCAAGGTCACACGGCTAGGTTTTTATTTGAGTGTGCGTTAAGTGTCTGAGGCCAGATCGGAACTCAGGTCCTTCTGACTGCAGGGCCAGCACTCTACTCACTGTGCCACCTAGCCACCCCCTTTTTCACTTCTTTCATGTCTCTGATACACCGTTACTTCTTATCTTCCTCTTGGAAAAAGGTAAAGAATAGGATACCATGGCTTATAACTATGTCTTCCTTGATGTTCTGAAGTGTCTCAGGACAGAGATCAAGGAAAGCTCACCTCTAGAATATTCCTATTCGGTGAGGATACAGAAGTATCAGATTGAAAGTATAAACTAGGAAATGGAAGTGAGAGTTGATTTATACAAAGAGTTAACAAAATTTGTTGCACTTACTTTCCTCTGGCCACATGTGCATTTTTGTTCTCAGACACGTGGAGTCAGATTCACCCTCTGGCTTCCCCTAAATTGATAATGTATGGACAACTCCTAATGGAAGCATTGCACTCTAATCAAATTGGTCATGTCTAAGCACCTGTGAACACTATTCCTTCTCTAAGGGCCTTTCCTTTGGTTTTATAGTATGTTGTTAATGGTTAGGTGATCAGTTGTGTCTGATTCTTTGTGAAACTATCTGCATATTTGAGAAGATCTTATATCTCATTCAAAACCCTTTTTCAAGGTTTATCCAAAGGTCTTGGCCCTACCTGATTCACTAAGTATGAGGATTACCCTGTAGTAGCCATTTCTGATTACCACTTCCAGGCATTCTTGGCTACTTAGGATGTCTCTTGCAAATCTCCTGGAGCTATCTCTGATATCCACAGGTTCTCAACAATTCCCAGGCATGGAATTGTAGGAGATGAGTGTGGGGAAAAAAAAAAGGTGAAAAAATGTTGCTCAAGTAGAAAATAGTGTCAAATATTAAGGAGTAAATATTATTTCCGTAACAGACTTCCATGACAATAAACTAAAACAATCATCATCCTGATGGTTAGAGATATAACAGTAGATATATGGTTCTTAATGATTATTGATGATGGATAGTAGAGAAATATCTCTAAACTTGATGAGCAGCAACAGGAAAGGTTCAAAATGTGTTTCAAATTATGGGTCCTAAATAGAGAAGACATTGTGATGAAGGGAAATGAGTACTGGATTAGTCATCAGAAGATGTGAGTTTGAATTGTAACTCTGTGACTTACCACCTATGTGACCCTGGACAAGTCATTTACCCTATTGGGGCCTTATATTCCCATCATATAAAATAAGGATGACTTATAATGCCCAATTTAGTTCTAAACTACGATCTTGTGGTCTGATGTGATGTTATAATAGACTCGTAGTTAAATAGGCTTCTTGAGGAATAAATTTGCAATATTGAGTATAGTGACCAGTTGAAGAAATTAAATGGGCTTTTTTAATGAAAATGTCTATGATCACCATAATAAAGTCACCAACTCTGAACTACAGGTAATTCTATGATAAAATATTTTTAGTTACTGTCCAGGATTATAGGGATAGGGGAAAATACTTTTATTCAAATTTGTGTCCCTGTAGAAAAAATATGGAAAAGATTAGTTGTGTCATTTTTCATTTATTAGTGTGCTGAAAGCTCCTTAATTCAAAACTTGGTTCTTCCTTATAAAAGAGAATGTATTGTGATTGAACTTCAGTGGCACCAGAGCTTGGATGTTAGAAGTTATTACATTTTGGGTAGAGGAAGCACAATACCAATCCTGGAATCTTGTACGTAAACTCAGAACTTGGGGCTGTAAGACATAGTTGTTTTGAATCTTTTGCTTTTCCTCCTTCACTAGTTGGTGAATCAGAAGAAGACTGGCTCTGTTTTCATATCTTGCCTCTCATCACTTCTCTCTTCTTACCTGGATGCCAGGAAGGGCAGATTTTTTTTTTTACTTTGCCTTCTCTGTATTGACTGACTCTTCCATTAAAGTAGGACAGGGGAATAGAGCCTCCTCCTTCTGTTTGATGTCCCTTCTTAATGATTCAATGGGCACTCCTTGGTCCCTTAACCCCCTGAAGTCACTATATAATAGATCTCACCTGACTTTGGGATAGTTGTATTTATTTCTATATTAGGATTCTTAAGACCTGTACTCTGAAAAAGTAGGAGTGATTTCAGATGTTTTTAAAAATTGAACTAAAAATTTCCATGATAGTTCATGTCCCTGATGTGTCTCTATAATAGATTTGTGTGTTTATCATTGTACAGTATACACTAGCCTCATGGTTGATCCCCACCTTCACCCATCCATGACAATCTGGAACATGGTACTTCTAAGAATATAGATCTTTAGACTGTTCACACGCTCCTAAAACTGAACACTAATCATGTGTTTTTCAAACTGTCTTTCAAAGTTCAAAATAAGAACTCAAACTTGGAGATAACAGGTCTTAGAGCAAGTGAGAACCTTCCTGGCAAATGCCCCAGGCTTCTAATAATCATCACTCTCCTGGTACAAAACTTCCCCCAGGCCATCTAGGTTGACATCTATATGTAACACAAAGGACTTGTCTTTATCAGTAAAAAGTAACACTAGTTCACGTATGGAATTCTGACTTAGGAAATCTCAAATTTGCCCATAGGTTAATTCTCAACACTGGTGCTTCTAAAGATACCATCCCTTTTGACTTGAAAGTAGGATTATAGGATCACATCACCTACAGAATTAAAAAAAAAAATCAACCTCCATATACTTTGCAAAAACATCACATATCAGTTACAATTTCAAGCATATACTACATGGCATTACTTATCATATATTATTTCTATATCATTTTAATGAAATAATAAAAATGAAATCATCTAAACTTTTATATTTTTTGGCTTTTTTGGCTTTTTTGGAGGGCAATTGGGGTTAAGTAACTTGCCCGAGGTCACACGGCTAGGTTTTTGTTTGTGTGTGCATAAATTGTCTGAGGCTGGATCCGAACCCAGGTCCTTCTGACTCCAGGGCCGACGCTCTACTCACTGCGCTCCCATCTAAGCTTTTTTTAAACCATTCTTCCCCTATTCTCCGTATTTGGGTGGCACACGCTTGTATCAACATGTGTTATGCTTCTCATTCCATATATATAATGAAACTGTGGTTTATTTACTTTCAGCATAAATATACAAAATGGAACATGGGGGGGGGGGGGCAGTGAAATCCCTGAAGTTAGGAATGAGACCTTTTCCCAGTTTTTGATTGTTATGCAAAGATGTTACTCTTCATTGGATATATTTTTAATTCCCTTGTGATACAAAAGCAAGTCATAACAAATTTTAACTTATTCCCAAAAATGAAAATTAAAAGTATCATATTTATTATGATGGAGAGAGGGAATAAGCATTTATATAGTGTCTACTATGTGCCAGGTACCATTTATAAATATCTCATTTCATCCTCATAACCACCCTCTAAGTGTTATTATTTTCTAGGTGTTATTATTTTCTTTATTTTATCTTGGAAAAAAAACTGAATCAAACAGAGGTTAAGTGCTTTTACCAGGGTCCCACAGCTAGTAAATGTCTGAGCTTGGTTTTGAACTCCAGTCTTCCTGAATATAAGCCCAGCACTCTATTCACTCTACCAACAACTGCCCCAGTGTCACTAAACTCTATTTAGTGAAAATATATGGTCATCAATTGGCTGTTCCCCTAAATCTTTATTTGAGTACTAAAGATTTCTTGAAGGATAAATTTCATAATCCTGGGAAGCTCCTGTAACTAAGAAGAATGAAGAATAACAGATTAAGTTTTAGAAACTTTCCTGAGAAATCCACTAGTTATATGACTTGCCCAGAGTCACACAATTAGTTATTGTTAAAAGTAAAATTACTAGGGGCGGCTAGGTGGCGCAGTGAATAGAGTGCTGGCCCTGGAGTCAAAAGGACCTGAGTTCGGAGCCAGCCTCAGACACTTAATCCACACAAACAAAAACCTAGCCATGTAACCTTGGGCAAGTTACTTAACCCCAATTGCCCTAAAGGGGCGGCTAGGTGGTGCAGTGAGTAAGAGCGCCGGCATGACCTGAGATCAAATCTGGCCTCAGAAAATGAGCACCCACACATAAATAATGACTAGCCGTGTAACCTTGAGCAAGTTACTTAACCCCAATTGCTTTAAAAAAAAAAAAAAGTAAAATTGTTACAGCCCAGTACTTTGTACACATTATAATCTAATGTTTCACAAGTAGTTGTCTCTTTAAATATTTAAGAGTTAATGTGTAATAGATTTAAATATATAACAGATTGATATGAGATATTATAATCTCTGAAAATATGTTCCACACTTTTTTCTATATAATAGATTCAATGAAAACCTGGAGATACAAAATAAAAATAATTATAAATATTTTGCTATTATTATTCTAGAACTATTCCATGCCACTGCAAATTTCATCAATTAGCTGCTCTTGAGCTTGCACTAGATACTCAATAACCATTTAGAGGAATCACTGTGTGGAACACTGGAAAGAGTGGTGAACGTGGAGCTGTTGGCCCAGAGTTTGATCCCCAGTTTGGTCTGTGTGACCTTCCACTTCCCATCTCTTACCTTTGTTGTGTCTCAGATTCCACATCTTTAAAATGTGGGGGTTGGACTTGAACTCCAAGGCCTCTTCTAGCTCCACATCTGTGATCCTGTGATCCTTTTGAAACAAAAGACAAAATGAAATGACCTTTCTAAAATCAGTATTCTCCTTCATACAATTTTAAACCCTCCTGTCTTTAAAAAAATAAAGCTATAATCCTCAGATGACAAGGACTGTAGTTCTTTGAGAAGCACCATTCTCTTTCTGGTTCACATTAATGGCAAATGTCTCTATTCTCTCCTTCCTATTGTAGCAGCTGCAGTAGGTGTTTACCCTCCCAAACCCTGAAGTCTTTTCACTAACATTTCCCTCTTCCTGCTACATTATCTAGCCCTCAGTATGCCTCTGCCTTTGATTTAGCTCACTAACTTGGTACCTAATGTTAGACTGATTTTTGAGAGAGTGATAACTATAACTCAGTGGGTAGAGAAACTCGGTATTTATTTGAAGCAACACCTGCTCGTTTTATGGAATAAGAAAAGGATACTAAAAGAGAATTTTCTATAGGTTTTTAGCCTCTCCTACTCCTCCTGCCCTCCACCAATATAGCAGTCCTTTTCTAATCACCCTGGTGGCTACTTGTATTAACCTTTTATTTTCTCTAGTAAACCTTTTGCTTGCCTTTTGTCTGTTTTTGGTTAGGTCTTGTTCTCCTTCTGCTTAACTATTTTTTGTTTACCACACTTTACCGAGGAAGCTAGTCCTATAGTAATTTCAACAGATACAGCTTTTCAAAAAGAATTTACTTTGAATTAGTATATGGTGTGCCTATTCATAGTTCTCCTTTCGTATGCAAAATATTGTGGGTTCTATGTCCTCTTGGGTACCAAGAAGACAAACCATGTTCTTCATGAAAATTATTTGCTCCATTGTGTGTCCATTCTAAACAGTCTATACTACTAGTTTTATCCACAGAACTAAAGGTCAGTAGATATAATGAAGAGATATCTTATAGGTGATGGATTATTGCCAAGTTCTGCATTCTCTTCATTAAAAGCTTCAGCATCTAATAGCCCAGATTTCCCCATGAACATTCAAAGTTCCACAAGAATTTTCTACTACCAACTCTCTCCCATAAAAAAATCACAAATATACTTTTTTATATCCTAATAGCATTTTTATAAAATAAGCCCCAGGGGTGGCTAAGTGGGGCAGTGATTAAAAGCACTGGCCTGGAGTCGGGGGGACCCAGGAACTGTTCCAGCCTCAGAAAATTAGCACCCACACATAAAAATGACTATCCACATAACCTTGAGCAAGTTATTTAACCCCAATTGCTTAAAAAATAAATAAACAAAATGCAAGTCCCTCATAAAAGATAAGCCAATTTTTTCATCACAAAAGACATTAATATGGGACTATTTAAACCTCCCAGTGCCAATGTCAATTTGTAAGGTAAGCTATGTATATATTATGTGCATGTGAACATTATTTATATCTAAGCTGTATCATCCATATATATATATACATTTAAATATCTTTCTATATCTACATTTGGGGACATGATCCCTGAGATTTCATTGATTGGGGAATTTCTGGTGTGGACTCTCCTTCTACCAAAACAAATGATCTATCACTTTAATTTAGATACTTAAAGAATTGCCTAAGCACTGACTGGTTAAATAACTTCCCTATGAACCATCAATAAAATTCTTAGGAATACGGGAACAAAGGCAGAAGGGACCTCAGAGGCCATTTATTCTGCCTCTTGTTTACAGCCCTTATCATAAGCAGGGCTTTAACCCAAGTCTTCACCGACCTTTAGCCATTACTTCAGGTTGCTTCATTTTGTCTCTCAAGATAGATATATAGATAAATACATTTATTCTCTGAGTATCACTAAGTATATCTGTGTCTCTTATTGTGTAGGAGAAAAAACAATATCCTTCCACCTTACTGTCAATTAAGGCACAAGAGATTAATGAAGTCCTGACCCATTTTTCCTACCCCTCTACTACCAGACTTAAAAAAAAAAAATGGACATTCTACACAAGATTCTGATGCCACAGATCAAGGATGGAGGGGGATGGGTCATTTATCCAACAAATCATGGCCCTGCAGAACATAATATTGACTCATTTGTTTATTTTCTCACAGCCAGCAAATCCTGTTCCTATAGACTGCTACACTAGTTTATCTGCTGATTCACCACCTTTGCCTCAGCACCACCCCCATATATTTTCCAGTAGAACACATAATTTATGATATTCATTTCACATGACTACATTAGGTAAAAATGTCTTCACAAATTTAGTCTTTCATTAAGCTTCTTCTAAGGAAAATGAGAGAGAGAAAAAGGTGAATGTGCTTCAACATATTCATGGAAAGATAAAGTTTCATTTTTATAAGAAGATTTTGTAAAGGTTTTATTTAGCCCATTTATTTAAAAAATGTAGTATGAAACAATTTATATAATTTAAGAATAATCTAGTACCTCTAACACCAATTTTCCCTATTTTTCATAGATATGACTAATTTAATTTTTGTTTATATACATATTATAAATTTTTTTGTTTGCTGAGTAATAAATATTGGCCTAGTAATTAAATTAGCTCATAGTAGTTAAAACTTTTTAAAATATATTTTTGTAAGCATAAAAAAAAATTGTTCAGCTTGAGAACTTTTAGGTAGCCTAAGCTACCTATAAAGGTTGTGGCCTTTTCTGGGTGTATATTCTACATTCTGTTTCAAGGAGAAATTAGCTCCTGAGGGCATAGATTAAACTGACAGACTACCTTCTGCTTTGGTAGTGCATGTCCTTCCTAATGGTCTGTGTTTTGATGGAATTACTTCCATCTAACAAGTCATTGGTTATGAGCTACAGCTATCATACCCTCTGCAGGCCTGGTTAGTCTAACTGGTTTAACATCAGTGTCTTATGTCAGCAGCATGATACAATAAAAAGAACAGTGAATTTTGGTAAGAAAACCTAGACTAGAATCTCATTTCTGCCACTTACTATCTGTGTGACTTTAGTCAAGTCGCTTAACCTGTATGGTCCTCAATTTCCCTATCTATAAAATCAATGGGACTAGATGGCCTCTAGGATCCCTTCAAACTCTAAAGTTTATGATCCTATAATCCATAACAGAAGGGGATATGTAAAGAAAATGTGGAAGTTAAATAACCTTAAACTAGTATATAAACATAAGCTAATATTAGCTACACACTCAGACTCAAGCTTTTTCCTTGAATTGCTGTTCCATGTTACCAACTGCTAGCTGAACATCTCCATCTTTCTGTCTGGTGGTATTTCAAACTCAATTTATCCAAAATGGAATTCATATCTTTGCCACTAAATCTTCCCCTCTCCCAGCTTCCCCAGGTTTGTTGAAAGTCTAACCATATTCCTAGTCACCTAGATTCCTAATTTCAAAATAATTTATTATTCTTTCCTTCCCCTTTTTCCCATCCTATTTCCAAGCAGCTGCTAAATCCTGTTGATATTTACCTTCACACCTGTCATATGCATCCTGTACTTTGAATTCACATGTTTTCTACAATAGCTTCTGCCCTCAGTATTTTATCCCTAGGCTATTGAAATAAGCATGTAATGTAATGGACCGCTTGACTCCTTGTCCACAGCATCTTGCCTCTTTGCACTCTCGTTTACATAGCTGCCTTATCTTCCTAAGACACAGATCCAGTCTTGTCCTTCCCCTGCTCAAAACTTTCTAGTGCCTCCTATATTCTCAGGTATTAAATAGCAACTCATGGAACCTACTATGTCCCATGTACTCTGCTAAGTGCTGGGAAGACAAAAAGAGACAAAAGAAAGTCCCTGTCTTCAAGGATCTTAAAATATAATGGGAAAAGCCCCCAGTCTGGCATTTGATGGCCTCTCTGGTCCCCCTTTAGCCTTCCTTTTCAGACATTTCAAATCTGTCCCTTTCATATACTGTTTGCTTTAGCCAAATTAGTTTTCTTGCATTATACCAATATATATATGGTCTAGTCACCACTATACTGTAAATTACTTATGGTCAGAGGCTATTTGTTTTGTTTTGTTTTTCTCTATGTCTATCTAGCATCTAGTACATTGTTTTACAAAAGATACCTCTTGGATAATTGTTTTTTGGATTATATCCCTGACTGAAAAAAAAAAAAACATATCGATGAATGAATTTGTCTCAGTATTTTCTGCTTATCCTGCCCCAAAACACACTAGTAAATGTTCCTCAAAGCTGAAGGAATAAGGACCTGATATAATAAAATTACCGTATCAAGCAACAGGATATTGACAAAAAATGAACAACTGAAGTAGAGTTGTATAAAAGAGAACTATTAGAAAATATGGGGGAAAGACATTTTCATAGTCTCATTTAAAATTTGTATGTATTTTTATAGTAGTCTCTGTACCTAGTAGTTGGTATTCTTTAAGGAGTTGATGTATTTTTTCTACTGACTTTCAGTAAATCATGGCATGATAAAACTTAAAATGATCTGCAGGGGCCATTTATAAAATCCTTTGCCTTCAGGTAGGATTATGACTTGTACTGATGAAATGACTGAGAATATGACAATAAGGAGTCTAGGAATTACAAAGGAGAAAGAAGTAGTTTAAGAAGGAAGAGAGGAGTGAACTATAGACAAATCAATTAAGAATTCCAAACAAATTACTCTGTCAAAGTGCCATTTGACCAGGCCATGGTGCTTTCTCTTCCTCCATAATTCTAAAGTTTTTATTATAAAGAAAAAGGACCTAAGTCAGCTATGAAACAGTGATCAATATTTTTTTTTTTTGCTTTTGGAGGGGGGAAGGCAGAGCAATTGGGGTTGACTTGCCCAAAGTCACATGGCTAGTAAGTATTAAGTGTCTGGGGCCAGATTTAAACTCAGGGTCTCTTGAATCCAGAGCCAGTGCACTGTTCATTTCACCACCTAGACACCCAGTGATCAATATTTTTTTTGGAGGGCATTTGGGGTTAAGTAACTTGCCCAAGGTCACACGGCTAGGTTTTTGTTTGTGTGTGATAAGTGTCTGAGGCTGGATCTGAACTCAGGTCCTTCTGACTCCAGGGCCAGGGCTCTATTCACTGCGCCACCTAGCCACCCCCAGTGATCAATATTTTGATACTTATGTTATTGCTGTTGGTACCTCAATCCATAGTCCTTGCACCAACACTATACTTAAACTGTTCTCTTTGAAGTTATAGGAAAAAAAGTGTGTGTGGACACATGCATGTATATGTATGAATATACGGACACACACAGACCCACAGAGAGACAGAGAATGAATGCAGACTTATCAATATACCCTGGAAATGCTTTAAATACCACCATACCCAAGCAGGTTAAGAATGATTTGAGATGGGAATGGATAGAACACAATTTCTTGTCTTTCTTGGATTTGGGAATTATGGGTCCAGTTTTGAAAAAAGTTTTTTTCAGGTCTTAAAATTATTGATTGCAAACCACCAGAATGTAAGTAAGTACACAGTATTTCACGAAGGAACAAAGGTATATGTGCACCAAGCACCTAGTGTGAAGGCAAATGAAAGGAGGGCTACTATTTAATTAATGCTAACATGGCTATATTAGAACACAGAGTGAAATTATGATGGCTCTTAGAAATTGCCTTTTCCTTCCTTATGTATATATTAAGCACTTTAGGGGGCAGCTAGGTGGCACAGAGAGTAGAGCATTGGCCCTAGAGACAGAAGGACCTGAGTTCAGATCTGACCTCAGACACTTAATGCACACACAAAACAAACAAACAAACAAACAAACAAAACCTAGCCCTGTGACCTTGGGCAAGTTACTTAACCCCAATTGCCCTCCAAAAGGAAAAAAAAAATAAGTACTTTAAAATGGATGTTTATTTCATAATAATATGATTTGCTATTTCAAAATTTTATCTATAGGAAGTAGATACATTCCTATATGTCAGTTTTCTATATAGCATTTCACTGTCATATAACTAATTTAAACTAATATAAAAAATAGCATTATGACAGTTTAGGAATTGTAGAGCCAGAAAGGTTAAATTTTATACTTATTCTACAAAAATAATAATGAGTTAGAAAGAACACTAAACTTGGATTCTAATCATCTTTTCAATTTGTAGAATATTAAATGACTGCTTCCTGCCACCCTCATTTTCCCTTCTACCATAATAACTATTTTGTGCCTCGTTCATGTGAGATAATTTACTCCATTCAATAGCTCCTTTCTCTCTTATCCCAACATAATTTTCTTTCTCACTCTATAATTTAGGGGGGAGAGTCTTTTTTATTATATATCATCTCATCATAGCCATCTCATACCTGTACCCTCTGTCTATATTATATACTCTTCATAACTGCCCTAACAGTAATAAAGTTCTTATAGGAATAAAAGTAGTCGAACCTTATTGAATATCTTATTTTTTTCCCTTTTTTAAAAAAGCTTTTGATGTTTGTCTCAAATCTTATATTTGAATTTCTTTTTCATTCAAGTCAGGTCTTTTAATTAGGAATGATCAAAAATTCTTTATCTAATTAAATATCTATTTTTTTCCCTGAAGGATTATACTATTTTGCTGAGTAGATGGTTCTTGGCTGTAATCCTAGCTCCTTTTCTTTCTGAAATATTATTATTATTATTATTATTATTTTAATGTAGAAGCTCCTAAATCCTGTGCTGTCCTAACTACAGCTCAATGATATTTGAATTATTTCTTTCTGGGTGCTCACAGTAGGAGCTCTGGAATTTGGCTATAATATTCCTGGCAGTTTTCATTTTAGGATCTCTTTCTTGAGGTTAGTAGAGGATTCTTTAAATTTTTCTTTCACCTTTTGGTTCTATTACATCAGGGCAGTTTACCAAGATAATTTCTTGAAAGATGATGTCTAGGCTCTTTTTTTTATCATGACTTTCAGGTAGTCCAATAATTCTTGAATTATCTCTCCTGGATCTGTTTTCCAGGTCAGTTGCTTTTCTAATGAAATAGTTCACATTTTCTTCTATTATTTTCATTCTTTGATTTTGTTTAATTGTGTCTTGATGTCTCATAAAGTTATTAACTTCCACTTCCCTGATTATAATTTTAAAGGAATTCTTTTCTTCAGTGAGCTTTTGTACCTTCTCTTCCAAATGTATAGTTCTACTTTTCAAGTATTTCTTCTCTTCTTTGAATTTTTGTATATCTTTTTCCATTGGGCCAATTTTGCTTTTTTTTTTTCTCTTGTTTTTTTCTGGTCAATGGGGTGAAGTGACTTGCCCAGGGTCAAACTGCTAGTAAGTGCTAGTGCTCCTACTCCTCACATGGGGACTAAGACCCAGGACTGTGACCCTGATCCAAGTATATGCAATACAACAAAGTGCTGCCCTTGCTGCCAGAAAAGGGAGTCCTGTAAATCTCCTGACCCATTCTCCAATCCTTGAACCCCTTATTGACTGTGGGATTAGAGGTCTAGAAACTTCCACTGTTCCCACGTGATTCAGTTGCCCAAACATCTGCTCCTGGTGTGCTGGGGCCTTGTCTACACTGGCATAGCCTGTGCTGCAGTATGTTCCTTTCTCACCCTGGTACAAGATTTTTCCTGCTGACCTACTAAGTTGTCTTGAGCTGGAAAATTATTTTACTCTGACTTTTTGAGGGCTCTGTCACTCTAGAATTGGTTTAGAGTCATTATTGAAAGGTATTTAGAGAGCTTTATAGAGAGGGCAGGCAAGTCAGTGCCTTTACTTAGTCATCTTGGCTTTGCCCCAGTTTTCTTTGTTTTTTGTCAAATTGTGATTTATTGCCACAAAAGCTTGGATTTTGGATTTATCAAACACTAGATTACTATAGCCACTTACTACTATATATTGTAAACCCAATCTATTCCATGGATCCATTTATTTCTTACCCAGTACCAAAATATTTGATGATTACCACTTTGCAATATAGTTTGAAATCTGGTACTGTTATGCCCCTATCTTCACTATATTTCAAAATTAATTACCTTAGTATTCTTGACCTTTCATTTTTCTGGATGATTTTCTTTTTTTTTCTAGCACTATAAAATATTTTTGGTAGTTTGATTGGTATGGAACTGAATAAATCTAGTATGCTTGTCATTTTCATTATATTTATATTATGTAATTGTCTTTGGTGACTTAGCAAAATCTAATTTCCCCATTTCTCTCTTTTAATTATATCTATTTTTATTTTTCCTTTGAGATCACAAATACTACTTTTTTGTCTTTTTAAATTTTAGCTGCTGAGACAACATAGATTCTGCTACAATTCTTTAACTCAGTATTTGTCTATTTCAAGTGTGTTTATTATAAACAACATATTTTTAGAGTTTCTCATTTTGCTTCTAATCTCTTCTGCCATTTATTTCTATTTTATGGGTAAATCCATCCCATTCACATTCATAGTTATGCTTACTAACTCTACATTTTCTTCCATCCTTTTTTCCTCTGGTTATCTTTCCTCTTTCTCTTTTTACAATCTCTCCTCAAAAGTCTGTTTAGCTTCTCATCACTTCCTCCATTACTCTGTCCTCTCTTTTATCACCCCCTCCCACCTTTGTCTTATCCCTTTCCTTTCTAATTCCCTGTTAAATAAGATAGATTTCTCTACCCAATTGTGTGTGTGTGTGTGTGTGTGTGTGTGTGTGTGTGTGTGTGTGTATTCTGCCCTCTTTGAACCAATTCAAAGGAGAGAAAGAGAGAGAGAGATTCCTGTGTTGCCCAACCCTCCCAACCCCATGCTTGTTTTCTTCTGCACTGTAAAAGCTCTTCCTTGCATATTTCTTTTATTGGAAATATTTTTTCCTATTCTTCTTTCTTCCCCCTTCTCCCATTCTATCACTCTTCCTTACCCCTCCATTTTTCGGGGATGATTCCAACATAATAGATTTAATTTTATGCCCTTCTTCTATGTAGATTCCCTCTAACTGCCATAATAATGATAAACTCCTTAGGGTTTTACATATATGATCTCCCCACAGAGGAATGTAAACAGTTTAAGCTTATTAAATCCCTTATATATTCTCTTTATTGTTTACAATTTTTATGTTTCTCTTGAGTCATGTTTGAATGTCAGTCACTCTATTTAGATCTGATTTCTTCATCAGAAATGCTTGAAAGCCCTCTATTTCATTAAATATCCACTTCTCCCCACCCCCAAAGGATTATACTCAGTTTTTCTGAGTAGGCAGATTATTCTTGGTTGCAATCCCAGCTTGTTTGCCTTCTAGAATATCATCTTCCAAGACCTGTAATGGTAATTACCAAATCTTGTGTTATCCTACCTGTTGTTCCATGATACTTGAGTGTTTTTTTTCCTCTCTTTTTTCCCCCTTTACCTCCAGGATTTGTCTCCTATTCCTATTCTTCCTAGAACTCTGAAATTTGGCTATATTGTGCCTTTGAATTTTTGAGGGGATCTGTTTCAGAAGATGATTGGTAGATTCTTTAATTTTCTATATTACCTACTTGTCCTAAGAAACTGGAACAGTTTTCCTGTAGAATTTCTTGAAATATAATGTTTAGGTTCTTTATCATTTCTTTTGGCTAGTCAAAATAATCTTAAATTATTTATCCTTTAACTTTTTCCTTGTTAACTAACAATGATTTTCCAATGTAATGTTTCCCATTTCCTCTATTTTCCCCATTCTTTTGATTTGTTTTACTGTTTTTTTGATATTTTATGGAATGATTAGCTTCTAATTTCCCAATTCAATTTTTTTTTTCCAGAATAGAAACAAAGCATTTTATTTTAGAAACGAGGGGTACAACAGCTTTAAAACAATTAAGAAAAGAAGACAAGCTAGCAGGAGCTAACTGCTAAGATTCTGGGTTATGGTGGCAGTGGTAGGAAGGTAGCAGCAGAAGTTGTCATATATCTGCAAAAGCTTCTTTGTGCTGGTCCAACCACTGTTCCAAAGTTCTGGCCTTGGGGTTGAGTTTCTAGGTCAGCTCCATGTCTCGGTCTGGATTCATGGTGTAGAAGCGGAACATGTTGGCCAGGTCCTGTGCCCCAGGGAAGCCAAGGTTCTCATAATCCTCAGGGGAGGTCTTGGCATTGTGCACATTCTTCCTGGTGTATTTAGAGAGAAGGGAGGCATACTCTGTGGCCGTGCGTTTGCAAGTGCTAAGCCCAATGTTTTGACCCACGCATTTTTCTGGGGACTTCAGCAGGCTGAGCACCACAGGGCCCAGGTCGGCCACTGACATTCCATCCATTGGGACATCACTCATAGGCAAACTCAGTAAATAACCATTTCTATCAGGGGCCTTCTGGGGTAGGAAGTAGGTGAAGAGGTTTTCAAAGTAGCAGGTAGCCGGACACTGGTCATTGGTACACCCAAAGCCCGGAAATATTCCTCTACCTCCCCTTTGCCATCAAAGTGCCTGACTATCAGCTGGCCTTCTGTCAGCTTCTTCACATTCTCCAGTCCACTGTAGACCACGCAACTCAAGCCCAAGCTATGGGATAGATCAGCCAGGAGTTTACCCCATTTAATCTCCTGCTCCTGGTTGAGATTCTCCCAGTAGTTGGTCACAATGAAAGCAGCATAGGCCCCTGTCAGGGCTGTCTCCAGGCTCTTCTCATCATCTTGATCACCTTGTACCACCTCTATGCCTTGCTTTCTCAGATCTTCTGTGGCTTTCTGCTGGGGATTTCGAGTCACCACACGAACTCTGAATGTCCCATCTTCTAGGAGAGTCTTGGCAACAGAACCACCTTGGGCACCTGTTGCTCCAAAAACCACTACCAGTTTCTTATCGGCCATGAATAGTCACAGAGTAGGAATGAACAGGAGCTCGAGTTAGGAAGGTCTCCTTCCAGCGTCCACACCAAAAAGGCCAATTCAAATTTAAAAAATTTTTTTTTCAATGAGTGTTTGTACCTCTTTTCCCATTTGGCCAAAATTTTTTAAAATATTTTTTTCCCTAGTGATGTTTTGTACTTCTTTTTACCATTTGACCAATTCTGTTTTGAGTGCATTATTTTCTTCAGTAATTTTTATGCCTCTTTTATTAAGCTTTTAATTCTCTTTTCCTATTTGTATTACATGCTTCTTATTTCTTTTCTCAATTGTCTGCTACAACACATTGATTTTTAAAATTTCTTTTGCTCTTTCTTTAGGTTTTCCAAGATTTCTTTTTGTGTATGTGTCTACATTTTCCTTTGATCCTTTGCTTATTGATTCCCCCCCCCACACTGGTGTCTTCTGATTTTATCTTGATCTTCTTTATCTCCATAGTAACTTTTTATGGAATTAAGTTATTTGTTCATTTTTTTTTTCCAGCCTCTTTCTTTATTTTCTACTTTTATGTTAAAGTGAGCCTCTGCTCAATTGTGGGTGAGGGTTAGAGCACTCTCCTTAGCTTCAGACTTTTTCACTGCTGTTTTCATTCGGTTTTGAGGGTCTGCAAGTTTTTGTTGTTTGCAAGGGCCCCTTCTCTTTCTCAGTAGCAAGTGTTTGTGCTCCTTTCTGCCCCAGAACTGTGACTTGCATAAGGGTTTGGGCAATGGAGTTGCCAAACAACCCCTGGTCCTGCACCCCCTGGTGGCACAGGGATTCCCTGCAATCTCTTTCTCCCTAGTTGTCCATTCCCATTTCACTAAGAGCTCCTGAAGCTGCTGCTTCACAGTTGCCTCCAAGGCCCATGGCTGCTGTTGTCACCATTCAGGGAAGCCTCTAATCCAGTATTACAGACCTCTCTTTCTGACCTCCTAAATTGTCTTAGGCATGAAAAAAAAAAAAGCTCACCCTGAACTTTTCTTGACTAAGGTTCTCCAGAATTCTATTTGAGGCATTATTTTTAAGTTCTTTGGAGAGGAGAATATTGGAAGAGTTGGGCTGTGATGCTTCCTCTACTCTACCATCTTGGTTGTAGCTACTTTCTTACTTTTCTAAAGATCAGTTTGTAATTGTATCTTTTAGATCTTGAATGTGCCTTATGATGGCCAATTATGATATTTTGTACATTTTTTGTGATAACTGTTATTATTTTCAATAACAAGATTTATCTAGAATTATTTTAAATGCATTAATATTATGTTTAGATAAACGTGGGCAACTGCTTTGGTTTTAGTATTTCTTCACTTTCATAATAGTTTACTTATTAAATTCACAAGGTATTTTGGGCTGTATAATTCTAGTAAAAAAAATTCTACTAATAACCAAAGTATAGGTTGCCTCTAGTGTTATTTCTGACTCCTTTTTAGGTGTTTTGTAGTCATAGTTTTTGCTGTTATAGTGAGTGATATCTTGGACAGTTTCTACTATTTCCTTGGAAAAAGTTTTTTCAAAGAAAAAATGCTGACCTTCTAAAAAATGGTCTTTTTGTAATTCCTCATAACACCAACCTCATCTCATACTAGTCTCATAAGCCCACCTGTTTCTGTCAAGAAATCAATATGACTCAGTAATTTATTTAACACTTCTTTTTGACAAATATTGTTGGTTGAGTTTGTGTGGTTGTTATCCATTGAGGATTTCTGTTTCTGCACTTGGTTTCAAGATATTTCATTGGCTCTATTTTCTGGTAAATTATTATCAATTACTTTTGTTAATTCCAATGACACACCTATTGTCATCTTTACTATTTCACTATGGAGAAGTATCTATTTTTTATAGATTTTTTTCTTTAACCTTTATGTTGTTTATCATGCAATCTGATAATATCTATGAATCATCTTCTTAATTGTCATTGTCAGCTGTTTTACAAATAGTCCAGAGCTATGATTGTATAGGGACAGAGAACTTTGCTGAGAAATTTCTCAATTCCATTGTATGTCTTGCAACTTGTATTCAACTTACATTCTTAGAAAGTCCCCTAGAACATTGAGAGTTTAAATGACTTTCTTAATCTCATACAGTGATTTCAGAGGTGAGACATGAACCCAGCTTAGTCTGAGAGTGACTTTATCTATAACACCATGCTGTATTAACAATTATTAGCATTAAAAATCATTACCACCACCACCATCATCATCATCATCAATAGCTGACATTCACATAGTGCTTAATATGTGCTAGGCATTGTGCTAAGAACTTTACAATTCCTATCTCATTTGATCCTCACAACAAGCCTGGGAGGTAGGTGCAGAAATTGACACAAAAAAAGGATAAATGACTTTGCCAGGGCCAGACAACTATTTTAAGTGTCTGAGGCTAGATATGAACTCAAATTTTCCTGACCTCAAGTCAGATACTCTATCCACTGCGCCACCTACCTGCCTCATTATATTTATATTAATCCTAATCCTAATAACTATAATAAATTGACCATTGGTCAAAATTCTTCAAAAGGTAACAGCGTTTAGCATTTAGAATCAAATTAAAAGGCCATAAAGGCTTTATTTATTCTGCTATTATGAGAGTTCATAATGGGACATAACGTTTACTTCTTTTTGATTAAAAGAGGCAATTTCCTTATAATTAAAATAATGCTCAGAAGTCAGATTTTATGTCCTTCTTGTTTTCATCCTCAAAAGATACATAGACCATGTATCCTAATGTTCCCTCTAGTTCTTGAAATCAATAAGGATAAATTATATCATGGGGCAATTTGTAGTGCTTTGCATCACTAAACCATCCAGAACATACACTCTAAGTGATTATTCTTCTAAGTGTGAATTTCTTGCATAGTATTCTAGCCACTCAAAACTCTGAAAGTGGCTTCTTTGTCCAGTAATTTCTGGAGAATAAGAGAAAGACAGAATTGTAAATCTGGAGATCTGGAGAGCACCTTAAAAGATTGCCTGGGGTGGCTAGGTGGCGCAGTGAATAAGAGTGCCAAGAGCGCCGGCCTCGGAGTTGGGATGACCCGAGATCGAATCCGGCCTCAGAAAATGAGCACCCACACACAAATAATGACTAGCTGTGTAACCTTGAGCAAGTTACTTAACCTCAATTGCTTAAAAAAAAAAAAAAAGATTGCCTGGTTTAATGGACCCCTCTTCCTGCTATTTCCCACCACTCAGCTACAGTTAAAACTCATTTATAGTTGTTCTTCATATAATCTCAAGCTACATAGAGAATACCAATAACTGATTCATCTTTACTAATGAGGGAAGGTAACTACAAGTATTCTTTTCAAATATATTTAAACCTATGAATTGTATTATTTATTTCTCTCTCTTTCAATCTGCTTAGGTTGATAATTTGCTATTTTATGGAAATAATATCTCTTTACAAATTAGTTTTTAAAATCATGTGATTGATTGGTAAAGATATACTGATAGAATTTTTTATAAAGGAATAAAGTCCTAAAATGTTCATTCACACTTAGACAAATGCCCTTTATACATAGACTGTAAGCTCCTGTGTAGGAATCATTCCTTGTTTTCTGGATATATGCCCAGGTGTGAAACAATTTGTATATCATATATAATATTAATGACTCATTAAAGTCATATAACATTCTGAATATTTTTTCTTTTTATCTTTTTCCTTATGAGCTTAAGTTCCAGATAAGAAATAATAAACCACCATATTTGTGGGGATTTTTAAGGTAGTATGAATGTATTTATTCTTCCAAAATGATTATTAATATTCAGGTTTCTCTTTTAAAAAGAAAGGACATGCTAAGTAGAAAGAGAATAAGGTAATGTCCCTGATGAAACAAGTAGGAATCTGATACTCCTGACAGCTCTATGATTTCCTGTAAGATGACCCTGCATTAATAATGATATCTAGTGTTTTAAGAAGCATCATCAATCTTCAAGCATCTCACTGACAATCTTGGTGTCAGTTTCCTCATCACAGAGGATATATGTTTCCAGTACGTGCACTTAAACTAAATACGTAGATCATGGCAAGTGACAAAAATAAACACTAAAAGTGCAATGTCTTCGGTTTTTAAAACAGTTATTAGAGGACATTTGGGCAGTCTACATAAGAAAGTCATTTGGTGAGTTTATAAATTTTACTTAAATACCATATAAAATGTGTGGCTTCAGCATAGAGAAAAGTTGGAAGAATCGATGTTCTGTTTTCCCCAATTCAGGTTTATCTAGATTTCTATTATTTTCTCACTTCTCTACAATTTGTCTGTATCTATACTTAATTGCTATTGACTTCTTTTCTGCCTTCCTCCCTTTTTTCCCTTCTTCTTCCCCATTTTCCCCTCCCTCACTTCTTCACTCACTCCCTGGGAGCTGGGTCAGTCATTTATGGAGCATGGTAGATAGCCTGTGTTTTCCACTGATAACACATAAAATATTGAGAATATTGAGATATGTAGAGAAATTACTCCAGCAAGTTGGATGGCCCTAGTGAAGGATTAATGAAAATATAGGAACAAGATAAAAATTGTAGATGAGTGGTAATTTATACCAGAAGAGAAAGCATCTAAATATTATGAGGTTACAAATTCACCAAAATATTGAATTTGTATTGCTTTAATTAACCCCCTCACCCTGCCTCATTCATACAGAGAACACATGAAACTCTGAAGGAGAAAGGAGGGAAAAAATAAAATATCTGTATAATTAGGTTGAAAGGTGATTTATCCAGTTATCAGATTGAAATAATAGGGGACAGGAAAGAGTTTTATAAAATAAGAATGATATAATCAGGAAAATAACTTTCCAAAATTTATGATGGGGGAGAGAAGAAAGGTATGGATAAGCTATATCTAGATTTTTATGAAGATTTTGAGATAATGAACATAACCATTGCAGTCCTTACACATGGATACCTATGATAAAATCTAAAGGCTTCACTTGATAATTATGACTTACCCCCATATCTCACATGGTAAAATGTTCAATACTTTGGAAAAAGCTCTGAGGAAATGGAACACAGAGAATATAAATGTTATTGGTTTGATAAGAAGAAGGACAAACAAAGGTTTTTGAATAGAATGAATTGCTAATTTAAGATTATAAGTGAGGGATGCACCCAGTGAAAGGCCCCAGAGAATTGAAGATACCCAAAAACTTGTGGTTGGGGAAAGGATAGTTAGAAGTAGTGTGCTGGTATAATAATACTTCATCTCATGACTATGATACTTGAAATATTGCCCATCATTAATGACTCCAATGTCATCTCTTCTATACTGAACTGATTTAATCTTCCTCTAAAATACCTCAGAGATTTACCTGTTACTCTCATGAAATTTCACAAATCACAATTAAAAGCTATTAGTGATTGTGCCTCATATATCTTTTCTGATTATAAGTACCTCAGAAATAGAGGCTTACTTTCTTTTTAATAGTCCTTACATTTAAGACAATGCCTTGTACACAGTAGATATTCAGTAAGTATTTACTGGAATGAATTTAATTGAAACTTCTCCTGCTTCATAAATTTGCTTAAGGTCAATCCTGACTCTGAAAACCAGACATCTACTACAAATATGACTGAAAGAAGCATTTAATTACAATATGGAAAGATTTTCTAGGAAAGATAGGGAGAAGAACAACATATGACAAGAGAGTATCATGAGTAAATTATGGAGAAACATTCCAGTAATAGTAGCAGAAGTGTTCTGCTCCCTGAAATTGTTAACTTTTCAAATGAGAATTCAAAATTTAGAAATCATCAAATGCTACCAATCAGTGCTTGATTTACTGTTTTGTTGACTGTCTAGACATAAGAAAGTGATGGAGAAAATGTTAATAATGTAGATTAAATATGATTAAGTATGTAGTGCTTACATTTCCTTTTCTTCAGAGAGAGTTCTCTTCGAGAATGAAGGACAAACAACAACCAGTGTAAATAGGAGATGCCCCACTGGGGACCCAATTGGAATTAGACAGGTAGCAAAACAGCTCTTCCTTTTTTCCTCCCTCCCTTCCTTCCTTCCAACTTTCCTTCCTTCCTTTCTGCCTGCCTTCATGCCTTCTTGCTTTCCTTGCTTCCTTTTTTTTTTTCATTCCCTCTGTCCACATAGGGTATCATACCCTTACCTGCAGATCCACAGCCAAAAGGAATGTAAATTTTGATCACTGAAACCTTTTTTTCCTTACGGACTTTGCCTTAAAGCTAAATCACTCAGGCTCTCATTGATTGGCCAACAATAGTTCCCAAGCCAAGCCCCACTTGGCCATTGTTTTGACCCAGATTGGCTCAGAATGAATGTAAATGGCAATTGTTTCTGTTTTGGTTAGAAACCCTAAGGGTCTTTCCCTCCCAGATTGGTTTTTTTGTTTTGTTTTGTTTTGTTTTGTTTTTTAAACTAAATAAAGAGAACATACTCTGCCTCATTTCTTATCTAGCCTTAATCACTGAATTGGCATTCCCTCCATCAAACTGAAACTTTAAAAACCTTAGTTTAAAAAGGCCAAGGTCTTCCACTGCATCCAGAGCCATCTCTAGTCACCCTGGTCTATATCTTGTCACTGGACCCAGATGGCTCTGGAGGAAAAAAAGTGACTTTCCTCAGCCCTCCCTCACTTAAATCCAATTTACTTTCATGTTGTGGCATCACCTCCCTGATGTCATACATAGTCCTCTCTGAGAATGAAGAATGAACAACAGCACCCTGGATACATATATTTCCTTACTTTAAGACCTTTAACTCCTAAAGAGTGGAAAGTTATATTTTTAAAAAGATAAGTGCTGAATTTTCAGTCAAGATATAAGTCCAAAAAGAAAAAAGAAAGGCAAAAAAGGCTCCAAAAACAAAGTGGTAGTTTTGAAAAATTAGAAGACTGAAGTTAAAGTCAGGAAGACCTTAGAAAGGATTTTTGAATATTTGAAAAAATAAAGATTTTTGAAGTGCCTACTATGCACTACTATAAGGCATTGTGCTGAGTGCTTTACACATATTATTACATTGGATCTAACTTGATATTCCACTTTGGACATTATGTGTGCAACCATTGGCATGATGCTTAAACTTTCTAAGACTTAATTTCCTTATCTCTAATAGGGACAAAAGCTAATAACCTCAAAACTATGTGAAGTTCAGATGAGATATTAGTGTAAGAGAATTGTAAGTGTTTTAAGTGCTATACAAATGCAAACTGTTGCTATTATTAATTAAAGCACTTATCTATCTTGATATCTTACTGGATATTCCTGCTATCATGCTAATCTTTCTTATTACCATCCCATAGGAACCCCTGGAAACACACTAACTTTTTTATAGGAGAGTGTACAGATTATCCTGTCAAGAACCAGATCTCCCTCCACTCTACTCACAGGCCTTTTCCAAACTATGCCATCATACATGTGTAACACCTCCCTTTCTAGCTCCCTATTTTCGTGTTATCTACCCCATTATAGACTGTCTTGCTTTCCTAGAATTGTATTTCCAACACTTAGCAATGTGCTTGGCATACAGTAAGTGTTTAATAAATGAACTTTTCACTCAAATGCACTTATTTTTCTATCAAACCTGTTATTTTTTTTATTTTTCTACTGAATTCCATCCAACTTTATATGCCATTTGCTTTCTATTTCTCTTATCTTTTCTCAAGGTCTTCCTTCCACCTATCCTCCTTTGAAGTGCTGCAGTCAATTATATGCCACTTGGAGGTTGCCTAAGATAATTGGCTAAGTTCTTGCATTTTAGATGGGATATATGGAGTATTCAGGGAAGACTAGCACCTCTGGTATGAGGGCTTGTTGAACCCTTTTCAGAGATGCTCATCTACTTTTGGTCTCAACCTCTCATGCAACTCTCATCTGTGGCTACAAGAACCTGTAGCATGCAGAATTGCCACACCTCAGTAAAACTATCTTGGCAGATGGGCTAAACCAGTTTGAATGTAACTGAAAGGCTTCAAATCTGCTGAGTTAGGGGTATGCCAACCCCAAGCATGTGAAGACTTCCTCCAATGGAATAGGCAGATGAGAACATTTGTTCCAATGGTCACAAAAGCAGGTGGAATAGGTTATGTGGAAAGCTTAGAAATTGTCCAGATATCAAAGATGTCAAAGTCATCAACTGCAGCTCTGGGCCATTACCAGTCATTTTTACTTTTGTCTTGCCTCTGGACTTCAATGCCTCCAGAAGAGATAATGAGGCTGATGGCTTTGTGCAATTCTACCTCACTTAAGTCCAATTCACACCTGAATCAAGACATGACCCTGTGATGTCTTTTAGAAAACAAAAGGCTAACAACAACTCTTTTAGATAAGAATTCTGCTATTGAGGGGCAGCTAGGTGGCGCAGTGAGTAGAGTGCCGGCCCTGGAGTCAGAAGGACCTGAGTTCAGATCCGACCTCAGACACTTAACCCACAAAAACAACAACAACAACAAAAAAACCTAGCCGTGTGACCTTGGGCAAGTTACTTAATCCCAATTGCCCTAAAAGGGGCGGCTAGGTGGCGCAGTGAGTAAGAGCGCCAACCTCGGAGTTGGGATGACCCGAGATCAAATCCGGCCTCAGAAAATGAGCACCCACACATAAATAATGACTAGAGCAAGTTACTTAAACCCAATTGCTTTAAAAAAAAAAAAAAAGGAATTCTGCTATTGCTACAAGCAAAAAGGAAAAACTTTCCCAAGCCCTGCCCCCCATTTTCCTTCCTTTCAATTAATATCATTTTCCTCTTATTTCAAAATGTCCATTCTTTTCCATATAGCTGAATTCATATTCCATTTGACTTTACTGTTTTTGTTTTGCCAGAAAGATTACCATGGAATAGAACTGATAATAAATTTGAGAAGTTAATTCTAAGCTATTTACAGCACAAGAAAGCATACTCAGTTTTAGAGTACTCATAGAGATGAAAATAATCAACTTTTACTCATTTCCATTTCATTTGTCCTCAGTGAAATATTCATCTTCCCCCTCCCCTCCTCTGCCTATTTAATTCAATTCAACAAGCATATAAGAAATATCTATTATATGCAAGGCATGATGATAGCTAGGATACAAAGGGAAAAAAATATAATGTCTTCAGTTCATATTCTACTGAATTTAACACAAACTGTCTTCTCTTTTCTCATTCATAAAAAGGAGGGTGGGGGTGGTCATAATAAATGATCAATCAACCAACAGGTATTAAGCACCATCTGGTTAGAAGGAAACCAGGTGGCTCAATGAATACTGAGCCTGGATTCAGGAGTTCAAATCTGTCCTCAGATGTTTACTATCTGTGTGACCCTAAGCTAGTCATATACCCTGTCTGCCTCAGTTTCTTCAACTGTAAAATGGAGATTATAAAAGCACCTACTTCCCATGATTGTTGTGAGCATTAAATCATGTAATATCTATAAAACACTTAGCATGGCATCTGACATAATAGTCACTTAATAAATTCTTGTTTCTAGATTCCTTTCTTTGTTCTCTTCCTTCCAGTGTGCCAGATATTTTTTATGCAAAGAAGAGAGGAATCTGTAAGAGGTTCATATTACTTTCTAGCTATAATTAGGGTGGAATAAGTAGGCCTTTTACCCAGGTACCAAGATGATTCCTTCTCCAGTCGGTGGTCACATGGTTAGAGTTTCTGCCACCTAGTGTCAGATTTAATAAATGTTTAATGTTAATAAATGGAAGGAAGAAAGGAAATATTTATTTATTAAGTTCCTCTATTTCACCATGTTTGTGCTAAGTGCCCTACATAAAGTATTTCATTTGATCCTAAAAACAACCCTGGGGAGTAAACACTATTATTAGTCTCACTTTACAGTTGAGTTAACTAAGTTTAAGTGATTAAATGATATGTCCAGGGTCACACAGATATATGTATCTGAGGTGGATTTGAATTCAGGACTTCCTAACTTCAGAATCAGCACTCTACCCACTGTGTTACCTGGCTGCCTAATAATGCTAATAGCAGTTAAGACATGCTTGTGGAATGGCACCAAATATAAAAAAAAGCCAGACAATGGAAAGTACAGCCCTTATATTTCCCAAATTACTTCTCTAGCATGAGGAGGACATCATCTTTCTTGGCCATCACTTCTACAGTTCTGAAGACCCTTGAGAGTACTCTGAGTTCATTCCTCTGTCCCAGTCATATCATTGTATTTATCTATCGGTGGTCCACAGGAAAGATGCTTGTGGGGCATTATTGAAGTCTGGTATACCCAGAGGTTGAAATAAGGAGGTCTTCCCAGCTTCCAGAGGAGATCATATACAGATTACATCTAGATCCTTTCCTATCATTGCTATCTCCTTAGTTTTCCTCCTCTTATCCAAGCACTGTAAATCCTAGTTATGGCTCTGAAAGGCCATGGGATAAAAGTGGGTTTAGTATCAAACTTTATGATGGAAACTATACCCTTTAAATCACTAATATTTAGTCTTTGAGAGAAATTATTATTAAATAACCAATTGTTAATATTGGGGAAATCCAGGATTTTTCCCTCCTTATTTCTTCATTCTTTAATAGGTCAAATCAGCATCTCAAGAACAGGGCTGACACTGAGATTTGATTTAACATTCTAAAGAGTAAGGAGAATCTAATGTAGGTAAATTCTAGCCCATTGTGTTCTACTCAGGATGGAGAGGTGGGGTGGACATGTGGGGGTAGATGCTTTGTCTATTTTGTAAAGGTGATATAACAAAATCAAATCCCCAGTCCCTCATTAGAATATGTTCTCTCATTATAATATTCATTCCCTCATTAACTGTTAACAATCAAATTTGATTCCCACCTGTCAGGAATACCAAGTCTTCCAAGAGCATGGTACATAAGAGCCAAGAGGCTACCATGATGTATCTTTGGTTTATAAGAGAAGACAAAATGACTGTCCTTTTACTAATTATTCACTAACTGTAATTAATAAAATGATTGATTGCCCAGAAATTATGTCTCTCAAACTTTTCATTTATCACATCTTAAATTTAAATATCTTTATTCCAACTTTTTCTTTCCCTTCCATATTCCTTTCTCACTACTCATGTCTCATCATCCCTGTCTCCATCCATTTCTTCCTTCTCTTCCTTATGAAAGCAGAATCATCCTTATTGCCTAACTTCATCACAGCACTTTTTTTTTCTTTTAATGTCAGAAATAACCCTATAAATAAACCATACCTCAAACGCAAGTTTCAGTGTTATTCAGTTTGGGCAGTCTTCTGGGAAGATGGTCATTTACTGATGATCTAGCTGTGTATCAATAAGATACTCATTCTTTTTCATTCTTCAAGAGAGGTATTACAGACAGCAGGTGCCCTCATGAAGGAAGTGTTGGAATTAGAATCTGCTTTTCCAACTCACATTAAATCATTTCTTCCTCATGCCCATAGAGAAAAGGAGCCACAGATGCTACAGTCAGTTCTCTCAGCCACCTGGAGCTGTCTACAATGCCCCTTGAGCACATTCACAAGTGTCACCAGATGTCTGCCTGCAGTGATGTTTCAAGTAGTTGATGCCTGGGAGTTGTGAAAAGTTTTTATTATTGGGGGCCCAAAAAATTCAACAGAAGAAAATGCTTCTTTTTTTTCCCCAACCAATGTTACACACTAACTGAAATAGTACTCAGCATACATTTACAGGTTTTTGTGTTCTTGGCTAACTAGCCTGTTGCTGATTTACAGATGAGCCCATCAATAAGATGGGTTAAAGGAAGAGCAGCAGAGAATGAGTACTGATTTAAAATAAGAAAGTTATTGTAACATTCTGAAGAACCAAACTACTCCCTTCTGTTGTAAAAGTTCCTAGTATTTCCAGTTAACATCCTACTGATGCAGAGGGAAATTCCAGCTGGGGCAGTGTTATTCAATGTCCTGGAGTACACTGAACTTTGAGACAGTATCAATTTCATTTTTATGTGCCCTGGAATAATTTTCACCTCTTTGCTTCCTTAAAAATCAGTGGCTGCAGAAGATAGTAGGATAATTTCCAGGAGACACTCTTTAAGTTCCCCAAACATTCACCTGTTCAATGGTGGAGTTCAGGGATGAGAAGGCAAGCATTTATCAAGTGTCTACTATGTAACAGGCACTGTGATAAATGCTATAGAATTCTTATCTCATTCGATGTTCTAAACAACACTGGGAGCTATATGTTATTAATATCCCAATTTAAAGAAATTGAAACATTACTCAATTATTTACTCAAGGTCAGACAGAAGTAGGATTTGAAATTGTCTTCCTAAATCCAGGCCCAATAGTCTATCCACTATATTACCTAGCTGCCACTAGAATCATTGTGGTAAGTTATACCCAACTTCTGTTAAGAACTAGTTTTACTCAAAATAGGTAAGTTAGGGTTTGTCAATGATCTCTTAGAATTTGAATGATCATTGACTTAAAATGCATTGATTTTTGAGGCTTCTAGGGAAAAGAAGTCACAGCAATTCCATTACTTCCAGGTTTTCATTGTTAGATCTCAGATCTTTCATTTGGGATCTGTTGGATTTTAGAGTGAAAGACTGAATTACTCCACTTTTAGTATAAGCCTCAATCCCATCCTTACTTTCAGTTCATCACCTCTCCTACTCTACAGTCAATGTGAAAAATACTATCTCCATCATAATTTCTATGTCACTTTTACAATTCATTTTCTTTTTTTTTCTTTTTTGGAGGGCAGTTAGGGTTAAGTAACTTGCCCAAAGTCACAAGGCTAGTAAATATTTCAAGTGTCTGAGGCCAGATTTGAACTCATGTCCTCCTGACTCCAAGGCTGGTGCTCTATTTACTTACAATTTATTTTCTAAGAAAAAAAAATGACAAGGTTGTAAAGTAAAGGAATCTGAAAAATATATTTCATATGACTGTTTCTTTCCCCCTTTACTTCTTTTCTTTCTGGAAAAAAATTTTAATTCTCCTTCCAATAGATTCTAGTCATTTCAATAAAAAATAGAATAGTTGTGACACTTCATGGCAACACAAAAGAAAAACAATTATTTTGCTCATACAGAAGATATTGCTGTTTTTTTTCAAGGATCCTGTTGCATATTTGCATACTGTATATTATTTCAGGATATATATATATACATATATATATATATTTACTTAATAGAATTTTTTAGACAGTAACAGAATATTACATCTGGAAAAAAATTGTTTCTCCTTAGTTCACTAAATATTCATTAATGCCCTATTATATGGAGAACACTGGGACCCTGCACTTATGGAAGAATGTCTTATAGAGGAATGTGACATATATATATATATATATATATATACATATGTGTATATATATATATATGTATAAGTAACTTTTTAATACATGATAAGGTCATAAGAGAGTTGACAAGAGTATTGTGAGGTCCAAGAGAAGTAATGATGTGATGTAAGGAGTGTTGAATTTGGAGCAAGAGGACCTTGATTCAAATACCAATTTTTATACTTACTATGTGGGAAAGTCACCCAATTTCTCAAGGTTTCAGTTTCTTCTTATCAAAAATGAAGGTATTGAATAGACAGAGGGTTTGGGTATAAGTTGACTTTGATGGGATGATAAAAAAAAAATTGGGTAATGAAAAAAAAAGGACTGTACTGGGACAAAAGGGAAGGGAAAGGCAGAATGGGATAAATTATATCACATAAGGAGACACAAAAGACCTATTACAGTAGAGGGAAAGAAGGCAGTGGGGGGTGAACATTGTTTGAAACCTATTCTCATTGGATTTGACTCAAAGAGGGAATAACATATACATTCAGTAGTTATAGAAATCTCATATCCTATAGGGAAGTAGGAAGGGAAAAGGACAAGGAAAGGAGGAAGGGAGGGGAAATAGAGGGGGCAGTGGTCAGAAGAGAAATACTGGTGAGGAGAGATAAGGTGAAAGGAGAGAGATGGAAAAGTCATATTTTTTCCCTTTGTTCTGTTTCTTCTTATACAGCATGACCAACATGGAAATTCATTTAACTGCACATCTATATAAAATTGCTTACCATCTTAGAAAGGAAGAAGGGGAAGGACTGATGGAAAAAAAATTTGGAAGTTAAAATTTCATTTTAAAAATTATTGTTAAAATTGTCTTTACATGTAATTGGGGGAAAAACTATTTAAAAGAAAAATTAAAAAATAAAATGAGAGCACTGGAGGATATAAACTCTATATTCTCTGCCACTTCTAAATCTGTGATTCCATGAAGATCTGGGAAGATTAGGGAAGGACATATGAAAGTTAGTACATTTCATTTTATTTTGTTGACTAGGTCAAAGCTATAAACATGACAGACTGGACAAGTGGTGAGGCTGTTCAAGGAAGGAGTTAGAAAGGATAGCAGATTTTAGCAAAAAAAGGAAAGAAACAAATGTTTGATTGTATTAATTGGGAACAGGATATCAAGTGGAAATGCCCCATAGGTAGCTGAATCCATAGTCCTCATACTTCTGATCAAAATAATGCCTGAATTTGCAGATCAACATAGACATAATAGTTTAAGGGGTATGAATGACTGAATTTTCTCAGTGAGAGAATACAGAAAGTAGACAAGAACACCAAGAACAGAATTCTAAAAATCAACTGCCTTAAAGTCTTAGGAGCATGAGAAGGAGGAGTTAGAGAACTAAGAAGAAACTGGGCCTCAGAAGCCAAACACCGGGGAAGTGCCAAAAAGGATATCTGTTAACAGTTATAATAGCTGACATTTATACAGTACTAAGGACCATGAAGAACTTTATATTCATTATGTAATTTATCTCAAAATCATGTAAGACAATATTATGGACCCAGTCATTTCTACATATTGATGAGTAAACTGTGAAGCAGAGAGACTGATAAAGAATATAATACTCACTCAGCACATAAAACAACAAATCACATACTGCAAAAAAAAAAAAAAATGAGGAATTGAGAAGACCTTTGGATATAGCATGAAGGAAGCCACTGATGACTTTTCAGAGAATTGTTTCAGTCTAGATGTCAAGGTTCAACAAGACTTGAGAAGTGAGATGAGTCAAGTTATGAAGAGCTTTGAAAGCATAACAGAGGATTTATCTTGGTGTTGGAGGATTAAAAAAACATACTAGAATCCTTAGTCATGAATTCTAAGGGGGGGTCCTATGATAAAGTAGTTAAAATAATAAAGCCTATTAAAGATGTTTCAGAATGAATAAGAAATAACCACATATTTAACAAAGGTTTGAATACCTGTGCTTATCTAAACCACTTTCTTAAAATGGAAAATTATACTGTTTAGTTTAATTAAATTATTACAGTATAATTATCCAATTAAAATGTACCTTCAAAGTAAGAGATTGTTTGCCTATTAATTATAAAGCCATCTATCCTTGATCAGCCCTATTACCAACACAGGAAAAGCAGTTCAAAGATTTCCAATGTGATTTTTTGTGCTTTTTAAATTAGAAAGGATTTAAGATCTCAGGTCTGTTGAAACCCCTTGCAAAAGAATATTTTGGGGAAATGTCACATAGTTTTCAGTTAATGTGACCTAATTAATTCTTATGTTTTATCATCACACTTGCTTGCTATAAGGAGCAGTGTATAGAGTATCCTAGATCATATCAAGAGGAAGTGAGTTTAAATTTCACCTATTATCCTTACTAAACATGTGATCATAGTCAAGTCACTTAATCTCTTTAAGCTATAATTTATTATTTGTAAAATGGTGATAATACCACAGTGATAATAGTCCCCACTTCATAAAGTAATAGTGAAGATTAAATGGGATGATATATATAAAATATTATAAACATAACTTGTTGTCATGATCTCTCAGTTCTCATTTTTGTTCAATGGCATTCAGATGGAAATTATCCAGGGTGAAATAGGTTATAGGATTTGTTTTAAAAGATTTATCTTTTACATCTCTATGTTTAGCTTTTCAAGAAATTAAAAGTTCGGTGGATAAAATTGATTTTTTAATTGAATGAAATTTTAATATTCAGTCTCATCTTCTATAGACTTAATGAAAGGTTTTGTTTGTTTGTTTGTTTGTTTCGGGATAGCACCAGCATTGGACAAGATGATGAACATGAGCTTATTTACCTACATAGTTTTGGGTTCTTCCACTAGTTCCTATACTTTGGGTGCATTTAATCCTACGCAGACTGAAGGTGATGAGGATTGGGTAGGGAGAACCATATTAAAATATTCTCAGTTTTTTTGTTTTTGTAAGAAAATGGAGGTGAATTTAGCTTCAATAATACCAGGGTGCCAGTCTAGTGTGCTTATTGAATTCCTCAAAATATTTTTAGGCTTGCAATTGTACTATACTGATTTATCATCTATTGTTTTTGAAGAATATAACTTATGATTCTGGCTACTTAATCATGCAGGTGCTAAATATTTGTAGGTATTGGTTTGGGTTCCAGCTGTAGACCCTTTGGGCAAGAGGTATATAAAAGTAACATTTAAGTCTTTCTTGAGGCATTCCTAAGACCCTGGTTAACTCCTTTGTTTAGTATTATTTTTAAAATTTTCTTACCATGGGTTTTTATTTGTTTTTATTCTTTCAACCACTTTTAAACCATCTTTGAAATTGCTTCTACTTGAAGACATTCAAAATGATTTTAGTTAAAGGATTATTCATGTAAATTCTTTGCCTCTGTATCCTCAATTATATCATACATAGTATAGTGACCCCCAATAGTCTCAAGATTTTGAAAACATGTTGTTCTGGGGCGGCTAGGTGGCGCAGTGAGTAGAGCGTCCGCCCTGGAGTCAGAAGGACCTGAGTTCAGATATGGCCTCAGACACTTAACCCACACACAAACAAAAACCTAGCCATGTGACCTTGGGCAAGTTACTCAATCCCAATTGCCCTCCAAAAAGCAAAAACAAAACAAAACAAAACAAAACATGTTGTTCCATGGGATATGGAGAATGTGATCATTTGACATGGGGACACTTATTAATGTTCTTTTTTTTCCCCAGATGCTTTGTTTTTTTTTTTTCATTTTTTTATATCCAAATGCTTTATTAACTTCTGGTTTACATCATTCATTTCTCCCAGATTTTGAGTTACAATTTTTCCCCATTATTGCTCTACCCACCACCCCAGAATAGCAGTCCCACAGGATATCCCCTCATCCAATCTGCTCTCTCCCATATCTTCTCCCTTCCCCCTTCGACTTTGCCATTAGGGCAGGGTGAATCTCTGTGCCCCAAAGCCTGCACATCTTATCTCCAAATTACATGCAAAATAGTTTTAATAATAGTATTTATATATATTTGAAACATTTAATTTTGAAACTTCGAATGCTAGATCCGTTTCCTTTGTCCCTTGTCACCCACTCCCACTGGAAAAATTAGCAATCCAGTATATGTTGTACATGTATAGCTATGCAAAACATTACCATAGTAGACATATTGTAAAAGACTGGCTATATTTCATTCCCCCACCCCCCACCTGGTGCATTCCCTACTTTGATCCTATCCCTCTTCAAAAGTGGGTGCCTACAACCTCCCCTCCCCGCACCATGCCCTCCGCTCCATTATCTCCCCTGTCATCCCCCTCCCCCCTACTCTCCTGCAGGGTGAGATATCCCATTTAGTATGTAGCTCATTCTCTCCCTGAGCCACATTCAATGAGAATATAGTTTTGCCTCTTTTGCCTTCCTGTTCTTCCCCTCCCCTGCAACTACTTCCCCTTGCCTCTTCTACATGAGATAATTTACCCTACCCTGTCTCTCCCCATCTCCTCTTGCCACTTTCCTCTCTCACCTCTTAACTTCACCCCTTGAATATCATCCCTTCCCAACAAATTCAACCTGTGCCCTCTATCCATGTATACCTGTAAACGTCATATATACACACATTCACATATGTATTCATATGCCCATATACCCTTCTTCAATATTTTTATACTGAGAAAGGTTTCATCAGTTACAGTTACTGTTTTTCAATGTAGGAATATAAATAGTTCAACTTTGATAAGTTCCTTTTGATTTCTTTTCCCTGTTTACCTTTTCAAGCATCTTCAAGCTTGTAGTATTTTCTCCTTGATCTGGGAATTCTGGAACCTGGCTATAATGTTCCTAGTAGTTTACTTTTTGGGATCTTTTCAGGAGGTGATCGATGGATTCTTTCAAAGTCTATTTCACCCTCTGGGTCTAAAACATCACGGCAATTATTTTGAGAATTTCTTGAAGGATGATTTCTAGGTTCTTTCTTTGATCATGGCTTTCAGGTAGTCCAATAATTTTTAAATTATCTCTCCTGGATCTATTTTCCAGGTCAGTGGTTTTTCCCATGAGATATTTCACATTGCCTTCTATTGTTTCAATTACTTGGATCTATTTAACAGCATCTTGATTTCTCATAAAGTCACTAGCTTCCATTTGCTCCATTTGCTCCACTCTGAAGGAATGAATCCCCTTAGTTAGCTTGTGATATTCTTTTTCCATCTGGCAAATTCGGGTTTTTAAGGCATTCTTCTCCTCATTGCCCTTTTGGGCCTCCTTTGCCATTTGAATTAGTCTATTTTTAAGGTGTTATTTTCCTCAGTCAGGCTGTTGACTCTCATTTCATACTTTTCCTGCATCCTTCGCATTTCTCTTCCAAATTTTTCTTCTACTTCTCTTATTTGGTCTTTTAAATCCTTCTTAATGTCCTCTATGGCCTGTAAGCAGCTCGTATTTTCATTTGAGGCTTTTCGTGCAGGATTTCTGACCCCACAGTCCTCCTCATGTTTTATGCTTTGATCCTCTTTGCCCCCAAAATAGGAGTCTAATATCAATTTTTCTGTTTATTTTGTTTCCTTTGCCCAGGCATGTTGCTACTTGGGCTTGTTGCCACAGTAGACCTCTGCCACCAGCCAGGAGAGCTTCTGTCCCAAGCATTGGGGTCTTCTCAACTGCCGGAGGTATTAATCGGGTGGCCTCTGTGAAGCCTCCACACACTCTGGCAAGCTGGACACACACCCCAAGAACTCTACCCCCAACCACAATCCAGTTCCAAGAAGGATAAAGCAAGAGCGATTACCCCCCGGACTGATAGCCTTATCCCCCCTACAGTTTGCAGGCCTGGAGCTGAAGCTGCAAAATGGCGAATGTGACATGCCTCTTCCATGGCTTCTAGTCCCCAGGGGAAGAAGCTGAAGTGCTCCCAAATACTGGTCCCAAAGTCCATGGGGCACTAACCTCTCACTTTGTCCTAGGCATCTATGTGTTGGTAAGTCTGGAGCCACAGCTCCTGGTATTCTGGGGTCCCTCCAGCCAGCTGCTAGTCCAGCCACTCTGGGGCTAAAACCATGACTCACTTGGTCCTGGGCTCGGCTCCCAGAGTGCTATGCTGGCCGTTGCCTGCAGGGCTGCCAGGCTGTTTTCAGTGGGTGGTTAGCTTTTCTGTGATAGTTCTGTGGGTTCTGGAGCTGCAGAATTTGTTCAAAGTGCCATCTTTACATGATTTTGAAGTTGTGTGGGCTGGAGCACTGTTGAAGTGCTGTTTCTACTCCGCTATCTTGGCTGCACCCCATCCCAGATGCTTTATTAAATTGTGGTTTACATTGTTCATTTCTGCCAGATTTTGAGTTACAACTTTTTCCCCCATTTTCCCTACCCCCACCCCAGAATAGCTGTCCCACAGGATATCCCCTCATCAAATCTGGTCTCTCCCATATCTTTCCCCATACCCTCCTCGATTCTCCCAATGGGGCAAGGTGAATCTCCATGCCCCAATGTCTGTACATCTTATTTCCCAATTATACGAAAAATAGTATTAACAATAGTATTTATACATTTTTACACAATATTTAGGTGTGGGTGCTCATTTTCTGAGGCCGGATTCGATCCCGGGTCATCCCAACTCCAAGGCCGGTGCTCTTACTCACTGTACCACATAGCCGCCCCTTAAAAATAATTTTAAAAGAATGACATTTATCTTGGATTCTGTCATACTTTGTGTAAAGCCAAGCATGAATAGCTTTCCAGAGAACTGCTGCTATGAACAGCTTTAAGGTTCTGATTACAAAGTATAGTGAACTCTCCATTTATTCAGCAGTAAATTAAAGCAAAACATTCATAGAAACCAAGGTACATCATTCCCAATGTTATAATATAACAAGTTATCACTAAAGTGGCCACATAGTTTTCATCAAAGTAACCACATGGTTCTAAACAAAAGATATCATACAGTAAGTCCTTAACTCAATCACAAGCAGGACTCCTTAAAGGACACAAAGTACAAAGGTCAAAGTTCTTCACCCTTAGGTCACAGTAAATTATAATCTTCTCAGTCAGCATTAAGTACCCAATAAGTGGTCTTTTCATCTTGACTTGAGATTGGCTCTCAGTTTCCATGGTTCCTCTTCTAGGGTCCCATTTCCTGCCCATATCTACCCAACTGTCACTTGGATTCAAAGGCAGGCAGCTCTTATCTCCTTGTCCAGTTCCTCATCCAATTCCCATTCCACATATTTTTTTTTTAGGGTCAGCCATAGGTGTTTATGAGAAATAATATTAAATCCAGAAAATATATTCTTTGACAGAATAATTTTTTTTTTACTTTTCAAATTGCACTAGGACATGTTTTATTTTTTATAAGACTTTTTTTTTTACTTTTTAAACAAATACTTTATTAACTTCTGTTTTACATCATTCATTTCCGCCAGATTTTGAGTTACAATCATTTTCCCCCCATTATTCCCCTACCCAACCTCCCAGAATAGCAGTCCCACAAGATATCGCTTCCTCCAATCTGCTCTCTCCCATACCTTCTCCCATACCCTCATCGACTTTTCCATTAGAGGAAGATGAATCTTTGTGTCCCAATGCCTGCATATCTTATCTCCCAATTATAGGCAAAAGAGTATTAATAATAGTATTTATATATATATTTGAAACATTTAATGTTACGATCTTGAATTTCAGATCCATTTGCTTCCTCCCTTGTCACCCATTCCTTCTTGGTATATAAGTAATTCAGTATATGTTGTACATGTCTAGCTATGCAAAACATTATCATAGTAGATATATTGTACAAGGCTGCTTATAATTCCCTCCCACTCATCCCACCCCCCACCTGGTCCATTCCCTACATGATCCTGTCCCTCTTCTATAGTGGGTACTTCCAACCTCCCCTCCCCCCAAGGATGCCCCCCCATCCATCATCCCTCCTCTCATCCCCCTTCCCCCTATCCTGCTGCAGGTTGAGATATCCCATTTAGTATGTATGTCATTTTCTCCCTGAACCAAATTCAATGTGAATGTGGTTTGCCTTTTTAGCCTTCCTTATTCTCCCCCTCCTTTGCACCCACTTCCCCTACATGAGATAGTTTACCCTATCATGTCTCTCCCCATCTCCTCTTGCCACTTTCCTCTCTCACCTCATAATTTCATCCCTTGAGTACTCTCCCTTCCCTGAGGACAGCCCAGCACCCTGCAGGAAGGACCAGCGCAGTGGTCTGGGAGCCAGCAGCGCGCAGAGCGCAGGAGCCGAGCCGAGCCCAGGTCCAAGTGAGCCGAGGTTTTAGCCCCAGGGCGGCAGGGCCAGCAGCCGGCTGGAGGAACCCCAGAACACCAGGAGCTGTGGCGACTCCAGAATTATCAACATAGACATGCCTAGGACAAAGTAAGAGGCTAGTGTCCTATGGACTTTGGGACCTGTATTTGGGGAATGCGTCAGCTCCCTCCCCTGGGGGCTAGAAGCCGCTGAGGAGACACGCCACTGTGTAGCTTTCAGAGGCATTTCCGGCTCCCAGCCTACAAATCGTGGGGAGATCCAGCGATCAGTCTTGGGGGGTAATCGCTCTTGCTTTAACCTCCTGGATCTGGATTGTGATCTAGGGTGGAAGTTGTGGGTGGGTTTACAGCTTGCCAGAAACGGAAGTTGCCCCCCACACTTTCGGGACGAAAATTCCTCTATCTGGCCTTAAAGCCATAGTGTGGCAACAAGCCCAAAAGTCAAGCAATTAAGTGGCAACATGCCAAGGCAAAGGAAACAGAAAAATGCAACCCTAGACTCCTATTTTGGGGGCATAGAGCGGGAAAAGGACTGTGAGGTCAGAAGTCCTGCTCCAAAAGCCCCAGGGGAAAACATGAGTGGGTTGCAGGCCATAGAGGACCTTAAGAAGGACCTTAAAAATCAAATAAGAGAAGTGGAGGAAAAATTAGAAAGAGAAATGAGAAGGATGCAGGAAAAGTATGAAATGAGGGTCAACAGCCTGACTGAGGAAAACAACACCTTAAAAAATAGAATAACTCAAATGGCAAAGGAGGCCCAAAAGGGCAATGAGGAGAAGAATGCCTTAAAAAGTCGAATTTGCCAGATGGAAAAAGAATCTCAAAAAGTTCACTGAGGAGATTCATTCCTTCAGAGTTAGACTGGAGCAAATGGAAGCTAATGACTTTATGAGAAATCAAGATACTGTTAAGCAGATCCAAACAAATGAAAGATTAGAAGGCAATGTGAAATATCTCATGGGAAAAACCACTGACCTGGTGAATAGATCCAGGAGAGACAATTTAAAAATTATTGGACTACCTGAAAGCCATGATCAAGGAAAGAACCTAGAAATCACCCTTCAAGAAATTCTCAAGGAAAACTGCCCTGATGTTTTAGATCCAGAGGGCAAAATAGAGGTTGAAAGAATCCACCGATCACCTCCTGAAAAGATCCCAAAAAGAAAACTCCCAGGAATATTATAGCCAGGTTCCAGAATCCCCAGATCAAGGAGAAAATACTACAAGCAGCCAGGAAGAAACAATTTCAATATTGTGGAAACACAATCAGAATAGCCCAGGACCTGGCAGCTTTTACACTGAGGGATCGAAGGGCATGGAATATGATATTCCAGAGGGCAAAAGAACTGGGAATGAACCCATGGGTCACCTACCCAGCAAAACTGAGTATTTTGTTTCAGGGTAAAATATGGTCATTCAGTGGAATAGAGGACTTTCAAGCATTCTTGAGGAAAAAACCAGAGTTGAATAGAAAATTTGACATCCAGATGCAAGAAGTAAGAGATGCCTGAGAAGGTAATCAGGGAAAAGAAATCGAAAGGAACTTATCAAAGTTGAACTATTTACATTCCTATATGGAAAAGCAATATCTGTGACTGATGATATCTTTCTCACTATGAAAATAATGGAAGAAGGGGTGTGGTCATACGAATACATATGTGAATGTGTGTGTATATGGCTACAGTTATATATGGATAGAGGGCATAGGTTGATTTTGTTGGGAAGTGAGAGTACTCAAGGGATGAAATTATGAGGTGAGAGAGGAAAGTGGCAAGAGGAGATGGGGAGAGACATGGTAGGGTAAACTATCTCATGTAGGGGAAGTGGGTGCAAAGGAGGGGGAGAATAAGGAAGGCTAAAAAGGCAAAACCACATTCACATTGAATTCCCATTCCATATTGAAGCTCATGGTGTCCAGTCTAGCTCAAGTCTTTCACAGTACCTATTTCTGGGAAGATAAAACTCAACAGAGCCATAATAATATTCATACACATTGCCAGCACCATCATCAATTCACTATCTGCCTATGAAATCAATACAGACTTACAAACAAGGTCCAAGAGGTCAACACAAATCATCAGTAAAGTCTCAGGACCTCCAAATCCCTCCTCCAGGACTTCTGTAAACATACAACCAGAAAATCTTCTTTCAGGACTTCCAGCAAGGTCCCAGGGCTTCTGTACAAAGTATTATAAACAAAAATCAACACAGACAGAACAGACAAACAGAGCACTGGGATCCCACAAGTTTTCGCCTTCTCAGCTCTGCCACCACAAGAGTTCTCTTCTCAGTTCTTCTCAGTTCTGTTCTTCTCCCAGCTTGGTCTTCTTATATATGGTCATTAGTGTCAGCAATGGGGGTTCACAAGTTCTGGGCTTCACAAGTTGTGGGTTTCATAAGTTGGGGGGTTCATAAGTTTCGGTGTTCACAAGTTCTGTTTCTTAACAAAGACTTGATATGATTGGGCAAGGCTTAAAAGAAATTTGAACTGAAACAAAGTGCTAAATAAATAAATAGCTGAAACAAGTGTGACATACTTCTTTGCTTGCCATTACACTTTGTTGAACAGGGACCTAGGTGTCTGAGCCATTTTCAATTTGTGACTATTAAAATTAGGAAATGCATAGTAGCCACTCAGCAAATACTGGTTTATTGAGGTAATGTCTTCATTAATTTGAGAAAAGCAGCCATTTTACATAGGAAAAGGAGTTTAAACTGGAGACCATTCTGTCTTTTTATTGATTGTGGAATTAAGATCTCAGTGCAATTCTGATGTTGTGTTTTACTTATCATTGTTCACTTGCTAAAGCTCTCTAAGCACACTATTCCAGTGACTGGCACTAAATGGCATGAACTCAAAAGTTACACCTATCTTCTACAACAAAGTGAATGAAGTTAAGGTAATTCTAGCCAAATGAAAACAGTTTAAATTACATATATGTGGACCTCTTCTATGCATTGTTTAGTTTTTATTTGCTTCATTGGTTTGAAAGTATGAAGCTATGATTATTGAGTACTGACCTTACTAGTGGGGTCATAATCTTACACTCACAAATAGAACATATGATAGCAATGATGATGATAACAAGTCATTTTCACAGTACTAATATCTTATAGCATGTTCAAGTTTCCACTACACTTTACATATATGAACTGGTTTGATGTGAGTCATATATTAACCCTGTTATTACCTCCATTTCATATACATGAAAATTGAAGATAAAAGGAGAAATTATTTGCCCATGGTCACAAAGCTAATAGGTTTCCACTAGCAATAGACACTGCAATATTCAGAAACAGTTTTGCTTCCCTCTACAACCTGCACATCTTTTTTTTTACTACAGCACTTATTTGCCTACTGTCACCCATTTAATACCTATTGTAGATATACCTCTCTTTTTCCACCTGTCTGTTTAGTGAAGAGACTTCTCTATATCATGTAACAAAATTGTGTACATTCATTGAATAGTATGAAAATGACTAGTAAAGGTTGCCCTCAGGATCTGGCTATTGGCCAGATCAGCTCCACTATTTAGATCAACTTCTTGGAAGTTGTGGCTGGCAGATATCCATCCCTGTGGAAAGCACAGAGGAAAACAATTTTTCTAATGCTCTGGGCTGCTTGAATTCAATGGCTTCTAGCCATTACAGCTCATCAATATGAATTCAAAGAAAGTTGACCCATCCCTGGCACAGTGGTACTCTCATCCCAATCTTCCCTATACTCAGTTTCCTCTAGATGAGTCAGTGGGGTGATTAAGCTGATTATTAACTTGGAAGATGAAAAGTCAGGATACTTGAGTCTGAAAGAAATACAAAACTCACTAACCTATTTTCATTTTTGAAAAGTCTATCAATAAATTCATCACTATAAAATTATTTTTAAATTTAACATTATTTTACTTTATGAATTTACTTCTTGATACAGGATTTAATATATTGTGAAAATCCTATACCATAAGGAACTGAAGAAAGAAAGAAGACAATAAAAACCATTGGTATTGGGCAAATCACTTGAATCTTCTTGGTCCCCTGGTTGGTAAATAATGATGATACACTAGATAGACTCTGAGATCCCCCTCAGCTCTAAATTTGATGTTGTAAATGCATATTCATGGACAATCTTCAAATGAAATAATGCAATTCCAAGGCAAGTCAACAAGCATTATTAAATACTTCCTATGTACTAGGCCCTGTGCTAACTGCTAGGAACACCAAGAAAGGAAAAGGTGGGGGGAAAGATCGGTTGTAACTCTCAAGAATCTCACATTCGAATCAGAGACAATACAGAAACAGCAATGTACAGACAAGATACATACAGGATAATTTGAAATAATTGCAGAGGGAAGGGACTGAGATAAAGAAGAAGTAGGAAACACTTCTTGCATTAGGGGGAATTTCAGAGGAGGCTTAGTGGAAGCTAGGATGCAGAAATGAAGAGGGAGAGCACTTCAGGAATGGTTGAAAGCCAACACACAGTGTCAGTAGATTTAATGTTATATGTGAGGAAAAGGTGGAGGCCAATGTCACTGGATCAGAGAGGAAAGCTCTGTATAATTTATCTGAAAGGCAGAAAGTTTGGTGGGAAAAGTGTATGAGGGGTTTTTAAAGTCAAAAAGGGTCGTGAATTTGATCTTGGAGATAATAGGGAAGAGACTAGAGGTTGTAGTTTTTTTGTTTTGCTTTTTGCTTTCTGGAGGGCAATTGAGGTTAAGTGACTTGACCAAGGTCACACGGCTAGTTTTTGTGTTAAGTGTCTGAGGCCAGATTTGAACTCAGGTCCTGCTGACTCCAGGGCAAGTGATCTATCCCCTGCACCACCTAGCCACCCAAGACTAGAGTTTTTGAGTGAAGTAGGTAACATGGTTAGATCTGTTCTTCATGACTGAAAAATCATTCAGCATTGACTATTAAGAAAAGTCTTTGTTGACTTTTATTCTATCTTTCATTTTTCTGCAAATGTTATTCCTCATTTTTCATCTACTCAAAGCATCTTAACTATATTTATGTCTCTACAAACCTTCATCTACCTACCAGAATCTTCACCCTTCATACTAGACCTGGCGCTCTATATGCAGAACTTCAGAATCTATGCCAATATTCCCTAATGCACTCATTAATTAATGCACTTACTTTTTTGCAACACTCACCCTGGGACCTTGACCAGCTGATTTATGACTGAGCTCAAACTAGGCCACTTAAGATACTATATTTAATACTGGCCCAATCAGAAGACCATTACCATGTATAAGGTTGTCTTTCCCTATTAAAACTGGTGGGCCCTATGCCTCTTTTTATATTTGTATCCCTAGAGCTTAGCACAACACTTAGGGTATAGTATGTCAGCATTAGATACTTTTTTCTTGTCTTTTGTCCATCCATTCATTTGCAACTGGTTAATAACAACATGTACCTATTAAAGAATGCGTAATATCATGTAGGGGGAAGCTAGGTGGCACAGTGGATTGAGCACTGGGCCTATAGTCAGGAAGAAGTCAGCTCAAATCTGGCCTCATTCACTTAATAGTTGTGTGACATTGGACAAGTCACTTAATCCTGTTTGCATCAGTTTTCTCATCTGTAAAATGAGTTGGAGAAGGAAATGGTAAATCACTCCAGTGTCTTTGCAGGAAAACTAAAAATAGGGTCATAAAGAATCAGAAATGACTGAAATAACTGAAAGACAACAAAATATCAAGTATATTTGAATTATAAGAACCCATAAACAATCACTTTTTTTTAGCCTTCATGTAGCCAAGTAAGGGAAAACAATGCGGCATAGTAGATAGAAGACTATTTGGAATCAGAAAAACCTGGGTTCAAATTTCTGTTTTGAAATGAGTTATAGGATCATGGGAAAATCATTCAGTCCCTCTAAGCTTGAAGCAATCCCTAAGAATTAACTACCACCAGTGCTGGGAGTTCCCACAGTAAGCAAAATCTTTGATATATAGAAGAAAGATATCTGATTATTCAAGTATCTGATTTCTAAATAAACAAAGCAAAAAATATGGCTTTTAATTTAGATGACAAATATATTTTAATATAGTATTAATTTATTCCATGATTTGAAAGTCACAAATGGAAATTTGACAACTCCAAGTGAGAAGGTACTTAAAATCCTATTATCTATTTCAATTAAAATTTATTATAAAAACCTAACAATTTGAGGACAGGACTAAATTTGGAGATGTGTCATGCTTTAATTGGAAAATATTAATATGATTTAGGTAGCTATTAAACATATGACATATAAGTGTATATTTTATATATATATACACATACAGCATATAAGTGTATATTATATATATACACATACAGCAATATAAAGTTAAAATATTAATAAGCAATATGAAAATTGGATTTTAAAAGCAAAGTAGAGTTGGTATTAGGTCATTTAAATATATTTTTCTTAAACATAAATTTGAAACATCCTAAGTAACATATAGCATGTAACATATTCAGTGTGAAGCAAGTAGTGCCTTTATTATGTGAGGTTCAACAGTCAAAATCACTTTAAAATTAGCAATGTTACCAAACAATCTTCAGTAAATAACACTTTCCTCAAGTTTAGCCAGGTTGAGTTCTTAAAAAGGCATGTTATTTTCAGACTATCTAATTATACAAATGAAGATACACTAACACAAGGATTCCAGAGGGTACTGACACAAAGCCAACTTTAGAATTTAGCAATATTCTACAGAACTCATCTTTTAAAAAAAAAATGAACTTCTTTACTGAAAAATAACAAATTGAGAGATGCAGTCACTTTATACATATATATGTAATACAAAACCCATTCAGTGCCCTGGTAAAATCTTCTTTTATTTTTGGTCTTCACATCTCAATAAGGCCAAGCCCCCTGGGTCATAGTCTGGGCCCTGATTGGCTCAGAGTGAATGTAAATAGCAATTGTTTCTTTTTGAACAAGAAACCCTCAGGGTCTTATCCTCCCAGACTGATTTTTTTTACTAGGTCAAAGAGGTCATTCTCTGGCTCATTTCTTACCTAACCTTTATCATGAGATGAGCATTGCCTCAGTCAAACTGAGATATATTAAAGACCTTAGCTTAAAAAGTCTGAGTTCTCCTATTGAATCTAAGGTCATCTCCAGTTGCCCTAATCTCTATTTTGGCACTGGACCCAGATGGCTCTGGAGGAGAAAGTGAGGCTGGTGACTCTGCACAGCCCTCCCTCACTTAAATCCAGTTCACTTTCATGGCATGGCACCACCTCCCTGATGTCATGGTCCTCTTTGAGAATGGACAACTCACGTTAAATGCATCAACTCTTTTCCAACATGAATATTTGTTATGATGTTTATCTTAATGTATATTATGTTAATTATTTCATTCTGAAGCAGCTTTGAGAGCACCACCTGTTATCATTTTCTTACCCCTTGAAGTAAAGGAATCAATGGAGTACTATAATCATTATAATATGCCATATGATAATAACACAGGAATTCAGTGTGGTTCCTTGAGATTTCTGATTGTAAGAAAAAGTGATTGATTTCCCTGTGAATACCAAAGATCAAAAGAACCCTAAAATATATACTTAGTAATTTTCACTGTCTGAAACTAAGTATATGGCTAGTTTGGGAGCTGTGAAATAAGAGGATTATCTGATTGCAAATCATCCAATTGATAATATCTTTTCACAGAGAATAGACCTCTCCAGAAGAAAAGGAAGCCAATAGTTTATTTTTTTTCTGTAAACATTGCCAATATCATGTAAACATACTTATTTACTTAGCAATGTACAACTAAACATTCCAAAGGAATTGGAATCTTGAAAATGAAAGTGCACATATGCTACAAAATAATGAAGGCAGTAGACTGTGTTTCCATAGATCTAGAGGAGCCACTCAAATGCTGAGCAGAATTGTAAGCATATTGAAACCAAAGAATGAAGTGTGGTAACTTACACCTGCTGTCACAGTCCCTCCTGAACATATGGACCAATTTGTTAGGCAGACAGTCTTAATGGTCAAAATAAATGTTTCTCTCTCCTGAGCATTCACCTCTAGCTTCACAATTTTATTCGGGGCTGTATTTTAATCAGCAATGAACGAAACGTTATCCAATTCCCAATCAGATGAAAACCCCATAGACCTAGAGAATATTCTTCTAGGGCAATTTTTCTGGTCAACAAATTTAATCAGCCAGGTTTTTCCTGTCATTTTTTTCCCATTAAGTGTCATTTGTTCCCCATCTTAGGAAATGAATAATTTACTTTGGAATGAGTAATCTGCATTTTCTTATAAAGAAGGAATATTGTGACCTTAGCTTGGTTATTTAGTTACTCATCAGAGATGCACTTTCCTGTTCTTCATTATCATGATAGTATATTTAAGTAAGAAGGTGAACTTATGAAGCCATAAATAGGTGTGACCACTTGATGGACTCAAAAAAGACCTTTCTTCATATCATTTGCCAGGCTACAGGCATGCTTGGGTATCGTCTAATCTAAAAGCTTTTTCTCTTGACTTTGTTATGTTTTTAATCCCAGTCTCTGGAAAATCACTGGCTCTGGAGTCAGAAGATCTGCTTTCAAATCTTACCTCTGATCTATCTCAGAAGAACCTATGGGACCTTGGAGATTTCTGTTACTCTCCCTTGTCTGCAGTTGTATCATCAGTAAATTGATGACTTAAATGATTTCTGAGGTTACTTTATGACTAGATTCATAACCCTATGATCCTCTCTACTTCAAGACTTTAAATAATATTGAACATTTTACTACCACTTCTGATTCATAAAGTCATACTTGAAATACTTGCAATTTTCTTTCTGTTCCCACCACTTTAATGACATGGAACTCTTAAAGTTTCCAATGATCTCATGATCACCTCCTTCAACCAAATTTTTTGTTAGTGTCCCTTTTTATTTAATATGGCTGCAAAATGTGATATGATTAACACACCCTTGAAACCTTCCTATCTTGGCTTCCAGGAAAATGCACTGACCTAGTTTTCCTTCTATATCTTTGACTGTTCTTTCTTTGCATTTTCTAATTACTTTTCTTCCTTATCCTTTAAGATAGGGACTCTCCAAGATTCTTTGCTTAACCCTCTTCTTTCCCTATATTCTCTCCTGGATTTTTTTTTTATTATGACTTTTAAACAATGACTCACTAATATATTTCTGACTATTTGACTACTCTATGTAACTCTTGTTGGCAATGTATACTGAACATGTCCAAATAAAAATTCACCATCTTTTCAAACAAACTCATTTTTTAATATATTTTGCTTGTCACTCAAATTTCCTTTTTAGTAGGAGACATGTGGTACCTTTGAAGCATAAGATTCATGGCTACAAGAAAGAACTGCTGGGCATGTACTATTATTTCTATACTACCTTCTCTATAACTACCTTCTGGTAAACTTACCCACTCAAAAGCTGCTTCTGGATCACTGAACCCACACAAAAATGTAAAGATAAATGGATCATCAAGGAATAACTACAATTCAAATAATACATAAAATATAATCATCTGCAAGGAACTGGACAGATTTATATAAGGATGGGAAATAAATGGTCATTCTTCCAAAGAAAGGGGTCATGTCAGTTAGAATTACCTGACTTAAGTAAAATAACCTAGATTATTAAATGTACAGACTAATTTATTTTTGTCATGATCTCAGTGCCATGAACACATTAGATATTTAATTTTTGGTATTGTTGAATTGAAATGAACCATGGTTCCACTGTATGGTTACATCAATATTCAGACATGGGGAGGGGAGGAGAAAGGGAAAAAAGGAGGGAGGAAGAAAGAGAACAAGGGAGGGAGGAAGACACTCCCAGTGACATAAGAAATATGAATTTTTTTCCTGGGCCTTTACAAAAACTCTTTATAGAATGAACTAGAAGTGCAAGGCTAGAGGGTTGGTAAGCATATACAGATGCTAGAAGGATATATATACATTACTGTAGCACGTGGAAGTTTCAGCATGTAAAACAAAACTCCTTAGATCTGTTAAACTTTGATGTTGGGCAATACATTGGGTCTGTCACACTCCTGTCTTTACTGTTTTAGTTAATATGACTCTCATTTTCCCAAATACACTTGCTTAATGTCTTAGAGTCACTTTGGAGTTTTCTTTTCTATTATCATTAATTTTCCCTCAGTGGCTAAATCCTTTAAAACCTAACTCCACGCTGCATGTTGTATTTCTATTACTTCCTTTCTTTTTTAACTTCACCTCAATGTTCCTGAAAAGACTTTTTTTTTTAATTTAAATTGTCATAGTGGATAAATGCCAATCTAGAAGTGAAATGAGCTAGAAGATGTTCATAGCATGTTCTATTATGTAAAATAAAATGAAAAATCCATGGAAATACAACAAGCATATTTCAACAAATGCCATCTTTTGCCATATGTGCAACCGTGGTAGGTATCTCTTTTGGCCTGAGCTTCCACATCAATAAAATGCTAGCCTTGAATTATGATACCAATAAGGTCTTTTCAGCTACCATAACACCAACAGCTTTCATTCATATCAAGTGTGCTATAAGATGGGAGCTAGAGATTTGTTTCTTCTGCAAGAATACACAAAACCATTTTTATTTAACTATCTGTACTTTTGTTTTTGTTGTTACTAAAGGTATTATGTAATTGTAATAATTTTCTTATAATTACAAAAACAACACTCAGATATTGTACTTAACTGTTCATAGTTTGTGGCACTGGTGCTTGTGCCACAGGAAATACACTTGGGTTTTGTTTTGTTTTTCCTCACTTAACTCCCAAGTCTGTTCTTAAATCATTTACTCATTTATTTGTTTGCTTATTCATTCATTTATCTATTATTATTTGGCTTCCTCTTATAGTTCTTTTTGTTTTATTTTGATAGTCATCATGTATGTTATTTTCTTATTTCTTTTTCACTCTACATGAGTTCATACAAGTTGACATATTTCCACAATATCTTCATACCATTTACATTCATAACTTTTATCTACGTGTGTCATTCCCAATCAATAGACATCGACTTTATTTCCCGTTCTTTCATAAAATTAAAAAAAAAATCCTGCCATAAATATTTAGGTATATATGGAGACTTTCTGTCTTTGGTCCTTTTTTTATTTTTTGTATATATGCCCAGCATTGAGATCTCTGGGACAAGTTTTAAGAACAGTTTTGTCATTTTTTCCCACATAAAGCTAAGTTATTTCCTAGAATGATCCAAGTAAATCATAGTTCCATTAGCAAATGTAATAATATGTCTGCCTTCCTAGAGCTTCTCAAACACAGATTACTTCTTTTTTTATCTTTTTGCCAGTTTGCTGCATCTCTATCTTTCTATTCCCACTTCAGGTTTTCATTTATTCTCTCACCTTTACTATTACTCTAGTTTCAGCATAATTCCCTAGTTCATATACACAAATATATGTATATATATATATGTATATATATATATATATATATATATACACACAAGTGTATACATACATACATATGTATGTGTGTCTACATGTGTGTATGTCTCAAGAGAATGAGAATGGAATATTTCCACTACCCTTCAATCTATCAACAGATTAATTTTCCTAAATCATTATAACTCCCCTCTTCACCCAGCCTGCCACCCCAGACCTATATTTTGCCTACTCAGTGAATTCCAAATTTTTCAGGTCAGTATTCAATACCCTTAACAATATTACCCAATTTAAAGACATTTCTCAGTGTCAGGATATTTAAATCCTATCCCCCAGCCAAACTAGAAAATCTACCATTGCCTAAATATAATTGACTTATTCCTGTCCATAGGCCATTCACCCTACCCCATTTTTTCTTCTCTCTGTCCAGTTGAATCTATTCTTCCTTAAAGAATAAAGAATTAATAAAGCTTAAATGCTAATTCCATCTAATTCCATCTTGAAAACTTTCCTGATCCCTTGACTTCTTTTTCCTTAAAAACAACTCATTATATCTTTCTGCATTATCAATTCTCCCTCGCACTTTAATTTTCTATGTATTTTGTTCATCTTATTCCAAAATGTGATTATAAACTTAATGAGAAATGGAAATATCTTCATTATTCTACCCATAATTACCATATGTGTATGCTCAGAGATTATAGTTGTTCATAAATTTAGAGCTAAAACGTACTTTAAAGACAATACAGTCTGACTCCACCACAGTTTTATACATGAGGTTAGCAGGGACTTGTCAAATGGTACATAAATGTAATGTACAGGGTTGAAGTTTCAATCATTTCTAGCAACTGAACCAAGGTCCTCTAATTCTATATTCAGTATCATTTCCACTGCATATATACATATACACACAATGTGTGTACTATTTATGTGTATACATGTGTGTATATGCATGTATATATTGTGTATACACATATACATATATCCATATATATAATATTATATTTGTGTATATGTATAAGAATTGATGGGTTTATATAAATATTTTGTCCAGATCTATGATTCCAATGTCATTTTTATATGCCAGTTTAGATCACCAATTATTCTTCCACTCAAGGCTTTGGGAGTCACTTTAGGGATATTGTAAGGTTTAGTAACTTATTCAGGATCACATAGTAAGTATTACAGGCAATACCTGAATCCAAGTCTTTATGACTAAGGCTTGTTCACTATCTACTATACCAAGTTGACATTCAATAAATATTGAAATACTGTGTATTTTTCAAAACATTTTATGTGTTCTTGAAGCATTTGTATGTAGTATTCATATGCCTATGTACCTAATATACATGTGTATGTATGGACACATGCATACATGCATACACACATGTGCATGCATGCATGTATATACGTGTGCATGTTCATGTGAATTCACATGAAGTACATGTATAAAGAAAACAAAGTGATCTCGGAGGTATCTGAAAACTGCACTGAACTCTATACAGAGAAAAATGTCACAGAGAGAACATCATGCTTACACATAGTAGACATAGGTTCTAATTCCAACACTGGCATTTTCCAGAAATGTGATCTCACTCAAGACATTAAATGACTTTAGTAATGAACTATGCTGCACTGGAAAGAACAAAAGATTTGCATTTCAGAAGGACTCTCTTATTAAATATCTATCACCAGGCTTTTTTATCTGAGTATTGGGTATACAGAGAAGTTCAAGTCATTTTCTCTACACCTGCCCTCAAGGTACACCTATTCTCTTTATTTTTTGTTATTATTATTATTATTTTGCTTTTTGGAGGGCAACTGGGGTTAAGTAACTTGCCCAAGGTCACACGGCTAGGTTGTTTGTGTGTGTTAAGTGTCTGAGGCCTGATCCAAACTCCAGTTCTTCTGACTCCAGGGCTGGCACTCTACTCACTGCGCCACCTAGCCACTCCTAAGGTACACATATTCTAATGGAAAAGACAGTATTTATTTTTAATCTTTTATAAATGAAAGGTTTTATCTACATTAAAAACATAGGAAAAAACATTTAAAATGATGCACTATGTAGATCGTTGGTATAATCCCAATTAACAACTCTACCTATGAATTTGTCGGTAACCAAATGTGGAATTTGTTTCTTGCCAATTAACTTCTCCCTGCACCCCTTCACTATTGCTGATATGGTATAAAAAACCTTTTTTACCAGTCAAAGTAGCCTGAACTGTGTACTGAACAATGAGTTTAATGCTTTGTTGCCCAGGTTACATTAGGATACTCTACATACAAATATAATACTTTCTTAGTTTTATAGACCTGAGAGACAACTTATTTTCCATGATAATTCTCTACTGTGAAGTTTTAGTAAAGACAACATGTGAACCTAGGTAGAAACATATATTATCCAATTTAAATTCACTAAGAATCCTACAAAATGCACATTAAGCATGTGATATAAAGTCCTAGTAGTTTTGGTGTCTATCTTTACTTTGAATTTAACTATATAAATTGATATTTTATTTCAATAAAACCCAGATTCCAACCAAGACTGGGTTTTGATTTGCCTGCTGAGGCAATATGTAGAAAGAAATGTGACTCTTAATTGGTAGATAGAATGCTGACTATAATCTGATGCTATATACCTGTCAAGAGATTTACTGAGCTGATTCCAGAGCTGCTTTGGGGAGATGGATTGATAGAGGAAACCATAGAGAGGGAAGAGAAAGATTTTTAAGTAAAAGATATAGATGATAAGCTGACTATCATATTTCTGAACTTGTTTAAAATTCTTGAGATTCTAAAATGCACTTCTTCTGGACAAGGATTCTTTCCTTTCTGATTCAAGGGAAGAACTCTTCTTGCCCTCAGTAAAGGAATTCATTTTCTCTAATCTGTATACTCTAATATATACTAATATATATTAATAGGTATATGTATATAAAACTTCATTAGTTTCTGTTCCTTATTGACTTGCATAAATGAGTTACTCATTTTTTTTACTCTTTGTGATGGTCTTTTGTATAATCAATATTTGGAAGAAAGGGACCAAATTAGTAGGTATAAACTAAGGGCTACCATTTTGGGAAAGTTATAATGAATTTTGCCATCCCAAAGTGTCACATCCCTAGTACAAAGACCTATAAATGGAGGTAGATATAATTATATTCCAATATCTCTTTTGGAAAATGGAGAAAACAGCATTCAGGTTTCCCTAGGTCTTCCTGTTTCTCTTCTCACTATTCCCTGTCACCCACATCATCCCTTACCAAATCAACCCTACTATGCCAACAGACATAGTACCCATCTATACTTTTCTCTGTGTAGGTTGGTCAAACTTCAGGTCATATTTATCTCTGTCACTGATAAGCTGCATCTATGCATTTAGATAGTTCAACTGCAAATGAATGAATAAAGCATTTATTAAACAATTACTCCATGTAAAGCATTGTGCTAAACAATGGGGATACAACTAGAAAAGTAACAGCCCTTGCTCTCAAGAATCTCACATTCCAAGCAGGGGGCAGAAAACACATATGAAACTCATAAGGACATACTTAAATTTTACATGGACACATATATCTTTCATCAACAATGTGGGTACACCTTTCCTTGATGCAAGTTAGAATACATCTATGTCTGCTAATACTACAAGTAGTTTTCCTTATTCATATGCTGCCAACACCTAGAAAAAAATATTACCCACCAACATCCTGGTGATTAATCTTCCTTTATTATTTTAACCTGGTGCTTATAAAATAGATATGGTTTATTGCTTAGATCATTTTCAGATCCTTTTCAGCCTGGTACAGCTTGCATAAAGTCCTAATGTGATATCGAGTCACAGTGCAGTGGGTAGGATCGTGAGTCCTCAAAGCTCATGCCAGTGGTGCCTATACTTAATAGCATAAATTAGAATGGATGAGTTTACCATTTAACATTAGACCCCTTCTTTTTTTATTTGCCTCCATTAATTCTTAGGAAATGCTAAAGAGACCTCCTACTCCTTAAATTTATTATAATAAAATCTGTTCAACTGTAGAAAAAAAATCAATAGATTCTTCTTTTTTCCTTTCAAAAAATGGTGCAGTTTGTTTAGTATTTTGGTTTGAATGGATTGTGTAACTATCAGCTAACACCTTTGTCACATTTGCTTTGTAGAAACCTATTCAGAGATATGAGCAGTCATTTGAATCTTCCAAAACATATTTTATTTCTGAAATAGCATGGCAGCAAAACCAATTGTGAAATTTAAATAAAGGAAATGAAAAATGTCATTGTAGCTACCAAGATGACTTGGTATTTTTCATGGCAATTTAAAGTAATCCTCCATCAATCTTAAAGGGTAGGGATTCACAGTAATTTAAAATATAGCTATATACTAATGTTTTATCACTTATTTATTATATTATATCATCCATAAATGCTGAGACTTATGGTGTATCAGGAAGATGAATGAATGTTACATTTTTGTCTGAAACTGTGTCCTGAAGGTTGAGGAAAATAATTAGTCATGTTATTTAACTACCATATGCCTCAATTTCATTTCCAGAAGTCCCCAATAAAAACAATATTCATTTTCCCACTTTCCTCATAAGGTTATTGTTACAAAGATCAAATGAGAATGTGTATAAAAATCTATGCAAAGTTAAAATTATATAATGTAAGCTAAGACTAATACTATTATTGTCATTTTTGCTAACATTATAGAAAAAAAATCATGATTTGAGTGCCAACAACATGGATTGCACATTGCTATTTAAAAGAGGTAGAATTAAGATTCCTACTAACCTTAAAAGCAGATATTCCTAAGAAAAGTAGGGACAAAGAATAAAAAAAGTCAAATATTTGGAAGGTAGACATGACAAGAAAACATTTACTCCTCTGTTGGTATCTTTATTTAAGTAGGAATACGATCTTAGTTTAAGGAGATTTGATCTTGAGCAAGGAAAGTTGCCCACTTCCTACAGAGTTATTTGACAACACATTCTATTCACCACAAGTCATCATGCAAAAAGTATATGGCAACAGTTAGTGACATTGTAAGGGAAATTGTTATTCACATAGCGTTTGGACTAGAACATTTCTTAGGACCCTTCCAACTCTGAGATTACATGATTTTGTACCTCTGATATGAAAAGGCTCTGCTCTTGGGGCGGCAGCCTAGTTAGTGTTTTAGAGAGCAAAATAAATTCTCACAAATCTGTCTTTTGGTAGTGAGGATTCTGTATTTCACATTTCTAATTCTGCAGAAATAGGTTTTTCAGCAGCATCTGATATTTTGATTTTTGTGGTTCACATTGCTGGTAAAACATATGTCTAAAAGTAGACATACAAGTAGAAAAATATGGAATAATTTGGCATTTGCTAATCAAACTGAGATTAAAATCGATCCTGTATCATTTTCTTATGGATCCTCTTTATAATTAATTGATTTTGTCCTATAACTGCTTTTGTCCTGTAACTCCTTAAGTTATAGTTCTTTGTCTCTGAACTTGGTTTGGAATTCAGCTGAACTATCATCGGTTAAGTTTAAAAGTCCAGCTTTTTGCCTCAAGTAATTTAACTTAGGTCTGATAACTATAGTCTCCCAATCTATTCTTCAAGGATGTCTGATTTCTCATCCAATATTCTGGGCCTCTGTCTCATACCTGTGCTCAAATGATGAGTATTTCTTAGTCTCATGAGAGAAGAAAGAGCATTGCTGCTAGCTCCCATAACCAAACAGTCAGTATTGTTCCCTGTGCCTCAACTCCATAACTGATCATGTTGCCCTTAACTTCATGATGTCCTCTACCCTGCTCTGTTTTTTGTTCTGTACTCCCCCGAAGTCTACATAAGGGGAACTGTCTTCTTGCTTAGGGTCTTTGGCATTAATGGAGTCAGCTACAGACCTATTTTTGACAGGTAACATGTCCCTGATAATAAATCATATCCTGCTTGGAAAATTGCCTCAATTTACCTTTTTGTTAAAATTCTATCATGGCAGATTGATAAAACCAAGATTATGATAATATATTAAAGTATGAAACAGGAATTAAAATATACATATATGCATACATATGGAAGTGTATATATGTGTACACATGTAAATATATATGTACATATCTTTTTCTTGAGTAGACATATTTTATAGGCTGTCATGGCTAATGAATTTACTTGTAAGTGTACAATGGTTATTAGGGCCTCCAAAGCTTTGCATACTAGTAGAACCTATTATATCTTGGATTTCACTAGCATAGATTTGCAAATTTAAAAAAAAGAAACAAAAAACCTGAGGCTTCACCTCATAATCAGCAAATTGGCAAAGCTGACAAGACAGGAATAGTTAATATTGGAGGGGAGTTGTGGAAAGATAAATGCCAAAGCATTACTCGTGGAGCTGTGAATTGGCACACACATTCTGGAAAACACTTTCGAATTATGCAAGTAAAACAATTAAAATGCCTATGCCTTTTGACACAGATTCTGTTTCTAAGCATTTATTACAAAGAAGTCATCAAAGTGATTCTATACACAGCAAAATACTTATAGCAACAATTGTCATAGTAGGAAATAGCTTGAAACAAAGAAGATACCCTTCAAACAGGGAAATGGCTAAACAAATTGGGGCAAATGAATACAATGAAATATTACTTTGCTGTAAGAAATAGAGACGATGATGAATACAGAGAAACATGGAAAGATATATTAATTGATGCAAAATGAAGTGAAATCATAAAATCCTTATAGACAATGTCTAAAATAATATACAAGAAAAGAAAAATAACCACAAAATCAAAACTTAATGGTGAGAAAACGTTAAAGAAACAGAGTTTGGTCCAAAGTAATGCTTTAGTATGAGAAGATTCTTGTCTGTTCTGCATCTTTGCAGAATTGAGATGTCCTTGATTGTGGAATATTGCATATAATGTCACTTTTGATGTATTTATAGTGATGATTTTTTTTCTTTAAAACTTATTTTTTCTTAGAGTCAGTTCACTGTGAAAGGAGAGGAGGACTTTCCAAAAATGGAATGTGATCCATGTGAATATAAAGAGTCAATAAATGATAATTATTAAAACAATTAAAGAATTGATATAAAAATTATATAAAGGTGGGGTGTCTAGGTGACACAGTGAATAGAGCACTAGCCCTGGAGTCAGGAGGACCTGAGTCCAAATCTGACCTCAGACACTTAACACTTACTAGCTGTGTGACTTTGGGCAAGTCACTTAACCCCAATTGTCCTGCCTTTCCCCACGCAATATATATATATATATATATATACATATATATATATATATATATGTATGTATATATATGTGTATATATGTATATATATGTGTGTATATATATATATATATATATATATATTGAGAAGAAGAAGGAGCATTGCTGCTAGCTCCCATAACCAAACATTCAGTATTGTTCCCTGTGCCTCAACTCCATAACTGATCATGTTGCCCTTAACTTCATGATGTCCTCTACCCTGCTCTGTTTTTTGTTCTGTACTCCCCCGAAGTCTATATATATATATATATCCACAGATGTGATTACAAGTTCACTAAATTAGGAAAAGCAGAGTAAGGTTATGACAACTAATTGATAAAGACAAACGAGGAAGATGAGTGATTTATTTTTATTATCCAAGTTATGTTCCTATAAACAGTTTTCATTTATATCCTTTCTTTTTCTCATTCAGAGGTGATCTAATTCTATCATTCAAAAGAAATATTTTTTAAAAAATGAAATTTGTTTGATATTTGAACTCTTTAGTAATATGTACAAATAAACAGGAAGCAGTGTTATTCTGATTCCCACTCCCCTCCCCAGGAGTCTGAAGTATTTTTTTCTACTTTTTGAGAACTCGTTTTACTCATAAAAAAAAAATCTTATCAATGGGAAAAGGAGTCCCCATATATATATGCAAAGAATAAGAATGAAAATACCATCACATGAGTATGAGTATGAATCTAGCCTAGGAGTGGAGGACCTAAAGCCTCAAGGCCACATGTAGTCCTCTAGGTCCTCAAGTGTGACCCTTTATCTGAATCCAAACCTCACAGAACAAATCCCCTTAATAAAAACATTTTTTTCTGTAAAACTTGCACTCAAAGGGCCATAGTCAAGGACTTGGATGGCCACATGTAGTCTCAAGGCCACACATTGCCCACCCCTGATAGCCTATTCACAGGTTTCCTTTATTTGAACAATCATGAGTATTCTAATTATAATTCAGAGAAACATCCTTGGCATCTAATGGATGTTCAAGCCACTTTGCAGTTTTGCTATCCAATGTCCACTGAGAAAAAATATAGATGATGAGGAACAGAAAGCAGCAGAAAGTAAAGGAAGTTGAAAAAAAAAAGATTTCACTGAACGTTACAAATCCATTAAAGTTAAGATCAAACCTCTTAGTTGCCAGTTAGTTCACCTACTTGGGACTTATATCCCAAATTGTAACTAGGATATCAAGATAGGCTCTGTTTCCTGTTCAAAAATGTGTGAAAAACACAAACATCCATGCCACAGATTGCTGCTGTTGATTTCAATCAATATTTACTGAATGTCTATTATATAATTGGAATAACCTAGTGTAATGGGAATGGGAATTTGAAGATCTTCCCTGCTGCTTAATAGACCTGGGGGGGGGGAGTCTGAAGACCTCCCCTGCTTTGAAAGTAAACTCTATCGCATAATAGGCTGAATGTAATCACTAGGAGCCTGTGGTGGAGGGAATTTGCTGAAAGGAAACATAGCCCACAGGGAGCTTCCCTGCTGTAAATATAAAAAAGTCTGCCCCCGATAGGTTGAATGTAATCACATGGAGCCTGTGGTAGGAGTTTGCTGAAGAGACGCAGAGCCCACAGCAAGCTGGGTCAGAGCTAGCCAGACATGGGAGGGAGAGAGGAACTCAGGCAAGGAGTTAGAGAGTTTTGTGAATAAATATTGATATTGTATTGGTTTGTGGGAAGGCTAAAGGATGGCATGGCCCTCAGTGTTATTATGGCTTCTGAATATCTTTGGTACTTTGATGGAATTGGCTTAGTGGTTTGGCAATTCAGTTTTCTGGTATCTAAATAAATGTTTTAGTTTTATTCTCTACCTGGAGAGTTTGACATATTTTATGATCAAACATTATGCAATTCTTATAGTCATGGTCTTTATCTTAATCGTGGGTGCTGTAAATATTATTACACCTAGGCAGTGGCTTGAAAAGATTAGGCAGGAGTATATATTGTATGGGATGAAACCACCATTGGTGGAAAACACATACAACAAAATAAAGAAAACAATACATTCAATATATTATAGATGAATTAGGACTGGTATCATAAAGCTTTAAAATCAAAGGCTACATTTTGTGTAATGATTCATACAGATAACAGAGAATATAAATACATGGATATTTTAGGACTAATTTTAATAGGGAACTCTGCACATATCAAGAAAGGGGCTGTCTTTTGTCTCTTTTTATATCCCAGAACTTAACCTTCTATAGGGTAGGCACTTAAAAAAACATGGTTGGTTATTCTAAAAAATGTGCCTTTTCCTCTTGTTGGGTGGACTTCAATCCTTTATGGTAACAAGCTCCCTCTTTTCTATTTTTAATTCTCAGGAAAATTTAAATAAAAAAAAATCTCTAATAGTTGGGCATAACCTGGCTTGTCACCCTCTCCCCTGCACCTAAAATACAGTGCATGATCAAAGGAATTGTTCTATAAGAGGATTCCTTTGTCTTCTTTGTCTCACACTATGCTTTCCTCTTAATGATGTTCTTTCCCCATATGGTAGACGCTACAGCTTTTCTCATTCATTCTCACTTCTACTTACTCATCTATATCTTGGGATTTAAAAAAGTACATTTTTGTACGGATAACTCAGCATCCACTATTGAAAAGAAGGATGAGTGGTTAGTTATTTGAAAGTGTTCCCAGAGCAAGAGGAAAAATAGAGATTTTTGAAGTTGATTTGAAGTAGGAGGAGAAAAGAACAAAGAAAAAGAAACTTGTATTGTTGATGCCTGAACTCCCAGAAGCAGCTTCTGATGAATCATCTCTATTCCCTATACATTCTATACTCAGGTTTGGGGCAGTGGAATTAATGACATTCTTTGCAGATCCATCTAAAATCATTTGGTTGGATGAATAAATTTCACTGAGGTAAAGACCATCATATAATTTCATGAAACTATTGATTTCCTTTTTGTGTGTATGTTTTTTCCTTGAAAATTCAACTCAATTTCCCAAAATATCTGATTATACTATTGTGATGGCAATACCATCTTAATTATGTGTAGTAAAACTCTATAGGCCATATCCCTGTTTCAGGCTCTTGTAAACACTGTATTTATTTGTCTGGAAGGGAAATGCAAAGGAGTCATTTTCATCACTGTCTGATTAGGTTGGCATCATAAGCAGTTAAAGTTACTACAGCAATTGAAGGTAAAATAATAGAAAATTTACAGTAAACTTTTAAGTGACATAAATTTTGAAGAATATTTAGGGACAGTGTGCTTCAATAAAACTGATCTATGAATACATATGTGTGTATATATATATATATATATACACATATGTATATATATACACATATATATGAATATATTTAAGGATATTTAAGGATGCATTTGTCCTCACTTTTTTCTAGTTCTTGATCCCAATGGGTTCTATGTTCTCCATTTCATTATCTGCTATTGGTTCTGGCTCATTCTGCCTTATATACATTCTGATAAGCTGAATAACAATATTTTTACTTGTTGGAGGCAGGCTTACTTCAGCCTACTATTTTCCAATAGGTTTTATTGCTGCTCAATTGTATCATTTTTTTCACAGACATTACAAAATATTCCTTTTGTTCCCTGGAAAATGATTAAACATTTTTGGGGAGACCTAGGATGAAAGGGTTAAACTTACAAAGAGGCGTATTTAGACTGAATATTGTGAAAAATGCTCACCAACATTATTTGCCATTGTGATGGAGAAGATCCAGTCCAAAGTGCAAGGTGGAGAGAGCTTTCTTGCAGAGTGAGGTCCCCTACCAAGCCTTTACTAGCCATCAAAAACTTTTGTATGTCATGGACCCATTTGGAAGTTGGGTGAAGCCTATGGACCTCTTCTTAGAATATTTTTAAAAGCATAAAGACAATGTGAAATAAAATACACAGGATAATGAAACCAATTATATGGAAATAGTTCTATCTATCTATTCATCCATCCAAATACCTAGACCCTAGTTTAAGATACTTTATTTTAAATACTCCTGTTTGTGGATGATATTGTAACAATTATATCAATACCCAAAACATTTCAGTGCCTCCTGGAAAAGATCATGAATTCTGTCAAATGGTTTTAGGTAGCCATAAGAAGAGAAAAAAGCCAGTGGATAAAGAATGTCAGTTGTGAATATTAAAATATGCATTTGAATAGAAAACCTATATAGTTTGTCTATTTCTATGTCTTTAAATCATCTATCTTCCTAAAAACATAGTATACACACATACACATGTAATATTATAGATAGAAATTGAGTTGGGCACAATTTTGAACAGGAGGATGATATGGCAAAGCTGTCTTTTAATACAATATAATAGTCTTACACTATCACTAAGAATATGGCTGTCTCTGAAGAAACCAAACTTTCTGTCACTCTGAGGGCAAAGGCAATTTAAATTGTAGATGTGAGAATGGTGCAAAATATAGCCTCTGAGGAATTCAGATGCCACCAAATGATTGTATGTTAGGAAAAGAAGATGAAATCATACATGGCAAGGATGTGGGATGACAGATGGACAACTAGTGTTCCATTCATGCGCAGGCTGTCTTGAGAAAGCAAGCAAGAAAACCCTCTCTATCACTGAATGGAGTTGCCATGGACACCTTATAGGAAGACATGGCTAAAAGTCACACAGGATGGGAAGAAATATGTGGGCTGCAATCTGTACCCATGGAGGAAAATTCTGAACATATGAAATCACTAATACTTTTAAGTATTTAGGGGAAAATAAGAAATGTAATGGGCCACTTTGAAAAACAATGAAGTTCCATTATTGGAAATTAATAAGAAGTCCTTTGGCCTTTACTATGACTTAGAGCTTGATGTCATATTATCATCATATTTTCTTAGTTTATCAGAGAATGCATAAACCTATTTTTTTACCAAGTTTTCTTCTTCTTTATCTGTATATAATTTCTGGCATGCTACTAAGATTGTGGAAATTAGTTACAGCTTTTTTTCTCTGTGTCTCTAATTAGGATGTTTGACTTGCATAGTAGATATTCTCAGTAGTAGACAGTACCTGATGTCAGCATTTTGGGAGCCCAAATTACACAGCTGACTTTGCAAAATAGCTCATAATCTTATCTAGGGTATCTTGCTGGAGATAAAGAGATTCTCTAACATATCCTGTTAGTTGCTACAGTAACTTTTCCTATATATTTTTTCTTCCTGAAACTATTGATGGTGATATCTTAGAGATACTAACTTTTGTTAGATTTTCTGTAAGGAAATTTCTTATGCTAAAGAAACGCCTTTAGGTCATAGACAATGTGGTTAAATGCCTGGCTGACCTCAGTATCTGGAAAAACCCCTGACACATATAGGCTTTGTGAACTGGGATAAGTTAGTTCACATCTCATTGCCCCAGGCAACTCTCTGAGAGTAATTTGAAGAACAATTGCTGACTGGTTGAGGGTCCCCTCCAAGAGTATTCTTTACATTTGTTGAAATGATAGATCTGGACCAAAAATAAAAGGGGGAAAAATCCAGGAATATTTCTAAAAGCCCTTTCTGTTCTTTATGTCTCTTTATTCTTAGAATTACTTAATAGCCTTGGCATTATCTGGTCCTTTGGAATGTAAGGAGCATAATAATGCACCCCTTATTCACTGTTCACATGAGAAAGGGGAAAATGTTTTGGAAATGTTTTGAAATGTTTTTGGAAAAATTATGTTATGTGACTGTCTCAAGAAGGTTGCTATCTGTTCACTCATTCTTTTATGAAATATTTATTAAGAACCTATTACGTGCCAGGCACTGTGTAAATGTTGAGGAGACCAAAAGAGAGGGAAAAAAAAACAGATCTGTTTTAAGGGCATAGTGCTTTTGTTTTAAAAGTAGTTCATCCCTTGGAAAAAAAAGAGTTACAATGTACTAGTCATCAGATTCAGGATAGACCTTGGAATACAGGTGACATAATATAACCCTCCAATGCTTAGCAGAATTGAAAACACAGATTCCAGCAAAAGCCGCAACCCTACTAGGAATATGTGACCTGACCTTAGCAATCTTCTTGTTTGTTTGTTTTGTCATTAGGTGATAAGTGTTGAAAGACTGTGAAAAATTAGGAAGATTCAGTTTGTTTATTTATCTCATATAATGGGGAACATTGGAGGAAAATGTTCATCAGTCTCTAAAGGTCAAGGAGTGAACTTTGACCTCATTGAAAATTGAAAACCTACCACTTTGAAAATTACTATTAAGCTTTTCAGTTTTGTTCCTCCAAAAGATAAGTATGGTATCAGTGTTCCTTTTAGGGAAACTCTAAGGTTACATTATCTCCAATGTAATTGAGTTTTTCTTAGAAATGAGGGAGTGATTCACATTACACTTGGGACAGAGCTACTCTCTCTATCTCCTCCCCCACACCTGCCACTTTCTGATTTTTAAAGAAATTTTTGTAGATCAAAGGAGAGCTTCTAATTGTTTTACTCTAATTGATGAGCTTTCCTTATACTTTGTTCATGAAACACAGAAAATTCAGAGTCCCTAGACATTTCACTTTATATTGGCTTTGTTGGGTGTAATGGAAATGCAAATTTAAAGATCTTCCCGGCCCCTAGCTTAAGTGCACCTGGAGCCTGTGGTGGGAGGCTTGTTTTTCAGGAAATCCCACACCTTGATACTTTGTGATTGGGCAGTGGGTCCAGAAGGTTGTTACATTCTCTGAGCCAGGAGAAGGCTATATAAACCCTTAGGAGAGGCTTTGCTTTGGGGCTCACTTTGAGAAGTGTTGTGTGATTTGACGAGATGAGACTCTGGGCAGCCGTTGTCGAGAGCCCCCCGGCTTTGAAAACCCAGATGTTGATGCTTCCCTCTCTGGTAACTGTGATTTGGTATTGATATAATGGTTGGACAGTTTGGAAGCCTGTCTGTTTGATCTCTAAGTTCTGTAACTCTGAAGTTCGGGGTGCTGACCTTTTTCCCCTGAACTAGGTAATATATGTTTATTTGATTAAAGTAAGCTTGTTAACCCATTTTGAGTTGCTTTCCTTTTGAAAAGCAGATCTAAGAACCTGTGTTGGCAGTCACCCTGGGGATATTGGGGTGCTTGCTGCTACATTGGGCTGGGGGAAAAAATCAGAAAGAGAATACTGAAGGCACCACAAGAGCAAAGTCTGCCATTTTGCAAGTTCTAAATCACAACTAGGGGCATGCTTTGATCAAGAAGGTTTTTTTTTCCTCCTTTCTTTTTTTAAAGTTAGAACTTCAACTTAAATTTTATGTATGTGTGTGTATGTGTGTGTAGATATGTACATATATTTTGTATAGCAAAGTGGAATTTAGTATTGGTTCTTTTTCAAAGTGTGTGTGTGTTTGTGTGTGAAAGAAAAGTTTAATTTCTCTGACCACACATAGGAGCTTGAGTAAATGGGATTTTGGTGAATTAACTTCTTTATCCAAATAAAATAAAGCATGTTGCATTCTAGTAGTAAAACACAGGCAAAAGCATATGCTCAGATAAGGGAAATAAGAAATTGGTCATGCAATCAAGTACCATCTTGAGGTTGGAGGCTTAAAAAACACTGGGGCTTCACTTAAGCAAGAAACTGAAATGGGAAAGATGGGTTAGGTAAAAATGGAAAATATTGTTCACAACCTGGTAGTCTGACATCTGGTGAACCAGAAAATAAAAAAAAAAATATTTTTCAAAGAGCATAAGCCATTGGAAAGCAACAGAATTACTTGAGAAAGTTAGTCTTGATGGATAACATGATTATGGTGTTAGAGCTTTATTAGTCTAATATAAAGAGTAGGTAATACAACCTACAAGATAAACAGACATGGTCAGAAAAGGAAAATAAGCTTTAGAAGCAAAAAAATGGGAGGGAGAGAAAACACAAAATATCATGTTTGGGGAAATTATAAGATCTAACATTGAATGATGATTTCTGAGAAGGAAGAGCTAACATTCAATGATTATCTGATGATGAATAGATGTGGAATTTTGGGTTCAAGACCATTTGCAAAACCCTCTCCTCATTGGTGTGGGGCAACTATTCAATGTTTTGTTCCTTTGTGAGGAGTGGAGCTGGCAGAATAGAATCCCAGGTCTTTTTGCTCCCTGCTTAGAGAAAAGACCCATTTGATTCCCTTACTCTCTTGGGAGTAGTCACTGTAGTGAGGGAGAAGCTAACATGTAGAGAAGCCTGTACCTCCATCATGTTCCTATTTACAAATTACCATACTTCAGATGTCAGGAAACTCTTCTTTGAGTGAGGTCTGGATCTCTGAGATATTCTCTCTGTCTCTCTCTCCCTATCTCTCTTTCTCTGTGTCTCTCTGTGTCTCTGTCTCTCTCTCTGTCTCTCTCTCTGTCTCTCTCTCTCTGTCTCTCTCTCTCTGTCTCTCTCTCTGTCTCTCTGTCTCTCTCTCTCTCTCTCTCTCTCTCTCTCTCTCTCTCTCTCTCTGTCTCTCTCTCTCTCTTTCTCTCTCCCCCGCCTTCCTCTCTTCAGTCTATCCCAAAAGAGCTCATTCACAAAGTTGTCTGTATCTATTCTGTATAATACATTTGGTTTCTGATTGCTAATGGTTGGGAATAATGAGTTTATCCATCATAGTCTTTATGTAACTGTCATTTGGTAGGAAAAACTTATGTTAAGGAACTTATGTTAAAAAATGTGCTAAACTTATGTTGGGGCACTTCTTCCTCATTGAGGTATAGCAATCAGGGGAGTACTTTGAACCGCAAAATTATTTTCCATAGAATAACATATTTAAGAGAACAGATACATAACTCTAGAGTCTCTTTTAACCACCCTTCTCCAAGGTTAGATATTGACTCATTGCTGGGGTGAAGTAGAAGATGAAGTCATAAGACTAGTCACTCTATTCTCTTCTGAAAGAGAGTACCAGAGTAGAAAAGAAACTGAGGATCTTTCTAGGTATATGTAAATTTTTTAAAGAGTCGGGGCTACTATAATGTGCATTTGGAACATTATACTTTGAAGGTTATTACCACTGAGAATTTTGATAAGCATAGGGATATATAGTATCTGTTAATAATTTCAAATGGAGAAGAGTAAGAGAATTTCTAGCATGGAAAATCAATCACCAAGCATTTATTGAGCTCCTATTTTGTACAAAGCACTGTGCAAGGCACTAAAGATACAAATATAAAGAATAAAACAACTGCTACTCATAAAGAGGTTACATTGTAAAGGACAAACTAGTACCATATAAACATATTCAATATAAAACGAAATAATTTTTAAAAGTTATCCAAAAAAAGTAGTTTAGGAGGAAAAGAGGTAGCATTTAGAGGTAGGGATCAGGAAAGATTTCATGCAAAATATAGTTCCTGAGCTTCATTTTAAAGGTAGAGAAAGACTCTGAGGAAAATTTAAGGAGGGAATGCATTTCAGGCATATAGGACAGCCGGTGCAAAGTCTTAGAGATAGAATATATAGTGTCAGAAATTTTGTTTGTTGCTCAACACAAAATAGTATATTATCTTCATTCGTTTTTTTTTATTTTAAAAATATACCAGCATTCTAGAACATAGAGATCTTTCATGATCTTATTGATCATCTAACATGTTTACTAGCCTGTTTAACTTTTATCATCTGCAATCTTGGAAAAGGTACCAGTCAGTCAAGTCATTAAGTCAACTGTTAAACAGCACCGAAACAGGCAGAGATCCCTGTGGAACTCTGCTCCTGATTTCTTTTTTAGGTGACCCACATTAATCTTTCTCTTTGAATCTGGTCATTCAAACAATTCCAAACCTACCTTACTCTGCCACTGTCTAGCCCATACCTCTCTATCTTGTTCAAAAAAACAGCATAAAAGATTTGGTCTCAGGTCTTACTGAAATGGAGGTAAAACAGTACCTGGAGCATGCCCCTAATCTACCTGGCTAATAAGCCTGCCTCTCTCCAAACCCTATCCCCACTAATAACAAAGGCTAATATTTCATAATGTATTCTTTATGACTCTGTCCCTAGCCTAACCTTTTTTCTAGAAGTTCACTAATAATCATATTTATAATATATTCTCATATTTTGCCAGGAATAGAAGTGAAATTGACTTATCTGTATTTCCAAGACTCCATTTTCTTCCCCTCCCCTTCCAGAACAACAGGATGATATTGAACCTTCTCCGGTACCAATTCCTTATTTCTTCATAAACTTTCAAAAATTACCAATATTGACTAAGAAATCATATGTCATAGTTCTTTCCCTGGGATGTATCTCATTTGTCTGATGAATTGAATTCATCAAGGGCAATTTTGTGCCCTTCTGCTATTTCTATATTCATACTGGGTTTCACTTTCCTGTTTGAGATATCTGTTTTGTATTTTGTAAAGTGTAAAGGTCATCCTTCTTGGCAGAAGAAAAATTGAAATGAGTTCTTTCTTTTCTGACATCTACTATTATACACTGTAATGATAATGGGAACTTGAAGATCTTCCCTGCCCCTTAATAGGCCAAATGTAATCACTGGAGTCTTTGGTAGGAGGAGTTTGCTGAAGAGTGGAGCAAAGCTGAGAGGAAACTGAGAGTCAAAGCAATTAGAAAGGAGGGAGAGAGAGGACGAAGGCAAGCAGACAGCTAGTACTGGATTGTGAGTGCTTATTTGTGGGAAGGCTTTGTGATGGTGTTGCTTCCTGTGCTGAAAAGGTCTATTAACTTCTTTGTTGCTTTGATGGATTTGGCTTTCTGATGTTGGGATAAATGTTTTGCTTCTGCTTATGTATGGAGAGTCTGTTATATTTTGCAATTCAGAACTATGATGGCATATTCATACTCAACATCAGTGCCGTGAATATAGTTTTGGCACTACACATGCCTACTTTGACCACTGGTCTTTGCTCCTCACTGATCTTTCTATTTTCCAGAATATAGCTTTAAAAACCAAAAACAAGTAAATAAAAATCATATTTATTATTGTCAGTATGCCATGTGAACAGCCTCAGCTCATCCTGAAACTTTATCATTTAAATAGTATTCTTTATTTTAACATTATTAATTTTTAAAGCTGTTTTAACATGAGAAAACCACTATCTCAGAGAAGGGGAGTGAAGATGTGAAAGGTAATTTGAAAGGAGAACCACTTGGGGAGGAGAGAGTCCAGAAATGCCTTCTGCACAGGGAAAGATTGGATGTTCCTATCTCTGCCAGGCTAGAAGTAGAGGGGCTACCAATGGGCTGATCCTGCTCTTATCAAAGAGCTTTGAATTGTTTCATTTCTAACCTTGGCCAGTTCACCACACTCCAGGAAATACAGTAGTCCCCAAATATAGGGGGTTTATGACATTATTGAAGAACTTAGTACAGATACCTAATCCTGACCTCCCAAATCTCAGAGCTTCAGACCTCAAAAAACCCATCAGCCTCACCCTCCCAGGTAGCAGGGATTACAAGCATCTATACCATCTGAGACTTAAAGAAAGTCAGAGAAAGAAGTGGACCTAAGTTGGCAGAGTAATTCCATACATGAGGGGCCACCAATGCAAAATCATGATGATGGTAGATAGAAGATAGAAATTGAAGTAAAGGAAGAAGGATGATGTAGTTGGATAGTATATATTCAATAGAAGGGAATATGCATAAGAAGATTAGAAGAATAAGAAGGGGCCAGGTTACAAAAAACTTTAAATGGCAAACAAAGCTTGTATTTGTTCCTAGAGGAACACTGGAGACATTGGAGCTCAGTGAGCAAGGTTGGGTGACTGGAGAAGAGGATGTTACATAGTGGTGAGATTTATAAAAATCCCATTGACAGTTGGCCAAGCAGATATCCCTTTAAATAGAAGCAGCCTTTTAAATTAGTGTAGTGCAATATTTTTTCCTGAAGAACCCACAGGTTAAAAAATATCAACTAAGCACAAATGCACAAAGTATTATTTAATTTAAGGTGCTTTATTCCTTAGAGAAATATTAAATATTTAATCCATTTTTAAAAGAAAATTAATAACATGAGAGCTATTACTATATTCTATCAAGAGAAGAAATACTGAAAATGTATTTAAGCCCACATTTTCCCACTGATCTCTTTAAAAAATAAAATGTATTATGTTTTGTATCTAATATTTTTGCCTCTTCCTACCCACTCCTAGAAAGCCATCTCTTATAATAAAAGAGAAAAAGAAGGGGAGAGGAAAACTTCAGCAAAACTAATCAACATATTGAAAAAAATCTAATGCTACATTTTATGTTCCTCATCCATGATTTCATACATCTGCAAAAAACAGAAGGAGCCATTTTCACATACCTTTTGTTCCTGGTTAATCATGGCCATCTTAATTTCACAGCATCCATTTTAATTATTTTGCTGTTGTTGTCCTTTCCTTACATTTTCTCCCAGTAATTGTACATTATATCTCTGGTTTTGCATACTGCTGTTTACATCAGCTCATATAAGTCTTTTTATTCTTCTCCACAAGCAACATTCCTGATAGCTTTGTAACATTCCATTATTTTAATGCACCATAACTTTTTCTCATCTTTTTTTCCTATTTCATTGTTACTATAAAATATACTGTCATAAATATTTTGGCATCCATGAGGCTTTATTTTTATTTTTGATCTCCATAGAGTACATGTCTATCAATGGAATCTCTGAATCAGAGGGTAAGGATATTTTAGCTTCTCTGTTTGCATAATTCCATATTACTTTCCTGAATTGTTTTAATGATGCACAACTCCACCAACAGTGCATCAAAGTGCTGATATTTCTATAGATCTTCAAACATCCAACTTCCCATATTTTCTTAAATTTTATAATTTTTCTGGCATGATGTGAAACATCAAAGTAGCTTTTATTTATATTAATTTTACTCTTAGTGATGTAGAATATACTTTCATGTGGTGGTTTATAGTTTATAAATCTTTCCTTGAGAACTGTCTGTTTATACCTTTGTCTCTATGCAAAGGGCAACATCATCCTTCAATTACTCATCCTGTGTTATCATCCTGTATTCATTCCCCACTGTCTCTCACACCCTGCCCCATATCCAAGCTGCGGACAAGACCTATCAATTTTACCTTTGCAATGTCCCTTAAATATGTTTATTTCTCTTCTCTAACATTGATACCACTCTGACACAAGCCCTCATCACCTCACACCTGCTGATGGGTCTGCCTGCCTCAAGACTCACCCCATTCCAATCAATTCTCCATTCAGCCTTGGAATTGTTTTTTTCCCAAATGTAGGTTCAGTCATGTCATGACCCTATGCAATAAACTCCAATGACTTCTTATTGTATCCAGGAGCAAATACAAAATATACCACTAGAATAGAGAAGAGAAGGGAAGGAAGGAAGGAAGGAGGGAGAGAGGGAAAGAGGAAGCAAGAGAAGGGAGAGAGGGAAGAAGAGAAGGAGGAAAAGACAGTGGAGGATTGGAGGACAGAAGGAAGGATGGAAGTTAGGAAGTAAGGACAGCTTTTATTAGGCATTTATCACGAGCCATCGAAATAAGATAATGAAGACATCTGGTGCAGGGCATGATTTTTGAAGTTCACGTGGTCAGGATCAGGTTTCTAAAATCCAACTAGACTTGCTTTCACTCTAGAGTAAAAACATTTCCAACCAAACACTTGAAACATCAGGAGAAAAGCTCGTTTTGGATCCTTATCATCTGAGCTTTCACTGGCTTTCTACCTATTCTACCATCTCCCTTCTAATTTCACAAGCTACAAATAAGGAAATCCTCTCCAGGGAAAACACAGCTGTGGTGCTTATAACCCAACAGTTCAAAATAGACCTTGCCACATTTGGAATCCATCTCAATAATTGAAACTAAGTCATGTCCCCATAGATAGGTTTATATTTGTTTAAAAGCAGGGATGAGCAAAAGAGGAGGAATAGGCATAAATTAGTGAAAATTTTGAAAGTATTTAAATAAATTCAGTTTTATTAAAATTAACATATTAGATTTGTATAGGATCTTTGATCTTTTTTTTTTTTTTTTTGCTTTTTGGAGGGCAATTGGGATTAAGTACCTTGCCCAAGGTCCCATGGCTAGTTTTTTTGTTAAGTGTCTGAGGCTAGATTTGAACTGAGGTCCTCCTGACTCCAAGGCCCATGCTCTCTTCACTGTGCCACATAGCCACCCCTGTATAGGATCTTAGAAAAGCTTTAATCATACCTTCTCTTACAGTGATCTTAACTAACTCCTGGAACATTTAATTTAATAGGTAGTTCTTAAGTTTGAAAAGATTTTTTTAAAGACAAATTAGCCGTTCAAATTAAATTTTATTTCATAATGGACAATGGGCATGAGACAACTTCATTTTTTTTTTTGTTTAGGGAGATAAAACAATTACATTTTGGTGAAAGTCAATGACTTAGTTATAGAGAGGTTCAGTGACTTGCCACTGTCCTATGACAATTAAGTAGCAATAGTGAAGACCTGAATTTAGCCAAGTCTTCTGATTCTAGGTACAATTCTCCCCCAATACAAGATTCGTCTTCTCAGTATCTTTAAATTTTAAGTTATTCTATGTGTTATTTAGTAAAATTGGTAGCAGGAATATCAAATACAAAATGAATACCATTAAAATTCTTGAGAACAATTCAGTCTCATAAGATTAAATTCCCTATAACAATTTTACACCATTCATTTTGTTTGCAAACACTTCTATGATAGTGCAAAAATGAAAGCCCAGACAAGTTTTCATAAAATTTCCAGATTCTCTCTTAATGAAGTCTAAATAATGAGATTTTATAGAACGATGTAGGATGGTTTAGGTTTTGTCTTGCTGAAAAGGGGAGTGAACAACTTTGCAGATCAATATCTTTTTAAACCTCTTTGATTTTAAATCAAATTAATTATTTCACAAAATGTTCTGGGATTAGAAATGCAATTGTACAACAGATTAGAACACACCTATTGATTTGTGCTTTATTTCTCTAAAAATTGATTAATCAATTAATATAATCAAAGAGATGAGAGTTAACTTACAACTATATTTTAAAATATGTCCCTTGAAGAAATTATCCAGTAATTAAGCAACAAACTAATAGCCCATTTATACTCTCAGTTCTCCCTTTCTTTTCACTGATGGTAAAAGAGAATAAGGTACCCATTAAATCAGCAAATATTTTAAGTTTAAATGTGAAGTCATAATGGTCACACAATTCAGACATGATAATTTAGATAAACCATGGAAAATGAACTCTGAAAATGAAATTAAACAGAGTTCTTTGCTTTTTTCTTTGTTTTAAAAGTCTATAGAAAGAAGCTCAAAAGTTAAATATTGGTCTAAACCTTTCCAGGAAAACATTTTACACCATGTTTAAAGTACAATGTACATTGCTACTCTTAGTAGGAAATACAACATTTGTTTGTTTTTTGTTTTTTCCCTTCTTCTATATCTCTGTCTCCCAACTGTCTCCTATCAGCTCTTGCTGAATATTTATTTTAAAAGTCAATTCAATAAGTAAGATGTTCTAAGCATTGCCCTAGGGGTTGAGTATACAAAGTGAAAAACAAAACAGTATCTGGCCTCAAGGATTTTACATTATCTTGAGTGCAACCACATGGACACAGATAAATATAAAGGAAGTTATTTTGTTGGCAGAAGACCATAGTAACTAGAGAGTTTCTTGTTAAAATATAACATAATGATGTAGATATGACTAAGCTGTTATCGTCTTTATCATGCATATACTGGACATGTTCTGTTTTACTACCCAAATCCTGTCCTAAAGTTGTCTTAACACTGATCAATAATACTGCCACCAATTCTGGATTTTCCTATATTCCTTCTTTGTCTTTAAATCCTCAAATTTAAGGGACTGACTGAGATTGATCTATTGTTCCAGGTTTAATTATCAAATCAACATCTCTGTTATCTGGTTTGGTTTTTTTTTTTTTTTGGTGCGATTTCATAGATCCAGTCCTCTGAACCATTTTTAAAATTAGATTTCTAATGCTTTTTAACACATTTTCATATGCAAGTCCTCTATTCCACTTTCATTTTAGCTGGATGTCTTTGTCTCTTTTCACTCTCCATTCTGCCTTTTTATTTTCAGGTGTGATAACTAGATGGGCACATGATATTCTAGGTTTACACATGCCTTCACTGTAACCAAGGAGAGAAGAGTGTTTAATGTTTATTTTCCAAAATCCTTCCAATGGTACTAATCTCATGCTGGGTTCTTTGTAGCAGTACATTAAGCTGATGTCTTGATGGAGCTGTCAACAGTAACTTTCAGGTGCTTTTCCTGGAATATGCTTCTGATTTCGCTTATTCCCAAGGACATTACTTTACCATTCATCACAAAGAGTAGAAAGGAGTCCCATCAACTGCATTTACTGAGAAAGGCAACATAGTATAGGGAACAGAGAATTCTCCTCAACCTGGAAAACTTGGGTTTGCATCACACATACTATTTTACTGGTAGAATGTTAAGTCTTTTGGGCCAATGTCTATTTAACCACTTTTCATACTTCTGCCCCTGTGACCTCGGACAGTGCCTCATAGTGGGTAATTAATAAGTTCTTGTTGATTGATTTTAATTGAATCTATTGAATTTTTCTCTCTGTGTTTCTGTCTCTGTCTGTGACTCTATCTCTGGCCTCTCTCCCTTCCTGTGTGGCCTGTGGTAAGTCATTCAGTCTCTCACTGATGCCAGGCAACTCTCTAAGACTATAACTTGAAGAGTAGGTGTCAGTATTCCCTATTAAGAGGAAGTTCTTCACTGGGAACTTCCTATAGGTTCAGAAAACCAAAACTTAGTATACATTCTTCTGAGGATAGAAAGTAGGATACAACATTTAAAATATAACTATATGCAAGGAAAATTGATGAGTAGAGAGCACAAATAACTGGAGGGATCAAGGAAGGAGTCACCTCAAGTTACCCCTTAAATGCAGATAAGGATTCTGAGAGTTGGAGATGAGGGAATACATTGAAAGGCATGTGAAAAGCCTTGGAAGAAAGCACAGACAAAGGACAGAATATCCACATCAGAACTTAGCGGGTATACTTCTGAAAATAATTGATGTGTTTGAGGGAACCTGCCCTGACATTCAGACCTCACACAGGTATTTTGACAGCTTCTTTTCAGTTTTCTGTGTGGTAACAAACACAAACACATATTCAGTTACCTGCTGAGTCAAAAAATGAGTGTGCAAAAAACAGCATGCTTAGATAGAAGTTCTATCTTTTCTCTTAGCATCTTTTGTTTGAAAAGGAAGACATGGGGCAGCTAGGTGGCGAAGTGAGTAGAGTGCCGGCCCTGGAATCAGAAGGACCTGAGTTCAAATCCGGCCTCAAACACTTAACGCACACACAAACAAAAACCTAGCTGTGTGACCTTGGGCAAGTTACTTAACCCCAATTGCCCTCCAAAAAGAAAAAAAAAAAGGAGACACGTTGCACATTCCAGCTAGGAAAAGAGGTAAGGCAGTGTCAACATCAGGTGCTACTTTGGCTTCCTTCTCTCCCCACTCAGACTGCCATGTGGCAGTGAACCCATGGAGCCTGTTACCTCTATCCTCCTTCCAGTTATGAATGTTCTTTCTAGATATTAGGAGAATGACTGCCAGAGTATGGGTAAAGTTTTGACCTTTTGAATTGAAAAGCTCATACTGGTCACCAGGGGTTCCACAAAGGAAATCCATGGCACATTCTACTAGTAGTAGCAGCTGCTGAGTCCAGTGAGGAGCCAGATATAAGGAATAAATTCCTTGATTCAGCCAAGCTGTGAATCCTCTAGTCACTGAAACACTCTATTTTTCAAGCAAGGCAGTGACTGAAAAATTGGCTATACCTATCTAGATGTGAACACTGTGGAGGGAAATATTGGTAGTCATCACTTTAAATTAATTCACTCTATTCAGGGACTAAAGTGGTAGAGGACACTGTGATCCCAGTTTAGGATGCTTTGGTTGGGGAGTGGGGTTGGGGATAGTTTGTTTCTTGTTATAACTTTTCAGTATTATCCCTTTGTAAAATCTAATTAAAGTTAATTAGCCAATTGACATTGAAGAGATATTGACAGATTAGGTGACTTTGAGAAGATATTAACTACTGATTGATATTTGTATTGATGATAAATTGAAATTTATACTGTGGGATGAACCAGTTGGGTGAGTGATAATATTACTGGAAGTACACCTTACCTCCGAAGAGCCCCATAAGACCTGTAGGAGAGAAGCAGCTGAACTTTGGAACCTGATTCACCAGCACAGGTGAGGGTTGGGAGAATTAGTCCATAGCCTATATGTGCTACATAAAAATACCCTAGTTTTACTCACCTGTAAACATGTTTCACCCCCTTGGCGCAATATAAGCTCCTTGTGATGAAGGACTATTTAAGCACTTTTTGAACTTCTGCCTCTGGGACCTAGGACAATGCCTTATAGATAGTAGATGATTAATCAGTCTTTGTTAATTGTATTTTAATGAAATTTATTGATTTTTTTCTCTGTTTCTTTCATCTTGTCTGCCTCTCTATCTCTCCTTTGCCTCCCTTTCTTTCTCTAATGTTCTCTTTATTTCAATTATCTCTGAATCACATGAAGAATGTATAATATCTAGTAGTCTTTGAGATGTATGATTTAGATATAAAATATTTATCATAACTTATTTTTACTATCCTCAAGTTTTCTTAACATTTCAGAAATCTAAAAAAGTTAATAGGTTTAATTTCTATACAAATAATGAATGTATATATAATCCAAAACAGGAATAATATTTTGTCTAATATCCAAAGTGCTTTTCTTTGTAGTATGGCATTTTGTTGGTGATAGTATTAACTATATCCTTTTCTTTTTCCTCCTATGTGGAGATAGGTGATTTTGAAAAGGCCTAAAACTGAGACAGTCTTTTAAAATCTATAATAAGAAATAGAACATCCAATGTGCTCTGAGAAGTAAAATGCAATTATCAAATTCTTGGCACCCAAAAAAGCACTTGGATAGAACTAGATAGATAGAACATTTATTAAGCATTTACTCTATGTCAGATATTGCTATTTATGGGAATTAATGTACAGATCATCAAGTGACATATTTTTGGCATTAACTTGAATGGATTATTCTTCTACATTTAATTTCCTTTGATAGTGAATATTTAGTTATTTGGAAACCCTGGGCTGGTCTGGGAATACTTGTTCTAAGATGGAACCCATTGTGTGAGTGGGGTTATCCTCTTTTGTTTAGCTGCCTGAAGTCCAAATTCCAAGGTCACTGTGGCTTTAACTATCAGTCAGTATGGACCACCTACAACCCCTGGAACTTAGGACAAACAACACAGAACAAAAACAAACACTACTAGACCCATTTCTCATAGTTGTGATAATCAGAAGCAGGGGAAGACAATGCCCTCCTCTCTCACTTATTAATTTGAAGAATTTCAGGCTGGGCATAGCACACAGGAGTCATTGTAAAGAGCACAGCCTCAAAGATGGCAGAAAAAGAGAACAAACAGCTCAGTCTCAGCACTTTTAAAGACCAAAGCAATCAAAGAATATTCCCATCCACATTGTAGGAAACACAAAGGGATTCCACATTAGAGAAAACTAGTCATGGTTGTTAGACCAGCCCCAGTATATACAGATAAAATAATGTAGTTTTGCAAAACATGGGCACTCTGTGTAGACTGACTGTGTGTGCGCACATGCATGCACACATGCACGTACACACACACACACACACACACACACACACACACACCCTGTTATAGTTCTCCAACAAAGCAAATTCCTCTTTGGAGGAATTACACTTGTACAGATTATACTTGGGGAATAAATTGTCAGTCTCCATAAATATACCTATTTATAACTTTTTGTCATTTCACCTCAGTTGGAAAAGATTACCATTGAGAAGGAGAAGTTGGGGCTCACAGGATCGTCATTGGGTTATATACAGCAAGCTTGAAAGAACCTCGGAAGAGGAGTAGGTTAAACTATGTTATCTGCAGAAGAGGAAACAGGTCTAGAAAGACAGTCATTCACCTAAGAACACACATTTTGATCCAGGTATTCTGTTTCCAAATTTAGTATTTTCCCCTACTATGACATACTTTGAGGAATTAAAAGTGATCTTATCTAATCAAAATATTACATTTTATTGATAAGAAAACTGAGGCTCCAAGAAGTTAGTTAGTTGGGGCGGCTAGGTGGCTCAGTGAGTAGAGTGCTGGCCCTGGAGTCAAAAGGACCTGAGTTCGGATCTGGCCTCAGACACTTAACACACACAAACAAAAGCCTAGCCGTGTGACCTTGGGCAAGTTACTTAACACCAATTGCCCTCCAAAAAAATAAACAAAAAAACAAAAAAAGTTAGTGAAATTTGTTTAGCCATTCTCTAATTCATGGACATCCCATGAATTTCCAAGTCTTTGACACCACAAAAAGAGCTTCTATAAATATTTTTTGTACATGTAGAGCTGTTTGTTTTTTCTTAGATTTCTTTGAAGTATAGGTCTAGTAGTCATATTTCTGGATCAAAAGGTAGGAATAGTTTTATAGTCCTCTTGACATAGCCCGAAATTGTTCTACTGAATGGTTGGATTAGCTTACAACCCCACCAGCATCAGTGGCTATTTCCTACATTCCCTCCAGAATTTGTCATTTTCCTTCCCTATCATGTTAATAAATCTAAAAGTGTGAAGCAGCACCTCAGAGTTGTTTTAATTTGCATGTCTCTAATCATTAATCATTTAGAGCATTTTTTTTCAAATATATATAGCTTTGATTTCTTCTCTGAAAACTGCCTGTTTCATTTCCTCTAGCTAGGATTCAAAGAAAGCCAGGAGATGGAGACCAGGAGGGAAAAAAAAAATTCTGTTTATGCAGAAGAGTCAGTAAAAATGCCCCTTTTAGGAAAAATACAAATGCTGGAGAGGATGTGGGCAAATTGGAACACTAATGCATTCCTGGTGAAGTTGCAAACTGATCCAACCATTATGGAGAGCAATCTGGAATTATGCGCAAAGGGCTATCAATAATTTCATACCCTTTGACCCAGCAATACCACTTCTAGGGTTATATCCCAAAAGGATCATAGAAGTGGGAGGAAGACCCATATGTACAAAAATATTTATAGCAGCTCTTTTTGTGGTGGCAAAGGATTGGAAATTAAGGGGGTGCCCCTCAATTGGGGAATGGCTAAACAAGTTGTGGTATATGCATATAATGGGATACTATTGAGCTATAAGAAACAAGGAGCAGGGCGGAGCCAAGATGGCGGAGTAGAAACAGTGTGTCCAAGCCACTCTCCTGCCAGATCACCTCCAAAATATGTAAAAGGGGACTCTGAACAACTTCTGGAGCCCCAGCACCCACAGAACGACACAGAGAAGCTAACCTCCCGCTCAGGACAGCCCAGCAGCCATGCAGGAAGGACCAGCACAGTGCTCTGGGAGCTGCTGGCAGCATAGCACACATTGTGCGGGGAACCAAGCACAGGTCCACCTGAGTGGTGGTTTTAGCCCCAGGATGGTGGGGCCAGCAGCCAGCTGGAAGGACTCCAGAACACCAGCAGCTGTGGCGATTCCAGAATTATCAACATAGACATGCCTAGGACAAAGTGAGAGGTTAGAGCCCTATGGACTTTGGGACCAGTATTTGGGGAACACATTGGCTTCCTCCCCTGGGGGCTAGAAGCCACTGAGGAGACACTCCATTTTGTAGTTTTCAGAGGCAGCTCCAGCTCCTGGCCTGTGAACTGTAGGGAGATCCAGTGATCAGTCTTTGGGGGTAATCGCTCTTGCTTTAACCTCCCTGGATCTGGATTGTGATCTGGGGTGGAGGTAGTGGGTGGGTTTCCAGCTTGCCAGAAACGGAAGTTGCCCCCTGACATGTTTGGGATGAAAATTCCCCTATCTGGCACCAGAGCCATAGTGTGGCAACAAGCCCAAAAGTCAAGTAATTAAGTGGCAACATGCCAAGGCAAAGGAAACAAATTAAACAGAAAAATGCAACCCTAGACTCCTACTTTGGGGGCAAGGAGGGTCGAAGCATGGAGCAGGAAGAGGACTGTGAGGTCAGAAGTCCTGCTCCAAAAGCCCCAGGGGAAAACATGAGCGGGTTGCAGGCCATGGAGGACCTTAAGAAGGACTTTAAAAATCAAATAAGAGAAGTGGAGGAAAAATTGGAAAGGGAAATGAGAAGGATGCAGGAAAAGTATGAAATGAGGGTCAACAGCCTGACTGAGGAAAACAACACCTTAATAAATAGACTAACTTAAATGGCAAAGGAGGCCCAAAAGGGCAATGAGGAGAAGAATGCCTTAAAAAGTCGAATTTGCCAGATGGAAAAAGAAACTCAAAAGTTCACTGAGGAGTTTCATTCCTTCAGAGTTATACTGGAGCAAACAGAAGCTAATGACTTTATGAGAAATCAAGATGCTGTTAAGCAGATCCAAACAAATGAAAGATTAGAAGGCAATGTGAAATATCTCATGGGAAAAACCACTGACCTGGAAAATAGATCCAGGAGAGACAATTTAAAAATTATTGGACTACCTGAAAGCCATGATCAAAGAAAAAACCTAGAAATCACCCTTCAAGAGATTCTCAAGGAAAATTGCCCTGATGTTTTAGATCCAGAGGGAAAAATAGAGGTTGAAAGAATCCACCAATCACCTCCTGAAAAAGATCCCAAAAAGAAAACTCCCAGGAATATTATAGCCAGGTTCCAGAATCCCCAGATCAAGGAGAAAATACTACAAGCAACCAGGAAGAAACAATTTCAGTATTGTGGAAACACAATCAGATTAGCATGGGACCTGGCAGCTTCTACACTGAGGGATCAAAGGGCATGGAATATGATATTCCAGAGGGCAAAAGAGCTGGGAATGAACCCAAGGGTCACCTACCCAGTACAACTGAGTATTTTGTTTCAGGGGAAAATATGGTCATTCCGAGGAATAGAAGACTTTCAAGCATTCTTGAGGAAAAATCTAGAGTTGAATAGAAAATTTGACATCCAGATGCAAGAAGCAAGAGATGCCTAAGAAGGTAATCAGGGAAATGAAATTAAAAGGAACTTATCAAAGTTGAACTATTTACATTCCTATATGAAAAAACAATAAATGTGACTGATGAAAATTTTCTCACTATGAAAATAATGGAAGAAGGGTGTAAGGTCATATGAATACATATGTGAATGTGTGTATACATTTTTACAGTTATATATGGATAGAGGGCATACGTTGAATTTGTTGGGAAGGGAGGATACTCAAGGGGTGAAAGTATGAGGTGAGAGAGGAAAGTGGCAAGAGGAGATGGGGAGAGACAGGGTAGGGTAAAGTATCTCATGTGGAAGAAGCAAGGGGAAGAGGCTGCAAGGGAGGGGAAGAATAGGAAGGCAAAAAGGCAAAACCACATTCTCATTGAATTTGGCTCAGGGAGAGAATGACATACATACTAAATGGGATATCTCAACCTGCAACAGAATAGGGGGAAGGGGGATGAAAGGAGGAATGATGTATGGGAGGGTATCCTTGGGGGGAGGGGAGGTTGGAAGTACCCACTATAGAAGAGGGACAGGATCAAGTAGGGAATGGAACAGGTGGGGGGTGGGATGAGTGAGAGGGAATTATAAGCAGCCATGTATAATATATCTGCTATGGTAATGTTTTGCATAGCTAGACAAGTACAACATATACTGAATTACTTATCTTCCCAGAGGGAATGTGTGAAAAGGGAGGAAGGGAATGGATCTGAAATTAGAGGTCTTAAAATTAAATGTTTCAAATATATATAAATACTATTAGTAATAATCTTTTGCTTATAATTGGGAGATAAGATATGCAGGCATTGGGACACAGAGATTCACCTTCCTCTAATGGAAAAGTCAAAGGGGGTATGGGAGAAGATATGGGAGAGAGCAGATTGGAGGAAGTGATATCTTGTGGGACTGCTATTCTGGTAGAGTGGGTAGGGAAAAAACAGGGGGGGAAATAATTGTAACTCAAAATCTGGCAGAAATGAATGATGTAAAACAGAAGTTAATAAAGCATTTGTTTCAAAAAAAAAAAAAAGAAACGAGGAGAAGATGAACTTCATATTTACCTGGAGAGGCTTATATGAACTGATGCTGATTGAGAAAAATAGAACCAGAAGAAATGTGTATACAATCACAGACACAACATATGTGTGATGACCAACTACGACAGACTAGACTCTTCTCAGCAATGCAGTGATATAAGTCAATCCCAAAAGACTCATGATGGAGAGAGATGCCTACATCTAGAGAAAGAACTAGAAAGAACTGAGTTTGAATTCTTGTTGAAGCAAACTACTTGATCTTTTTCTTTTAATAGTTTGGTTTTATTTCCCCTTTACCATTTTTCATTCCATCTAGTAAAATCGGCCTTTGTAACCTGACTTATGTCTAATTTGAAAGTATTTATAGATCCTATATGGGGTTATATGCTGTTGTGGGGAGTGCGGGGAGGTTGGGATGGAAAATTTGAAACTCAAGGAACTATGGAATTGAATCTTATAAACTAAAAGTAAACAAACAAATTAATAAATAATAAAATAAAATAAAAATGCCCCTGTTAGAGAGGTGAAGTGTGTTGTGTAAAAATCAGCAAGGAGAGGGTAGAGTCAAGAAGATGGAGAGAAGCCAAAAAGTTGCCTGCTCTCACCCCGGTTTCCCTCAGATATAATGTCATATGAAGTCTCTGAACATATTCTGGAGTGACAGAACCCACAGAAAGACTGAGTTAAACAATTTTCCAGCTTAAGATAACTTGGAAGGACTTCAGCAAAGGTCTGTCTCACTTGGGTAAAAATAGAGCACAGCAAAGTGTAAAGTCCAGGAAAGTCAGTTGTAAGGCCTCCAGCTGCAGTGTGAAAGGCATATTTTAAGCCCTAGAACCCTAGCAAAACAGACACAACTAAGGTTGGCCATGCCCAATGCAGTGGGCAAACTACAAGCATCTGAAACTCCAATGGGGAAAGCTAGTAACCAGACTCCATGGTCCCCAGCATAACAAGCTTGCTATAGTGCCCACTGTTACCCAGGAGCAGAGGTCAACTTTACAAGTCACAAAATAGACTGGAAAATTAGTAAGAAAAAGAAAAGATCTCTAACAATAGAAAGTGACTATGGCAACCAGGAAGATCAATACAGAAACTCAGAAGAGGAAAAACATCAAAATGCCTAAATGTGAAGCCTGAAAGGGAAATATGAATTGGTCTCAAGCCCAAAAAGTACTCTTGAAAGGGCTCAAAAAGGACCTTAAAAATTAAATAAGAGAGACAGAAGAAAAATGGGAAAAGAAATGAGAGTTATACAAAAGAATTATGAAACAAAAAGAGCCAACAGCTTGGAAAAGGAAGCACAAAAACTGACTGAGCAAAACAACTCCTTAAATATAGAGTTGGTCAACTGGGGGAAAAAATTGACTGGAGAAAACAATGCCTTTAAAAGTAGAATTGGCCTAATGGAAAATGAGGTACAAAAGCTCAGTGAAGAAAATAATTCCTTAAAAATTAGAATTGGGCAAATGGAAGCTAAAGACTCTATGAGACATTAAAATTAGTTCAACAAAATCAAAACAATGAAAAAACAAAAGGAAGTGTAAAAAATCTCATTAAGAAAATTGATCTAGGCGGAGCCAAGATGGCGGAGTAGAAACAGCTCTTCCAAGCCTCTCTGCCCCCAGATTCTCCACAAACTATGTAAAAAAGGACTCTGAAAAACTTCTGGAGCCCCAGCACCCACAGAACGACACAGAGAAGCTAACCTCCCGCTGAGGACAGCCCAGCACCCTGCAGGAAGGACCAGCGCAGTGGTCTGGGAGCCGGCAGCGCGGCAGAGCACAGGAGCCGAGCGCGGAGCCCAGGTCCACGTGAGCCGAGGTTTTAGCCCCAGGGCGGCAGGGCCAGCAGCCGGCTGGAGGAACCCCAGAACACCAGGAACTGTGGAGACCCCAGAATTATCAACATAGACTTGCCTAGGACAAAGTAAGAGGTTAGTGTCCTATGGACTTTGGGACCTGTATTTGGGGAATGCGTCAGCTCCCTCCCCTGGGGGCTAGAAGCCGCTGAGGAGACACGCCATTTTGTAGTTTTCAGAGGCATTTCTGGCTCCCAGCCTACAAATCGTGGGGAGATCCAGCGATCAGTCTTGGGGGGTAATCGCTCTTGCTTTAACCTCCCTGGATCTGGATTGTGATCTAGGGTGGAAGTTGTGGGTGGGTTTACAGCTTGCCAGAAACGGAAGTTGCCCCCCACACGTTCGGGACGAAAATTCCTCTATCTGGCCTTAAAGCCATAGTGTGGCAACAAGCCCAAAAGTCAAGCAATTAAGTGGCAACATGCCAAGGCAAAGGAAACAGAAAAATGCAACCCTAGACTCCTATTTTGGGGGCATAGAGCGGGAAAAGGACTGTGAGGTCAGAAGTCCTGCTCCAAAAGCCCCAGGGGAAAATATGAGTGGGTTGCAGGCCATAGAGGACCTTAAGAAGGACTTTAAAAATCAAATAAGAGAAGTGGAGGAAAAATTGGAAAGAGAAATGAGAAGGATGCAGGAAAAGTATGAAATGAGGGTCAACAGCCTGACTGAGGAAAACAACACCTTAAAAAATAGACTAGCTCAAATGGCAAAGGAGGCCCAAAAGGGCAATGAGGAGAAGAATGCCTTAAAAAGTCGAATTTGCCAGATGGAAAAAGAATCTCAAAAGTTCACTGAGGAGATTCATTCCTTCAGAGTTAGACTGGAGCAAATGGAAGCTAGTGACTTTATGAGAAATCAAGATGCTGTTAAGCAGATCCAAACAAATGAAAGATTAGAAGGCAATGTGAAATATCTCATGGGAAAAACCACTGACCTGGAGAATAGATCCAGGAGAGACAATTTAAAAATTATTGGACTACCTGAAAGCCATGATCAAGGAAAGAACCTAGAAATCACCCTTCAAGAAATTCTCAAGGAAAACTGCCCTGATGTTTTAGATCCAGAGGGCAAAATAGAGGTTGAAAGAATCCACCAATCACCTCCTGAAAAAGATCCCAAAAAGAAAACTCCCAGAAATATTATAGCCAGGTTCCAGAATCCCCAGATCAAGGAAAAAATACTACAAGCAGCCAGGAAGAAACAATTTCAATATTGTGGAAACACAATCAGAATAGCCCAGGACCTGGCAGCTTCTACACTGAGGGATCGAAGGGCATGGAATATGATATTCCAGAGGGCAAAAGAACTGGGAATGAACCCAAGGGTCACCTACCCAGCAAAACTGAGTATTTTGTTTCAGGGGAAAATATGGTCATTCAGTGGAATAGAGGACTTTCAAGCATTCTTGAGGAAAAAACCAGAATTGAATAGAAAATTTGACATCCAGACACAAGAAGGAAGAGATGCCTGAGAAGGTAATCAGGGAAAAGAAATCAAAAGGAACTTATCAAAGTTGAACTATTTACATTCCTATATGGAAAAGCAATATCTGTGACTGATGATATCTTTCTCACTATGAAAATAATGGATGAAGGGGGTGTGGTCATATGAATACATATGTGAAGGTGTGTGTATATGGTTACAGTTATATATGGATAGAGGGCATAGGTTGATTTTGTTGGGAAGGGAGAGTACTCAAGGGATGAAATTATGAGGTGAGAGAGGAAAGTGGCAAGAGGAGATGGGGAGAGACATGGTAGGGTAAACTATCTCATGTAGGGGAAGTGGGTGCAAAGGAGGAGGAGAATAAGGAAGGCTAAAAAGGCAAAACCACATTCACATTGAATTTGGTTCAGGGAGAAAATGACATACATACTAAATGGGATATCTCAACCTGCAGCAGGATAGGGGGAAGGGGGATGAGAGGAGGGATGATGGATGGGAGGGCATCCTTGGGTTGAGGGGAGGTTGGAAGTACCCACTATAGAAGAGGGACAGGATCATGTAGGGAATGGACCAGGTGGGGGGTGGGATGAGTGGGAGGGAATTATAAGCAGCCTTGTACAATATATCTACCATGATAATGTTTTGCATAGCTAGACATGTACAACATATACTGAATTACTTATCTCCCCAGAGGGAATGGGTGACAAGGGAGGAAGGAAATGGATCTGAAATTCGAGGTCTTAACATTAAATGTTTCAAATACATATATAAATACTATTATTAATACTCTTTTGCCTATAATTGGGAGATAAGATGTGCAGGCATTGGGACACAAAGATTCATCTTCCTCTAATGGAAAAGTCGATGGGGGTATGGGAGAAGGTATGGGAGAGAGCAGATTGGAGGAAGCGATATCTTGTGGGACTGCTATTCTGGAGGTTGGTTAGGGGAATAATGGGGGGAAAATGATTGTAACTCAAAATCTGGCGGAAATGAATGATTTAAAACAGAAGTTAATAAAGTATTTGTTTAAAAAAAAAAAAAAAGAAAATTGATCTAGAAATAGATCCTGAAGTGATAATTTAAGAATTACTGAACTACCTGAAGGCCATGATCAAAAATAGAGCCAGGCATCGTTCAAGAAATTATCAAGAAAAACTGCTCTTATATTCTACAATCAGAAGGCAAAAGTCATTGAAAGAATCCACTGATCCTCTCCTGAAAGAGATCCCAAAATTGGGATTTTGAAGGAATATTGAAGCAAAAGTCCAGAAGTATCAGGTCATGGAGAAAATGCTGCAATCAGCCAGAAAGAATCAATTCAACTATCAAGGAGCAATAGTGAGGATTATACAGATTTAGCAGCTTCCACATTAAAGAATTTGATGGCTTGAAATATGATATTCTAGAAAGCAGAGGAGCTTGGATTTCAACGAAGAAGCAACCACCCAGAAAAATTGAGCATGATCTTTCAGGGGAAAAGATGGACATGCAGTGTAATAGAGAATTTTCAATCATTCCTGATAAAAAAACTAGAGATAAACATAAATGTTTATCTTTAAATAAAAGATTCAAGGGAAACTTTAAAAAGGTAAACAGGAAAGAAAAATAATGTTATTTAATAAGGTTAAACTGTTTATATTCATACATGGAAAGATGAACATACATACACAAGTATAGAAATTTGTGATACCATTTAAGGAAACAGGAGGAGAAATAAAAGGGAGAGCATGGGTCTGAGAAAAGGGAGGACATATTGAGGGAGGTGGGGGTCAGGAAAAAAAAAAACTCTGGTGAGGAGGGACCAAGTGAAAGGAGAGAAATGTATAAACCTGGGAAAATATGATGAATGGAAATACAGTTATCAATCATAACTGTGAATGTGAATGGGATGAAATCTCCCATAAAATGGAAGCAGATGACAGAGTAGAATAAAAACAAGAATTGTACAGTATGTTATTTATAAAAAAAAAAAAAAACATATTTAAAGCAAAGAGATACACAAACAGTGAAGGTAAAAGTTTGGAGCAGAATATATTATGATTCAGTTAAAGTTAAAAAAAAAAAAGCAGGCATAGCAATCCTGATCTCAGACAAAGCAAAAGCAAAACCAGATATAATTTTAAAAGATAAGGGGGGAAACTACATCTTGCTATAAAACATACCATAAATAATGAAGTAATATCCATACTAAACATATGCACCCAATGGTACAGCATCCAGTTCTTAGAGAGAGAAGTTAAGCAAATTACAGGAAAAAAAAAGAAAGCAAAACTTTAGAAGCAGAGGAACCTCAACCTCCCCCCTCAGAACTCAATAAATCCAATCACAAAATTAACAAGAAAGAAGTTAAGGAGGTGAACCGAATTTTAGAAAATTTAGATATAATAGGCCTCTGGAGAAAATTGAAAGGGGATAGAAAGGAATATCCCTTTTTCTCAGTGGTATATGGCACAAAAAGGAAAATGCATTATGTATTAGGACATAAAACCCTCACAATCAAATGCAGAAAGGCAGAAATATTAAATGCAACTTTTTCGGATCATTATACAACAAAACACATATATAATAAAGGCCCAAGGAAAGATAGGATAAAGACTAATTGGAAATGAAATAATCTAATCCTAAAGAATGAGTGGGTCAAACAACAAATCATAGAAACAGTCCATTACTATATAAACTATTTGGAAAAATAGATGAAGAAAGAGTCCTACCAAATTCTTTTTGACACAAATATGGTGCTCATCCCTAGACCAGGAAGAGCCAAAACTGAAAATTATAGACTAATTTCCCTAGCGCATTCTGATACAAAAATTCTGAATAAAATGCTATCAAACATATTACAGCAATTTATCACTATGACCAGGCAGGATTTATACCAGGAATGCAAGGTTGGTTCAATATTAGGAAAACTATCAGCATAAATGACTATATCAATAACAATACTAACAGAAATCATATGATTACCTCAATAGATGCAGCAAAAGCTTTTGGCAAGATATAGTACCCATTCTTATTTAAAACACTAGAGAGCATAAGCATTAATGGAGATTTCCTTAAAATGATAAGCAGTATCTAAAACCATCAGCAAGAATTATATGTAATGGGGATAAGCTAGAAGCATAAGATCAAGTTTGAAACATGGATGCCCATTATCAATGGATAAGAGAGTAAGGTATAGGAAGAGTGAAAAGGTAGGAGGAGGCTAGATTGGGAAGGTCTTTGAGTCCCAGCCCCAGGATTTTGTCTTTGATCCTAGAAATAATTGTAAATCCTTAGAGTTTATTAAATGGAGGATGGAGGGTGTGACATCTTCAGATCTGTACTTTAGGAAGTTTATCCTGTGAAGTTATATGACTTACTAAATGCCAACCAGATAATAAGTATCAGAAGTTCTGTTTGAACCCAAGTCCTCTGACTTAAAAGCTAGAATTCTTTTCACTATACCATAGTCCTAAATCAGTGTAACTTAAAACAAAGTATATTTTCACAGATTACCTAGCTAGTTTGATCTATACAAGTAGCAAAAAATGGCCTAATCAAAGGTTTAAAAAAATCATATCTTTTCCAGGTATGGCTTTTCAGTTCAGTCATTTATGCTGATTAAATTCACTAAGTAATGGCCCAATCTCAATTTTGTGTTATATAGTCATTCTCACTCTCCACAGCTCCAGGACATAGAAAGCTTTGATGAATGCCAACACTTTGCTCAGAAGGTAAAGGTGTCCCTACTGTGATCTGGCTGAGAAATTTCCCCTCAGATCACACATTTATCCTGTAGATTTCTCAATAGACTCATGACAGTGGGAATTTCTGTCTTAAGAAAATGATGTTGTCTGGATCTATGTCTTTTCCCCTGCTACTGAAGCTCTTAACTTGTCACATAGCATCTGAGCTATTGTTAATAACCATTAGCATGTCCCTGTGAAATGATCCCAGAAAATGGGGGGTGGTAGTGAAGAAAAAGAAAAGAAAAGTCACCTAAGGGATGTATCTTAGCAATCCAGAGAATTCAGATGTATTTGCATGGAGGGGAAAGCCCCTGTAAGGTTCTGAACTTTTCAAAAATTGTATTTAATATGAAGTGACTTGCCAATTTAAGAGAAAAATTTGTATTAGATAATCTCTAATTTCTGTCCCAATTATAATGTTAATAATTTTTTCTAATTACAGGACAATAAATACATGACTACAGTAAATTTACACAGATAGAATAAAAACACATAAGTTAAATGTATCCATTTATTGGAAGAAAAATCCTCTGTGATGCCAGAAATAACGATAGCTAAAATTCACAGAGCTTTTGTTATGTACCAAGCACTGTACTATGTGCTTTACAGTTATTGTTCCAGTCGATCCATGCAATAATGAGACAGCTACAATTGTTATCCTTATTTTGCAGTTGAGGAAACTAAGGAAAATGGAGGTTAAATGATTTGCTCACATAGTTATCAAATGTTCAAGGCTAAGTTTGAACTCAGGCCTTCCTGATTCCAAGCCTTGTGTTCTATGAATAGAACAGTATATTTATCATGTCTCTTCTGAAATATATGGCAAAAGCAGTACACTTAACAGTTATTTTCTAATCACTTCTTTTAATGAGTAGAGAGACAGTTTTGAAGGATTTGTTACTTTGTTAATTATACTTTTCCTTTTCTTTTTATTGACATATAACTTTTATACCAAATTCATATCTAAATACATAAAACCCTACTTTCCCACCCAGAAAACCTGCCTTCATTACAAAGAAAGAGAAAAGGCTATTCAGTAAAAACCAACCAATGCATTGAGGATGTCTAACCAAATATTCAATATTCCCCACTAATGGTCATCTACCTGTTTATGGAAAGCAAAGAGATAGATTTTCTCATTTCTTCTCAAAAGTTAAGCTTAGTCATTATAATTACAAAACATTCAGTTTTATAAGTTTTATTCTTTCTACTTACATAATTATACTAAACTTGTATATAGTTTTCTGATTCTACTTGAATAAAGTTTTCATATTATTCTCTGAATTATTCATATCCCTTATTTCTTACAACAAACAATATACCAATATATTCACATAACACAATTTATTTAGCCATTTTACTTTCCATGAACATCTACTTTATTTTTAGTTATTCGCTAATATAAAAAGAGCTGCTGTGAATATTTTGGTATATGTGAAACTAGATATCTATCTCTGATTTCCTTTGGTTATGTCTTATGGTAGGTTAAAGTCAGCCATAATCTATATTGTTAATTACTTTTCTTAATGGGTAGATCAATTCATAGCTCTACCTCTAATTTATGAGAATACTTTCCTTTCCATGGTCATTCTACCTTTCACTATTTATATCTTTTGGTATATTTGTCAAGTTTATGGGTATTAGAGGAAACCTTAGACATATTTTAATTTGCATTTCTTTTATTATTAATAATAAGGGAGGGGTGGACCCAAGATGGTAGAGTAGAAACACAAACTTGGCATGAGCTCCCACTCCAATCACTTCCAATACATGTGAAAAAAAAAAAACCTCTAAACAAACTTTAGAGCTACAGAACCCACAAAGAGACAGAGAGACACAAATCTCCCTCTGAAGGCAGCCTGGCAGGCCAGCAGGAAGGGCCTATTGCACTGAACTGGGAGCTGAGCACTGTCCAGTGTGAGCCATGCTTCCAGCCCCAAGGCAGCCCCAAGGCAGCCCCAACCAGCAGCCACCAGAGCAGACTTCAGGAGAGTGAATCAAGAGGAGCTGTGGAGGTTTCTGGACTTCTCAACCCACAAACACTAAATATACAGTTAAAGGTCAGTGTGGAACTCTATGGGAACAGGTGGGGAGACAGAAGAGCACAATCCAGCCCCTGCTCCTGGATCAAGAAACAAGCAAAGGTGTGGTGGCTATGCAAATGGCTGCTTCCAGAGCTCCTGGCCTGTACATTGTAGGGGGACCAAGTGACCATCTGGCAAAGTTGGCTTTTTAAGGCATTCTTCTCCTCATTGCCTTTTTGAGACCCTTTTACCATTTGAGTTAGTATATTTTTTAAGGTGTTGTTTTCCTCAGTCAGGCAGTTGACTCTCAGTTCATACTTTTCTTGCATCTTTCTCATTTCTCTTCCCAATTTTTCCTCCACTTCTCTTATCTGCTTCTTAAGGTCCTCTGTGGCCTGTAACCCACTCGTATTTTCATTTGGGGATTTTGGTGCAGGAGTTCTGACCTCCCAGTCCTCCTCCTGTTCCATGCTTTGATTCCTTTTGCCCCTAAAATAGAAGGCTAATGTTGAATTTTTCTGTTTATTTTGTTTCCTTTCCCTAGGCATGTTGCCACTCAATTACTTGACTTTTGGGCTTGTTGCCACAGTAGGACTCTGCCACCAGACAGGGGAGCTTCTGTCCCAAATGCTGGAGTTTTCTCAGCTGCCTGAGCCCACAGTTTGAGTCCCAGGATGGCCCTGACCAGGAGCTGTAGTGGATTTCTGGAGAATGGATCACCAGCAGCAGTGGTGGTTTCCAGAATTATCAGCCTATAAATACCAAAAAAAAATGTGAGAAGTCAGTGTAGAACTCTGTTGAAACTGGGGGGAGAGGGGTGGAGGAGCAAGTCTGGCCCCTGCCCCCAGAGCTAGAAGTGGCAGAAGTGCAACCGCCTCCACCTGACTGCTTCAGAGCTCCTGGCTTGCAGATCATAAGGGGGCCAAGATAACATTCAGAGGGTAATTACTCTTTTTTTTTTTTTTGCTTTTTTGGAGGGCTATTGGGGTTAAGTAACTTGCCCAAGGTCACACGGCTAGGTTTTTTTTGTTTGTGTGCGTTAAGTGTTGGAGGCCGGAACTGAACTCAGGTCCTTCTGACTCCAGGGCCAGCGCAGAGGGTAATTACTCTTGCATAAACCTCTTTGGATCTGGATTGTAGACTTGAGTGGTGTTCCTGAGGTGTGTGACCAGTGAGCCAGAGTTTGTGGGGGCTGCAGAGATGGTATTCTCCTAATATCTCCGGCAGTTGTGAAAACCCCAGCAATTTGGGACAAAGCTCTTCTCTCTGGAAGCAGAGATCTACTGTGGCAAAGAGTTCAAAAGTTAAATAATTGAGGGGCAACACGAGCAAGCAAAGGAAGCAAAGCAAACCCAACAATTCAACTTGATATTTCTTTTTTGAGGACAAAAGGGATCAAAGTATGGAACAAGAGGAAGACAAAAAAGTCAGAACTCCTGCACCAAAAGCGTCCAAGAAAAATATGAACTGGTCACAGGCCATGGAGGAGATGAATAAGGGTTTTGAAAACCAAGTAAGAGAAGTGGAGAAAAAATTGGGAAGAGAAATGAGAATGATGCAAGAAAATCATGAAAAGAAAGTCAACAATCTGACAGAAGAAAAGTAACACCTTAAAATAGATTAACTCAAATGGCAAAAGAGGCCCAAAAAGCCAATGCGGAGAAAAATGTCCTAAAAAGTCAAATTGGCGAGATGGAAAAGGAATGTAAAAAGCTCACTTAAAAGAATAATTCCTTCAGAATTAGATTGGAGCAAATGGAAGCTAATGATTTTATGAGAAATCAAGATACTATTAAATAGATCCAAACAAATGAAAAAATAGAAGGCAATGTGAAATATCTCATTGGATAAACCACTGACCTGGAAAATAGATCCAGGAGAGATAAGCTAAAAACTATTGGGTTACCTAAAAACCATGATCAAAGAAAGAACCTAGAAATCATCCTTCAAGAAATTCTCAAGTAAAATTGCCCTGATGTTTTAGAACCAGAGGGCAAAATAGCAATTGAAAGAATTCACCTCTTGAAAAAGATCCCAGAAAGAAAACTCCTAGGCATATCATAGACAAATTCCAGTTTTCACAGGTCAAGGAGAAAATATTATAAGTAGCCAGGAAGAAACAATTTGAGTATTGTGGAAACACAATCAGGATAACACAATATCTAGCAGCTTCTACACTAAGGGATGAAAGAGCTTGGTCTATGATATTCTGGAGGTCAAAGACGCTAGAATTAAAACCAAGAATCACCTGCCCAGCAAGACTGAGTATCATGTTTCAGGGGAAAACTGGTCATTCAATGAAATAGAGGACTTTAAAATATTCTTGATGAAAAAAACAGAGTTGAATAGAAAATTTGACATTCAGATACAAGAAGCAAGAGGAGCACGACAAGGTAAACAGGGAAAAGAAATCATAAGGAACTTATCCAAGTTGAACTATTTACATTCCTACATGGCAAAATGATAATTGTAACTGGTGGAACTTTTCTCAGAGTGAGGATAGTTGAACGGAATATAAATGTATGCATATATATATGTATATATATATATGTATATATATATATATATACACATATATATGTGTGTGTATGTGTGTGTGTACGTATGCATGTATACATACATCTATGTCTATATAGGAGGATATATATGCATATAAAGTGACTGTGAGTATATATGAGTACAGGTATACATAAAGAGAGAGCACAGGTTCAATTGAATAGGAAAGGATGATATTTATTAATTTAAAAAATGTTTTTTTTTTCCTTCCCCAGATTCTTTATTACACATTATACCAGTCATCAGAGATAAACTCCTATGTCTGGGCAGACACTGTCCCTGGGCAGGTTCCTGGGGTTCCAAGCTAACAGAGATGAAAGAAATGAGGAGTTGAGGAGGGTAAGTTCAGGCAGCAGTGACCTCCATTTTCTGCGTCCAACCTTTCAGTGCTGCATCTGCAAATGTTATTTCATTTTTTCCACCCTCATGCTGTTTCTTTTGTTTCTTGGATGGCTCCTGGTCACTTGGGGCGAGTTTCATGGAGGGAATAAATTCTTGAAGATCTGGTAGCATGAATTCCTTTAACTTCTCAAGCACAATGACACCCTTTTTCTGTCTGGTAGTTTTCTAGGATGACACAGTCCGGGTAGTGGCATATGTTGTGATATTGAGCATTTGGATAAATTCTACCTTATCCATCATCTTCTTAGTCTGTCCATAGAGGATGTGGAGCCAACAGGCCTTATAGCCTGTGCAATTGGAGCAGGATACTAATTCAAAGAAGGCTCCTGAGCCAGGAAGCCAGGCCCCCAGATCCAGTTTCTTGCTGTCAGCATGGTTCAAAGAGCCTGAGGCAATATTCACAATGTGGTAAGGAATGCCCAGGGCCTGGTAGAATTCCTCTGCAGAACTGATCATCTCATCAAACATCTCCTACAATTCATTGTCATGTGGTGATGCATAAACAAATTGCTTAGTCTTTTCAAACTGATGGACCCAAAAGGTGTCGTGTGTGTCACGACCATAGGAGCACACCTCCTGGCGGAAGCAGTTAGAAAAGCCAGCATACTTAAGCAAGTCCTCTGGTCAAAACCACTCATCATGGTGTAGAGCAGCAATGGGCTGTTCTGAAGGGGCAACCAGGTACTTCTCATCAAAGAAATGATCATCAGATTTTTCACTGCCTTTGCCAATCACCTTGTACAGTTCCTCATCGAATTGGCTGAGTTGGGCCACCTCCTGCATCACCTCTTTTCTCAGGAAGAAAGGGGTGTAGATGGGGGTGTAGCCCCTGCTAGAAAGGGTTCAAAGGGCAAGCTGGATAAGGGCCTGTTCTAAAAACAGCAGGACTTTTACAATGGAAGGGAAAAGGGGTACAGTGAAGCGGAGTGAGTGAAATGGCTCAAAGCAGGAATAAGTTACCCAGGCAATGGTGTATAGAAGTTTATCTTACCCTGTAGGAATGTTGAAGGGGAAGGCAATAAGATAAAGGGGGAGGGGTTGATAGAAGGTAGGGCAGATTAGGGGAAGGGGTAGTCAGAAGCAAAACACTTTTGAAGAGGGACAGGGTGAAAGAGAGAATAAAATAAATTGGGTACAGAGAATAGGGTGGAGGGAAATAAAGTTAGCAATAGTAACTCTGAAAAAAAAATTTGAAGCAAATTTCTCTGATGAAGACCTCTAAAGATATAATTAGTTTTTAGATGAAGTGATTAAAGCTACCTATAGTCAAATAAAAATAATATTCCAACTCACTATTGATTAGAGAAATGCAAATTAAAACAATTCTGAGGTACTACCTCATATCTATTAGAGTGGCTAATAAAAGATAACAAATGTTGGAGGGAATATGGGGGAAATGAGACATTTATGTATGGTTGTCAAAGTTGTGAAGTGATTAAAATATATAAAGGAATTTGGAAATATTACCAAAGGGCTATAAAACCATGCATACCCTTTGATCTAGCAATACCAGTACTAGATCTATATCTGAAAAGAGATAAAACCAAAATGGAAAAGGTCCTATACATACAAAAATATTTATAGCAATTCTTTTCTGTCAGTAAAGAATTAGAAATTGAGGGGATGCCTATCAATTGAGGAATAGCTGAAAAAGTTGTGGTATGTAATTATAATGAAATACTATTATACTATAAGAAACGATGAGCAGTATGCGCTCAGAAAAACCTAGAAAGACTTACTTGAGCTGATGTAAAGTGAAATGTACTGGGTACAATGTAACAGTAATACTGTGAGATGATCTGTGAATAACTTAGCTATTCTCAGCAATACAACAATCCATAAAAACTCTGAAGGACTTACAATAAAAAATGCTATCCATCCCCAGAGGAATAAAAATTGATCATGTCTGAATACAGATTGAAGCACACTTTTTAGCATTTCCTTTATTTTTCTTGAGCTTATTTTTTTTTCTATGTTTTCTTTCACAACATGACTATTATGGATACGTTTTGCATGCCTACACATATATAACCTATATGGAATTGATCACCTTGTCAGTAAGGGAGAATGGGGAGGGAGAGAGAGAATTTGGAACTCAAAGTTTTAAAACAAATGTTAAAATTGTTTTTACTTGTAACTGGGGAAACATTGAATACTAAATAAATACAAAAATGGAGAAAAAAAAAAACCTTTAAGTAAATTTGCTGCAGACTAAAGATCATCTAGGCTCAACTAATTCACTCTGGTCCCTGGTGATGATTCCCTCTGTCTTTCTACTTTGGCTTCAGCCCTAAAATCAGTCACACAGATGAACTCTTTTCCTCCCATTTTCTCTTCCCTACAACCAGAGAGAGTTCTGGTGAAAATATGGAATTTTGATTTATTAAAATACCAAAGAAAAATAAAAGGGGAAAAGGAATATGACTCAGAGGTCCCAAGCTGGTGTTGAAATAAGAGAATAATTGATTTACATTACAGATATTATAAAAATGGCTAATACCTTTATAATGCTTCAAGTTTTGCAAAATATTTTACGACCGATGTTTTTTTTTTTTTCAGTCAATAAACATTTAATGAGCATGTTCTATTTGCCAGGCACTGTACTAAGTGCTAGGGATACAAGAAAAAAACAAAGAACACAAGACAAACCCTGCTCTCAGGGAGCTCACACTCTAAATGAGTAACGGGGTGACAAAACAGACACTTATGAACAAAAAAAATATATGTAAGGGATAAAGAGGAGATAACAGTGAAGGTACTAGAATGAAGGAGTATTGGGAAAGGCTTCCTGTAGAAGGTGGGGTTTTAGCTGGGATTTGAGGGAAGCCAGGGGGTGGAAACAAGGAAGGGGAGCATTCCAGGCATGGGGAACAGCCAGAGGCCAGCATCACTGGATCTAAAAGTACATGTTGGGGATTAAGGTGTAAGAAAACGAGCATCTGCTTCTGTTCCTGGAGTGGGGCTGAGGCCAGTATTGATGCAGTTAAAGACTCCTGCCCTTGGATATGCACAGCAGGCTCCATTACCAGATGTGCCTTAGGCATAGCTGAGGAGTACTTGTACTGGGAGATGGCATAGCCCAGGGAGCCTGGACACCTATTTCCCATAATCTGAGTCCCAATATTGACCACTCTCTGTGTGTGGGACCCTGCCTGAGGCACCTGAGTAGAGGCCTGCCAGAAAGTACTGATGTTGGAGATGGTTCACCGGGGTGTGGATGAAGACCTAGGAGAAAAGCTGGTCTACCATGGGGCAGGCTGAATGGGGGCCATGGTGCTGGGGCTGTAGAAGGTTGCTTGGGTAGATGACTAGAAGATTGCAGTCACCTGGGGGATGAGAGGCAGGAAATAATTGGTGTGTTGGGGAAAAATGAGGACATTTATGCTCTGGGGAACAGAGATGCATTGCATGTACTGGTTGGTAAGGATGGCCTTCTGTTCTTCCTTGTGTTGGGCCAGGGCCAGATAAACGGGCTTGTTGCATGCCCATTCATCTCTATCACAGCCTTTATAGCCTCTTCAGGGGAGGAAAATCACACAAAGCCAAACCCTTTGCTGTGTCCACCCTCTGTCATCACACATTGGTGATCATGCCATATAGAGAAAATTCATTCCATAGCTTATCATCAAGGACATCATCCAGATTCTTCACATACAGATTCACCCCTTGGTAGTGGTTCACTCTCTCCTGCTTCATCTGCTCAAATTTATGTTTCAGCTCACCCTGCCCGTCTATCCTCTTCTGGGCCCATCTAACATGCAGGACCCGACCCCTGAGCTCCTTCCCATTTATGCTATTCACAGCCTTCTGAGCTTCCTCATGCTTCTCAAAGTTGACAAAATCAAAGCCTCAGGAATGACCATTTTCATCAACCATTACCTTCACACTCAGTCTTTCCAAAGTGGGAGAAGAGTTCCTGAAGGCATCCATCATGCACATCTTCCCTGAAGTTCTTGATGTAGATGTTGATGAATTCCAGTGCCCATGCCCCCAGCTCTGCCTTCTATTCCTGCCAAGACTTTAAGTGAACCACAAAAACTTTCCAGTCATTAAGTAGTATCCCATTCATAGGGCTGATAGCTTGGTTTGCAGCCTCCTGGATCTCAAAGTGGATGAAACTAAATCCTCAGGAGCCATTCTCATCACACACCATCTTACAAGAGAGGATGATCCCAAAGGTAGAGAAGGTGTCATACAAGGAGTTGTTGTCAATGGAGTCATCCAAATTCTTTTTTTTTTTTTTTGCTTTTTGGAGGGCAATTGGGGTTAAGTAACTTGCCCTAGGTCACACGGCTAGGTTTTTGTTTGTGTGTGCGTTAAGTGTCTGAGGCCAGATCCGAATTCAGGTCCTTCTGACTTCAGGGCCAACGCTCTACTCACTGAGCCACCTAGCCGCCCCAGTCATCCAAATTCTTGACAAAGATGTTGCCAATTCCTGATTTCTGGAGCCCCAGATACCATTTGGGACCACAAGATACAGAAGGGCCTTCCCATGATTACATCAAAGTTCATGGTGTCCAAGGCTCATTCAGTGTCTTTGGGCTGCTGGAAGTTGATGTGGGCATAACCCAGGGAGCATGTGTTGAGGGATAACAGGGGGTAGCTGGGGCCAGTTGCATTCATGTTCCATGGGGAGGAGGGTCATGGTCCAGTGGCGTCCTGGGAGCAGCAGAGAGCAGGGGAACTGATGTTCTTAATTTGGAATTCATAGACCCTTATGAATTTCAGACAGTCCATATTTCTGGGAAAGAGTCCATGCAGCCAAAGGAGCCTGTAGAACCCTACCTTCCCCCACAAAAGAACCAAGATCTAGGATAGTTATCTTATTTGATCCTTGTAGAAACTTTAAAAAATAGCTACTATTATATTAATATCTCTATTTTATAAATGAGGAAGCTGAGGTACAAAGAAATTTCTCCCTGGTCTCAAAGATAGTAAGTGGTAGTGCTTATCTTCTGGATTACACTTTTTCTATTCACCACTAAAGCAAGTATTATAGGAGTTCAGAACCATACAGGTGTAGAAGCAAGCACCCCAACATCCCCAGGGTAGCTGCTAACACAGGTTCTTAGATCTGCTTTTGTAAAGGAAAGCAACTCAAAATGGGTTAACAAGCTTATTTAATCAAACAAACATATATTACCTAGTTCAGGGGGAAAAGGTCAGCACCCCGAACTTCAGAGTATACAGACAGATCAAACAGACAGGCTTCCAAACTGTCCAACAATTATCAATACCAAAATCAGTTACCAGAGAGGGAAGCATCAACATCTGGGTTTTCAAAGCCGGGGGGCTCTCAACAATGGCTTCCCAGAGTCTCATCTGGCCAAATCACACAACACTTCTCAAAGTGAGCCCCAAAGCAAGGCCTTAAATCAGGGATTATACAGTCTTCTCCTGGCTCAGAGAATGTAACCACCCTCTTGACCCACTGCCCAATCACACAGCATCAAGGTGTGGTCATTCCTGAAAACCAACAGGCTCCATGTGACCACATTCAACCTATTAGGAGGCAGAATATATTTTCAAATCAAGGAAGGTTTTCAGAGTCTCTTAAGCCAATCAAAGTCTCTTAAGCCAATCAAAGGGCCTAGGGGCAGGGAAGATCTTCAAACCTGCATTTCCATTACAACAGGTCAATAAAACTTCATTGGTTCAAGCTCCACCAATTTGAAATTTATTATTATATCAGCAGATGTTAGTTGAAATTTGTCTCAACATTATCTGCACAGTAAAGATTAAATACTATTTTAACAATTCTTCTATTTGTTACCCTCTCTTTACTCATATGACCACTAATCTAGTTCAGGCCTTTACTACCTCTCACCTGAAGAATTTCAATAGTCTTTGAACTGGTGTCCCTGCATTTCATCTCTCCCCTCTCTAGTACATAATCCACCTGACTGACAAAAATATTGGTGTCAAATGGAGATCTGACCATGACACTCTACTGATCAAAAAGTAACAATGCTTTCCTATTGCTTCTCGCTTTAAAAAACAAAACAAAACAAAAAAACAAAACTATTTTCTTAGGTGTGTAAATTCCTTTTCAGTCAAGCTTTAGTCAGTTTCTAGAAACAATGTATTGTTTCCCCTCATGTGCACTCTGGTCTATGCCAAATTGTCTGTCTTGTTCTTCCTTACATATGTCATTCCATATGCCAAACCCATGCCTCTATATAGTTGTGAAAGGCATTCCCACCTTATGCTTCCATTTGGACTCCCTTTTCTCATTCAAAACTCAGTGAAGATGACACTGTTTATATTCATCTTTTGCTTATCTCCTCATATTTAAATACTCTTTGCCATGAATTATTTTCTATTCACTTCACAGGATCAAAGATCTAGAGCTGGAAGTTTCCTTAAAGCTAATCTAGTTTCAACCATCTAAATTTATACCTGAGGAAACCAAGGTTAAGTGATTTATCAAATTTTATAGAAATAGTAACATGGCAAGACTTCTAATTAAAATACTCTGATAATACCTGGTACTTTTGTTAAATGATTCCCATTATCCCCTCCCTGAATCACTGCCTGTAAGCAGAGGGGCTTACATAGTGCAATGAAACCTTGAGCTATGCCATTCAGAGTTACCCAAAACAGGCAGGTCATAGTGAAGAGTTCTGACAAAAGGTGATGCACTGGAGAAGAAAATGGCAAACTATTCCAAACTCTCCCAAAAAAACCTCACATACAGTATTAAAATGCTAAAAGATATGACATTGGAAAATGAGTCCCTCAGTTCCAAAGGCTTGGCATGTTATGGTCCTTATGGTCATGAAGACATGGCTAAATAATCAAATAACAATATTCCTATTATGCTGTTTTGAATTAGAGTGAGAAATAGTGAGGAAGAAGACAGAATCTTTGCTACATAAAAAAGACCAGGCTTAACATCTAGAAATATTCTACAATAAAGTTGATGAAAGATAGGACTTAATTGATATTGGCTGGATTGCAGGGAAAATAGGTATACTAATATATTGCTGGCAGAGCTGGCTCTAATGCATTTAATAGTTTTCTACCACATACCTAATCTCTAGGTGACTTCCTGGTCAGTGAACACACTCATGTTTTTCCTCTTGCACATTATAACTGCACAAAAGAGAAATGTGCTGATTTACTAAGTTGTAAGTTGCCCTTCACTGGAGAACTTGAAGTAAAAGATGATTTGTCAGTTGCTGGAGAGTGTTTTTTTTTTTTAATTCTACCCAGTTGTATTAGATCACCTCTGAGATCAATCCCACCTATGAAAATCTTTGATTATTTATTCTTTCCTAAGTTAAATTGTATTTTTGTTCACTTAACGAACATCTATTTTTTTCTCCCTCAACCTTTCTTTACTCCACCCAAAAAGCAGCTATGTCATTAAACAAAACAAAACAAAAACAAGTTTGAAAACTTGAAAAGTCTGAGGAATGTACCAGGATCCTTAGTGTACTTATAAAAAAGAGTTCTACTCGACTCTGATTATTGAATCTTTGAGAGACACTATGGGGTAGTACATACAATGCTGAACTTGGATTCAGGAGAGACCTGAATTAAACATCTCATGCTATGATACTTCATCATGTGATCATGAGTAAGTCACTCAGTTTCTCTGAGCTTCAGTTTTCTTTTTTTAAAAGAAAGGACAATAGCTGTGTTGCCTTCCATACAGAGTTATTGTGAGGATCAAATGAGATAGTGTATATTGAGTGTGTGTAAACGTTAGAGTATTATATAAATGTCAGCTGTTATCTCTCCTCCTGCTGTTCTTTCTGTCTCTAATGTTAGGTCTTCTAAGACCCATTTCATTTCTGCTCCAAAAATCACCCTGCAAGGACTAGTCCTAAAAGTTTCTTTTCATGAACTGTTCATTGTATCAAATGAATGTTAGCTCTCAATTTTCTGAATCTCCTTAGTATTTTGTACCACATTTATTTTTACTATATCTCACCTTGATTTGTTGATATTTGTTTATTTGTCTTATCTATATCGTTGTGTTATAAGCTCCTTGGATGAAATTATATTCTGTATCTCTTTCAGCATCTTGCACATAGTGACTCAAAGACTTTCCTAATACTATGAGGGCTTGTATAAATTATATCACCACCCTGAGACAGCCCTCCTCTATCAATTGAGGGATTTGAACTTCCCTAAGGTCACTTAAAATTATAAATCTATGATACTATGTACACCTTCTTAAGAATTACAGAAGGAACTCAGATAATATTTTTCTGATGTACTTACCTTGAACAATGTATATCATAGTTTAATCTGTATGTTATATGTTTAGTGTACTATACCTGTCATAGACTGATAGACATTAATGCTGGAAGGAATCCTAGAGATAATCTATTTCAATTTGATTTCTTTTAAAAAAATCAGAAAACCAAGAAGTTTGCCCAAGGTAACATGAATATTAAGAGTCAGAGCTGTATTTGAACACAGGGTCACAGATTCCAAACCCAGTGCTCTTTACACTGTTAGGATCATTATCTATGTAAACTTATAACCCTGTCTTACTCTTACCCAGTTCCTAGGATAGAGATGAATACATAGTATACCTAAATGCATTTTTAATTAAAAGACTGATTGTTTTGACATTGTCTGGAGTTTTAATCTTTAGGTCAAACTTTACCTTTCCAAAGCTGAATTTCACTGAACCAGTTTTTATTGGCCCCTTAGTATTGGAGTTCTAGGGATAAATTGAATTCATTAAAATCTATTTTATATTAATTTCTGCCTTCTTCCTTTTTTTCTCCAGCTCCAATCTGCACTTCATTATTTAAATATATTGATTCATATTACACACTAAATTTGTTGCATTGATATATGCCCCTGCAAACTGGATGCTTTTACTCTTCCTTTTTCCTTCAGATTAGTTTACCTCAAAATAAGTTCAGAAAAAAAGATTTCTAAACCTTTGCCTTCTAAATAAAAAAGAAAGAGAAAACACTTTTAAACTTCTAATGAAGTTCAAGACTCAAGAGACTGCTTTTATTACAGTATGAAAATGATGCAGACTGAAACACTAGATGTTATCAGATTGGTAAAAGGTTTTGGATGAGTTCCTTAGGCTGATTAAACTGGGCCACCTGTTTTACGAACCTCATTGAGCACTGGTATGTAGCTCATCTATTTAGTCAGGTAACAATTTCCTTAGTTAATTGCATCAGTATGTGATTCTTCAGAATAGGGCAAACAGGAAATGTCATTGAAAGAAACTCACTAAAAAGTTCAAGGCTACTGACAGATAATACTCATGGCAAAAGCTGTTAATATAAAGGTCACTTAACTAGTTTTTTTTCCCTTTCAAGTTAACTTTATATGCTTAACCATCTCTGCATTTTGAGTGCAAGTTCATGAAAAAGTAATTTCAGCAGATTATCCATTTTTATTAAGCAATGATGAAATTTAAAACAGGGTTATTCAGAATAAGTTTATATGCATCATCAAAGTACTACATTTCTTTAGAACGGCCTTTATCTTATGCTGATAAGCTTTGTTAGGAGATGTGTATCGGTGTTTGAGTGTGTGTGCATGCAAGCAGGCATTTAAAATTTATTATGATACTGTCTGGATAAATCTAAGGAAAAAATTAGCTTCTACTACCAATGAGGAAAAAGATGGTCATTATTTTTTCATATTGCATTCCACTTCTGTTTTGGGTTCTACTATAATCTATTGAAAGCTTCATATTATTAACAATAATTTTCATTGTTGTACCTTTAAGGAAAGTATATAAAAATTGTAAAAGTCTTTGATAGTCCAGTAAGAAAGAAAGTGATTATCTGTGACTTAACTAGGCTAGAAAGAAGGGGAGGTATTTAAGGTACCAAAGACTTTTAGTTCATCTTTTGATGCATTAGGGAAAGAAGGGAGAGAGAGAGGAAAGAAGGGAGGAAGCAAGGAAGGAAGGAAGGAAGGAAGGAAGGGGTGTGTTGCATAATTGGCCAGTTCCAGTTGGGTCCCCAGTGGGGCTGCTCCTGTTTCTGCTCACAGAGGTTTTTTGTCCTTCTGAATTTTGGCTAACAGTTAATACGAAGAAAACATAGGTGCTCCACCAACCAGCACCACACGAGTCATATGTGGAACCATCATTGCAACAAAGGGAGAAGTTTTGAATACTGCAGGTAAGTTCACTTACCTTGGTTGTATACTTCCCAGGGATGTACAGATCTATAATGAGCTTGATGCATACATTGTCAAAGCTAACTCAGTGTTTGGGAGGCCCTGAAGGAAAGTGTAGGAGAGAAGAGTTTAGACTGACTACCAAATTCAAGGTCTATATAACTATTGTGTTGACCTCATGCTGTATGCCTGTGAAATCTGGACAGTCTACCAGCACCATGCCAGGAAATTGAATCACTTCCATTTGAGTTGTCTTAGGAAGATTATGAAGATCACCTGGCAGGATAATGATGAGGTCCTTTCTTGGACTAAACTGCCAAGCATTCAAATTCTACTACAGAGAACACAACTCTGATGGGCTCACCATGCTTTTCAAATGCTAGATGTATGCTTGCCTAAAAGACTATTTTATGGAGAACTAACACAATATAAGTGCTCATGTGGTGGTCAGAAGAAGAGACACAAGGACACTTTCAAGGTCTCTCTGAAGAACTTTGGAATCAATTGTGAGACATGAGAGACATTGATGCAGCACCTCCCAGCACAACATGCCCACATCAAAGAAGGTTCTATACTTTATGAGGAAAGCAGAATTGAAGTAACTCAAAAGAAATGCCAGATACACAGATTTAGAGAATCCACCACAAATGTTCAAATGGACTATTTGTGCCTGACCTGTGGTGTAGAACATTCTGAGCTCATACAGGTCTGATTAGCCACAGTTGGACATACTGAAACTTGACTCTAGCATAGTGACTTAATTGGGGCTCTCCTCAAGAATGAAGGACAACAATCAACAATAAGACAAGTATATTAATCATTCTTATTCAGATTGAGTAAAAACATACCATATTTGCTCATGGAAAGTAGTTTCCTTATCTAGCCATACTGAGAAATATACATGATTTTAAAATAAAGTAAGAATAGTTCTGGAGACAAGGCAAGAATTTAATGAGCAGGTATTTACTTTATTCTCTTTCATTTGTAGCGCAGTGCTTTTTAACTAGACAAAAGTCAATGATTATGCAAAACTCTTCTCTATAATTATTTCCTGTTATACAGACCTTTTATCTTTTTAGAGTAGAGGATGTATTTGAAGATCTTGAATTGACTTTAAGTATTTAGTTTTGTTTTGCTTTGTTTTGTTTTTAATGCAGCAATCACCCATGCTTCAGGGAGATATTTTTGATACATAATGAATTTTCTTCATCAGTATTATTACTATTTCTCTCCAACACCTCTGAAGTACTTTGACACAAGAAAGCCACTGTTTCTTATATCTTATGCCAGGATGTAAGGATCCTGAGTTCTGCTTCTAGACTGCCTCAAAGTTTGCAAAATTTTGCTTTTAATGGACTTTCAATATAAAGTTGTTAACTCTTATAACAACTAGGAAAAATTGCATATTACTCTTCATCTATATTTCTTTAAAAAGTGATTAAGAAGTTATAAAGCCAAGCATGGGCAACTTTCCAAGAGGACTGCTGTTGGGACCAGCTTCAAGGTTCTGATTACATAGTATAATGAATTCTTTATTTATTTAGCAGTAAATTAAGGCAAAACATTCACAGAAATCAAAGTACAGCATTCACAATGTTATGACATGACAACTTATCAATAAAATGGCCACGTAGTTTTCACCAAAGTGGCCATTTAGTTTTAAACAAGGTACAATCATTTAGTAACTCAATCATTTAGTAAATCCTTAATTCAATCATCCTTAAGGAGGCTTGTCTCCTTAATGGACACCAAGTACAAGGGTCAATGTTCTCCACCCCTAGGTCACAGTGTATCATAATCTTCTCAGTCAGCATTAGGTACCCAAGAAGACATCTTTTTATCTTGACTAAAGGATGGCTCTCAGCTTCCATGGTTCCTCTTCCACCGTCCCAGCTTCTGCCTGAATCTACACAATTGTCACTTGGGTTCAAAGGAAGGTAGTTCCCAGTTCCTTGTTAAGCTCCTTGTCCAATTCTTTGTCCAGTTCCTTGTCCAGTTTCCATTCCATACTGAATTTCACAGTGTCCAATCCACCTCAACTCCTTCATAGTTCCTATTTCTGGGAAGACAAAGCTTAACAGAGCCACTATAACATTCATGAATATTGTTGGCACCATCGTCAATTCACTATCTGCCTGTGAAATGAACACAGACCCACCAATGAGGTCTGAGAATTCAACACAAATCATCAGTATAGAAATCAACACAAACCCACAAACAAGATCCAAGAGGTCAATACAAATCATCAACATAGAAATCAACAAAGATATACAAATAATGTCCAAGAGATCAATATAAATCATCAACAAAGTCCCAGGACCTCCAAAACCCTCCTTCAGGACTTTTATAAACAGACAACTAGAAAATCATCTTTCAGGGCTCCCAGTAAGGTCTCAGGGCCTCTGTACAAAGTATCGCAAACAAACATCAACATAGAACAGACAAACATAGAGTGCTGGGATATCACAAGTTTTCTCCTCCACCACAAGAGCTCCCTTCTCATTTCTGCTCTCTCTAGCTCCCTTCTCATTTCTGCCTCTCCTTATATATGGTCCTTATATCCTCCCCTTCGGTTGCATGAGTAATAGGAGTTCACAAGTTCTAGGGTTCACAAGTTTCTTAACAGACTTGATACAAGGCTCATAAGAAACTTGAACTGAAACAAGGTGTTAATTCAATAACTGAAAGAAGGTGTTAACTACTTCTTTGCTTACCATTACAGAAGTATTTAATATCTTCAAATTGCACAAGAGATCTCATTTTAAACTAATATATATAGAGTAGAGCCTGTATTTTATTTTCCTATTCATTAACCTCTGTTAGTGCAGAACCTATTACAGCTTTCCTGTATTATATCATAATGGTTTAAAAATATTTAAATTATAAATTGCTCTTGTGAAAAGATAGTAATATCAACATTTTTCAAAGTAACAGATTGACCACTGACAATAACATCAGTCTCAATAACATATCATATCTTTGTAAACATATGTACATGTATTGTTTTATCTACTTGTCATATAATACAGGATGATGTAAGTTTCTCAATTAAATTACAATAAAATTCTTCAGATAGGTGGGCAATTTTCCATTTTGTCATAATGGCCTCCAGCAGAAAAACTTGAAGTTACTCTGTATATAATTACCTAAATATTATTTCAACCATATAAACAGATAAAGAAAAAAAAACAACAAAAAACAACAGCATTTCTCCCATAGAATATAGCTTCTAAAAATTATCAATTTTGTAAATTACTTTAAAATTATGAGACCCATGAAAGCAGTGACTATCTTTTGATTTTCTTTATAATTACAGAACTTAGTAAAATATCTGGAACATAGTTGGTCTTTAATAAATGCTTGTTGAGCAACTGATTGAATTTAAATAGTACCACATAAGTAATGATTGTGATGTCAGAGATGTTTTTTTTTTAATTTTGTGATTATTAAAAAACAGGTAACTTTCTCTGGAAAAAAATCATGTCTTGCATATATATTTTCCATGTTCAGTTTCAAGATGCCATTTCAATTGGTTAGGTTTGGTTCTGTCTGTAGGAAAAGCATTCATACAAAGTAAACACAATGACCTTTTCTCACCCCTTCAAAAAATATATTACTTTTTGGGGTGGGTATGTGGCACAGTGAATAAAGCACCAGCCCTGGAGTTAGGAGGACTTAAGTTCAAATCTGGCCTCAGACACAACACAAAAACTAGTGGTGTTATGGTGTTACCTTGGGCAAGTCACTTAACCCCAACTTCTCTACCTTACCCTCTACACAAAGCAAAAAAAAATGTGTATATATATATATATATATATATATATATGTATAACTTTTCAATGCCAATATTTACTCAATTAACTTTTGTGATTTAGGGTTTTTATTTGTGTGTTTTCTACATTTCTGCCACTTAAACTTTCTTTATTGTCTTGTATTAATTTCAACTACTACACTAGATTTTTTTTTCTTGAAAGTGAAGATTTATTTATCTATCATAATGTGATATTTCACTCAATGCATTAGAGACAAAAAATTAAGACAACTAATTATGACTATGATTATTACAATTTCAAATGATTATAACTATATTTGAGTCATTTTTATTTTTAAGTAGTCATTTTTGTTGAGGAAGCAGTTGAATTTACAAAAAAGTGAGGGGCAGCTAGGTGGCACAGTGAAAAGAGCTCTAGGTCAGGAGTTTGGAAAACGTTTTTCTGAGTTCAGATCTGGCTTCACACACTTACAAGCTTTGTGACTCTGGGCAAGTCACTTAACTTTCTTTGATTTAGTTCCTCATATGTAAAAATGAGCTCAAGAAGGAAATGGCAAACCACTCCAATGAATCTGCCAAAGAAACCCCAAGTGAGGTCACAAAGTTTCAGACTCTGCTGAAAACAACAAAACAGCAGTAACAACAAATGAGTGGTTGAGAATCATAGTATACATTATGGTGCATTTAACTTCCATTCAATGACTATTGAACTCCAAATCTACTCCCTCCATATTCAATTCAGCAAGAAGAACAAGGATGTAACTCTGCATCATCAGCCTCCACCAATGGAGAGTGGCAGTAGCAGATCCAATTCTAGTTGTAATTTAACACAAATGGACTCAAATTTGATCTTGAAAGTACATACTGTATTAAACTATTATTGCAATATATTCACTGCCAGTTGGAGCAAATTTGCTATGTTAACTCCGTTTTTATTGACTCTTATTTGAATTTTGCATTCTAGTAAAAAGTAGACACATTTATGTAGGGGTTATATCATGTATCTTCTAGTATGTCATTTCAGTCATTGATTTCAGTCCCCTCTGAGAGGATTTCATGTCCCATAGGCATTCTGTCCCAAAATTTAAAAAGCTCTGGCTTAAATAAAGGGGAATAGCTTGAGAAACCAATGGAAAGGCAGATGACAATACTGATAATAATGTGCTAATAGAATATTTAATTCCTAAGGATTAATGCAAACATTAACATTTTATCTCTCATAAAGCTATTTTGAACACAAAGATTTTACATTTTTCTTTACTAATTTTTATTTTATTAGAATTGAACCAATATCCTAAATTGTCAATATCTTTTTTTTAAATCTTGATTTTACTATTCAATGTGTTAGCTATTGCTGCTAGATTTCTCTTTTTCTCCAAATGTGATAAACATGTCCCCTTTTCCTTTCAGAGACACAGGCTGGGAGGGAATCTTCCACAGTGCTGACAAAAAGCATATTATGAACAGTAGTGAGAAATCCAGTATTGGACAAAGAAGATCTCTAGTAAGATAATACATGAAGGGTAGAGACACAGCTGATAATATGTTGACAAAATCAAAGTCCAGACTGACAAACAAAGAATGTGGAAAAAGTCAAAAATTTAAGTTGTATCTGTTTATTGTAGTAACATTATAACAATGACACTATGGAATCTAAATCAGAAGATTAAATCAGTATCAAGATATCCAAAGAGGAGTGAGCTAAACACTGATAATGAGCAGTTTGCTCAAAGGGAGGAAAAGTCTTTGATTGAGTAAATTTGTCAGTTATTAATGACAAATTAAGTACCTGTTAGCATCTATGTCAAAGTGTTTCAGAGGAAGGAGAAGGTAGATTCGTGGGTTCTGTCAATCTATACTACTAAATCAATTGACTACTGAATAGGAGATAGATGTATAGAGATAAAGTATATAGTGCCCAATAATTATTTACTTACATTATATGAAGAAAATCAAGAATCATCTTAGTCAATATGTGAGAAATTATAAAAATGTGTAACATAATGCAGAAACTGCTTTTCTAAAGGAGCTGATTAACTCATACATTGTAAAATTAAATTTAATACACATAATTTTAAAAGAAAACTTTCATCATTACCTTTTGCATTATGGATATTTTTTTCTTGAAGACAAAATTCCTTTAGATGTGTAGTTAGTGTTTTATAATATCAACCTTTTGTCTCAAGGGTTTTTTGGTTTCTCGGGTTTCTTTTTAAGGGATCATTGTGTGTGATCTGCAAAATATCACTTCAAATTCAACTTCATTGAAATTCTACTGTTTCCTATTCCTGCAAAAGTTCATTTCTCCATGCCAAAGTACAAGTTTTAATTAAGGTTATATGCATCCAGACTCATTAATAATCTTCAGATTAATTGCTAACTCATGATTGGGAGATTACTACCAGGAAAGGTTATAAATTAACTGTTAGCTCTAAGAGGTAGGTCAGTCAAATTTTTTAAAAGTTGAGTTACTAGCTGAAAAAATGAAGGAAAATTGAAATGAGGAAGTTAGTGAATGGTTAAGAAAAGGCATTGTTTGGACATGTATAGGTCATTTGGGTTATCTAAAGTCTTTTTTTGTTTTGTTTTGAAGACATTTGCTATAATATATAATAAATCAAAACAGATGTTGATGGGTAAGTACACATATGCATTTATGTGCATAATTATAGCATTTCATTTGAATTATTCATGATACTTGATATCACCTCCCAAGTGCTATCAGTCTAACTATAAGACAATGAGGAAAAAGAAGATAGTGTGACATTTTCTGTGGAGGTCTTCAAGTTGGCATTGTTGTTGAATCATTGGAGTTATGTCAGTTCTTCATGATCTCATTTGGGATTTTCTTGGCAAGGAGTGGTTTGCTATTTCCTTATTCAGTTCATTTTACAAAGAAAGAAACTGAGGCAATCTGGGTTGCCCAAGGTCATGTAGCTAGGAAGTGTTTCATTCAGGTTTAGGTATCAAAAAACATATGTTCATCATAAAAGATATTTGGTAGGACTCCTTTTATATTTATTTTTTTCAACAGTTTATTTAGTATGGGAATTGTTCTTTAATTGTTTGGTAGAATTCACTTGTAAACACATTTTGGGTTGTGCGTGTGCGTGTGCGTGTGTGTGTGTGTGTGTGTTTTCCCATTAGGAATCTCATTTATAGCCTTTCCAATTTGTTTTTCTAAGTAAGGGATATTTAAATATTCAATTTCCTCTTCTGTCCATCTGATTTATGTTTATATTTTTGTAAATATTTATTTTATTTATATTGTCAATTTAAATGTCATATGATTGGGGGAAACAGCTCCTAATTGTTGCTTTAATTTCATCTTCATTAGTGGTATAATAACTCTTTATATTTTTGATAATATTAATTTGTTTTTATTCAAATTAATCAATAATTTATCTATTCATTTTCACAAACCAGTTCCTAGTTTTATTTATTAGCTCATTTTTTTGCTTTCAATTTTATTGACCTCTGATTTACAGAATTTCTATTTTGTTGTCTAATTGAAGGTTTTAAATTTGTTATTATTCTACTTTTTTTCTTTTTATTTCATGTCTAATTCACTGATTTGTTCTTTCTTTCATTGATATAAGCATTTAGAGATACAAATTGTCCCTTAAGTACTGTTTTTGGAACATCCTGCAAATTTTAGAATGTTGCCTTATTGTTGTCATTATCTTTAATGTAATTACTGTTTCTATAATTTGTTCTTTGATCATCTCATTCTTTAGGATTAGACTATTTCTTTTCCAATTAAGTTTTCTAATACTTCCAAGGTCCTTTATTTATTGGAATTTTCTTACATAATTGTCAGAAAATGGCACATTTCCTATTTTTACATATCCACTTTACCACAATTATCTCTTTTAATTAGGTCTGTTTTTGCTTTTATTTTTATCTAAGATAATCGTTGTTGACCATGCCTTTTTTACTTCAGTTGAAACATAATAGATTCTCCTCCAACCTGTTATTTTTTACTGTGTGTGTTTTCCTTGAATTCCTCTTTTATGTGATTTTCCACCCATATTATTTTTCTGCCTTCCCTCTTTTCCCAGTGTATCCCATTTTCTCACTCATTCATAATTTGAGGGATCATTCTAACATAATAACCTCCTAATCATGTTCTCTGTCTATGTATGGTTCTTCTAACTGTCCCAATAATGATGAATATTTTTTAGGAATGTCAGGTATCATCTTTTCATACAGGAGTGTCACACTAACTTTATTAAATCCCTTATGATTTCTCCTTCATTTTTACCTTTTTTATACCTCTCTTCATTCTAATGTTTGAATTTCAAATTTTCTGTTCAGCACTAGTCTTTTCATCAGGCATGCTTGAAAATCTTCTATTTCATTAAATGCCCATTTCCCCCCAAAAGGTTTATAGTCAGTTTTGATAAGTAAGTTTTCTTGGTTGTTTAATCAAGTTCCTTTGTCTTCCAGAATTTCATATTTCAAGCCCTTCACTCTTTTAATGTTGAAGCTGCTAAATCTTGTGTGATAATAACTGTGGTATTTGGATAGTTTCTTTCTCATTGTTTTCAATATTTTCTCCTTCATCTGGAAGCTCTGAAATCTGGCTCTAATATTCTTGTCAGTTTTCCTTTTGGGAATTTCTTTCAGGAGTTGATTACTGGATTCTTTCGATTTCTATTTTACTTTCTTGTTCCAAGATGTTCGGGGTAGTTTTCTTTTAAATTTCTCAAAATTTGATATCTAGGCTCTTTATTCAATCATGACTTTCATCCAATCATTCTTAAATTATCTTTCCTTGAACTATTTTCCAGGTTAGTTGTTTTACTATGAGATATTTTTTCCTTTTATTCTATTTTTTTATTCTTTTGACTTAAAAAAAAAACATTTCTTTATGTTTCATAAAGTCAGAATGAAGAATATTGGAAACTGTGGCACTTGAGGAAAGTTGAAAGGAAATACAGATATGAGAAGACTTGGGTTATGAGAATGACATCATGGCTGTTTACTTTTATTGAAGGGCTATCATGTTTAAAAGGGATTGATTCTGTTTTTTTGCTTGCTCCCAGTGTGCACTAAACACAGATCATAAATATGATAACAGGTCTAGAAACAGAACGTCAGAGATCATCTGGCCCAACTCTTTCATTTTATAGATAAGGAAACTGAGGGTTGATGAGACTATAAGTGATTTCTTCAAGGTTATGCAGACAGTGAAGGATTAGAAGTAGGTGTCTCATTTCACTCCTCTGACCTTAGAGCCAGGATTTTTTCTACTATATCATTGTCCAATGAGCAGAAGTTGAATAGTTGGATTATGTCTTCATAGAAGAACATTTTTTTAAAACTTCCCAAAATTGGAGTTGCTCAAATATAAAATGAACTGTCTACAGAGGTAATAGATTCCCTTCCCTGAATCCATCATGGAGATTTTTACACTAATGATAGATAACCATTTGTCAATAATACTACAGAAGTGGAATTTATACATGTATTGGTTGGATTGAAAAGCCATATCTGACTGAAATTTTGTAACTCAAATATTTTGTTTTGGATTCTTGTGAAAATACTTGTTTTATGTTCTATAAAATACCCCCAGTGCCAAAGAATATTTCTTTTAAAAATCTTAATGATGTATCCTTATAATAACTGAAAACAAAAAAAAAGTTTCTTTTATGTCTTCTACAAAGATACTACTTTTCTTTAAACAGAAAAAATAGATCCATTCAGTTATTCTATAATATTTTTCCAGTACATTTTAAAAGACTTCTTGAAATCAAAAGACAAAAATGTCCTGTATGTTAATGATCCTATAAAATACTAAATAAATATTTTAAAATAAAAATTGAACAATATACCTTAATTTATTGGCAGATATATTCTAGTGACTTTTACTTGTTATGTGCTGAAAATAACATTGTTTGCATAATGAAGGTCAGAGGTAGAACAAAAAACTTTACCAGTATCTGAAATGTTAATGTCTCTTAGTCAGCAAAACTGTAAGATTACAAGGAATGGGGAGTGTACAAATTATCATATTCATTTGGGCTTAGGAGTTTTCATCAGGAAATGTAGGTTAAAGATTTATGTCATATACATTTGTATTCCAAAGGCTTTTGGAATTCTATCTTTTACTAGGACCAACAATAAGTTAGGGGGAGAGTTAAGGTTTTATTACATCTTAATATGAACTGATGATTGAATTTGGATTCCTAGATCTTGGTTCTGAAACCTACTTCTGATACTACTGCATAACAATACCAAGTAACTAAAACATTCTGGGTCTCAAGTTATCTCAAAGATAATTGGAGGGATTTCTCCAATTATATTTATATCATTTTATATTTATATCATTTCTTAATACTCCAATTAGATATTGAAATTAATAGCCTATAGGGATATCTCTGAAGGGTTACACTAAACCAAATGATAGGCCTTTTCTATGACCAAAAAGCAGTTGAGGAGATATCAGGTTAACTCAAATTATTTTTGAATGTCACTTAATTTCCTAATTCAAGATAGTTTTTTTTTCCTTAAATAAGCAATTATTGCAATCCATGTAGTTTAGCTTCTTTGGGGCAAATATCCCAGACCTGTGATTTCAATTTGTAAAGCACTCTTGATGAAGCAATTCCCTCCACCTAGACAGATCAACAGCTGTCTCTTACATATAGTTTTAAAGATTTGCATGGGGACACTGAGAGAATAGCTAAGTTACCCATGATTGGACCTAGAATGTAGCAGAGAGATGATTAGAACCCATATCTTATCAGATCCAAGACTGGCACCTTTGCTATTATGCCATGCTGTCTCTCTTAGTTTAACTCTTTCACAATTTAAACATTTTAAAACTATTTGTCCTATTATATCTAATCACATCTGACTTAAGAATTTCCATCAAAATGAGTTATGATCAAATCTCCACTTACCCACATCTTTACATTGTCAAGATCTTCATGATACCATTGGGCTGCCAGGCATAGTTATCAGGCAATGCCCTTGAGAGGGAAGGTTACTTATTGATTGATGGTAGTGAAATACAGTATTTCCAAACAAAAGGTAGAAAATGACAAACTCACAAAAAATGGGGCTGAGTGACATAAACTAGCCAATGAAATATAGAAAGCAGCAAAAAAAATGTCATCAGCCTTTCAAATATGAAATAGTGGGAATTAACAAACAAGTGGGATTCTGGGAAAACCATTGTTATGATAAATGGCCTAATATATCATAGTAATATTTAGCTTAATTTAGCTGCCCTGACCAAAGCTGCTTATATGATCTTTGCTTATGTTTCTTTTTCAATGTACTGGTAAATCTGTTGTCATCCTGGCAGAATCTTATCTAAGAAAAAACAAATAAAATTAGGTTGTCCAAGTCCGTGTTTTTATTTCTGTCAAGCTGGTGGCATGCATGTGAGAAACCCCTAAGGGAGCCAGTCTAGAACTGAGATTGATTTGTGGGTTGGAATGCCCAGTTTATATAGCTTTTCAGCAGGGCCTGATATCACCCCAACATTGATTTATCTCCAGAAAGAGGAAATCCCCCTTCTTTAAGACCACCCCCCAACCATACTAGATGACTCCTAGCCTTTGGCTATCAAGACAAAAGAATTTGCCTGCACCCAAGCCTGAGCAGGACATGGAGATTCCATAATACCTTTGATTAAATCAGTTCAGGCTTGGGTTGGGGTTTAACAGGATAAGAAGACCCAGTACCATTTCATTATCAGTAATGTCCTTCTGAAGAAGAAACTGGATTTTGGAAGAAGGGACTAGCAGGAAGCTCTGTAACTCCAAGATAATGATTACTCAGAAAAATCATACAATGCTATGACAAGAAACACACATTCCTACAGAGCAAGGAAGAATCATATACAATTAAAATTTACTTCTCTTTAACAGAATGAAATATAGAAACAACTTAGTGTTTAATTATTATAGTGTTCAAAGTTTAAACTTATCATTGAAATAAATATATACATGTGTGTGTGTATATACATATATATGTATATATATATATATATATATATACAAAGAGATGATACAGACTAACATCTGTAATCCCTTTTACAAATTACAAAGTACTCTCCTCATAACAATCTAAGTATAATAAATCCAAATGTATAATAATGATAATAATAGCAATGAGAACTGATAAGGTATAGCATAGGGCCAGTCTTAGAGGTAAGATTCAATTCAATAAACATTTGTTAAGCAGGCACTTTGACACCTAGGAGCTACTAGTCACCTACCTCTCACACTATTTAAGACCACTCTGAAGGACTGGAAGCTATAAATGATTTGCTGATTTTCATTGGTAGAAGGAACTACCCTATTGATAATGCCCCCACATAAATGAAATCAAAGGTCAAGGCCATAAAAAAATATAAATAACTCACACAAATATGGTGCTGTCTTTAAAACCACCCTGTAGGACAATTACCTAGGATGAGAAAATTGAAGCTTCGTTTTAAGTGACATGTACGGCTTTCTGGTTCTTTAACTTTGGCTTTTGTGACTAAAATGAATTTGCAGAGCTGTTTTCCCAGTACACACTAGTATCTCTCCAACAACTAAAAGTCACACTTAAAGGGCACATCTTTAACATAGTATAAAGAAATTTTATTTGTTATGTTCTCTTTGATGATGATTATGGCAGTGAGAAAAAAAAAACAACTTGTGGAAGAAAAAGTGGAAAAATGTGTTTTTATTCCTACTTATGATGCATTTATACAGTGCAGACTAAAATCATGATTTGACAGTTTTACTTCATTTGACCAGTGAAGACCATCTGGGATCATCTATTTTGCTAGGGATGTATGAACATGGCCTCTAAATAACAACAGAATGAGAAACATTTACAGAAAGAAATGGAAAAAAAAAACTATTTCTCATAATGGACTGTGATTCTATTTTCATAAATTACTCATTATCCCCACTTTCTTCTATAAAAAAGTAAAGAAAGTCAACTGAAAAATTGTCAGGTCCCCATCTCTATTCTCTACATAATAGTTCTGTAAAATAAATGCTAATACACTCAACTAATCTAAGACAGTAATGATAGAGCTTTCTAATTTATCTCATTTCACGAATAAAAAGGGACAAAATCAGAAATCTTTTAACATAAATGGCTGCTGTTACATTTCTGAGGATGCTACCTCCCACAAATTAATTACCATCTCAAAAAGCGTTAACAAATATTTGTATATATTATAGATGATTTCACAGTCTTAGCATTCATAATCATACATTGACAGCATCTGATTCACTGAAAACACTGCCCTTCTAAAACAAAGATGGAGATATTCATCAATTAGAGATATAGTGTGGAAACAGCAGAGAGAGGTGACACTCACAGATATCTTTTTTGGGAGTCATATTTTTAGAGCTCATTATTAAACCCATATTAATGGATATCATTTCTGAAGACTAGTAGTAGAAAAGGAGAACAGAAACCAAGTAGCTAAGTTCACTTTCAAGGTTAAGAAGATGAAATGAAGACAATAAAAGAGAAATAAGAATAACTTTTATTTTACTATTCCTCTAATCAGATTTATTTGACAGGTTATAAATGCCCCATCAGGACCTTTATAGAGTCATGGATTTAGATAAGTAAAGGACCTTAACAATCCAATTCTTTCGTTTTAAAAATGGGGGAGCTGGGACATACAGATGTTAAGTAACTTGACCAAGGGGGGCAAACCAAGTATTTGAAATTAGGTTCTCTGATTTCAAGTTCAGTCCATGTTACACTTTAAGCTCCTTGAAGGTTCAGAAAATACTGTGGGTTTTATTGCTGTTCCTATTTTAAGTGTTTTAGAATAGCCTATATAAAGTGGCTGGTTAAATCATTGAAATATTTAATTATAATGAAGGAAAACCGGAATGATTTTTGATCATGAAAATCAAGGGAAGGATGAATTTCAAGAATGTAGGCTTGCTCATCAGATATACTCGAAGTCTTATTCCTATATTCTAGACTAGATAGCAGACAAATACATTCAAAACTAAACCCAATATGTATACATTATATCAGAGGCAGTGGATAGAGCACTGGAGCCAAGAGTCATAAAGATCTGAGTTCAAATCCTTCCATAGATATTATATAACCTTGGTCAAATCACTCAACCTCTACCTACCCATTTCTATTTCAACTCTCAGAGATGGTTTTGTGGATCCTTAACTGAAGGATAATATAAAAGTTGATTGTCAGCTAATGATGTCTTTTTTTTTTAAAGAAACTAATCCACATTCCACAAGTCTTAAGAAGCTGAATCATTAAAGTTTTTCAACTTATATAATGACATATTTCAACTAGCTATCCAAAGTACTAGTTAGCTCTAAAATCCTGTTATTCTAACACATCACCCTAAAAAAGCAATGGTCTAGCTTAGCTACAAACTCCTAGTATAAAGCCTTCTTTGGTTGAGTGATATACAGCTAAATGGGGATCAGAAATTGTTCTGCCAACCTCTTAACATTTTAAAACCCCTTTAAAGGACTCTCAAAAAATTGTTATGTACATACCATTTCCTCTATATTCACTGGTATACTTGCTGTTCCTTATAAGGGGCATTCCGTTGCCCAACTTCATCTATGCCTTTTGTAAATTATCCCGTTTACCTGAAATGCCATTTATTTTTACCTCTGCATCTTGGAATCACTAGTTCTGTTCAATATTTATGTTAGGTGCCCCATGATTTCCCAATTTCCCAATCCACTTCAATTATTAGTTTACTTTTTTTAAATATATTTTGAATTTAATTATATTTATACATGTTGCGTCTTTCCCTTCCCCCAGAGAATGTAAGCTCCCTAAATTCATTTTGTGTATGCAACAACTGAAGTTAACAAAAGGCCTGGAACGTAATAGGTACTTTAGAAATAATTGTTGAGTTGAAGATAAAATGGTGAAATAGAAAGGACAGGCAGGAAGCCTTCTTTCTGGAAATCTAAATTCTGGTCCTCTCTATGCCAGACAAGTAAATCCTGAACCTCAATTTCCACTTTTGTCATATGAGGGACTTTGACTAACTAACCTTTTAAGTTTGCTTCCAGGGGGTGGAGCCAAGATGGCAGAGTAGAAACAGCAAGTCCAAGCCACTCTGCCCACAGATTACCTCTAAAATATGTAAAAGGGGCCTCTGAACAACTTCTGGAGCCCCAGCACCCACAGAACGACACAGAGAAGCTAACCTCCCACTGATGAAAGCCCAGCAGCGCTGCAGGAAGGACCAACACAGAGGTCTGGGAGCCTGCAGCGCAGCACAAAGAGCACTGGGAGCCGAGCACAGGTCTGCCTGAGTCGTGGTTTTAGCCCCAGGGCAGCAGGGCCAGCAGCCAGCGGGAGGGGCCCCAGAACAATAGAAGCTGTGGTGAGTCCAGAATTATCAACATAGACATGCCTGGGACAAAGTGAGAGGTTAGTGCCCTATGTACTTTGGGACCAGTATTTGGGGAATGCGTCGGGTTCCTCCCCTGGGGGCTAGAAGCCACTGAGGAGACATGCCATTTTCTAGTTTTCAGAGGCACCTCCAGCTCTTGGCCTGCAATTAATTGTAGGGAGATCCAGTGATCAGTCTTGGGGGGTAATCGCTCTTGCTTTAACCTCCCTGGATCTGGATTGTGATCTAGGGTGGAAGTCGTGGGTGGGTTTGCAGCTTGCCAGAAACGGAAGTTGCCCCCACACCCATTCGGGATGAAAATTCCTCTATCAGGCCTTAAAGCCATAGTGTGGCAACAAGCCCAAAAGTCAGGTAATCAAGTGGCAACATGCCAAGGCAAAGGAAAAAGAAAACTGCAACCCTAGACTCCTATTTTGGGGGCATAGAGCGGGAAAAGGACTGTGAGGTCAGAAGTCCTGTTCCAAAAGCCCCAGGGGAAAACATGAGCAGGGTTCAGGCCATAGAGGACCTTAAGAAGGACTTTAAAAATCAAATAAGAGAAGTGGAGGAAAACTTGGAAAGAGAAATGAGAAGGATGCAAGAAAAGTATGAAATGAGGGTCAACAGCCTGACTGAGGAAAACAACACCTTAAAAAATAGACTAACTCAAATGGCAAAGGAGGCCCAAAAGGGCAATGAGGAGAAGAATGCCTTAAAAAGTCGAATTTGCCAGATGGAAAAAGAATCTCAAAAGTTCACTGATGAGATTCATTCCTTCAGAGCTAGACTGGAGCAAATGGAAGCTAGTGACTTTATGAGAAATCAAGATGCTGTTAAGCAGATCCAAACAAATGAAAGATTAGAAGGCAATGTGAAATATCTCATGGGAAAAACCACTGACCTGGAAAATAGATCCAGGAGAGTCAATTTAAAAATTATTGGACTACCTGAAAGCCATGAACAAAGAAAGAACCTAGAAATCACCCTTCAAGACATTCTCAAGGAAAACTGCCCTGATGTTTTAGATCCAGAGGGCAAAATAGAGGTTGAAAGAATCCACCAATCACCTCCTGAAAAAGATCCCAAAAAGAAAACTCCCAGGAATATTATAGCCAGGTTCCAGAATCCCCAGATCAAGGAGAAAATACTACAAGCAGCCAGGAAGAAACAATTTCAATATTGTGGAAACACAATCAGAATAGCCCAGGACCTGGCAGCTTCTACACTGAGGGATCGAAGGGCATGGAATATGATATTCCAGAGGGCAAAAGAACTGGGAATGAACCCAAAGGTCACCTACCCAGCAAAACTGAGTATTTTGTTTCAGGGGAAAATATGGTCATTCAGTGGAATAGAGGACTTTCAAGCATTCTTGAGGAAAAAAGCAGAATTGAATAGAAAATTTGACATCCAGACACAAGAAGCAAGAGATGCCTGAGAAGGTAATCAGGGAAAAGAAATCAAAAGGAACTTATCAAAGTTGAACTATTTACATTCCTATATGGAAAAACAATAACTGTGAGTGATGATATCTTTCTCACTATGAAAATAATGGAAGAAGGGTGTGTGGTCATATGAATACATATGTGAATGTGTGTGTATATGGATAGAGGGCATAGGTTGAATTTGTTGGGAAGGGAGAATACTCAAGGGATGAAATTATGAGGTGAGAGAGCAAAGTGGCAAGAGGAGATGGGGAAAGACAGGGTAGGGTAAACTATCTCATGTAGAAGAAGCAAGGGGAAGTGGTTGCAAGGGAGGGGGAGAATAGGAAGGAAAAAAAGGCAAATCCACATTCTCATTGAATTTGGTTCAGGGAGAGAATGACATACATACTAAATGGGATATCTCAACCTGCAGCAGAATAGGGGGAAGGGGGATGAGAGGAGGGATGATAGATGGGAGGGCATCCTTGGGGGGAGGGGAGGTTGGAAGTACCCACTATAGAAGAGGGACAGGATCATGTAGGGAATGGACCAGGTGGGGGTTGGGATGAATGGGAGGGAATTATAAGCAGCCCTGTACAATGTATCTACTATGATAATGTTTTGCATAGCTAGACATGTACAACATATACTGAATTACTTATCTCCCCAGAGGGAATGGATGACAAGGGAGGAAGGAAATGGATCTGAAATTCAAGGTCTTAAGATTAAATGTGTCAAATATATATAAATACTATTATTGATACTATTTTGCTTATCATTGGGAGATAAGATGTGCAGCCACTGGGACACAAAGATTCACCTTCCTCTAATGGAAAAGTCGTAGGGGGTATGGGAGAAGGTATGGGAGAGAGCAGATTGGACGAAGCGATATCTTGTGGGACTGCAATTCTGGGAGGTTGGGTAGGGGAATAACTGGGGGAAAATGATTGTAACACAAAATCTGGTGGAAATGAATGATGTAAAACATATGTTTAAAAAAATAAAAATAAAATAAACAAAAAGAAAAGAAAATTCCCCTATCTGGTGGCAAAGCCATACTGTGGCAACAAGCCCAAAAGTCAAGTAATTAAGTGGCAGCATGCCAAGGCAAAGGAAACAAATTAAACAGAAAAATGCAACCCTAGACTCCTACTTTGGGGGCAAAGAGGGTCAGAGCATAGGGGAAGAGGACTGTGAGGTCAGAAGTCCTGCTCCAAAAGCCCCAGGGAAAAACATGAGCGGGTTGCAGGCCATAGAAGACCTTAAGAAGGACTTTAAAAATCAAATAAGAGAAGTGGAGGAAAAATTGGAAAGAGAAATGAGAAGGATGCAGGAAAAGTATGAAATGAGGGTCAACAGCCTGACTGAGGAAAACAACACCTTAAAAAATAGACTAACTCAAATGGCAAAGGAGGCCCAAAAGGGCAATGAGGAGAAGAATGCCTTAAAAAGTCAAATTTTCCAGATGGAAAAAGAATCTCAAAAGTTCACTGAGGAGATTCATTCCTTCAGAGTTAGACTGGAGCAAATGGAAGCTAATGACTTTATGAGAAATCAAGATGCTGTCAAACAGATCCAAACAAATGAAAGAGTAGAAGGCAATGTGAAATATCTCATGGGAAAAACCACTGACCTGGAAAATAGATCAGGGAGAGACAATTTAAAAATTATTGGACTACCTGAAAGCCATGATCAAAGAAAGAACCTAGAAATCACCCTTCAAGAAATTCTCAAGGAAAATTGCCCTGATGTTTTACATCCAGAGGGCAAAATAGAGGTTGAAAGAATCCACCGATCACCTCCTGAAAAAGATCCCCAAAAGAAAACTCCTAGGAATATTATAGCCAGGTTCCAGAATTCCCAGATCAAGGAGAAAATCCTACAAGCAGCCAGGAAGAAACAATTTCAATATTGTGGAAACACAATCAGAATAGCATAGGACCTGGCAACTTCTACACTGAGGGATCAAAGGGCATGGGATATGATATTCAGAGGGCAAAAGAGCTGGGAATGAACCCAAGGGTCACCTACCCAGCAAAACTGAGTATTGTGTTTCAGGGGAAAATAAGGTCATTCAGTGGAATAGAGGACTTTCAAGCGTTCTTGAGGAAAAAACCAGAGTTGAATAGAAAATTTGATATCCAGACACAAGAAGCAAGAGATGCCTGAGAAGGTAATCAGGGAAAAGAAATCAAAAGGAACTTATCAAAGTTGAACTATTTATATTCCTATATGGAAAAACAATAACAGTGACTGATGAAATCTTTCTCACTATGAAAATAATGGAAGAAGGGTGTATGGTCATATGAATACATATGGAAGAATAGGAAGGCAAAAAGGCAAAACCACATTCTCATTGAATTTGGTTCAGGGAGAGAATGACATACATACCAAATGGGATATCTCAACCTACAGCATAATAAGGGGAAGGGGGTGAGAGGAGGGATGATGGATGGGAGGGCATCCTTGGGGGAAGGGGAGGTTGGAAGTATCCATTATAGAAGAGGGACAGGATCAAGTAGGGAATGGACCAGGTGGGGGGTGGGATGAATGGAAGGGAATTATAAGCAGCGTTGTACAATATATCTACTATGATAATGTTTTGCATTGCTAGACATGTACAACATATACTGAATTACTTATCTCCCCAGAGGGAATGGGTGACAAGGGAGGAAGGAAATGGATCTGAAATTCAAGGTCTTAAGATTAAATATTTCATACATATATATACTATTATTAATACTCTTTTGCTTGTAATTGGGAGATAAGATGTTGCAGGCATTGGGTCACAAAGATTCACCTTCCTCTAATGGAAAAGTCGAAGGGGCTATGGGAGATGATATGGAAGAGAGCAGATTGGAGTAAGTGATATCTTGCGGGACTGCTATTCTGGGAGGGTGGGTAGGTTAAAAACAGGGGGCGGGGGGATGATTGTAACTCAAAATCTGGCAGAAATGAATGATGTAAAGCAGAAGTTAATAAAGCATTTGTTTAAATAAAAAAATAAGTTTGCATCCAGATCTGAAATTAAATGATTGTAGAATGCCTGTACTTACATCTTTGGAATGACAACATAGCCATTATCTGCTTAATTAAAAAAAGACAATTACATGCTTGAAAATATATCATGAGAACATAATTTTGTATGTAGGTATATTGTATCCATTGTCACATAAAATTCCAAAGCACATGAAAATTATAAAAATAATTCCTAGCCAGTGCAACTGAGTTAAATATTTTGAATTGGATATGGCACTAGATTAACAAGGATGCTTCACTTAGCTTTATAGCAGGATTCTTCAGGCACAGCAACTTCCATCTAATAACCACTAGTAATGAGACATTTTAGTTTCATACAGAGAGAAAAGCAGTGGAATTAGCCATAATTGTCTGTATTCATAAAATGGAATTAAGTCTTTTTTTTTGTTCCTACTTAGGTATTATTTCTTTGTTCAATATAGGTTTGAAGATAGCTCAATGTTTAACTAATACTTACTTTACTTACATTCCTTTAGGAAAAAAAATTATCTCAGTTTCTGAAAGCAGCAAATGCAATTTTTAAAAAGTTTATTTGTGTGTATGTGCATTAGATACACAATCCTAAGAGACAGTATGAACCCTGAAGAAATCTCATCATTTGATTCCTTTGATAGGCCTGAAAGACCATATTTGTGTTTCAGTTTGTCTTAATATGTCTTTAATTTTTTCAATCAATGAAGAGAACTGCTTTGTACAGCCTCAAAGGCAGGAGTTTCCAGAAATAGCCATTTTTCAGGGAAGGAAAATGCACAACAAATATGTTGGTCCTGAATGTGTTTATTGGTTTCTATAATAGCCTCATTCAATAACCTCATATCCTCACAACACACTGTGAATGTCAAAATCTGCTTGTCAATATAATCTATTTCCATCACATTCCATGATCATCATGTTTTGGTGATAGCAAAATCAAACCATGAGCAGAGGCAATTATACAGATATGATTCAAGTAGGGAAAATAATAATAAAAATTTTATGGGGGAAATAATAATAAAGAATTTTATGGAAGAAAAGGCTTTTTTTTTCTTTTTTTGACGAGTTTTTTTAGATTGTCTGTCTATACTGATTAAATCATCTGGGTAAGGGGAGAACTTTCCACTGGTGTGAGAAGGAGGTGGTTGAAAAAAATACAGCCAAATAAATGTAGAAGAAAGTAAAAGAGAAAAGGGTACAAAAATGGGAGTCAGGAGACCTGAGTTCTAGCTCTGCCTTTCCTACTAACTAGTTACACTTAGAAATTAATTGTTTGCTCATCTGTAACATGAGAAAACTTAATTTTCTTATTATTCTTTGTATTCTTAACACTTTCCTTGATTCTCTCCTGGTTTTCAAATATGCTTCTATGAATTGGAAACGAGACTTTTGTTATGACTAATGAAGCACTCAGTGGTTCATTCCTTCATTCAATGAGACACATGCAGCTTCCCTAATGTGGAACAAAAGGTGTTTCCCATTGATACTGTAATGTCATCCCAAATGATACCATTTATGCCTGTTAGGGTCTTGGTCTTGGTCTTCTATAGTAGGGGTATTAGCAATATTCAGGAAAGAGTTTTCTTTTCTTTTTTTTTGAGGGGCAATTGGAGTTAAGTGACTTGCCCAAGTCACATGGCTAGTTTTTTGGTGTGTTAAGTGTCTGAGGCTGGATTTGAACTCAGGTCCTCCTGACTCCAGGACCAGTGCTATATTCACTGTGCCACCTAGCTGCCCCTGGGAAAGAGTTTTCTTGCCAGAGGAGACTGTTCAAGTGGCTAAGTCATAGGGAGTTGCATGAAGAACATAAAAGCTAAATAATTTAGCCAGTGAATTTGAACCCATATTTTCCTTATTTTTAATCTAACATTCTACCATGTTACTTTTCCTTTTTTAGTTGAAACATGTTTTTAAAGATTGGTTTAGATTATTTTAGGACCTTTAACTATATACTTGTGCAGTGGATATTCACACTATTATAATAAATCATGCTCACTTGATTCTATCAGATAACATACAACTTAGTCTTAGTGGCTGATGGATAATGGCTTATTAAACTATGTTTATGGAACCCTTCTTTAGAATGAGAGAGGGAATACTTCAATAAGAGGCAAGAAGCACGGAAGGGAAAAATTTACCAGCTGTAATGAAATTCTTTCTGGGCAGATCACTCCTTTAGGCATACAAGGTTCTAACTGCTCAAGTTTACATTAAGTTTTATTTTATTTTTGACTCAATTTTTATACCAATTCTATCCTTAATTTCCTATATTCTTAGTTCTTCAAAACCAAATCAGTCACCAAATCCTGTGAATTCTTCATATCTACCTTTCTATTCCCAAGATCACAATCCTAGTACAAATCTATCTCCTCTCCTGCCTAGAAAATTTCCCTAGGAACACAGATCAGTATGGTCATCCAGACCAGTGTTGTCAAACTCAAAAAAAAAAAAAAAAGATATCTACTACAGGCTTCATATTGACTTATAAGAGCACAAATTAACTTTATCTTTGTTGAAGTTTTATTTACTTTGCTAAACATTCTTCAATTACATTTTAATCTGTTTCTGGCTCCTTGTGTCCCAGGTCACTTGTTTGACACCTCTAATCTAGATTTTCCTCAGAACCACAGTTATATAGCTGGCAAATGTCCTTCTATTATATGGTACTTCCACTCAAGTCCTTTTGTATAGTTCTTATAGTATCTCTAATAGAAGCAGTAGTAATTTTCATTGGCATAAAAGTTTAGGTTTTGCAAACACTTTGCAAGTGTTTTTGCTATTTTACCTCTTTTGAACCAAACAATAATCCTGTGAATCAGGTGCTATTATTATTCCCATTTTGCATATAAAGAAAGTAAAGCTGAGGGAGCCAAGATGGCAGAGTAGAAACAGCATTTCCAAGGTGCTCTCTCCCACACCACTTCAAAATCATGTAAATGGGGACTCTGAACAACTTCTGGAGCTCTAGCACTCACAAAACCACAGAGAGTAGCTAACCTCCCACTGAGGACAGCCCAGCAGCCCTGCAGGGAGTGGCCAGCGCAGTGCTCTGGGAGCAGACTGCATAGCACTCTGGGAGCCGAGCCCAGGCCCCCTTGAGCTGTGCTTTTAGCCCCAGGGTGGCCAGGCCAGCAGCCGGCTGGAGGGACCCCAGAACACCACTAGCTGTGGCGATTACAGAATTATCAACACAGACATGCCTAGGACAAAGTGAGAAGTTAGTGTCCTATGGACTTTGGGACCAGTATTTGGGGAACATATCAGGCTTCTTCCCCTGGGTGCGAGAAGTGGCTGAGGTGACACATCACAGACGCCATTTTGCAGCTTCAGTTGCAGCTTCAGCTCCTGGCTTGTGAACTGTGGGGAGATCCAGGGGTCAAGTTAAGAGGTGAGAGAGGAAAGTGGCAAGAGGAGATGGGGAGAGACAGGGTAGGGCTCAGGGAGAGGATGACATCCATACTAAATGGGATATCTCACCCTGCAGGAGAGTAGGGGGATGGAGGATGAGAGGTGGGATGATGGAGGAGAGGGCATCCTGGGGGGAGGGGAGGTTGGAAGTACCCACTTTCAAAGAGGGACAGGATCAAAGCAGGGAATGGGCCAGGTGGAGAGTGGGATGGGTAGGAGGGAAATATAAGCAGTCTTTAAAATATATCTACTATGGTAATGTTTTGCATGGCTATACATGTACAACACATACTGAATTGCTTATCTTCCCAGAAGGAGTAGGTGACAAGGGAGGAAGGGAATGGATCTCAAATTCAAAGTATTTAAAATTAAATGTTTCAAATATACATAAATACTGTTATTAATACTATTTTGCATGTAATTGGGAGACAAGATGTTCAGGCATTAGGGCACAGAGATTCACCTTACCCTAATGGTAAAGTTGAAGGGGGTATGGGAGAAGATATGGGAGAGAGCAGATTGGATGAGGGGATATCTTGTGGGACTGCTATTCTGGGGTGGTGGGTAGGGGGAAAATGGGGAAAAATTGTAACTCAAAATCTGGCTGAAATGAATGATGTAAACCAGAAGTAAAGAAAGCATTTGTTAAAAAAAAAAAAAACAATTGCTAAATTATCAGCATGTGCTACATTCTGCTCCCAGAGTCCCTTATCTCTCTACAAAGAGAATGGAAATGTTTTATCCTCTGTTCAGAACCTTTCAGTATTTTTTTTAAGTTATTATAGTCATTGTATAAATTGTTTAGAGGTGGGTAGGTGGAGCAGTAGATAGAGCACTGTGCTTAGAATCAGGAAGACTCAACTTCATAAGTTCAAATCTAGCCTCAGACACTTACTAGCTGTGTGACCCTGGGTAAGTCACTTATCCCTGTTTGCCTCAGCTTCCTCATCTGTAAAATAAGCTCGAGAAGGAAATGGCAAACTATTCCAGTATCTTTGCCAAGAAAACCCTAAATGTGGTCATAAAGCATTGAACACAGCTGAAAAAACAAAATAATAACATATAATATTGTTTTCCTGGTTCTGCTTTACTTAATATAAATCTATTTTATTCATTTATCAAAATTCCTAACGTTAATAATTTCTTGTTGCACAAAAAGGATTTCATGACATTCAGGTACCATTTTTGTTAAGCTATTCCCCAATCAATGGAATATTCACTTTATTTCTACCATTTTTTTAAACTGCAAAAGGTACAATTATGAATATTTCAGTATCTATGGGACCTTTCCTTTATGTTTTTTAGCCTTCCTTGTGATGTATATGTTCAGTAATTAGAATGTCTTTTAATAAAAAAATAACCAGAAAAATCATTTTGAAAAAAAATGCAACTTAAAACTAGTTCTAAAAAAAATTTAAATTCATTTTCAACTTAAATATAAAAAGGCAAAAAAAGGGAACATTTCTATGCACACAGCACCACATGGAGGATTCAGTATGAAGCCATGAATTTCCATTTCAGACTATTTATTTTTTGAAAAATCATGTAATAAATACTACACATTGTTTTCAAAACTAAAAAAAAAGTAAAGCTGAAAGTGGTTAAATAACTTATTTGGGGTCATATAGAAAATAAGCATGAGGCAGGATTTGAATTCCCACCTTCCTGCTTCCAAGATTCTTTCTAAGGGGCGGATAGGTGGCACAGTGAGTAGAGTGTCAGCCCTGGAGTCAGAAGGACCTGAGTTCGGATCCGGCCTCAGACACTTAACACACACACACACACACAAAAATACTAGTGGTGTGACCTTGGGCAAGTTACTTAACTCCAGTTGCCCTCCAAAAAAAAAAAATGATTCTTTCTATATACATGTTGACAGCTAGTTTTCTCTTTAAATATCTATGCAATTATCTCTTAACCCTCAAATAGACTTTAAGCTATTTGAGAGTACACATAATATATAATTGTAATATGTATTACTATACTATATTATATTATATAACACAGTTATATGTAATATTTAATATATTATTTCATTACATTAAAAATAAATATTATTTAATATTGCATAAAGGAGACTTCAACAATGCGTGTCAGATAACCTCTTATGATTCAAATAGAATTATCATGCAAATGAAGGGCAGAAACAATCCAATATGTGCAAATAAAATACTGAAATATACCTTTCTGTAGAGCCAGGATGGTGGAATACAAGCAACAACTCATCTGAATTCTCCTAACATTCCCCTCCAAACAACTAAAATAATGCCTCAAGTCAAATTTTGGAGCAGCAAAGCCAACAAAATCTCAAAATCTAGACTCAGACAGTGTAGGAGTTCATCATGAGAGCTCTGTGATGCCAGGGTAGGAGCCAGGTCAGAGCATAGCAGCAGCACCAGTGGTGGACTTTCAAAGGTTCTTGTCAGCAGCAGGAGTAGCTGTAGCTTATGGAGCTATCAGCACAGAAACAGAAGTGGAGTCAGAAAACTGGTCAGAAAGAGATTATGAGGAATTCTTTGTTCACACTGAGCACATCTGATGCTTATTGTCACCTATAATTCCCAGGAGAAGTTTTGGGTTTCAGTTCCAGGATACAGAGGAACACTAGTACCTGTGACTACAAAAGAGCAAGGGCCCTTGTCACAGTGCCAGAGCCAAGAGGAATACTAACTTTTGTAGTTGAATGGAAACATGGACCCTTCCTGGGTAAAGCCCAGAGCACAGACCAGAAAAGCAGTGACCACAACTCTCCCAAGAGCAAACCACCTTGGAAACACCAAAAATTTTCTAGTCCCAGAATGAACTCTCAAAACAGCATCATGAAAAAGCCAGAGGCTTGGGACAGAGCTTCCACATCAGCAAGTGAGTAAAGCCTAACTTTAACACAAAGTTAAAAGTCAAGGCTGGAAAATGAAAAAAAAAAACATAAATATCTAATAAAAAATGAAAAAAAAAACATAAATATCTAATATGACATCAGTGAAGACTGAGATATATACTCAGAAAACAGTCATGTGAAAACAGATACAAGCAAAGTCTTAGAGAGAAATGCTAATTGGTCACACACCCAACATGAATCCCTGGAAGAGTTAAAGAAAGAGATGAGAGTGGTAGGAAAAAAAACTGATAAAAGAAATGTGATGAAAGAAAATTATGAAAACATAATTAGCTTGGTAAAAGAGACACAAAAATGATTTGCCTACTAAAAGAACTCCTTAAAAAGTAGAACTGATAAAATGAAAAAATAAAGATTACAATAGCTCACTGAAGAAAATAATTCTCTAATAATTAGGTTTGGAGAAGTGGAAATTAATTACTCTATGTCATATCACAAAACAATAAAATGAATGCAAAAGAATGAAAAATAGAAGAAAATGTGAAAGATACAATCAGCAAAACACTTGACTTGGAAAATAGATTTTAAAAACAGAAGGAAAAGGGACAGAGGGAAATACACAGTAATCACAATCGTGAATGTAAATGGAATGAACTCACACATAAAATGGAAGAAGATGGCATAATGGATTAAAAACCAGAATCTAACAATACTTTGTTTATAAGAGACATATTTTTTGGAATTCCTCATTAGTTATATATTGCAGGCTGCTCAAACTTCCCATGCAAATCTCCTTTTTCTTGTGAGATATTCATTTTAATTCATTGAAAACTTTGGAATTCCATGGCTCAATACTATACTCTACACTCATACACACACACACACACACACACACACACACACACACACACACACACACATCTCGCCAGTTATATGGAGTTAGTAAATACACCAGTGAGGTATATAACTTGGTCCAGATATTTTGCTGTGTAAAAGAAAGAAAATCTTCTAAATGCCTTGTGGCTTCCTTAAAGGGATGGATAAAAAGCCATCATACTTCATTCAGCTAATGTTTGAGAAAAAATAAAGTAGGGGTAGCATCAATGATCCCATACAAAGTAAAAGTAGAGTAAATTAAAATAGGTAATCAAAGAAATGACATTTTAATTTAAAATGTCTCATCTATGTATATATCTATCTATATGGTAGATCATAGTGCACAGTAACAGTAATATTGTAATGATGACTAACTGTAAAAGATTTGACGACTCTGGAATATGTATATACTTGTATACACACACACACACACACACACACACACACATATATATGTATGTATATATGTACATGTTTATATACATATATTTATATACATACACACATATTCTCTGATTACAGTCCATTTGTCAAATATATAGGAAACTGAGTCAAATTTATATAATAAGTGCCATTCCCAAATTGATAAATGATTAAAGGATATAAACAGGCAGTTTAAAAAAAAAATCAAATCTATAGGGGGAAGAGTCAAGATGGTGGAGCAGAAAACAATTCTTCTGCTCAGCTCTGGCTCCCACAATTTCCAAATTCATGTAAAAGGGGACACTAAACAACCTCTGGAACTCCAGAACCCACAAAATGACACAGAGAAACTAGCCTCCCTCTGAGGACAGCCTGGCAGCTCAGCAGGGAGTGGCCAGCACAGTGCTTTGGGAACCAAGCCCAGGCCTGCATGACTCAGAGGTTTTAGCCTCAGGGCAGCCTGACCAGCACCTGGCTGGAGGGACCCCAGAACAACAGCAGCTATGGCATTTCCAGAATTACCAACACATAGATGCCATGGACAAAATGAGAGGTTATTGCAGTATGGACTTTGGGAATCATTAGGTGGGAGAGCAAGTGGTCTCTTTCCCTGGGGGCAAGGAGCCACTGAGAAGCATCAGCACAGCCACAGACACATGTGGCAGCTTCAGTTCCTGGCCAGGTGGCTGTAGGGGGATCCAGCAATCAGTCTTGGGGGTAATCACTCTTGCTTTAACATTCTTGGATCTGGATTGCTGTCTGGGGTGGCAGTATTGGGGCATATGACCAGCTCTCCAGAGCATGTGAAAGTTTCAGAGAGGGCACCCAACTAAAAATTTGGGCAGCTGAGAAAACCCCAACGTTTGGGATGGAAGCTCCCCTGGCTGGTGGCAGAATCCTATTGTGGCAACAAGCCCAAAAGACAAGTGGCTACATGCCTAGGCAAAGGAAACAATATAAACAGAAAAATTCAACATTAGACTCCTATTTTGGGGGCAAAGAGGATGGAAGCATGAAATAGAAGGAAGACTGGGAGGTCAGAACTCCTGCACTAAAAGCCCCAAATGAAAATACGAGCTGGTTACAGGCCGTAGAGGACCTTAAGAAGCAGATACGATGAATAGAGGAAAAATTGGGAAGAGAAATAAGAAAGATGCAAAGTATGAAGTGAGAGTCAACAGCCTGACTGAAGAAAATAACACCTTAAAAAATAGACTAACTCAAATGGCAAAAGAGTCTCAAAAAGGCCATGAGGAGAAGAATGCCTTAAGAAGCCAAATTTGCCAGATGGAAAAAGAATCTCAAAAGCTCATTGAGGAGAATCATTGCTTCAGAATTAGACTGGAGAATATGGAAGCTAGTGACTTTATGAGAAATCAAAATGCTGTTAAGCAGATACAAACAAATGAAAGAATAAAAGGCAATGTGAAAGATCTCATTGGTAAAACTACTGACCTGGAAAATAGATCCAGGAAAGATAATTTAAAAATTATAGGACTACCTGAAAACCATGATCAAACAAAGAACCTAGAAATCATCCTTCAAGAAATTCTCCAGGAAAATTGCCCTGATGTTTTAGAACCAGAGGGCAAAATAGAGGTTGAAAGAATCCACCAATCACCTCCTGAAAAAGATCGCAAAAAGAAAACTCCTAGGAATATTATAGCCAGGTTTCAGAATTCCCAGATCAAGGAGAAAATATTACAAGCAGCCAGGAAGAAACAATTTGAATACTGTGGAAATGCAATCAGGATAGTGCAGGATCTGGCGATTTCTACACTGAGGGATTGAGGGGCTTGAAATATGACATTCCAAAGGGCAAAGGAGCTGGGATTAAAACCAAGAATCACCTACCCAGCAAAACTGAGTATCTTGTTTCAGGGGAAAATATGTTCATTCAGTGGAATAGAGGACTTTCAAACATTCTTGAGGAAAAAAACAGAGTTGAATAGCAAATTTGACGTTCAGACACAAGAAGCAAGAGATGCTTGAGAAGGTAATCAGGGAAAAAGAAATCAAAAGGAATTTATCAAAGTTGAACTATTTAAATTCCTACATGGAAAAACAATAACTGTGACTGATGAAACCTTCCTCATCATGAAAATAATTGAAGAAGTGTATATTGGCATATGAATACATATGTGAATATATATATATATATATATATATATATATATATATATATATATATGTTTTTACAGGTATACATAGATAGAGGCCTCAGGTTGAATTTAATAGGAAGGGATGATGCTTAAAAGGTGAAATTAAGAGGTGAGAGAGGAATATAACAAGAGGAAATGGGGAGAGACAGAATGGGGCAAACTCTGATATAGAAGATGTAAGGGGAAATGGTCACAAGGGAGTGGAAGAACAGAAAGGCAAAAAAGCAAAATTTTATTCTCATTGAATTTGGATCAGGGAGAGAATGGTATACATACTAAACAGGATATCTCACCCTACAGGAGAGTAGGGGGGGAACGGAATGAGAGGGGGGATGATGGAAGGGAAGGCAGGAGGGACGTTGGAAGCATTCACTTGTGAAAAGGGACAGGATAAGAGTAGGGAACAGACCAAGTGGGAGGTGGGATAGGAGGAAGAGAAATACAGTCAGCCTTTTACAATATATATACTATTGTGATGTGTTGCATAGCTACACATGCACAACATATACTGAATTGCTTATCTTCCCACTAAAGGTGGGTGACAAGGGAGGAGGGGAATGAATGTGGAATTCAGAATTTTAAAATCAAATGTGTAAAAATATAGAAATACTATTATTACTATTTTACATGTAATTGGGAAATAAGATATACAGGCATTGGGGCTCAGAGATTCACCTTGCCCTACTGAAAAAGTCGAAAGTGGTATGGGAGAAGATATGGGAGAGTGCAGATCCAATGAGGGGATATCCTGTGGGACTGCTCTTCTTGGGTGGGGTGGTAAGGAGGAAAAAATGGGGAAAAATTGTAACTCAAAATCTGGCAGAAATGAATGATGTAAACCACCATTTAATAAACCATTCAGAGGAAAAAAATCAAATACATATATATCGGTATAGACTAGAGAAATGTAAATTAAAATAACTCTGAAGTACCACCTCACACTTAGAATAAATAACAAATGTTGGAGGGGATGAGGGAAAATAGATACAATAATAAGCTCTTGGTTTAGTTGCAAACTGATCTGAACATATAGGAGAACAATTTGGAACTAGTTTAAAAAAGGGTGTAAAACTGTGTATATGCTATTTGACCTAGCAATATCTCTACTAGGTCTATATCTCAAAGAAATCAAGGAAAAAAGAAAAGGACCTATATGTACAAAAACATTTATAGCAATTCTTTTTGTGGTGGCAAAGAATTTGAAATTGAGAGAATGCTCATCAATTGGGGAGTGACTAAACAAGTTGTGCCATGTGATTGTACTGAAATATTTTTGTGCTATAAGAAATGATGAGGTTGGTGGTTTCAGGGAAAATATTTTTGAACTTTTGCAAAATGAGGGGAGAAAAACTGGTAGAACATTGTGCACAGTAACAGTAATACTGTAATGATGACCAACTGTAAAAGACTTGGCTAAGCTTATCAATACAATGATCCAAGACAATTCATTCCAAATAATTCATGATTAAAAAAAATCCTATCCACATCCAGAGAGAAAACTGATGAATTCTGACTGCAAACTGAAGTATAATTTTCTCAATTTTTTGGCCTTTTTTGTGATATGGCGAATATAGAAATATTTTGCATCACTTCACACGTTGAATTGACATCGTTTTTCTTGCCTTCTCAGTGGGAGCATAAGAGGTGGGAAGGAAGGAGAGTATTTGGAACTCAAAATTTAAAAAGAAAAGAATATTAAAAATAAATAAATAATCAATTTCTTTCTTAAAAGAAAGACTTCAACATCTAATACGTCAGAAGACTGCTCTGAGATGAAACATATCTCCGGGCACTTTATGTAATACTGACAATATCCTTCTTCAATAGGCAAAAACTTTGTTTTTCCTTCTCTTATATAATGTATATCTTTGTTTCTATTTTATTAAACATATATGAAAGTATTGACCTTTATTTCTATTCTATTCAATAAAGTTTGAGAAAAATAGTTTTATCCATTTCTAAGACTCTTCAAAGTTACAAAAGCTTAGAAAACCATTTATTCAAATGGTTTGTTAACAAGGATCCATCCATAGGAATAGGATCCAAAATGTTCTCCAGCAAGGTATTTTCTTTCAGCGATGCTCGGGCCAGCTTATTGCTCTTCTTTGTTTCTTTTGAAATAACACTATTTAAAGGAAAGAACATTACTTTACTAAATACACATTAGGTGCTCAATAAGTTCACATGAATTCAGTTATTTAAAACTATGGCGATATCTAGTTTAATTATTTTCAATACCTTTGCTATATTTGTGTTCACTGCTTAAGTAACTACCTTAATACTAATTTCTCTGTCTCCTATTTTACTCACTATCAATATGGTGGGTGATGCTGCTGCTCCTTTAGTTCACAAGTTATCACCAACCCAGTGCAAAGCTATTTTCTTGTAGATTAAAACAACTTCTAAAGTTTGAAAACAGGTATGTTAGCCTGGTGAGTTAAGCAGATAATCAGAGTTCAGAATTGTATTACAAGGTGCTAGAAATGACTGCTTGCCAAGACATTTTTACTTGAGGTGCCTTTTGAAGTATATACAAGATTAAGTGGAAAACAACAACTCTTCTTCCCCAGTTTGTGTGCATATGCACACATGTATGTTATGTGTGTGTGTGTGTGCGTGCGCACACAAGCAGGGATAGAGAAGGGGAGAAGGAAGGGATCTCTAAGGAAACTCTATCCTGATTTCCATGTCCAAAACATTCAAGAACTATTATACAGGGGGTGGGGGGAGGCACGGGGGGGCAGTCAAGATGGTGGAGCAGAAACAGAAGTTCCATGGGGCTCTGGCTTCCACCTCCTCCAATTCATGTAAAAATGACTCTAGACAAACTTTGGGGCTACAAAACCCACAAAATGACATAGAGAATATAACCTGCTGCTGAAGACAGGCCAGTAGGATGACAGGAAGGGACCAGGGCAGGTCTCTGGGAGCTGAGCCCAGCCAACCCTGTTCAAGCTGGAGGTTTTAGCCTCAGGGTAGCCTGACCAACCACTGGCTGGAGGGACTTCAGATCATCAGCAGCAGTGGATTCCAGAATTATCAACCCATAGATGCCAAAGACAAAGTGAGAGGTCAGTATAGACTTTGATGGAACAGGGAGTTTGGGAGTCTGATCCAGCCTTTGCCCCCCAGGTGAAAAGCAGCTGAGCCTCCACTGGCTGTGCAGCCACTGCCATGTTGCTGCTTCAGATCTCCTGCACTGCAGATTGAAGGGAGACCAAGCAAACATTCAGAGGATAATTGTTCCTGCTTTAACCTGCTTGGATCTGAAGCACTCTCCTGGGTGGAGGTCCTGGGATACATGAACAGTCTACCAGAGCATTTGGAGGCTTCAGAGAGGGCACCCAACTAATAGCTCCAGCAGCTGTGAAAACCCCATGGTTTGGGATAAAGCTCCCATTTTTGGTAGCAGAGTTCTACTGCAGCAAAAGGCTAAAAAGTCAAGGAATTGAGTGGCAACATGAGCAAGCAAAGAGCAATCCTACATTGGGGACAAAAAGGATCAAAGCATGGAACAGGAGGAAGAAAGTAAAGTCAAAACTCCAGCACCAGAAGCTTCCAAGAGAAATATGAACTGGTTACATGTGAAAGAGGAGATTATAAAGGATTTTGAAAAGCAAATAAGAGAAGTGGAAGAAAAATCGGGAAGAGAAATAAGAACAATGCAAGAAAATTATGAAATGAATGAAAACAACTTGACTGAATAAAATAACACCTTAAAATAGACTAACTCAGATGGCAAAAGAGGCTCAAAAAGGCAATGAGGAGAAGAATACCTTAAAAAGCCTAATTTGCTAGATGGAAAAAGAATCTCAAAAGCTCACTGAAGAGAATCACTCCATCAGAAGGTACAAGACCAATTTAATAGGAAGGGATGATACTTAAAAGGTGAAATTAAGAGGTGAGAGAGGAAGATAATGAGACGAGATGGGGAAAGACAGAATGAGGTAAATTATCTCATATAAAAGAGGCAAGGGAAAATTTACAATGGAGGGGAAGAACAAAAAAGCAAAAGGGAATGAGCCAACCTTATTCTCATTGAATTTGGCTTAGGGAGGGAATGACATAAAGACTAAATAGGGTATCTCACCCTACAGGACAGTAGAGAGGAAAGGGATGAGAGAGGGGATAATGGAAAGGAGGGCAGACTGGGGGAGAGAAGTTGGAAGCACTCATTTTTGAAAAGGGATAGTATCAAAGTAGAGAATAGAACAAGGGGAGAGTTGGGATAGGATGGAGGGAAATATAGTCAGTCTTTCACCATATATCTGCTATGGAAATATTTTGCATAGCTACATATGTACAACCTATATTGAATTGTTTTTCTTCCCAGTGAGAGTGGGTGATGAGGGAGGAAGGGAAAAAAATCTGGAATTCAATGTTTTAAAACCAAATGTTTAAATATATACATACATAATTATTATTATTATTTTACATGTAAAAATAAGAAATACAGGTACTGGGACATAGAGATCCACTGTTCCCTACTGGAAAGTCAGACAGGGGATGGGGGAAGATATGGGAGAGATCAGATTGGGGGAGGGGATATTCAGTGGGATCACTGTTTTGGGGTGGTGGGTAGGGAAACTGGGGAGAAAATTTGTAACTCAAAATCTTGGGAAATGAAAGATGTAAACTAAAAAAAAATTCTTGTAACAGTGAAAAAAGCTAGATTTCTTCTCCCCTCTGTTGTAGGCATTCAGAAGGTGAGTACATTAATCAACCAATTTGCATATTTATGCAGTCCATGACTTTCCACCTCATTCTGAGTCTTACATTAGCTAGTAGAGTTTCTAAATGTTATGTGGGTTTGAGTCCTCTTCAAATCACAGCTTATTAGTCCCCACCAATGGGTTTTGTTATTCAGTCATCCTAGTTAATCTTACCAATATTTTTCAGTAAGTTATAACAGAGGGTCCATCCAATATTTTTGGAGGTGTTCCTCACTTACCTCTGACTTTATGAGGATAATAGCAGTACACTCTAATTTATTAGTTTTGATCTGTGGGACTCACCTTGTCACTAACCCATCTTCTCTTCTTATCATATATTTCTTTGGTGATATATTTTATTTCTTTTCTTTTTTTTAAATTTCTCATTAGTTATATATTACAGGCTGCTCACACTTCCCATTCAAATCTCCTTTTTCTTATGAGATATTCATTTTAATTCATTGAAAACTCTGGAATTCCATGGCTCAATACCACACTCTATACTTGTACTCAAACACACAAACACACACACACACACACACACACACACACACACACACACACACCTATATCTCACCAGTTATATGGAGTCAGTAAATATACCAGTGAGGTATAAAGTTGGTTGACATATTTTGCCTGTGTATAAGAAAGTCTTCTATATGCCTTATGGCTTCTATAAACATAAAGTTAAGATATCTGATTTGTGAAACATACATGTAATCATATTTGGGAGATGAACAAATTTGTTATTTCAAGAAATACTGACTTTGAGTTTGTACTTTATTTTCATGATGTCCTTTTATTCTCAGTGCATCCAGCCAAACAATGAAGACTGATTCGAGCCATTGTTCTGTACCTATATGCAACTATTCACCAAAATGTAAAAATAACAATTTAAGGGAAAAAATCCCAACAATCAGAGGAGATGTGAACTCCCCATCATTTTTTTTTTTTTTGCTTTTTGGAGGGCAATTATGGTTAAGTGACTAGCCCAAGGTCACACAGCTAGTTTTTGTGTTAAGTGTCTGAGATTGGATTTGAACTCAGGTCCTCCTGATTTCGGGGCTGGTGAGAGAGAGAGAGAGAGAGAGAGAGAGAGAGAGAGAGAGAGAGAGAGAGAGAGAGTTGGTTAGTACAGATCTGTTGGTTAAATTTCTGGTTATAAACCTCTTCATATTTAGCTAAGCTAGTCCTTGGATGACAGATGCAAAGTCTTTCTAGCCTTATAGAATTTGCCAGAACCTGCATACTACTAACAGAACCTCTAAGAATATAGTAAGCTTCCTGTTCTCTAACCTCCCTCAGGAGAAGAAGAGAGAGATGTACACAAGCATCTCCTGCCACTGAGATGAAGGAAGAGGGCACTGTTCAATCAAGTCTACAGCTTAGTCTCCTGCCTTCAGGAAAAAGAAAAGAGTAACACCATGACTTGTGTAAACAACATGCACTGAAAATGAGGACTTATGTAGTAGATGTAGTTATAAAAGACAAGGAAGAGAGAAACAAGACCAGGGAAAAGGAAAGAGATGAAGAGATTACTAAGTGATATGGTGATAAATGAGAGCAGAGGATAACAGATAACTTTTATGGTCATTTGGTATCTGTGTAATGTCTGAAAAATTACAGGTCCCATCAATTTGGTTAAACTTTCAATGGTGAATTTACTAGAGTGTTGATAACAAATGTCATAGGATGGGCAGAGAAGAACAGGTTGTGTCCAGCATTTTGGGAGAGAATAATCTCATCAATGTGAGCAAAGATATACTGGAAGGGCAACTAGATGGTGCTGTGAATAGAGCACTGGCCCTGGAGTCAGGAGGGCCTGATTCAAATCTGGCCTCAGGCACTTGACACTTACTAGCTTTGTGACCTTGGGCAAGTTACTTAATCCCAATTTCCTTGCCTCCCCACCCTCCAAAAAAAAAAAAAAGATATATTGGAGTATTTGGTGTGCAGAGTTCTGTCAACCCTTCATCCTTTGCTATCAATTAAGATATAACCTATATCCCATTAAGGCCACTTTCACTGTTAACTTTAATATACACTATTTTCAATAAACTTATTTTATTCCCATTTAGAGGTGGGTACTAAACTCAATTGATGTTTTCATGGGGTGTAGTCTCAGATGAATAGTTATTGATTTGGTAACAAATTGTTAACACATGGTCATTCCTTTACAACCTTTCAGAGTTTGGATTTGCTTCTCAAGGCAGACAGTTTTTCTCTTCCTTCCCTCTCCCACATCCCTCCCCATACCACTTATAGTAGAACTACTCAAATAGAGGGAGAAATTCTAACCAAGAGCTATAGTGTCAGTTGATTAGCATTTGAGGCACAATTAAGAGAGAAGAGACCCATTCTAGAGAAGTCAGAAGCAGCTTGAATTCTGGCAACAAAGAAAATATACAACTAAGGCCCAAGAGAGGGCTAGCTGATTCAATAAAAATTCAAGGTTCATGAAGAAGCATACACTAGAAATGCAGCAAAGCCATGTACTTAGTAGAGTTACTGTGCCCAATCGGGACTTCATGAGACCTTTACTAAGGGTGAAAGGACTTTCAGGTTTGGCAGCACCAGAAGAGTAAGTTTTGGCCACACGTATTTCCTCACTATCGTTGTACTCTAAGTTTGTGCTAATTCTGCCATGGAAGCTGAGTATATTAGTGTGAGACAATGCTACATGTTTATGGGGTGAGGGGGAATGTTTTGTAGCTACTGTACTTACCACGAATGACAACATAGTCAATGCCTTTGCCAAGAGGTAATTATATATACTAGCATTAATATTAATAATATTAACTACTAATGGCAATAATACGAATAAACATACAATTTGATATTTGTAAATAATAGTTTTCGAAGTAGATGCTTATGTGGTACCTTATGAACTTAGGAAGTTATTCCAATGGGGAAAATACCTGCAAATCTCAGAGTACAAAATTGTGTGGCTAGTCTGGATGGTGCTATAGTAGAATTTCAGTCTTAATATCTGCTAGCTATAATCTCTGTGAACAGTCCAATGTAAATAAAATTCTACTAACACATGGCATGCAATTTGTAGCCATTGATTCTCTGAAAGAACATGGAGACATGGATCCAAATATTAGCTCTTCAACTACGTGGTTTGTAGGCTTGCCTTTTACATCTAAATGAGGTGATCTCTAGATAGGTATCTAGGTGGTCTCTGAGGAAACTTTCTGCTCTCTAACTGCATCACATGATAACAAAGATTTTAAAGACTGATCCTGTGATTTGGTATGATTCTCTTGAGTACCCCAAACTACAACTAAATATAAAGTATTAGAATTCAGTACTTTTGAAATCAAATCAGTTGTTCTCTTTTAAACAACTATGTTGATATCCTCAAGGGTGACTACATTCTTAGATTTTAAAATGATAGACTTTAACCATTTTGGAAGTTATGTTTTTCTCTATTCCCTATTCTCCCTTAATTTTATATTCATTGATATGTTTCTGTAGCCTCTTAACCTAGTCTCAATGTGGAGTATGGGTAAGTGTACCCAGGAGTCAGTAGTATTCCCATTCCTTAAATTAGCTGATTATGGGCTAAGGTAGATGTCATTCTCTCTGAGGTATGGAGCCTCTCTCTATAAAATGACCAGTCTCTACAGACCAATTAAGAAAAAAGAATGCTGAACTGGCTTCCTACAGGTAAAGCTCTCAAAACACACAGCAACTGTCAACCTATGTACCTCTAAGCAATTTTTGTGAGAGAATTTTCTGAAAGGTTGAGCTAATGGGTTTGAGTACAGCTGTGCAAAATGTTTTGCAAAGCCAGCAAAATGAGTAAGGTGAGTGTGTGTGTGTGTGTGTGTGTGTGTGTGTGTGTGTGTGTATGTGTGTGTGCCAGTTTCCTGAAACAGAAACAGTAGTTCTCAGCTTCCACAAATGAGGCCTCATGGAGCTGCACAGGCTGCTCTCCCCGTTAAAAGCTGTCTTTTACTAAGAGAGAGCATCAGCTTTGAACTGGGGCTTACCCAGTAACTACTACCACTAAGTACGCTGCTTAAAGAGAAAAGGGCAAATCAAATTTTCTTGAACAGCTCTGGGCTAAACTTGTACATTTCTGCCACTCCCAGTTCTTTTATCTTCTTTTCAGGCAAGTTGCTAAGCAGCCTTTTCTGTGTGATGGTATCTGAAATGCTGTCATTGCTCAATCGATCTCACCCTTTATAAAGGTGTATTATGTGTTACTAGAGAAGCAAACTGAGGAGGAGTTTAATTGAAACTAAACTTCAAAAACACCATAAACTCTTTGACTAGTCTAAGCAAGTAGTTTATTTATATCAGGACCAAAACAATTGAAAAAAATAACATGTTCATCATTATATAAGTGTAAGGCTTGTACTTATCAGAAGAAGCCATTAAAAAGGAGGAAATGGCATCTATTTGTAGCTCCTTATCAGTAAAGAAATAGATGGGAAATATAGTTGTTTATTTTCCATCTGGAAGAGAATAAAGGATCATGTGACATGGAAGCCAATAGAACTTTGACGCCCAGGAGCAGATACATGCCATAAGACTGGCTAGTCAATATCAAGGGAAGTATACTGTTTGCTGAATATAATATAATTATGAACATCTGGAGACTTGTCTGGTTAATTGACTCACTTTAGAGGTGATATCTATCTAGAAAGAATTTGCTGCCACACCATGCCTTGGGAATTTATCCCTTCTCCCCTTCCTTGAATAATCACTGCCTGGAGAACTGACAAGGTATCAAGAATTTCTTGTTGTTTTGTTTTGGGGTTGTTGGGTTTTTTGTTTGTTGTTGTTGTTGCTGTTGTTAACTTCCTCTCATTTTCTATCTGTACTTGGGCTTTTTCTCCAAATAAACTGATTTTTATTGTATTCTGAACAAGCATTTGATACAAATGAGTGAACTAAGGAATAAGAAAGGAAGAAAGAGGACCCTTGGACCAATAACCCTGGATTTAACTCCAAGCTTTCCTTTCCCCTCCCACCTCAAAAAAGAAAATTTATATTCATTCACTCATTCGTTTCTTCACTCAATAAGTACTTATAATATATCTGCTATTATCCCACTACTAAGCTAGGCTATAGGTTTATCCTGAAGAAGAATGACCTGCAGTAATAAGAATTTGAAGTTCTTCCCTGCCCCTTGGCCCCTTGATAGGCTTAAGTGACTCTGAGAACCTTCCTTGATTTAAAAATATACTCTGCCCCTTAAAAGGTTGAATGTGGTCACCTGCAGCCTATGGCAGGAGGCTTGTTTTTCAGGAACACCCATATCTTGTTACTTTGTGATTGGGCAGTGGGTCAAGAGGGTTGTGACTTTTTCTGACCCAGGAGAAGGCCATATATACCCTGATGTGAGATTTTGCTTTGGGGCTCACTTTGACAAGAGTTGTGTGATTTGGACAGATGAGACTCTGGGCAGCCTTTGAGGCCCCTGGCTTTGAATACCCAGATGTTGGTGCTTCCCTCTCTGGTAACTAACTAGGTATGGATGTAACAGTCAAACAGTTGGAAGCACTGTCTGCTTAATTATGTTATTTTATGTTGTAACTTCTGTTTGTATCTCTGAAGTTCAGGGTACTGACTTTTCCCCCTGAACTAGGTAAATTATATATGGTTGATTAAACTGAGATTGTTAGCCCATTTTCAGTTGCTTTCCTTCAGAAGAGCAGATCTAAGAAACTGTGCTAACAGTCATCCGGGGTATGCTAGGGTGCTTGCTGCTACACCTGCTTAAGAAAAACAAACTGAGGTACATGGGAGTTGACAGATCAGTTTAAATGTTTGTGCAGCTTATTCCACAAACAGTGAAGAATGCTTAGATTAGCCAAGCTGTTATTTTGATCCTGTAGCTATACATAGATATGAGTTTCTGAACTCAGAAATACTTTAAAAAGGGCTTAATTCTCAAGAATATTGGCAGGCTTGAATTCTAGTCCTGGCTCAGTCTTTAAAATCACTGTGTGATCCAGTACAAATAAGTTCCCTGCTCTGAATGTCTGTTTCCTTATCTGTAAAATGATGAGATTGGATTAGATTATCTCTAAGATCCCTTACAGCTCTAAATTTTAAAATACTGAAATCTAATAACTTCATATATTAACATTACCGAGAGTTCCCTAGCACCTAAAAGCATATTGCTCTATTCACAGCCAAGAGGTATACACCTCTGTTTGTCATGAAATTTTATAAAATAATGACTATGGTAATTTCCATTTGAATATAAGAGAAAAGGATAAGTCTTTTACAGTTTAAAGTGGTCTTCACAACTTTTAAAATCAGTTGGCCAAGACATTACCTTATGAAGTAATGGAAAAACACAGTAAATTAATTCGTCTCTGACACTGCAGTCTCTTGGTCTGTAGAATGATTAAAGAGTCTATCTTTTTTTTGTTCCCAGTTCAGAGCTCTCTTTCATGCCCTCAAAATTTCTAAAGATACCTTACCTTACTTCAGAAACACTGCTACCCTAGAATGCATGTTTCATTTTAATAATACGATTTGGATGTGTGTGGGGAGTTATAAACTATCCTTATTTTTTCCTCATGCCCTTGTAAATGTCTCAACCTACATCCAATTTTTGATCCCAAAATAATTTTGTCCATGCACGTACACATTTAAATGAAGGCACAGATGAAGGACAAAAGGATGCAGATCCCTAGAAACGGGACAGTCAAATAAGCTGTTAAAAATTAGGACAGCATGATAGGCAGGGAACAATTAGGACACTGCAATTCTGAGATAGGAAGAAGAAGCAAAGGGCAAAAGATAACATAATATGACAGGTAAAGAATGAGCTGGGCTGTTATAATATAAAGAAGGAAGATGGTGTAGTAGGATAGGAAGGAAAAAATCAGATGAACATCTGCTGAATCAGACAAAAGTGTCAGCAGCCCAAAGGTGAGCTACAAGACTGAACTGGAAAAGAAGTAGCTAAAGGAACTTATATACATAGACTCTGAGAACATAGAGAGAGATTTTCAAATATCTAAGATCTCTCTATCCTTATTTCTTTCTCTTTGTTTATAGCTGCAGAATGATGCTCAACGTACAAATAATTGGAATGAATTTTTTTAAATCTATTATACATTGTCTCCTTTAATTATCAAGAGACCAAAAGATAATTGATAGACATTTTATTTCTGATCTACTACATAAACAGCACAACTCATCTGGGAAATGTATGCTAGAAATAGAAGATTGGCTGATGATATAGTGAGAGCAAGGGACAACAGAAAAAGTGCTTATCATATCAAGAAAAAATGAGGAAGGTGGATCCCCTGGGAGGACTTCAATAATACTTGTGGCAACTTATGGGAGGACTGGATAAGCATTGTATATGATGGGTAGGCATGGAAGGATATGTGATGATCTCCATCATTGGAGGGAACATTTAAATGAATGAGATTATAGCTCCTTTTGAGCTATATATAACTTTGAGTTATATATTCTCACTACATAAAATGTGGGCACACATCACCTCTTGCCTAAATTCCTACAATTGCCCCCTAAAATTTTATTTGCCTTCGTTTTCTCCCTTGGTTAATTCACTCTTCACCCAGCTGCCAACAAAATCTTCATATATCATAGGTACGACTATGTCACTGTCCTTTTCAAAACATTTAGAGGCTCATCATTGCCTAGAGGATAAAATATCTACTTCTTAGGGTCACATTTAAGGATATTCACAATGATTCTCATTGATCTTTCCATCTCTGTTTCCAACTACTTCCTTTCAAAATTCTATATTCAAGACAAAGGAGCCTCTTCCCTGGACTTTACCTTCCATCTCCCACTTCTGCATACTTGCACCAGGATTAAAGAATAGAATAAACACTGCAATTAGACTAATATAACAGTAGAACTCAGAGAGGATACTTAAGAAATTTTCTCTCTCAGGAGGGACATAATTTTTCTAAAGGAACATACAGAATATATATCCAAAGTAGGAGAAAAATAATTGAGAGTAGCATATAATGGTGCAAAAATAAGAGACAAAGTTAAAGTAAGCTTCTTTAAGAAGGGCACAAAAAGATAATGTAACCTGAGGTTGAGGTAATGGGGAAGGTAAATTTTGAAACACAAACTTTGGGAAGGGGAAGGAAGTAAAGGAAAAGAAGAAAAGAGAGGTGAAAATGAAAAATTTAAAAGGCAAATATAGAAATGAATAATTTAGGTAAATTCAAAGGTCTCGAGAGAGAGCAGGTGAATAGTAAGGTAGCTGGTATGGCTCTAGACAAATAAATGTAAGCAAAACAGGGAAATGTGCTGATTTAAAAAGGGAAAGGGATATAAATCAATATAAAACATATAAATGAAGGAAAACACAAAGGTAATATATAGTACCTGAAATGTGAATAGACAAAAGAATAGACAAAAAGAAACAGAATAGTAGGATGGAAAAGAATGCAAAACTTAACAATTTTTGACATGTAAGAGACATATCTACTAAACCAAGACACATACAGAATGAAAATGAGAGACAGGAAAGAAATTTACTATAAACCAGGTAATCTTAATAAAAAGAAATTACATGTTTTCAGGCAAAGCAATTTTTAAAAAGTGAAATAGGTCAAGAGAGGCAAATATTATGTTAAAAAGTACTGAAACAGGGGGGCAGAGCCAAGATGGTGGAGTAAAAACAGCTCATCCAAGCCACTCTGCCCCCAAATTCCCCCCAAACTATGTAAAAGGGGACTCTGAACAACTTCTGGAGCCCCAGCACCCACAGAATGACACAGAGAAGCTAACCTCCCACTGAGGACAGCCCAGCAGCCCTGCAGGAAGGACCAGCGCAGCGGTCTGGGACCTGGCAGCGCACAGAGCGCAGGAGCCGAGCTGAGCCCAGGTCCGTGTGAGCCGAGGTTTTACCCCAGGGCGGCAGGGCCAGCAGCCGGCTGGAGGAACCCCAGAACACCAGGAGCTGTGGCGACTCCAGAATTATCAACATAGACATGCCTAGGACAAAGTAAGAGGTTAGTGTCCTATGGACTTTGGGACTGATATTTAGGGAATGCTTCAGCTCCCTCCCCTGGGGGCTAGAAGCCACTGAGGAGACATGCCATTTGGTAGTTTTCAGAGGCATTTCCAACTCCCAGCCTGCAAATTGTAAGGAGATACAGTGATCAGTCTTGGGGGGTAATCGCTCTTGCTTTAACCTCCTTGGATATGGATTGTGATCTAGGGTGGAAGTCATGGGTGGGTTTACAGCTTGCCAGAAACGGAAGTTGCCCCCCACACGTTTGGGACGAAAATTCCTCTATCTGGCCTTAAAGCCATAGTGTGGCAACAAGCCCAAAAGTCAAGCAATTAAGTGGCAACATGCCAAGGTAAAGGAAACAGAAAAATGCAAACCTAGACTCCTATCTTGGGGGCATAGAGTCAGAAAAGGACTGTGAGGTCAGAAGTCCTGCTCCAAAAGCCCCAGGGGAAAACATGAGCGGGTTGCAGGCCATAGAGGACCTTAAGAAGGACTTTAAAAATCAAATAAGAGAAGTGGAGGAAAAATTAGAAAGAGAAATGAGAAGGATGCAGGAAAAGTATGAAATGAGGGTCAACAGCCTGACTGAGGAAAACAACACCTTAAAAAATAGACTAACTCAAATGGCAAAGGAGGCCCAAAAGGGCAATGAGGAGAAGAATGCCTTAAAAAGTCGAATTTGCCAGATGGAAAAAGAATCTCAAAAGTTCACTGAGGAGATTCATTCCTTCAGAGTTAGACTGGAGCAAATGGAAGCTAATGACTTTATGAGAAATCAAGATGCTGTTAAGCAGATCCAAACAAATGAAAGATTAGAAGGCAATGTGAAATATCTCATGGGAAAAACCACTGACCTGGAAAATAGATCCAGGAGAGACAATTTAAAAATTATTGGACTACCTGAAAGCCATGATCAAAGAAAGAACCTAGAAATCACCCTTCAAGAAATTCTCAAGGAAAACTGCCCTGATGTTTTAGATCCAGAGGGCAAAATAGAGGCTGAAAGAATCCACAGATCACCTCCTGAAAAAGATCCCAAAAAGAAAACTCCCAGGAATATTATAGCCAGGTTCCAGAATCCCCAGATCAAGGAGAAAATACTACAAGCAGCCAGGAAGAAACAATTTCAATATTGTGGAAACACAATCAGAATAGCCCAGGACCTGGCAGCTTCTACACTGAGGGATCGAAGGGCATGGAATATGATATTCCAGAGGGCAAAAGAACTGGGAATGAACCCAAGGGTCACCTACCCAGCAAAACTGAGTATTTTGTTTCAGGGGAAAATATGGTCATTCAGTGGAATAGAGGACTTTCAAGCATTCTTGAGGAAAAAACCAGAATTGAATAGAAAATTTGACATCCAGACACAAGAAGGAAGAGATGCCTGAGAAGGTAATCAGGGAAAAGAAATCAAAAGTAACTTATCAAAGTTGAACTATTTACATTCCTATATGGAAAAGCAATAACTGTGACTGATGATATCTTTCTCACTATGAAAATAATGGAAGAAGGGGGTGTGGTCATATGAATACATATGTGAATGTGTGTGTATATGGTTACAGTTATATATGGATAGAGGGCATAGGTTGAATTTGTTGGGAAGGGAGAATACTCAAGGGATGAAATTATGAGGTGAGAGAGGAAAGTGGCAAGAGGAGATGGGGAAAGACAGGGTAGGGTAAACTATCCCATGTAGAAGAAGCAAGGGGAAGTGGTTGCAAAAGGGGGAGAATAAGGAAGGCTAAAAAGGCAAAACCACATTCACATTGAATTTGGTTCAGGGAGAAAATGACATACATAGTAAATGGGATATCTCAACCTGCAGCAGGACAGGGGGAAGGGGGATGAGAGGAGGGATGATGGATGGGAGGGCATCCTTGGGGTGAGGGGAGGTTGGAAGTACCCACTATAGAAGAGCGACAGGATCATGTAGGGAATGGACCAGGTGGGGGGGTGGGATGAGTGGGAGGGAATTATAAGCAGCCTTGTATAATATATCTACCATGATAATGTTTTGCATAGCTAGACATGTACAACATATACTGAATTACTTATCTACCAAGAGGGAATGGGTGAAAAGGGAGGAAGGAAATGGATCTGAAATTCGAGGTCATAACATTAAATGTTTCAAATATATATAAATACTATTATTAATACTCTTTTGCTTGTAATAGAGAGATAAGATGTGCAGTCATTGCGGCACAGAGATCCATCTTGCTCTAATGGAAAAGTCAAAGGGGGTATGGAAAAAGGTATGGGAGAGAACAGATTGGATGAGGGGATATCTTGTAGGACTGCTATTTTGGGGAGGTGGGTAAGGGAAAAATGGGGGAAAATTGTAACTCAAAATCTGGCAGAAATGAATGATGTAAAATAGAAGTTAATAAAGCATTTGTTTAAAATTAAAAAAAAATAATATAAAAAAAGTACTGAAACAATGAAGTTATGTAGTAATTAAACTTCTATGTGCCAAAGAGCTTAGCATCTTCATTTGCAACAGTGAAGGATATTAATCCACTTACATTGGGGTTAGCACCCTAGATCCCAGACTTTTGTCGACTACTTAAAGAGACCCATTTATTCCACAATATCTGCTAAGTGGCCAAATCACCTCACAGACTGCAGAACAATATTTAGAGCACAATAAAAGAGTACAAAAATAAGGAAGGCAAAGTAAAAGAATACTTCTTTAATAAAGACACAGAGAATGCCATCTGTTTTGTTGCTATGTTCATATACCTTAGTCTTTGCCCTTTGCTTCTTGCTCAGAGCCCAGTACAGTTGTTGAAAAGGTGTGTCATATGATGTTCTCCTACACTTCATATCATTTCTTTTCTTTTTAATTTTAAGAAATACTTTATTAACTTCTGATTTACATCATTCATTTCAGCCAGATTTTGAGTTACAATTTTTCCCCATTTTTCCCCTACCCAACACCCCAGAATAGCAGTCACACAAGATATCCCCTCATCCAATCTGCTCTCTTCCATATTTTCTCCCATACAGCCATCAACTTTGCTGTTAGGGCAATTTGAATCTCTGTACCCCAATGCCTGCACATGTTATCTCCAAATCATTTGCAAAATAGTATTAATAATAGTATTTATATACATTTGAAATATTTAATTTTAAAACTTTGAATTTCAGATCCACTCCCTTCCTCCCTTATCATCCACTCCCTCTGGGAAGATAAGCAGTTCAGTATGTGTTATACATGTATAGCTATGCAAAACATAACCATAGTAGATATATTGTAAAAAACTGCTTATATTTCCCTCCCACCCATCCCATCCCCCACCTGGTCCGTTCCCTACTTTGATCCTGTCCCTCTTCTAAAGTGGGTACTTCCAACCTCCCCTCCCCCCAGAATGCCCTCTCCACCATCATCCCCCTTCTAGTCCCCCTTCCCCCTTCTCTCCAGCAGGGTGAGATATCACATTTAGTATATATGTATGTCATTCTCTCCCTGAGCCAGATTCAATAAGAATATGGTTTTGCTTTTTTGCCTTCCTGTTCTTCCCCTCCCCTGCAAGCACTTCCCCTGGCTTCTTCTACATGAGATAGTTTATCCTACCCTGTCTCTCCCCAACTCCTCTTGCCACTTTCCTCTCTCACCTCATAACTTCACCCCTTAAGTATCATCCCATCCCACCAAATTCAACCTGTGCCCTCTATCCATGTATACCTGTAAACATATATGCACACATTCACATATGTATTCATATGCCCATATACCCTTCTTCAATTATTTTCATGATGAGGAAGGTTTCATCAGTCACAGTTATTGTATTTCCATGTAGGAATGTAAATAGTTCAACTTTGATAAGTTCCTTTTGATTTCTTTACCCTGATTACCTTATCAAGCATCTCTTGCTTCTTGTGTGTCAGTGTCAAATTTTCTATTCAACTCTGGTTTTTCCCTCAAGAATGCTTGAAAGTCCTCTATTCCACTGAATGACGATATTTTCCCCTGAAACAAGATACTCAGTTTTGCTGGGTAGGTGATTCTTGGTTTGTTTGGTTTTTTTTTTTTTGACTCTTTTTTTTCTTTTTTTTTATTATTTTTTTTAATTAAACAAATGCTTTATTAACTTCTGGTTTACATCATTCATTTCCATCAGATTTTGAGTTACATTTTCCCCCATTTTTTCCCTACCCACCACCCCAGAATAGCAGTCCCACTAGATATCCCCTCATCCAATCTGCTCTCTCCCATATCTTCTCCCATACCCCCTTCGACTTTGCCATTAGGGCAAGGTGAATCTCTGGGTCCCAATGCCTGGACATCTTATGAAACATTTAATTTTAAAACTTCGATTTTCAGATCCATTTCCCTTCTCCCTTGTCGCCCACTCCCTCTAGAAGATAAGCAATTCAGTATGTGTTGTACATGTATATCTATGCAAAACATTACCCTAGTAGATATATTGTAAAAGACTGCTTATATTTCCCTCCCACCCATCTCACCTCCCACAGGGTCCATTCCCTACTTTGATCCTGTCCCTCTTTGATAGTGGGTACTTCTAACCTCCCCTCTCCCTAGAATACCCTCCCCTCCATCATCCCCCTCTCATCCCCCTTTCCCCTACTCAGGAGAGTGAGTGAGGGTAAGATATTCCATTTAGTATGTATGTGATTCTCTCCTTGAGCCAACTTCAATGAGAATATGCTTTTGCCTTTTTGCTTTCCTGTTCTTCCCCTCCCCTGCAACTACTTCCCCTTGCCTCTTCTACATGAGATAGTTTGCCCTACCCTGTCTCTCTCCATCTCCTCTTGCCACTTTCCTCTCTCACCTCTTGACTTCGCCCTTAAGAATCATCCCTTCCATGGGGCGGCTAGGTGGCACAGTGAGCAGAGAGCCAGCCCCGGAGCCAGAAGGACCCGAGCTCGGATCCGGCCCCAGACACGCAACACACAAACAAAAACCCAGCCATGTGAACCTGGGCAAGTCACCCAACCCCAATTGCCCTCCAAAAAAAATAATAATAATCATCCCTTCCCATCAAATTCAGCCTGTGCCCTCTATCCATGTATACCTGTGAACATATGCCATGTAACCTTCTTCAATTATTTTCATAATGAGAAAGGTTTCATCAAACACAGTTATTGTTTTTCCATGTAGGACTGTAAATAGTCCAACTTTGATAAGTTCCTTTTGATTTCTTTTCCTTGATTACCTTCTCAAGCGTCTCTTGCTTCTTGTGTCTGAATGTCAAAATTTCTATTCAACTCTGGTTTTTTCATCAAGAATGCTTGAAAGTCCTCTATTCCACTGAATGACCATATTTTCCCCTGAAACAAGATACTCAGTTTTGCTGGGTAGGTGACCCTTGGGTTCATTCCCCGCTCTTTTGCCCTCTGGAATATCATATTCCATGCCCTTCTATCCCTCAATGTAGAAGCTGCCAGGTCCTGAGCCATTCTGATTGTGTTTCCACAATATTGAAATTGTTTCTTCCTGGCTGCTTGTAGTATTTTCTCCTTGATCTGGGGATTCTGGAACCTGGCTATAATGTTCCTGGGAGTTTTCTTTTGGGGATCTTTTTCAGGAGGTGATCTGTGGATTCTTTCAACCTCTATTTTGCCCTCTGGGTCTAAAACATCAGGGCAATTTTCCTTGAGAATTTCTTGAAGGATGACTTCTAGGTTCTTTCTTTGATCATGGCTTTCAGGTAGTCCAATAATTTTTAAATTATCTCTCCTGGATCTATTTTCCAGGTCAATGGTTTTTCCCATGAGATATTTCACATTGCCTTCTATTCTTTCATTTGTTTGGATCTCTTTAATAGTATCTTGATTTCTCATAAAGTCACTAGCTTCCATTTGCTCCAGTCTAACTCTGAAGGAATGAATCTCCTCAGTGAGCTTTTGAGATTCTTTTCCATCTGGCAAATTTGACTTTTTAAGGCATTCTTCTCCTCATTGCCTTTCTGAGCCTCTTTTGCCATTTGAGTTAGTCTATTTTTTAAGGTGTTATTTTCCTCAGTCAGGCTGTTGACTGTCATTTCATACTTTTCTTGCATCTTTTTCATTTCTCTTCCCAAATTTTCCCCCACTTCTCTTATCTGCTTCTTAAGGTCCTCTATGGCCTGTAGCCAGCTTGTATTTTTATTTGGGGCTTTTGGTGCAGGAGTTCTGACCTCACAGTCCTCCTCCCTGCTTTGAGCCTCTTTGCCCCTAAAATAGGAGTCCAATGTTGGACTTTTCTGTTTATTTTGTTTCATTTGCCTAGGCATACTGCCACTTAATTACTTGATTTTTGGGCTTGTTGCCACAGTAGGACTCTGCCTCCAGACAGGGGAGCTTCCGCCCAAATGTGGGGTCTTCACAACTTCTGCCTGTTGGGTGGCCTCTGTAAAGCCTCCACCCACTCTGGCAAGTTGGATACCCACCCCATACTTCCCCCCCAGACCACAATCCAGATCCAGGCAGTTTAAAGCAAAAGCGATTACCCCCAGACTGATTGCTGGATCTTCCTACAGATTGCAGACCGGGAGCTAGAGTCACTGCTGACGCTGCAAAATGGCTTCTGTGCAGCTGTTTCTTCAGCAGCTTTTTGCCCCCAGGGGAGGAAGCCACGTGTTCCCCAAATACTGGTCCCAAAGTCCATAGGGCACTAACCTCTCACTTTGTCCTAAGCATATCTGTGCTGATAATTCTGGAATCGCCACAATTGCTGGTGTTCTGGGGTTCCACCAGCCTGCTGAAGGCCCAGCCGCCCAGGGGCTAAAACTGCGTACCTGGGCTCGGCTCTGTGGGATTCACTGTAGGTTCCCAGCGAGCTGTGCTGCCTGCTCTCAGAGCACTGCGCTGGCCACTCCCTGCAGAGCTGCTGGGCTGTCCTCAGCAGGAGGTTAGCTTCTCTGTGCCGTTCTGTGGGTGCTGTGGCTCCAGAAGTTGTTCGGAGCTCCCTTTCACATTGTTTGAAATTTGTGTGGGGCAGAGCACATTGGGTGATTCTTGGTTTTAATCCCAGCTCTTTTGACCTCTGGAATATCATATTCCTTGCCCTTCAATCCCTCAGTGTAGAAGCTGCCAGGTCCTGGGCTATTCTAATTGTGTTTCCACAATATTGAAATTGTTTCTTCCTAGCTGCTTGTAGTATTTTCTCCTTGATCTGGGTATTCTAGAACCTGGCTATAATATTCCTAGGAGTTTTCTTTTGGGGATATTTTCTTGAGGCGATCAGTGGATTCTTTCAACCTCTATTTCCCCCTAAGGGTCTAAAACATCAGGGCAATTTTCCTTGAGAATTTCTTGCAGGATGATTTCTAGGTTCTTTCTTTGATTGTGTATTTCAGGTAATCCAATAACTTTTAAGTTATCTCTCCTGGATCTGTTTTCCAGGTTAGTGGTTTTTCCCATGAGATATTTCACATTGCCTTCTTTTCTTTCATTTGCTTGGATCTGCTGAACAGCATCTTGATTTCTCATAAAGTCACTAGCTTCCATTTGCTCCAGTCTAACTCTGAAAGAATGAATCTCCTCAGTGAGCTTTTGAGATTTTTTTTCCATCTGGCAAATTTGGGTTTTGAAGGCATTCTTCTCCTCATTGCCCTTTTGGGCCTCCTTTGCCATTTGAGTTAGTCTATTTTTTAAGGTGCTGTTTTCCTCAGTCAGGCTGTTGACTCTCATTTCACACTTTTCCTGCATCCTTCTCATTTCTCTTCCCAATTTTTCCCCCACTTCCCTTATTTGGTTTTTAAAATCCTTCTTTAGGTCCTCTATGGCCTGTACCCACTCATATTTTTCATTTGGGGCTTTTGGTGCAGGAGTTCTGACCCATGCTTTGATCCTCTTTGCCCCCAAAATAGGAGTCTAATGTTGCATTTTTCTGTTTATTTTGTTTCCTTTGCCTAGGCATATTGACACTTAATTACTTGATTTTGGGGCTTGTTGCCACAGGAGGACTCTGTCACTAGACAGGGGAGCTTCTGTCCCAAACATTGTGTTCTTCACAACTTCCAGAGGTATTATTTGGGTGGCCTCTGTAAAGCCTCCATAAGCTCTGGCAAGCTGGATACCCTCCCCAGACCTCCACCTTAGACCACAATCCAGATCCATGCAGGTTAAACCAAAGTGATTAACCCCCAGACTGATTGCTGGATCTCCCTATAGTTCGCAGACGAGGAGCTGAAGCTGCCACTGAAGCTGCAATATGGTTTCTGTGCTTTGGCTCCTCAGCTGCTTCATGCCCCCGGTGGAAGAAGCCTATGAGTTCCCCAAATATTGGTCCCAAAGTCCTTAGGGCACTAACCACTCACTTTGTCCTAGGCATGTCTTTGTTGATAATTCTGGAATTGTCACAGCTGCTGGTGTTCTGGGGTCCCTCCAGCCAGCTGCTGGCCCAGCTGCCCTGGGGCTAAAACCTCAGCTCATGGGTGCCTGGGCTCAGCTCCCAGAGTGTTGTGCTAGGCTCCCAGAGCATTGTACTTTGCTGCTCTGGCCACTCCCTGCAGGGCTGCTGGCCTGTCCTCAGCGGGAGTTTAGCTTATTTGTTTCATTCTGTGGGTGCTGGAGCTCCAGAAGTTGTTCAAAGTGTACCTTTTACATCGTTTGGAAGTGGTTTGGGGGAGATCACCTTGGAAGTGCTGTTTCTGCTCTGCCCCACTTCTTATCATTTCAATGAGTTCTCTTTTCATCGCTCCCCTATCTACCACATAATGTCCTAGAGGGAAAGGACTCTCTGTTTATGGATTTAAAGCTACAGTGCTTATCAAAGTGCTTGGTACCCAGAGAGAACTTCTTTTTTCCATTTATTAATTCCCAAAAAAAACTATCCCATGGATAAAGAACGAAATAATTAATGGAGACATCTTTGTTTCTCTTTCAAATCTGAATGACTCTAGAAAAAAAATAAACAAAAAGGGGAATATAGCAATAAACTGATAAAAATAACTAAGATCAGAAAATTTTCTGTCAGTTTCTGAATGAAATTTTTAAGGAATATATATAATTTTATAAGTTTCTTATGATTTCTTTTACCTGTTTACTTTCTCATGCTTCTCTTGCTTCTTGTAGTTGAAAGCCAGATTTTCTGTTCAGCTCTGGTTTTATCATCAAGAATGCCTGAAAATCCTCTACTTCATTGAATGACCAGATTTTCCCCTGAAACATTATACTCAGTGTTGCTGGGTAGGTGATTCTTGGTTTTAGTCCTGGTTCCTTTGACCTCTGGAATATCATATTCCAAGCCTTTTTTTTTTTTTTAAAGCAATTGGGGTTAAGTAACTTGCTCAAGGTTACACGGCTAGTCATTTGATTTATGCGTGGGTGCTCATTTTCTGAGGCCGGATCTGATCTCGGGTCATCCAAACTCCGAGGCCGGCGCTCTTACTCACTGCGCCACCTAGACGCCCCTTTAGGGCAATTGGGGTTAAGTAACTTGCCCAAGGTTACAGGGCTAGGTTTTTGTTTGTGCGGATTAGGTGTCGGAGGCCGGCTCCGAACTCAGGTCCTTCTGATTCCAGGGCCGGCGCTCTATTCACTGCGCCACCTAGCCGCCCCTATTCCAAGCCTTTTTGATACTTTAATGTAGAAGCTGTTGGTCTTATGTTATCCTGATTGTGTTTCCACAATACTCAAATTGTTTCTTCCTGGCTGCTTGCAGTGTTTTCTCCTTGACCTGAGAACTCTCAGATTTGCTTATTATATTCCTAGGGGTTTTCTTTTTGGGATCATTTTCAAGAGATGATTGGTGAATTTTAAAAATTTCTATTGTGCCCTCTGATTCTAGAATATCAGGGCAATTTTGCTTGATAATTTCTTGAAAGATGGTGTCTAGGCTTTTTTTTTTTTTATCATTACTTTCAGGTAGTCCAAAAATTTTAAAATTCTCTCTCCTGGATCTATTTTCCAGGTCAGTGGTTTTTCCAGTGAGATATTTCACATTGCCTTCTATTTTTCATTTGTTTGGATCTGTTTTATAGTATCCTGATTTCTCATAAAATCATTAGCTTCCAATTTCTCCAATCTAATTTTGAAGGAATTATTCTCTTCATTGAGCTTTTGAAATTCTTTTCCATCTGGCAAATACACCTTGTTAAAGCATTCTTCTCCTCATTGGCTTTTTGAGCCTCTTTTGCCATTTGAGTTAGTCTAATTTTTAAGTGTTATTTTCTACAGTATTTTTGGGGTCTCCTTTAGCAGGCTGTTGACTCATTTTTCCTGATTTTCTTGCATCATTCTCATTTATCTTTCCAATTTTTCCTCCACTTTTCTTATTTGATTTTCAAAATTCTTCTTGAGTTCCTCCATGGCCTGTAACTAGTTTATATTTTTTTCTTGGAAGCTTTTGGTATAGGACTTCTGACTTTGTGGTCTTCCTGCCATTCCATGCTTTGATCCTTTTTGTCCCCAAAAATGGATTCTGTGGTCTGTTTGTGCTTCAGCTGCTTGCTCATATTGCCAGCCAATTACTTGACTTTTGAGCTTTTTGCTACAGTAGAACTCTGCTTCCAAAATGGAGAAGGTTTGTGCCAAATTCCTGGGGTTTCCAGAGCTGCTGGAGCTATAAGGAGGGTGCCCTCTCTACAGCCCCCACAAGATCTGGCACACTGGCCACACACCCCAGGACCACCACCCAAGACCCAATCCAGATCCAAGCAGGTTGAAGCAAGAGTGATTATGCTTTGGATGGTTGCTTGGTCCCCCTATGACCTGTAGGCCAGGAAATGGACAGTGTTCTTCTGTCTCCCTGTTCCAACAGAATTCTACATTGACCTTTTACTTTATCTTTGGTGTTTATGGGTTGAGAAGTCTGGAAACCACCACAGCTCCTGGTGATTCACCCTCCTGAAGTCTGCTCCAGCCTCCTCTGGTTGGGGCCACACTGGGGCCAGAACCATGCAGTTCATGCAGTACTGTGCCTGGCTACCAGCTTGTTGCATTAGACACTTCCTGTTGGCTTACTCCACCATCTTGGCTCCACCCCCCCAAAATATACATAATTCTAAACATCATATCATATATTTTCAAAAATAGGCATGACTTAAAACCCAGAAATATTTCAAAATAAATAAATGCACAAAGGTTAAAAATGTTAAACAAATCCTTTACATGTCATTAATACAATAAATTCAGGGTGTCCCAAAAGTCACTTGGCAATACTAAGATATTACTATAACTTTGAGATACCCTGCATAATAATTAGTAAAGATAAAGGATGCAGGTGGCTAGGTGGCACAGTGAATGGAGCACCAGACCTGGAGTCAGAAGGACCTGAGTTCAAATCTGGCCTCAGACACTTAATACAAAAACTAGCCTTGTGACCTTGGACAAGTCACTTAACCCCAATTGCCCTCCAAAAATTAAAAAAAAAGGATAAAGGATGGATTTCAGGTCATATAACTAACAAGATAGTTGACTACACATTTTCTCAAAATAAGAAAAGAAATTCAACAGAGGAATTTTATGTCAGATATACAAAAAGAAATATAGTTGAATCCACAGGAAGAAAAAGTGAGAATTACACCAAGGTAAATATCTTATGAAAGGGTAGGAGTTCATTAAGGTTTATTGATTATCTCATTTAAAATTAATTACTTTTGTTAGGTAAGAATACTCTTGATTGAATCAATAAATCAAAGCTAGATGTAAACAAGTCCTGGTCACCTCCTTGAATCAATCAAACAAATTTCAATCAGGTACAACAGGGAGTCTGCTTTGTTTGGATGAGAGATTTATTCTTACCTTGAGAAGCTGGTATAAAAAAGAGAGCTAGGTCAGAACTAGGGAGAGATTTTGAGGGTCTCAAAACAGAGAGAAAAAAAAAGCAGCATTAGAGCCAATAAAGGAGGGGAAAAATCAGCAGCACAATGTTTAAAAGGAGAGAGAGTAAGTACACTGGGATGAGGTAGAGAAAGAAATCAAGATGAATCATTGGCGCTATAGGTATCTTGAAAGAGAAAACTTTGTGATACCATTAGTGATAACTATTCCCTTAATGAATGAGTAAAGTACAGGAGATCATCTATCCCAGGTACAGAGAGAAACACTGAAAGCCAGGGAAGGAATTAGTCAGGGGAGTCAACTCAAGTAGCTACACTGGACCTGAAGTGTAACAAAAACCAATTGGAACAGGTTCTATTCCTATTCCACCCTCAATTAACTGAGACCAATGAAATGCAAATTCATTGGGAAAATGCTGAGACAGGCTTATAGGCCATACTTCCTTATCAACATGAGATAAGTCAGAGAGTGACAGAAGCATATTAATGAGAATAAAAAGCTAACACACCAAAGATTTCAAGATGAAGAAAATTTAGTTAGAAAACCCAAAGCCCAAGTAATTACCAAAAAATATAGGGAAAAGATATTGACCTAAATTGAGACTTAATAATAATTTCCTGAACAAGAAGTGTGTCAAAAAAAAAAAAAAACAATAAAGGAAAATACCCACCTTTTTGTTAAAGTGGAAATTAACAATGAGGCAACACATACAAATTTTGGGCAGTCAGATTTAGGATTACTCATATATTTGGAATCATAAAAGTAAGAAAGGAAGGAATAATGAACTGAGTATATAATTAGAAGAATAAAACATAGTAATAAACAAATCAATGAATGCCGAAATAGCACTAAAAATGAATATTGAAAATAGATGAAAAATAGATAAAATGAAAACCTAAGAGAAAACAGAAGGATGTAGTAAAAGAAAAGCTGGATTTTTAAAAAGTATAGCATAACTGCTAAACCATTAGCTAAGCTATTTTTTTAAAGATGGGGAAATATTAATAGCTGAAAATTATGTAATAATTTAATGCTTACAAAGTGTTTTACATGTTAACTTTTTTGATCCTCACAACAACCCTTTGTGATAAGTGCTATTATAATCCCTATTTTACAAATGTAGAAACTGAGTCTAAAAGGGTGGCTAGGTGGCACAGTGAGTAAGAGTACCAGCCCTGGAGTTGGTAGGACCCAGATCGGCTCTGACCTCAGAAAATTAGCACCCACTCATAAAAATAACTAGCCATGTGACCTTGAGCAAGTTACTTAACCCCAATTGCTTAAAAAAAAGAACAACAAAAAAAACCTGAGTCTAAGAAAGGCTAAGTTATTTATTTAGTATAATGTAGTTAAGAAGTATCTGACATCAAATTAAAACTCAGGTCTTTTTAACTCTAAGTCCAGTACTCTTTATTTACTGCCACCCCTTGAAATGAACTAACAGAATTCTCTACAGAATAGAAATTTTATATGTATATATACATATATATACATACATATATATTTCCTATGCATAATCATATGCTAGCAAAATTAAGGATTTAAAGAAAATGGATGATTACATCCATAAATATAAACTTTTGAAATTAATCAGTAATCTATCAAATAGTCCAACACTCTATTATCCCTAAGACCATAAAGCACTTGTAGAAGGACACTCTATTCAAGAAAACCGGATGAAAAACTGAAAAGAATATGAGAAAAATAATTTAGGCTAGCCTATTATAATCTATACCACAATAAATTCCAAATAGATAAGCAATATAAATATTGTAGAAGAAAAGTATACTATCTTTAACTTTATTTTTTAAATGGGCAGAGAAACATTTTTATGAATGCTTAATCATTTTGATTAAAGAATATTTCTGGCCTACTGAATTTCTATTGCTAAAACAGAAAGTTCTTCCTCAAGCATTTTCTAAGTCACATTTTATAGTAACACTGAAACAGCAACAAAAAAATGAAGAAATTCTACAGCAATAACAAAATAAAAGTAATTTTTTTTGGCAAAGGTTTTTGGAATTACTAAACAAAGAGGTCAATGTCCATAGCTACATACAACCTTGGAGATGATCTGTACATCCAAGAGAATCATATCTGTGATTTATATATAATATAAACAAAATCCTGGACATTGCCTCTCTTTGCTTGGGCCCTAATAAATTATAAGATAAGTACTCTTTCAATTTGTTATTTTGTTTTGTTTTAAATCATTCCCTCTACTGAGTTTTGAGGATTTTTTAGAGAACATAAGTGAAAAGAACAACAAAATGAAACTGAACAGTGTGTAATTATAATGATCAAGGTTGACACCAGAGGAGAGGTAAGGAAATACAGTGCCCTCATTCTTTATTGAAATAGAATGGGATTATTGATGTTTAATATTGCATATACTGTAACATATCACAGATAAATGTGAATTTTGCTTAACTTCTTCCCTTACCCTCAAATTCTTTGTTACAAATGAAGGCTTACTGGGAAATATGGGTCATAGAGGGTGGATTAACAGAGTACTTCTACTGCTTCTCCATTCAGGATTCTAAGAGTATCCTTGGGGTTTAGGAATGCCTTTGTAGAATTGTTGTAAATGAGACCTAATGTGATGTGTTCCTCTCAGTATTGATACCTGTTATTCCTGCCCCAGTATCAATTATCAGTGATCATCTCCTCAATATCATCTAACCAGTGATTATTCTCACATCATTTTTACCAGGCATTTCTCCTCAATATTAATTTAAAATTACCATTTACTAGCTTTTTAGTGGAAAATTCTAAGAACTGATAGCAAAAACCTCCCAAAAAGGGGACCCAACTCTCCTCCACTAGTTATGTTCATGGGAAGAGTGGACTCTAATTTAAAGTGGTGTCTACCAAACATTCCACCTAACAAGTTCACTTCTGGTTGTGGAAGGGTTAGTGATTTACTTCTTGTGTTTTGGCTACTGAGTCAATTCACTTCTAGGCAAGTTTAAGCAGCTAGCAGTTTACTCCCAAAGGGCTCCTCACTCAAAAGTCACCAGGTGAGAAAGAATTCTTCTGTTCATTCCAGTGTTTCATAAGAATTTAATTCTGCCTTCACAGCCAAGGCTTTTAAAAAATACTTTGCAGGAAACAATAGGCAATCTGCATATGCTCTCAACTGGGGAAAGAGCTCCTTTATTACACATATCTCAAAGAAACACTCAAAAAATATCTTTGTGGATTGCTAGTATGCATATTATATTGCTCATGATCTAAGGAAAACTGAGGTTCATACAGTTTAAATGACTTGCTCAACATTACAAAGCTAGGTGAAATGGTAGACCAGAGTCCATTTCATTGACATTGAAATCAGTATGTTTTCTATTATACAAGTCTGTTATGAAAATGGGAACCTAAAAATCTTCCCTGCCCCTAGGCCCTTTGATAAGCTTACTTGACTCTGAGAACTTTCCTTGATTTGAAAATATCCTCTGCCCCCTAATAGGATGAATGTGGTCACCTGCAGCCTGTGGCAGGAGGCTTGTTTTTTCAGGAACACCCACACCTTGATATTTTGTGATTGGGCAGTGGGTCAAGAAGGTTGTGACATTCTCTGAGCCAGGAGAAGGCTATATATACCCTTACTATATAAGGATAGTAAGATATATATATATATATATATATATATATATATATATATATATATATATATATATACTTACTATCCTTATATCCCCTGATGTGAGATTTTGCTTTGGGGCTCACTTTGAGAAGAGTTGTGTGATTTGACCAGACCAGAATCTGGGCAGCCTTTAAGTCCCCCAGCTTTGAAAACCCAGATGTTGGTGCTTTCCTCTCTGGTAACTGACAAGGTTTGGATATAATGGTCAGACAGCTGGAAGCCTGTCTGCTGATCTGTTTCTGTCTGCTTGTAACTTCTGCTTGTAAATTGTTTGTATTCTCTGAAGTTTGGGGTGCTAAAATTTTCCCCTGAACTAGGTAAATAACATATGTTTGATTAAAACAAGGTTGTTAACCCATTTTGAGTTGCTTTCCTTAAGAAAAGAAGATCTAAGAACCTGTGTTGGGAGCCACCTTGGGTATGCTAGGGTGTTTGCTGCTATAAAGTCTCAGTCTTGAAATGATGTGACTCTCAGCCTCTTTGTCTCTCCAACATCTTACTATCCGTCTCGACCTGATTTTCTAATATTTGGGCACATGAAGAAATAGCAAAATGATATTGACCAATAATATTAGGTTACAAAGCTAATTGTAAAACTAAAGTAAATAAATAAATAAAATCAGTGTTCTATGGAACATGTAAAATCCTTTGTACTTTCTTGGATCCTTTTGAAAAATTTAACATCCTCAATGAAAAACTGATCTAAAGTTTTTAGATCCAATAATATGGGAATATATATTAAAACATTAAGACCAAGCATCACACTATGTAAAATATACGAAATATACTTTCTAAGAAGGTAACATCAAGTTAACTATATCATTTCTTGAACATGGTTCATAGTGAGTCTTTTTTTCCCCTCAGAACCTCTATATTCAGCCTTTGTGTATCTGTCAGTGTGCTCCAACCTCTCTGACACCATTTGTTCCCAGTGGCCAATCTCAAATGCTTGGCAGAGGAATAAAGGATTCAAAAGTTAAGTGACATTTCATGACAGTCTTTTCTCATTGGGGAAAAATAGTGTTTATTCTGTTTCTGAAAGCACTCTTGTTACTGCAATCAGGAAGGCAGGTAGTTGATCTTCAGGTCAGAAAGTCATCAACTGTTGCCAACAGTCCCAATGAGAGCATCATCCTCTCTGCCACTTTGAAGTTGCCCATAGACAGCATTATAAAAGATTTGAAAAGACTGCAATTCTGATGTTGTGATACAGCCAGCCTAATATACTGTGGTGGATGAGCTCTGTGTTTTTGAAGGAAAGAAGTCAAGGTAACCATTTCCAACTTCTTTGTGGCAGAGTAAAATAGAACAGAGCAGTGTAGGGAAGTGGTATGCCATGATGGCATTTGGTTTTTCCCTATGCAACATGTATCCCTGGAGAAAGCTGTACAGTGGCTGCAGTGTAAGATGCATGAAGACCTTAGTATAGAACACAATAAATGCTAAGTAGTAATTACTAATTCCCCGCCCCCCACCCCCACCAAGGCCAGAGACAACTTTTTCCTTGGCAGTACCTTCAGAGTCCTTCCCTATCTTCTCAAGTATGGCTATGTCATATTTTGGAGGATCCCTTTCTAAGTCAGTGATTAAGTGACCCTTAAACTACCAACTAATATTTTAATTAGTAGAATGTATAGCTGAAGGACATTGTATTATAACCTCATCTCCTAGGAAAGCTTGCCAAAAAAAAAAAAAAAAGAACACAAAACAGATTAAAGTCAAAACAACTGCACCCATTTTAACACAAGAGTTTTAAGCCACTCTTTTCTAGAATCTGAGAAATATAGTTTGAATCTTAAAATTCTTTTTACATTGCAAAATCATATCATTTTTTTGCCTCCATCTTATAAACTTACTCTCACAGTCACCCCCAATATAGAAAAACCCTTAAGATGAGGGTTTAGCTTAAAGGAATCTCATGATACAATTTTTTCACAGCCAAATCTCCTTGGTATTCTCTCTTTTGGAAGACTACCAACATCTTGGCCAGATAACCAAGAGAATATAACCAAGAGAAACACTCATGGGCTAAGGAAATACTTCCACAGAAACAAGAAGAATACACCCAGATATACAACTATACTCTTTATAGTAAATGGCCCCTTTCTTCTTTTCCAACTGTTAGAGAGTGCTAAACAAACAGATTTCAAGTACTGTTACTCCTTAATCCTATTTGTCAAGCTGATAATATCAAGAGCACAAAAGGAAGTTGTCCCAACTTTATTTTCTTTTCATTTTTTTTATTTCCAAATTCTCTCAGTCCTTCCATGCCTTTCCCATACATTAAAATGGCAAGAAATAGGATAGCCACTATGTGCTTGAAGTCATGGAAAACATTGCCATAGTAGGCATGTTGTGAAAAAAAGGCAAGAAATAAAGAGAAAAATAATATGCTTCAGTTTGCATTCAGAATACATCAATTCTCTATCTGAAAGTAGATTGTATTTTTCACCATGAGTCATATGTAATTATCATGCAATATTTTGTTTATCACAGTTGTTAAGTCTTTGAAATTTGATTATCTTAATAATAATGCTTTTAGGAGTGGCTAGGTGGCAGAAGGAATAGAGTACTATCCCTGGAGTCAGGAGGACCTGAGTTCAAATCCAGCTTCAAACACTTCACACACACACACACACACACACACACACACACACACCAACTAGCCATGTGACCTTGGGCAAGTCACTTAACCCAATTGCCCTACCTTCCCCTCTCCAAGAAGCAAAAAGAAAAATCTAAAAAAAAATAATAACAATGCTTTTACTATTTATGTGGTTCTTCTGTTTCTGCTCACTTCATTTTGCATCACCTCACCTAAGTCTTCCCAGGTTTTTCTGAAACCATCCCCTTCATTATTTCTTATAGCACAATAAATTTTCATTACAATCATACACCACAACTTGTTCTGCCATTCCTCAACTGATGGGCAGCCAATCAGTTTCCAATTCTTGCTACCACAAAAAGAGCTGCTATAAATATTTTATAGATATTTTCTCTTTTCCTTTGATTTCCTTGTGGTACAAACTTAGTATCATGTTACTGGGTCAAAAGGTATCTGAGTTTTATAATCCTTTGGGCTTAGTTTCAAATTGCTCTCTAAAATATTTGGGCTAGTTCACAATTCCACTTGTTAACAGTACATTAGTGTATTAATTTTCGCACATCCCCTACAGAATTTGTCATTTTCTTTTTGTCATTTTAGCCAATCTGATGTATGTGAAGTTGTACCTCATAAGTATTTATTTAATTATTAGTGATTTAAAACATTTTTTTCATATCACTACTTTAAACTTTTAAATTTAATTATCCATTTTGCCTCCTTTGATCTACTTGATATCTTTTTTTTGATTTTTGATTAGGAGCATTTTAAGTATCTTTAGATCTGATAGGTAATTTGCTTATATAATCCTTTATGTCTAAAATATGTAGCCATTTTAAGCTTATCTTAGTAAACAGTGTGAGATGTTTGTCTACGCCCAGATTCTGCAAAACAATTGCTCCTGATCACAGCCTTCCTCAATCTGCCTCCTCTCTTATCACCTTCCTCCCTTTCATCTTATCCCCATCCCCTCCTAAGTCCCTATTGGATACAATGAATTTCTATTGACATTCACTCTAAGCCAGTTAGGTCCACAATACAGTCATTAAGTGGAGCTTGGGCGGGGACCTATTATGTTCCTATCTATAACCTTCAGAGGGAATTGGGTTTAAGGTGGAAGGAAGGAAAGAAGGAAGGAAGGAAGGAAGGAAAGAAGGAAGGAAGGAAGGAAGGAAGGAAGGAAGGAAGGAAGGAAGGAAGGAAGGAAGGAAGGGAGGGAGGAAGGAAGGTCTTCCATTGCATCCTGGGTCATCTCCAGTCATCTTGATGAATATCTAGTCACTGAATCCTGATGTCTCTGGAGGAGAAAGTGAGGCTGGTGACCTTGCACAGCCCTCCCTCATTCAAAACAGTCAACTTCATCAAGTCAAGTCATAATTTCCCTGATACCATGGTCCTCTTTGAAAATAAAGGACAAACACAACCTGTGAGTAGACCAATGCCTGAATGGAGACCCAGCTAGTTGGTTAACTCATTTTGTCTTCTTCCTCTCTCTCTCCTTTTCCTATCCAAAGGAAGGTAAATTTTAATGACCAGAAGCTGCCCACTTAACTTAGGGTTTAATGGCTAGATTTCTTCCTTTTTTCCTTTCTTTCTCTTCTTCTTTCTCTCTCTCTCTCTCTCTCTCTCTCTCTCTCTCTCTCTCTCTCTCTCTCTCTCTGTCTCTCTCTCTCTCTCTCTTTCTTTCTTTCCTTTCTTCCTTCCTTCCTTTCTTCCATGTTGGGTCCTCTCCAGCCATCCTGAAGAATATCTGGTCACTAGACCCAGATGGCTCTGGAGGAGAAAGTGAGGCTAGTGACCATGCACAGCCCTCCCTCACTCGAACCAAAGTCAACTGCAAGTCATATCATCATTTCCCTGATACCAGGGTCCTCTTCAAAAACAAAGAACAAACACAACAATGAATTTCTATACCTAACTATGCATGTATATATTATCTTCCTTCCCTGGACAAATTCAGATAAACCTAAGCTTCAACCATTGCCTACTCCACTCCCCCCGCCTTTTCTCTCCATTGAAAAAGAAAAAAAAACACTTCATTTTTTTCTCTTTCATGTGAGATAATTTCCTCCATTTTTCCTTTTCCTTCCCCCTTCTCCCAGTGCACCTTTTTCTTACCCTTGTAGTATTTTTTTTTTTTTTGAGATCATCCCAATATAACCCATGGCCTCTGTATGAATAGATTCCTTCTAATTGCCCTAAAGATGATAATGTTGTTAGGACTGACATGCATCATTTTCCCATATAGGAATGAAAATTTAGGCTTGTTAAACCCCATGTGATTTCTAACTCATGGTTTACTTTTATATGCTTCTCCCATATTGTATTTGGATGTCATATTTTCCTATTCAGCTCTGATCTTTTTATCAGAAATACTTGAAAGTTCCCCATTTCATTAAATGGTCATTATTCCCTTTCCTATAGCATTATACTAAATTTTTTGCTGTGTAGGTTCTCATTTGTAATCCTAACTCCTTTATCTTCCAGAAAATCATATTCTAAATCCCTGGCTCCTCTATATTTGTAGCTGCTAAATCTTGTGTGATCATGACTATGGGTATGTGGCATTGGAATTCTTTATTTCTAGCTGCTTGTGGTATTTTCTCCTTTATTTTGGACTTCTGTATTTTGGCTATAATATTCCTAGGGGTTTTTATTTTGGAATTGCAGTAGGTGAGCAATGAAATCTTTCAATTTTTACATTATTCTCTAGTTCTAAGAGATCTGGGCAGCTTTGTTATAATTTTATGAAATATAATGCCTGGAGTTTTTGTTGTTTGTTTGTTTTTAAGTCATGTCAGTCAGGTAGTCCAATAATTTTTTTTAAGCAATTGGGGTTAAGTAACTTGCTCAAGGTTACATGGCTAGTCATTACTTATGTGTGGGTGCTCATTTTCTGAGGCTGGTTTTGATCTCGGGTCATCCCAACTCTGAGGCTGGCGCTCTTACTCACTGCGCCACCTAGCCGCCCCAGTCCAATAATTTTTAAATTACTTCTCCTCAATTTATATTCCAGGTCAACTTTTTTTCCTAGGAGTTACTTAATAATTTCTTCTATTTTTTCAGGCTTTTGATTGTTTCATTATTTAGTGATGTTTTATGGAGTCATTAGCTTCCACCTGCCCAGTTCTAATTTAAATGTTTCCTTCTGAATTTGTTGCATCTATTACCAAACTACTAATTCTTTTTTCACAATTTTTTGAATAGCTCTCATTTTCACCCAAATTTCCTTTTACTGCTCTTACTTTTTTTTGTTTGTTTATTTGTTTGTTTTGGGTTTTTATTTTGTTTTGTTTTGGGTTTTTTTTTTGCTTTTTTCATCTCCTTCTTTAGTGCTTTTAGGAATTCTTGTTAGAATGACATCTAATCAACATTTATTTTGTAGCAGCTTGCTTGTAGATGTTTTCAAATCACTGTCCTATTTTGAGTTATCTTGAGCATCCATTTTACCATAGTAGCTTTTATATAGGCAGGCACTTTTGTTGATATTGTTTTTACATTTGTCAGGCCTACTTCTTGACCTTAGACTTTCTGTTAGAGTAGGGCTTTATTCACCTCACAATGTGTGTGGTGTAGGGTGGGGCAGGGAATCATTGTCCTGAACTTCTTTTATGTCCTTCTTTCACAGCTTGATCTGGAGGTCTGTAGGTTTTCAGCACTTCCAAAGTAGTGTGAGCTGAGGAGAGAAAGGTTCACTGTTCTCCTGCCTCTGTACTCTGATCCAATACAGGTATAACCCCTTCTCTCTTGTCACTGTGACCACTCCTCTTTGCCCTGAACAAGAGAGCAATGAAATGTTACCTGATCCTGCTGCCAAAGTTAGTACAGGGCTCTCTGGTACCTCATTCTGACTAGACATCCCCCTTAATAGACCGTGGGCACTGCTGTTGTCCCTTAGCCTACAGTAGGTACTGATTCAGCTGTATTCAGTTCCTGCCATGGCAAGCTCTTAGCCAACCCCCACTGCCATGTCTGCAGACTGTCCTGTATTCCTAAGCTGCCCTGGGGTGGATAAATGACTTACTGTTGATTTTTCTTAAGATCTTCCTCTTAGAATTCTATTTAATATTTTCTGTGGTCATTTTGCAGGACAGTTTTGGGGAGAAGTATGGCAGTTGGGACATTTCACTCTGTCCTCTGATTCCATGTGCTGTGACAACCTTTAAATAAGTCTATGCACCCTTCAGGACCTTTGGCCCCAGGTGCTGCCTTCAATACTCTGTGATTCAGATGTAAATTGTGTCTATGTCTTTTCTTTAGTAAATTCCTTACATAAGAATAATACATATTACCAAAAAAGAATTGAATTTATCAAATGCTCTCAACATACCATTTCATATAATAAAAACAAAATAAAGAATCTCTCATATTCATCATGCCATTACATTTTGCTACTTCTTCCCATATAATCTTAGTTGTATGTATTTTTCTTTATTACAATAGCCAGAGTATTCACCCAATCTCTAGATATACCAAAATAAACATGACTGCATCCAACTCCCTATTCTCTGGATCAAGGATTCTTAAACATTTTTGTAACATATAACCCTATAGGCTGAGAAAGCCTATGTATCCCTTTGTAGAAAAGTGTTTTTTAATACATAAAATAATTAGGATTTAAAAGGAAACTAATTATACTGAAATTCAGTTAGCAAATATTGTTTGTTTGCTTACATTGCTGCTAGTTCCTGTCTTAGGCTACCTTGAATTCACTTATTAAAAGAAATTCAAACTATTGTTCTGATTCTGTCATTCACTTTCTGGTAATAATTAAACACCATCAAGTTTATGAGCACCCATTACCCCATGATATTAAATGAACACCAGAGTTGACTTTAGGCAAAAATGAAAAATAAGGGGAGAGTTGTTGAAAAAACCTTCCTCACTTAAAATTATATCCCTATTAAACTCCAGTAATGGGTGGTATAACACATCTTAACAAATAAATCAGATATGATGTGCCAAGAACACTCAGTCTGAGGGATGGGCACAATGACAAGGATCTTCAGTTTTTCTTTGATCCTGAATGTCCTCTAAAGCTCTAAGTCTGATAAGCCTGATGAGTCTGATGGAATCCAATTCCATCAAGGATTTTAATGATGAGAATTTCAGGGCAAGTGTAAAGGGAGCATCACACTACAACACAGAGGTATTCTGTAGCATTGGGTATACATCAAATTCCTTCCACTTCACTCTAACTATAGAGTTAATTCTTCTGAGTTGCATGGAGTATAAAGGATTCAAATTAAACACAGTACCACTCCAAATACTTTATATGTTTTAATTTGTGTTTTTTTTGGTTTTGTTTTGTTTTGTTTTTATCTCTAGCATCTAACACAATGCCTGTGTTGAATGTGGCTTTTTTCCATCAGCTGGTGCCTTATTTTCACTCTCGTGGCCAGACTCATAGAACAAGGTACTATTATTGATTCATGGATGTCTACATTTCAAAGTAATGTTAAGGGGTAGATGTAGCCATTGTTATTATAATTTTTAAATTATCTACTGAAGTTACAAATTCAATTATTATTTTGGGAGAAGTCATTAATTAATAGGAGAAAGTTGTATATTAAGCATGATTTATTGTTATGTATCTTGTTTGCATATCAAGAGAATTCTTTTCTTTACAGCATAGCTCCTTTTATTCTCATAAATTCACATTTCAAATGTTGAACATTTTGTTCTCTTCATATAGCTTTTAAACGCTTTTGTTACACATCACTTGTTCTAAAATAACTGTAGTTTCTTTCTATCAAGGTCACTCTTGAAATATTTATTAATATCTAAGCTAAACAGATTGCTTATCTTTAGACAACTGCCACCTCACAGGTCACAATATGCATATTATCTTTATCTTAAATATGAGAATCAACTCATTACCAGTTTTCCCTCCTACTTTTCTTAGGAGCCTACATCTAAGTCTGATGAAGATATTGGATATGTATGTTTCAACTCTGAGTACCTCAAACTCCAACCATGAGTGGAATAAAAGATTATCTGTAGGATAGGTCTATGTGTGCTGGTGAATTCACCAGTGTGGGGTGCAGGCTGAGCAGCAAGTCATGAGACAACGCATATGTATACTGGGCAATTATTACTCTTAGATCTTCAAGAATGCTTTATTCATATAGCATGGCAGCCAAAGAACCTTTTTCTCTGTATAAGGAAGAGCAATACAACTTTAAATTGAACTGTGGTCAATGACGCAAGCTGAAATTCTCATGTGCATAACTTTACCTTTTTCAGTGTGGAGAAGGCATAGAGAAAAAGAGAAACTATAGAGTTTCTATAGTTTCTATAGGCCTAGAGAGGCCTGAAGGGGTATACCTCAAGAAGAAAGTGAGGAGCTTTAGTATCATTCACACTCCCTGTACTTTCCTTTCATCCTTGAATCAGCTGACTGTAATTCATATCCTTCAGTACTGTTATTCTTTTTTTTTTTTTTTGGCTTTTTGGAGGAGGGAAGGCAGGGCAATTGGGGTTAAGTGACTTGCGCAAGGTTCCACAGTAAATATTAAGTGTCTCAGGACAGATTTGAACTCAGGTCCTCCTGACACCAGGGCCAGTGCTCTCTCTATTCACTGTGCCATGTAGCCACTCCTAATACTGTTATTCTTCAGTCATTCTATTCAAGTCTGACTCTTTGTGACCCCATTAAGGGTTTTCTTGGCATCGATACTAAAGTAATTTGCCATTTCCTTCTCCAGCTCATTTTGCAGATGAGGAAACTGAGACAAATCGGATTAAGTGCCTTGCCCAGGGTCACACAGCCAAGTGTCTGAGGCCAGATTTAAACTTAGTTCTGTCTAACTCCAGGCCCAGCACTCTCATTGTGCCACCTAGCTGCTTCAAAATCCTTTAGTATACCTAACTCTAAAATACATGGATTTTGCCTTCAGTCTCCCCTTCACTTTGTGATGTGATGGAAATGCTTGCCAAAACAGCTATTTCCTTAGATAGTACACTCCTGCAAAATGCTGGAGGATGGGCTATGAGATTGGTTCATCTCTCCAACTCTTAGACTTATCAATTCTCCCCCACCAAAATCAGGGCATCCTGACACATTGTGTGTATTTAATAAATACCTATTAAATTGAGTTGAACTAAATCAACGTATTATTTGTTGAATATAAATTTATATTATTGAATCAATGTGTCATTTGTTAAATATAAATTTGTTAAATCCTTTGGATTCAAAGCCTAGGCAGGGAAATACCGCATAATGGGAGATTAATGGACTTGAAATACTTTGTAAGTTCTACTCTCACCATTTGATCATTATTTTAATATGTATGGTTATGGTTTGGCATGAAAATCAGGTCCTGTAAGGACCATATTTTTGTTGTCAGGAATTTACATTTGCAATTTTTTATTAGTTTTTGTGAAGATTTAGAAGTTATATCAATTTTTATAATTCTTACTCCACAAATGTAGTTGAAAGAAACCTGTATTATAAATACTATATTCTTAAGCAAATAGTACACAGGATCAGTCATACAAATATTAAATATATTATACAAATGATTATCTACATCTTACCATTTGTAGGTAGTAGGTCTAAGTTGTGTATATGAATATCAAAGTCCGAAAGCCAAATTTTGAAAAAGTTATCTCAATAAGGAAACTAGAGCAGGAGCTGCAATTAAAATATAATTCAAAACTCTAAATTCCCCTATCGATATCATATTATCACTTTAAATTAAAAATGAGATTCTCAAAGGAAGTTCCTGTGATCAGAAACTGAATTAAAAAATTGTAAATGTTATGTGAGGTATCATAAATATTATAATTTATGATTCATCAAACAAATTTAGCAGTTTGACAGAAAATCTTCATTCTTAGAGAGAGCAGTTATTTTCTAACTTGCTATATGCTACAGCCCATGGAGGGAGTGGGAAGCAAAAATAGGGGGAAAGTCTTTAATTGGTAATAGCATCTATTCCATTGTTATTCAGTCATTTCAGTCACGACCAACTTTTCATTACCCAATTTGGGGTTTTCTTGACAAAGCTACTAGAGTGGTTTGCCATCTCCCACCCCTTCCCATTTTACAGATGAGGGACTGAGTCAAATCGGGTTAAGTGACTTAACCAGGGTCACATAGCTGGTAAGCTTCTGAGGTGAGATATGAACTCAGGAAAAGGAGTTTTTCTGACTCCAAGCCAGACACTCTTATCAACCATGCCACCTAGCTGCCCATCTATTCTAGTACACACAAAGTAGAACTTTAGCTTAATGACAGGAAGCAAAGCCTTTTGTCTTTCATGTATATATTATACTTACCAGCTATTTTAATTGCTCACATTATTTCCATCATTAACATTTTTATTTTGGAATACCACTTTCAAGAATCTTTAGAACACAAGTCTACAGTGTTATTTTTAGCAAAAAAATTAATGTATATAATCTCATATATTGTATATGTGTATCAGTAACACATTTTATGTTGAATGCACAGATATTTTCTGCCTGCTCCCTGGTGACCACACATATGACTAAGTATTTGGTTACATCAGAGATTTTTAATTCCCTGTTTGATCCCTTGTCAGCCATACCAGTATTCAATTGATTTGGCATTTTGGTATGATATGGAAAACTGTTAGGGGTCCCTTGTTCCTCTTACTTTACCATGGCAGTAGCATGAGTGGGAAGGAAGGATACTTCATCAATTAAAAGAAGAGACATCTTTTGGTTTGTTTGTTAACTTCAATCCTTCCATGTGACAAATGATGTGCCATGCCTCTTGACTTCCTTTCAATTCTCTTCTATTCCCTCTACCTTAGCTATACAGAGAAATGGTAATATCCTTAATGTTTCAGTCATTCAGTAGTGTACTAATTCTATGTTCATAAACTCCAAAAGTTCTTTATTTAATGATAATCTTTTATAATTATATCTTTCCCTTGTCTTTCACTTCCATCTAAGTGTTCTTTGTCCTTGTCAAGATCTCCAATACTTCTATGACTTGGTTCTTTCCCAGGTTATCACTCTTGCACTAACTACACTCTCCTCTCTTCCCTATCTCTACTAATATTAAGTAAGATGCATTAGAATAATTTCAACTCTATACTGTCTTCGAATCTGTATTTCCTTGCCCCTTTTCTTTTTTTCAATCATGCCTTGCCAAACCCCAGCCTTAGATTACTCTCACTCCCCATTGTCATTTTGCCACAGAACTGATCTAGAAGAAATCACAAAATTATACTATGTTTACTGGGGTTACTATAAATTTATGTTACATAATCTCAACTGGATCACCACTGCAAAATACCATCATTAACATGACCCATTCTATCTTTCCAATCTTTTTAAATCTTTCTTCCCCTCTACCTACTCTATAATGCAATGACTCTGAACTTCTTGCTGTTCTTCAATCAAAGCACTCCATTTCCAATTCTGTCCCTAAACCCCCTCATTCGTTGCCTTTTCAATGACTACTATGCTTGCCTGCAAAGGTCTTCCTTCTCACCTCTGTCTCTTGCCTTCCCTGGCTCACTTCAAAGTGCATCTTAAAGTCCACCTTGGGGAGGAAGCTTTTCCCAATTCTGTGCTACTCCCATAATGCCACTGCTAGGACCTTTCCCCTTAAATTACATTCCATGTACACTGAAAAGTCGTGTACATAAACTATTTTTGCAGGCTATTTCCCCCATTTAAATGTGAGCTCCTTGAAGGCAAGAAACATTTCCATCCTTCTTTTTATCCCAAACACTTAAAAAAGTGCTGGCACATAAAACACTTAATACATGTTTGTTGACTGACTGAAATAACCACAATATCTAGCTTCTTGATTGCATTGGTTTCTCATTAATGCTTTGTAAAAGTATAACATATCATATTCAAGATGAAGATTGCTCATCATTCTATTAATCACTTTCTATTCCTAAAAAATCTCTAAACTGTTCCCCTTTGACTCTTCTACTCCAATTAAGATTATAGTAATATTTTAATTATCCACACAAACAAGAGGAGAGGGTAAATAGAAGTTGTTTATAATACAAAATGATGGGAAACTGAAAAACAATTTACTTGGGACATATATTTCTTCTAGCTTAATTCATTTGCAGTTTTATTTATTATATCTGAAGTTACAAATGCTTTCCAATGATGACACCAGTGCAGGCTCCTTTTGGGTGTTTCTAATGCTTTTTTAGAATCTTATCCAAGGTCCATATAATTTTAATAATTGGTGAATGGATGCTGCCTATATAAGATCATTGATTTAGAGTCAGAGGCTGACTGAGGTGACAGTCTAATTCTCTTGTTTTTACAGGTTAGGAAACTGAGGCTCATGAAGTATGTGATGTGGTCAAGGTTACAATGATGAGGCATGATACAAATTTATAACAGAAATGAAAACAGGTATATTATTCTCAATCTAAGAAACACAATGGGATGTGCTGACCATTGGTGAGAAGAAGAGTTACCTGGAAAATGAAGTAGGAGAGAGTTTCTAGGTTATATGCTCATAGATCTATAGGTCAGAGAGGCCTGGGAGGTTAGAGATAGCTATCTAGAGATGGCCATCAAGAGATGAGAGGCCAGTCCTTTCATTTTGCCTCTGAGGATGTATAAGCATCAGTGATAGGATTTAAACCAGGGTCTTTTAACTTGAAATCTAGTGATATATCTACAAGCTTGTAAAATAGTGTCACTAACCTACTTAGTAGTAAGGGCTAGTGACTTTCTGTGGAGCAGGGTTAGTAATAAATTCTTACAGCTTCCTGAAAAACAAGCCATTTTTTTAAAGACAGCTAGGTGAAAGCTGCAGGGATTTTTAGTAGGAAAACTGAAGATGTGTGACTAGTTTGAAACATATAGCCAAAGAAATTTATAAATGAATTTAACACTTTCATGAGAAGGCAGAGAATATATCCACGGAAGTGTCAGAAGGTACCAAAGATGAAGCCTCAAAAGATGACACTTTCTGAACCAGAGTATCAGCTGAAGACAGAGCTTCAGGCCAAGGGAATGTTTGGATAAAACAAGAAGTAGTGTGATGAGCTGATGGCAGAATTAAGGTACCACAGGTCAGCAGGAGTCAGAAACATAAGGATACAAACAAAAGAGGGGTCCCTAGAAGTGTTGAAACTTTCTGGAGATTTGTTTCCTTTTTCTACCAGGATATGTGTCTGTGGAGAGGCTGCACTTATTTATATTGAGCCTGAAAACAATTCAATTGCTTGATTTCCCCATGTTATTTATTGTACTATATGTCTCAATTTATTTTGCTGTTTATTCTGTAGTTCTCATCTGTTCTATAGATACAAAATTCATTGGATGAGACATAGGACCCATACGTGATGTAAATATGCTTGCAATTCCCAAGTAAAGGGGAATAATTATTTCACATATTAGTCTGAATATAGGAGGGAGAGATTTGGTTGTATCATATTTGTGAAATGGTACCATGCTTTCAATAACCTCTAAACTACTCGTTGGCATAAATGGTCATATTTTAATGCAAATATTCTTATAGTGATACTATATGGCAGATAGTGATGGGAACACCTTGAGGACCTAGGAATAGTCAAATTTATAAGTAACCCAAATAGCAAAGAGAAAAATAAACAAATATAATTAATAGTTATATTGTCAATGATGACTTGCAAGTGAAATGTAGCATAAAAGTGCAACCCTTCACGTACCAAGAATGAAAGAAAACAGATGACTTCAATAAACATTTATTAAGTTCTGCCTGTGTCCATACTATTATAGAAGGAAATATGCAAAGCTTAAATAAGATATAATTTCTGCTCCCATGGAGTTGACATTCTATTTCACAGTCAGAAATATACATTTCTATATTCAAAAAATAAAAATGTTCTTAGCCAACTGAGTGGATTTTTTGTAGAATGGGGAAACTTATGAAAAAATACCTAAGATAAGGAGACCTGTAATGTTTGTGATTTACATGAGTGTATAGAATTCTTACACTCATAAAATTAAAGATCCTTGAAAGCATTTATATTTTCCCTAACTATATGTCACATTCTTAAAATAAGATTTCTTTAAAGTGGAAAAATTAATATACATATACATATATATATATATATACACACTGAAAAATGATACTACAGAATGATCACATTCAAAACTGTGTTGTAATGTTTATTTTAATACAGTTCTCCCATTCAATTAAATAAATAAGTTTCTTTTATAATTGCTACTCTCTGTCACGTTTGCTGTTGTCTTCTTACTAAGAGCATAATTACCCAGGTAGGGCACAAAGCAGATTTGAGAAATACTTGAATACCAAAATGAAAATTAGAGTAAAATGATATTAAATTTTAACTTAATGAGGAGAAAATCAATCTGAATTTCTGGATAGTTTCACATAAATTCCTAACTAGTGCATATAACAATGGGCATATGGTGGCATGTTTAATATTACAAGAGATAAAGGAACTTACTCTAATGAATATGTGAGAAAATGCATAAATTTTTTGTTAACATGGAAGATTCTAAATATGTTTGAGAATGATTGAGAGCCCATTTGTTTTTTTAAGTAACATAAAAATCAGTCTAAGCAAATTCCCTTACATTAACAATTTGCTTTAAAAACTAACTCTTTCATTATTAAAAATACAAATGTAAACTCCTAACCTGATCCTAGGATCAAAAAGACCAAAACACACACACACACACACACACACACACACACACACACACACAAAACCTTTCACTATGACTACATGTCCTAAATGGGACATATTTTTGATTATTCTTCTCTTTGCCATTTGGGTTATTTGTAACTGATTCTTACTGTGTCCAGGAAAATCTATTTTCTAAAATAAAAATATTACTACTAAAATAAATGAATGAATTTTATAAAGGAAAAATGGTGTTATAAAAAGGCATAGGAAATCTATTAGAAAAGTAATAGGAATTACATGTACCAAAAATACAGAAAGGAGCACCTTACAACATATTAGACAACTAGTAGAGTTATTGAAAAATATCTTGCCAACTGGAATATATTATGGCAGAAACTGGGCATAGACCATTATAAAACACCGTATACCAAAATCAAGTCTAAATGGGTGCATGATCTAGGTATATATGCTGATACTGTAAGCAATCTGGGAAAGCAAGGGACAGTTTACCTGTCAGATTTTTGGAGAAGGGAAGACTTTATGACCAAACAAAAATTAGAGAGCATTATAAAATGCAGGATAATTTTGATTACATTAAATCAAAATGTTTCCGTACAAAGTCAACGTAACAAAGAGTAAGTGGGAAGTGGAAAATTGGGAAAGAAATTTTACAACAATTATCTCTGATAAAGTCCTCATTTCTAAAATGAACAGATAATTGAGTCAAATCTGTAAGAATACAAGTTATTCCCCAATTGATAAATGGTCAAAGGATATGAACAGTCAGTTTTCAGAGGAAGAAATTAAAGATATCTATAAGCATATGAAAAAATGCTCTAAATCACTATTGATTAGAGAAATGCAAATTAAAACAACTCTGAGGTACCACATCTCACCAGCCAGATTGTCTAAGATGACAAAAAAGGAAAATGACAAATGCTGGAGAGGATGTGGACAAATTGGAGCACTAATGCCTTGCTGGTAGATTTGTGAACTGAATCAACCATTCTGGAGAGCAATCTGGAACTATGCCCAAAGGGCTATAAGTAATTTCATACCCTTTGACCCAGCAATACCACTTTTAGGATTGTATCCCAAAGAGATCATAGAAGTGGGAGGAAGACCCATGTGTACAAAAATATTTATAGCAGCTCTTTTAGTGGAGGGAAAGAATTGGAAATTAAGGGGATGCCCATCACTTGGAGAATGGATAAACAAGTTGTGGTATGTGAATCTAATGCAGTACTCTTGTGCTATAAGAAATGGGGAGCAGATGGACTTCATATTTACCTGGAGAGGCTTATATGAACTGATGCTGAGTGAGAAGAGCAGAACCAGGAGAAATTTGTACATAATTACAGACACAACATATGTGTGATGACCAACTTTGATAGACTAGACTCTTCTCAGCAATGGAAGGTTTTAAGACAACTCTGAAAGACTCATGATGGAAAAAAGATGTCTACATTCAGAGAAAGAACTGGAAAGAACAGAGTTTGAATGCAGATCAAAGCAAACTACGTGCTCTCTTTCTTTCTTTTGTTTGGCTTTGTTTCCTCTTTCTCATTGTTCATTCCATCAGTTACAATCCTTTATAACTTGACTAATGTCTAATGTGAAAATATTTGCAGATCCAATACTTGATTGCATGCCACCATGAGTGGGGGAGGAGAGAGTGGGGAGAAAATTTGAAACTCAAGGGATCGTGGAACTGAATCTTGTAAACTAAAAGTAAACAAACCAATTAATAAAGACAAAAAAATTTATAATACCTTGCCTTTTTTCTAATATTGCTGTTAATACTGCTATTGTTTACATGAAAAAAGAGATTGGGGTTTTTTGACTTCTTAAAGTACTCTCTGGAGTAAAGGGACATGAAAAAGGCCAAGAGTTCCCACTGCATCTGGGGTCATCTCCAGTCATCCTGATCTATATCTTGCCACTGGATTGATATGGCTCCATAGGAGAAAGTAAGATTGGTTACTTTGTACAGCCCTTTCTCACTTAAATCCAATTCACTTCCAAGTCATAACATTAACTTCCTGATGTCATGCTCCCCTTTGAGAACAAAGGACAAATAAAAACAAAGGAGGTATAAGAACAAGACTGATCAACCTGACCAAAAGGAAGAAACGCAATTGACCACTATCACAGTGTTACAAAAATTCAGTGACTCTATAGTAGAATTAATTTAGAACTATTTAAGCAAGATGAAACCAATCTCCTTTCTGATGACATTTTTTTTGGTGGGGGCAAGGCAGGACAATTGGGGCTAAGTGAATTGCCCAAGGTCACACAGCTAACTAAGTGTTAAGTGTCTGAGGCTGGATTTGAACTCAGCTCTTCCTGGTGCTCTATTCACTGCACTCCCTAACTATCCCCTTTCTGATGAAATTTTTAAACATAACATCAGTGTAATTTGAAATGGACTTTTAAAAAATTCATACTTGCCACAAAGATTATCTATCCTGGCACTCTATCAAGTAGGGTAAGTGTGAGGGTTGTTTTACACATTGTTGATAAAATAGAAGTAAGCTACATCCCAGGGATTTAATGTCCTAATAGTTTGCAGAGAACTGTAGGTTGACCTTGTGGAATTGCTGGACAAAAGGAGATAAATCTTATAAATCTCCATTGATGAAACCTTTAAAGATTTCCATTATGGTTGATCTGAGAAAGACTAAGAGAGAACCCTGAAAAAGGTATTAGATTATATCTAAGGTCCCTTCCAAATCTAGCATTATATAATTCTGAGAATGACAGATAGATGACAGGGATGATGTTTCATTGTATCCCTGAGATCTGGTATACAACCTGGTGCACAGTAGGCAAGTGTCACAACTGCCAAGCTTCACTTCAATACTGTACAAACATGGCATATGTAATAAATGTTAGCACCAATATAAAGGAGAAAATATTACATAATTTCCTAAGAGAAGATCACATTTGGTAAAATAAATTAGATTTTCCATGGAGAAAATAAGCATACAAGTAAAGGTAAATATAGTAGTTAAGGGGATAGACTATATTTAGTCTTTAAATAAGTCTTTAACCAGGACTTATACTAAATCATTTTTCCTTTATAACCATGAATTTCATACTTTAGAAAAGGGTTTTTTTCCTTCAATAGAATTTTGATTCCATTGGTATAAAGAATGCCCAGTGAGAGAGATCATTCTACTGAGGAGGAACAACAAATATTCTATAGTTTATAGTGTTAAAGAGTTCTCTGGGGCACTGAAAGCTTATGACTTGCCTAGACTAGGGTCATCACCAAGTCAAAATGTGTGAAAAGTGGAACCTAACTCAGGGCTTTCTAATCTTGAAACCACTTCTATACCACTCTGCCAAGTTGCCAACAAAAAAGTTAGATTATTCTTTACAATTTGAGCAATGTTTAATATGAAGGTATTTGTAGAACCCATATTGTTTGTACACCACTGTTGTGGGGGTAGGGGGTATTTGGAATGCAAGGTATTGTGGAACTGAATGTTGTAAACTAAAAGTAAATAAATAAAGTACATTTATTAAAAAAAATTTAAAAAATTATTATGTTAAGGACTGTAAATTTAGCATAGGGTTAAATGCACATATCTTCAATGGTATAGTCCTGGGGCAGTTTGTAAAAAGGGCATTGTTTCATTGACTGGCTACTAGTTATAAGTGGCCAGAGTTAGCTACCAATATTAAGTTGCTGCTGCAGTATCAGCTAAGTAGCTTTTAAGCAAAAGGACCTGCTAGACTTTATCTTCCAGTTAATGGGGAGTACCTTCTTGTTTTGAAGCTTGTTGGACTGTGCAATGTGGCATTTAAGGTGATGGCAATTATCTATGTGGAGATGCCCAGTAAACACCTGGATATATGAAGCTGAAGTTCAGGGTAATAATGTCAATTAGGGAAATGTCTGCATGCAGAAATTGCTTAATCCATGAGAATAAAGATTATCAAGGAGATGGAGAAGCTTAAAAATGACAAAAAGTAATCATTTGTAATCTTGAGAGATGTCATGTAAGAAGATAGGATCAAAATTTATATAATCATGAAGTAGATAGAAAATATGAATATAGATATAATCCACAAATCTAAACATCCCTATCATTAGGATAATGCCTTAAGCTTGATAGTAAAAATAAAATGGTGCTCTGCATTGGTAGCAGTCTATAAAATGCAAAACTCTTATACCCAAATGTGACACATAAAGAAAAAATAGATTAAATAATAGCTACATTCATAGATGACAAATAAATTGTTGGAAGGAAAAGTAAAGTTTTGAGTTATATCCCTGATATTTTAAGATTTGCCCTGGAAGAACAAGAAGGAAGGGAGAAATGAAAGGAAGACAGGGAGGAAGAGAAAGAATAAAGGAGAGAAAGGAAGGAAGGAAGCAAGGAAGGAAGGAAGGAAGGAAAGAAAGAGGGAAGGAGGGACGGATGGAAGGGAGGGAAGAATGAAGGAAGGAAAGAAAAGAAATTAGCATATTTATAGCTTTGGTAAGGAGTAAGTTACATTTATATTACTGTAATGATGCATTTCTGGGAGATGAAATCATAATCTCTTTTCTCAAAGTAAAGTACTTCAGTACTTTGCAGTAAGAGAGTTTGGACAGAAAGAACAACTATTTTTGATCACCATGAATTCATCTTATTTTTTCACTGTGCATTCCGTTAAAGGAAACAGTCAACATATCCCACTGGCTGACCAAGGATGAGTAAATTGAAAAAAACTGTAAACTGTATTAATTCTTATACATATTTTGACTAAGTTTACATATTTGGTTGAACGATATTTCAATAAGGTTCCATTACTCAATCTCTGAATTTCTTGGGAAGTCAGAAAGAAATTGCCTATAACCCTTTTCTGTTAAGGTATAATGATAAAGAGAATGGTTTGAATCTGAAAAAAAAATCTCCCTAGACTAACAATTTTTAGGGAGGTTCTTCAGATGTAATTCTAGTCTAGTATATTCTCTCTAAGCAAGCTGAATGACCAGAATAGTGCCAACCTCCTGTTCCCCTCCTGGCAGGAATATGTCTCCCCTGGAGAAGGGTGGACAAAGGACACTAACTTTAGACTTTGCTGATAGTCACATATAAAACATGAGGACACAGACACATGAGGACACACACACTTTTCATGGGCGACCTACATTACTTAATAAAATTAAATTAATAAAACTAAATAAACAAACTTAAATGTTTTTGACTTTATCATTATAAAATGAATTATTCACAGTATGTCTAAGAAACATATATTTTTTCCTTTGCTGAATATACCAGTAAAAGATGCCTGTAATTTGACATCTTGGGCCTCTCTAAAGATCTTAAAATAAGAGGTAAAAGGCAAGCATGCATATTTTTTATTTAATAAGTTATAAATCCTTGATTCATTTGCTGAATTTTCACTGACCTCTAGAAGATGTCACAAATTTAAGTTGCAGTGGTATATAATGGTGTAGTAATAATGTGCTTTTGAAATATTCAGTACATAGAAATGCTTTAGTTATATATTTATAGATGAAACACTACATCAGACTCAATTAGTTTCACTGGATATTCATGTCAAAATCCAGAACACTCTTCTAACTTTTCTGGGATACAAACTTTAAAATCTTATTTATATGAAACAATTTTTCATTAGTCATTTTGCAAAGCATCAATTTCCCTATTATTGTTTCCTCTGTCCCTCTCTGCTGCTTCTCCTTCTAATGCATTTTCTCCTCCAGTATATCTTATTTCCTCATATGAATAACTCAAAGGAGACTTCAAAGAAAAATACAGAGTAACTTTTTTATGGCACCTTAGCCAAACTCTTCAGTTCAGAGAAATATGTTGTGGTGCATTTTGAAATTTTGAAGATTAAATGGGATAATGTCTAAGCAGAATGAGGAAAATGCTGCTAGTCTTAAAAGAAAAATCCTTAGGCAAGAGTGTCATTTCATATATCTATGAATAGATTACTTTAACTTTCTGACTTCTAACATCAGTTTTTCAAGGAAATGACAAATTATCAGCCCATAAAGTCATTATTCTTAAACTGTCATTGACTTGGAATGGATAAATCCAATCATCAGTGTTTTAGAAAATATAAAAAATCCATTTATAAATGAGTCAAAGACTTAAATAAGAAAATAATTCTAACTCTGGCCCACTAATATTATAGTATATTAAATTATGTCAAAATTGCCTCCATAAACTATTTTTAGAGCTGAATCATTTGAGCTAAATTTTAATGATCACTCTTAACTAAGCCTTTTAATTCTTAAATGCCCCCCCAACATACATTACAAGAATACAGCTATAGTATAATATGCATAGTTTGATGTGTTTGCATGGTTGTTTCATTTCCTTTAGTTGTTCTTTAAGTAAACCAAGTTTTAATATGTTAAAAGTTTAAAAAAATGCTCAAGCAAATGTCTCTCTGCACCGTACATTTCATTAGCCCCATTTCCAGTTTCTTCCCACCAGTTCTCTCCCCTGCAGTCAAGCAAATCTTTGTTCTGTTCCTCATCCTGCACGTGTTCATTTCCTGCTTGACATCATTACGTGTCATTCCCCCTGCCACAAAAAGGCTTCAGACTTCTTTCTGTAACAATCCTTCTCCTTCCAAGTTATGCTTGACATGTACTCACTCCCAGAATCCTTCATTGATTAATACTTTCACAGGTAGTAGCAGTGCCTCTAGCAGACCAGAGAATTTTGGACTGATTGAACACTTTGAACATCATATCTGGTGAGAGAACTTTAGCCTTTAAATCACTTGCCTTTAACAGAAATTTTTATTTACTTATATTCTGGCTGATAGACCAAGTACTTTGGTCTTATTATCCCACTGCAAAGCCCACTATATCTCTCCCTCAGGGTTCTGGGAATATCTACGAAGGTAGGGATGTTTCTATTCTAATGCTATTGGCTTGAATCACCATCCCTATGTGTTCTATTCCTTCTTAAGGCCCAATGACTAGTGATCAGGTTCCATTTACTCAATTAATATAAATTAGAGTTTATAAAAAATACTTCTAAGACATAGCAAGAATTTGAAAATTATTATTTTCTCTAAGACTTCAGAGTACCAGTTTCTTTTATATCACATTGGGATCTAGAAATTGTGAGCCCAGACAATGCAATTTCTACATATCATTGGTCACATCAAAGTCACATCCAAATTTGACATCACTACTAGATAAGCCCTCATCACATCTCTTTCTCCTCCTGACTTTAAAAGTTGGCCTAACTGGCTAGCAACTATACTCAAAAAACTGCTAGAAACTTAGCAGCTTTAAACTTCCTGACCTCTAAAATGTCAGTCTCCAATCTCAATCTCTTATCTCCAATAAAATGAAAGCGCAAATGCTAAGGCAAAGTCCATACTATTTAGTAACATGTTAGCCTCTGATGAGAACCTAAGGCCTATAAATAGAATTGTTTCTCTTTTCTCATTTGAGGGCCGCCATGGCAGAAAAAAGTCAATTCAAGAACTGGAATGAGGATAACTAGGGCCTTTTGAATATATTCCCAGTTCCAGCAGCAAAGCTAGAGTCAATAAAAGAGGCTGTTATTTATGACATTGTCAGCAGACCAGAAAAAATGCAAAAGGTCTGTACATGCCAAGCCATTCCTTACAATATTTACATGATTCTCATTATATGCCATCATGATTCTTCCAGAAGTAGACTTGACAACCTCTTGTCATGGGGAATTATGTCATTGGCACTATGTATATACTTTTAAGGAATGGGGCTGGCCAAACCCCTCTCGCAATGGACTCATTTTTCAGTGGTTAGTATGCTCCTGCACACTATCCTCATCCCAGTGAAGCTGTAACATGACATGATGAACAACCCCAATTCCAGCTGCTTGCCCTTTCATTCCCAGTGATCTCCATCTTACTCCCCACAATATCCTACTTCTTATATCTCTACCTGCTTTCACTGTACCCTCTGGAATTCCTGATCCATAATGAATAAACTTGCTTTCATTTTAGACTTTCCTCTCTTAGTTCTTCCATCTTCTGACACTAGTAAGAATGTGGCTCTCCACAAAAGAAACCATATCCTTGTTCATTTTTTCTAGTAAAAATAGCATATTATCTAATGACCCTCAATCACTGATGCTGAGACTCAGTATATTTATTTATCTCAGTTGCCACTTCCTGACTCTCTACTATCGTAACTTGACAACTTTTCCTCCTTTGCATTTTAATCTGTCCAAATATATTATTCAATTCATATCCTGGGTCAAAACACCCTCTATCTCCAAAGGCATTTTGCTTCTTTTCTTAATGAATTCAATCTCTGGGCCATGGTTTCCCTCTGCACTACAACGCCTGCTTTTATAACAATGTACTGGCATATTGGTGTATGCTTAAATATCCTCATTTTCAACATCTTTAATCAACTCTCATGTCTTACTTCTCTATTCTTCCTCAGTTACTCAAAAAGATGTTCCTACTTGATCTGACCATCACTGAAAGCTATCTACTTTCATGTTCAAGAAATACGGAATGCTTTTATCTGATCATAATTTGACATCACTTCATTTTTGTTTTTAACTTAGTACTCCCAATAAAAGTATTCTTCTTTAAAGCCATTTCTTCAATTATTAAGAATTTATTTTGTTTTCTTCCTCACTTCCTTCCCCAACTTACTGAACAGGAAGGAATGAATGGAAGGAGAGGGAGATAGACAAGGAAAGAAAAAGATATTGAGACACTTTTTAAAAGAAAAAACTGCAGAAAAAAATAGAATGTCTAAAGTTCAGACAAGTTGGACAGCTTTGAAAGTTCTATAGTGAAGTTGATATATACTTCATTATTATTTTAATGAGGCACAGAAGAGCTGTGATCTTTATTGGCAAGAGTCTGAACCTTGACAAAATAATTGGTTCTTGAAATTTCAAAGAAATAATTTTAAAAATACTTTATAATATAGTCCTTTTACTACAGTGCCAAAGAATCCATCCACAATTTCTTTTATATATCAGTGGGTCTATAAGTAAACATCATTCATTTATTTTCCCTATTGATTTAATTTAGGGGGTGGCTAGGTGGTACAGTGAATAGAGCACTGATCCTGCAGAAAGGAAGACCTCAGTTCAAATCCAGCCTAGATATTTAATAATTACTATCTGTGTGACATTGGGCAAGTCACTTAACCCCAATTGCCCTGTTTCCTCCCCTCAAAAAAAAAGCAAAAAAAATTGTGTAAAAATTAATTTAATTTAATTTGCATTTGATAATATACTCTAAAAGAAAACAAAAACAAAAACATATATAATAGATACCTGCAGTTTTATTTCAATTCTCCTTTTTTCTATTATATGTATATGAAGGAGAGGAAAACCATTCTCTATGGTATTTGTTAAATTCACAATAAGAATAAATTTTTTAAAAATAAACCATCCAGGGGCGGCTAGGTGGCGCAGTGAATAGAGCGCCGGCCCTGGAGTCAGAAGGACCTGAGTTCGGAGCCGGCCTCAGACACTTAATCCACACAAACAAAAACCTAGCCGTGTAACCTTGGGCAAGTTACTTAACCCCAATTGCCCTAAAGGGGCGGCTAGGTGGCGCAGTGAGTAAGAGCGCCGGCCTCGGAGTTGGGATGACCCGAGATCAGATCCGGCCTCAGAAAATGAGCACCCACACATAAATCAAATGACTAGCCGTGTAACCTTGAGCAAGTTACTTAACCCCAATTGCTTTAAAAAAAAAAAAAAAAGAAAAAGAAAAAAAATAAACCATCCAAAGTAGAGCAAACATGGATTTAGACTTTCTCTCTCCTATTCTTTTAGGAGCTAAAAACAGAAATTTATTTTGTTAAAGGGTTGGATACTACTATGTTCACTGTTATTTTTTCTATTGTTTTCCTAGAAATATGTAGATATATAAATCTTAAGGGGTGGAGCAAAGAGAAGAAGTTAGAATTGGTGGGAGAAGGGAAGTGTTTGAACCAGTCTGGTGATGTCCACATTCCAAGGATAGGGGGCAAAAGAGAGAACATAAGATTTTTGCTATTTCCTCCCGCAGAAGATCAAAAGGTGAAGTTTTTCTACCTTGCACAAGCACCCCTCAAAAACACCTGGCTATCGTATTGATACTGTCTTTAAAAAAATCATCCACATTAGGAGCATATCTCTTCCCTGTTTCCCTAACTAAAAAGTCATCCCTTTTAACAAAGACTAAAAAAGAAAGAAAAATAAGTTTGACAATACTAATCAGAACAACAAGCATGTTTAATTGCATTTGCAATATTCTATACCTATAGTGTGTCCATTTTCTGCAAAAAAGGAAGAGAAAAACATTTTCTAAACTATTTTCTCTAGGACAAATTTAGTCATTTTACTTAAACAGCATTCATTTTCATTTGTTTTCCAATTCACTTGTTTCTAAATTGTGGTTATTGTTTTCCTAATTCTGCTTACTTCCCTCTTCCTTCTCTGAATACTTCACATTTTTTTTTCTTTTTGGAGGGCAATTGGGGTTAAGTAACTTGCCCAAGGTCACAGGGCTAGGTTTTTGTTTGTGTGTGTATTAAGTGTCTGAGGTCAGAACCGAGCTCAGGTCCTTCTGACTCCAGGGCCAACGCTCTACTCACTGCGCCACCTAGACTTCCCATAGAAGGGTGTGGTAGCCAGACAACAGTTCTGCTCTGGAGTATTATGGGGGATGGTCAATTGATTCAAAGAGCAACCTATACAATTCTGTGTGCACTGAGGAAAAATTGTATAATATCTGAAAGTTGAGTGCAATAAAATCATTATGACCATTAGGCATTGTCGTTGGGATAATCATTTTAAGTTTCTTAAAAAAATCTTTCATCAAACTAAGCTATGTAATTTTATAAGGAAGCTCAAAAGAAAACAATATTTATCTCTCGGCCATGTGGAAGCAGAGTTATTTTGCTCCATTTCTCTCTTTTACTTAGATTAGGGTAGATACTTGATGATTATGACAAGGAGAATAAAAGGCAAATTAAGTCATCTTGGACCAAGTCTATACCAACCAAATCAGAACAGAGGACTGATGGAGTTTCACAGAAAAAAAAAATCTCATTAATTCAGAATCATAAAGTTATTTAAAATAATACTTTCATAAATCCTTACCTGAGTTTCACTATTCAAAAATTGTATGAGTCCAAAAGTCCAGATTACTTGAAATTTAAAACACTTTACTTAGATTTCAGGAACCAGAAAGTGGGGTGCCTAGGTGGCACAGTGACTAGAGCACCTGCTCTGGAGTTCAGGAGGACCTGAGTTCAAATCTGGCTTCAGACACTTAACACAAAAAACTAGCCAAGTGACCTTGGGCAAGTCACTTAACTCCAATTGCCCTATCTTTCCCCCTTGAAGAAGAAGAAGAAGAAGAAGAAGAAGAAGAAGAAGAAGAAGAAGAAGAAGAAGAAGAAGGAGGAGGAGGAGAAGAAGAAGAAGAAGAAGAAGAAGAAGAAGAAGAAGAAGAAGAAGAAGAAGAAGAAGAAGAAGAAGAAGAAGAAGAAGAAAGTTCCAAATCAAAAAGGAAATATCTTCTTTACCTGCTACTCTAGGGACAGTTTTTGAAGGTCATGTAATAGGTGAGGCCTGTATCATTTTACCTGGCCTAGCATCTTGTTGTACCTTTGGATAGAAACATAGCCTCTAGCTATGCTATTGGTTGAATGGAATAACAACTAAAATAAAGGAAAAAAAACAGAACAGGCAGAGATAGGAGGTGGTACCAGAAATTAAAGAAAAAAAAAAACAGGATTAAGATTAAGAATTCACAACAGTGGCAGAGCAGGGAAAGTAGTGAGGGGCAAGGGCAAGGTCCCTGTTGCAGATTACAAGGATCTATGGCAGGGTTATAGGTAAAGAGTGACACTAAATAAAGGGTTGAGGATTTCTTTTTTCTAAATTTAATCTTTCAGAAACAGTGATTTCACCAAATCCCTCCTCTCCTCAAAAATCTTCAGAGAATACTCATTATCTATAGAAGAAAATTCGACATCCTTAGCCTAGCCTTTCGGACCACCACATTAAGGCTTTTCACTTAACTCTTTTTGCATTTCTGGTTCCTAAATCCACTTAGCCACCAGGCCTCAATCCTTAGTAAAGTGTAAGCACCTTCAAGGGATCAACTTTGAGAAACAAAAAAGTCCCCAGAAGAAATCTCTTCAAGAAGGCATAGTCAGCAGCAAGAAATAAGAACTAGATCTCTCCTATCTCTTACTTTGCCTACAGACCACCACCTCTCTCCCATAATAGACTGTGCTGAAAAGTTAAAGAGAAGTTTTAGGAATAAAGAAAGATTTCTCCTTTGTCAAAGAAATCAGCCCTTACCACCTGCAAGGCTTGGGACAACGAAGTATATCCACCTTGCCTCACCATGATGACTGGCAAACCTTCCACCCAATCCTATAATACAATCCTTGAGAAAAAAAGACCAGTTAAGGGAGAGAGATGCTCTGAGGAAAGGAAAACTGAGGAAAGCAAGAAATCCCAGGAATCTAAATGAGGAAAACAGCTTCACCTCTAACGAAGCTTGAAATCCAAGCAGGGTTAAAGAGACATCCACACTGTACTGTTTCAGGCCTTACTTTCCTGAGGGTAAAGCCTCGTTTGCCTCTCATCCCTACAAAAGAATGCTTTAAATTTTTATACTGCTTAGGAAATTCACTGCCTTCTCTCCCTCTCCAGCAAAAAATCTCCTCCACCCAAGGAATGATAAGGTGTCATGTAGCCTCAAAGAAAGGGTATTCTAGAGCCAGCTCTTGTAAACTGTTGGTTAAATTTTCAGTGTGAGTATTTACACCTCAAAAATTGGCAAATGCTATATATCGGGCTGGATTCATAGTTTTGTTTACTGTCCAGGATTAAGAAAGTGATGGAGAAACTAATAATTATGCACATTAAAGTAAAACTTGTATCTCATTCGGTGAATGTTTACCTTTTTTTCTTTGCAGAGATGGTTGTTAAACATTAACCAGCATACAGCTGTCACCTAAGAATTTCCAATATCAGTTAGCACTGAAGAGATTGGTCTGCTAGGCCAAGATTTCCCATCTCTAAACCAGGTCAGAGCTTAAGTCCTATGAACAGCATCCTCTGCCCTTTTTATTCACCATGCTTGAAAAATCAATCCTGTAGGATTAAGCTACACTTCGAGAGGGATACAGCACCTTCCTGACTCTAGGCATCCTATTAATGGCTCCCTGCCCCCTCACATTCAGTCCTTGCCCCACTACTAGGTTCTGCTTTTTCCTTCTCCCATATAGGACTGCAAGAGCTGCCTGTGGCCCCACCATGAGTCAAAGTCCTACTCATTCCTGGTTATGTTTCTGCTAAGAATGGTTACAGGCTATTAATAAACCAACTAGTCAGAATTGAAATGAAATCACAAAGCACAGAATCTCAAAGGTAGAAAAGACCTGAGAGGTCATCTAATTCAACTTGACCAAAAATCCACTTGATAACATCTCTGACAAGTGAGGAAGAAACTGCTAACTTTTGAGGGAACAAATTCCAGTTTGGGAAAGTTCTGATCATTAAGAAATGCCTTTATAGGGGCAGCTAGGTGGCACAGTGAATAGACCACTGCCCCTGAAGTCAAGAGGACCTGAGTTCAAATCCAGCCTCAGACACTTAACACTCACTTGGGCAAGTCACTTACTCCCAATTGCCCTGCCCTGCCCCCTCCAAAAATAAATAGTAACTCCCTTTAAAAAAGAAAGTAATGTCTTTATATCACCCCTAAATTTTCTTCCTCAATTCTTCTCCTTGGTCTTCCTAGTTCTGTCTTCCAGGGTCAAGGAAAACAGATCTAAAGATCATAGACAGCTCTTTGGGTTCTTAACATGTTCCCCTCTGTAATGCCTCTTTTCCAAAGAAAACATCCCTAATTCCTTCAAGTGATTCTCATAGAACATGATCCCCAAGGCCTTCACTATTTTGACTGCCCTACTCTAGTGACTCTCTAGTTGTTAATCTATTCTGTGTCTCCATGGGTGACCAAACAAAGTAAAATAAAATAAAATAAAATAACAAAAAGTGAGAGAACAAAGGCAAATGACAATTATTCAAGATAAAGTAACTAGAACATGTAAAGATTCTTCCTTTTTCACATATGAAAAGATAAATCAATCAGCAAACATTTATTGTACCTAGTATCTGACAAGCATGTTTCTGTTCAGCACCAGATATTCAAGTATCTGTAGTATTTAGTATGTGAAATTTCTGGGCATATTATAACTCTATTTTTTTTTAACTTTTTGATCTTCAATAGTATTCTCACCCTGCATATTACTCTTTTTTTTCCATTTCTGAATTTTATTAAGTTGGGTTCTCTTCATAAGGTTCTAGCATAGCTTTAGAACTATAGTACTGTGGAGAAAGGGCAGAAGACTTTGATCCTGGCTCTGCCTCTTCCTTACATGGGTGACTTTGACCACATCAAGTTGACAAGGGCCATCATGGAAGAAAGGAAAGAACCTCTTAGAATCTCAAAACTCAATGTTTAATCCTTATTAACTATATGATTTTGTAAAAGTCGAACCTTCTCTGGGCCTCAGTATCTTCACCTTCTCAAGTATCTCTTGCTTCTTGTGACTGAATGTCAAATTTTCTATTCAACTCTTTTTTTCCTCAAGAATGCTTGAAAGTCCTCTATTCCACTGAATGACCATATTTTCCCCTGAAACAAGATACTCAGTTTTGCTGGGTAGGTGATTCTTGGTTTTAATCCCAGCTCCTTTGCCCTATGGAATGTCATATTCCAAGCCCTTCAATCCCTCAGTGTAGAAGTTGCCAGATCCTGCACTATCCTGATTGCATTTCCACAGTATTCAAATTGTTTCTTCCTGGCTGCTTGTAATATTTTCTCCTTGATCTGGGAATTCTGGAACCTTTTTCAGGAGGTGATCTGTGGATTCTTTCAACCTCTATTTTGCCCTCTGGGTCTAAAATATCAGGGTAATTTTGCTTGAGAATTTCTTGAACGAAGATTTCTAGGTTTTTTCTTTGATCATGGCTTTCAGATAGTCCAATAATTTTTAAATTTTCTCTCCTGCATCTATTTTTCAGGTCAGTGGTTTTTCCCATGAGATATTTCACATTGCCTTCTATTCTTTCATTTGTTTGGATCTGTTTAACAACATCTTGATTTCTCATAAAGGCATTAGCTTCCATCTGCTCCAGTCTAACTCTGAAGGAATGAATCTCCTCAGTGAGCTTTTGAGATTCTTTTTTCCTTATGGCAAAGTCAGCTTTTTCAGGCATTCTTCTCCTCATTGCCTTTTTGAGCCTCTTTTGCCATTTGAGTTAGTCTGTTTTTAAGGTGTTATTTTCCTCAGTCAGGCTGTTGACTCTCATTTCATACTTTTCCTGCATCCTTCTCATTTCTCTTCCCAATTTTCCTCCACTTCTCTTATTTGGTTTTTAAAATCCATCTTAAGGTCCTCTATGGCCTGTAGCCAGCTTGTATTTTCATTTAGGTCTTTTGGTGCAGGAGTTCTGACCTCCCAGTCCTCCTCTTGTTCCATGCTTCGATCCTCTTTGCCCCCAAAATAGGAGTCTGATGTTGAATTTTTCTGCTTATTTTGTTTTCTTTGCTTAGGCATGTTGCCACTTACTTTTGGGCTTGTTGCCACAGTAGGACTCTGCCACCAGCCAGGGGAGCTTCCGTCCCAAACGTTGGGGTCTTCTCAACTGTTGGAGGTATTAGTTGGGTGCCCTCCCTGAAGCCCCCACACACTCTGGCAAGCTGGACACATACCCTAAGACCTCCACCCCAGATTGCAATCCAGATCCAGGGAGGTTAAAGCAAGAGTGATTACCCCCCCAGACTGATTGTCAGATCCCCCTACAATTCACAGGCCAGGAGCTGAAGCTACAACTGAAACTGCAAAATGGCAGCTGTGCTGAGGCTCCTCAGCAGCTTTTCACCCCCAGGGGAAGAAGCTGACACACTCCCAAATACTGTTCCCAAAGTCTATAGGGCAGTAACCTCTCACTTTGTCCTAGGCATATATGTGTTGATAATTCTGGAAACACTACCACTGCTGGTGTTCTAGGGTCCCTCCAGCTGGCTGCTGGTCCAGCCACCCTGGGGTTAAAACCTCTGACTCACATGGTCTTGGGCTCGGCTCCCAGAATTCGGAGCTGGCCACTCCCTGCAGGGCTACCAGACTATCCTCAGTGGGAGGTTAGCTTCTCTGTGTCATTCTGTGGGTTCTGGAGCTCCAGAGGTTGTTCAGAGTCCCCCTTTTACATAATTTTGAAGTGGTGTGGGCAGGAGCACTGTGGAAGTGCTGTTTCTACTCCTCCATCTTGGCTCTGCCCCCTGAGTCCCTGAATGTTACTCTTACATTGTGAAAAACAGGAAGTTCAATAATCTGAAAGACAACAACCACTCTAGATTAATATTCCTAACTTTCACACTGATTTGGATGCATATGTCCTTATCAATATGGCTTAGTTATCATTTCCACTAATGAAATCAACAAAGATTCTCTGAAATATACATATTATTTGTCAGCAGACCATTCACACATTAGAAAAGGTCCTACACTGAAAATAAGATACTCCCTTGATTGTAATCCTCTTTTGACTTTCTGAATTGCAAACTCATTAATGTGAAACAATACTTATCAATCTAATTATGAGGTACAGATTAAATGTCCTTTCCTCTCTTCTCCAAGATCTTCCTAGGGCCAGAAAAAGACAAGTAGCCAGGGAACAACAGTTTCAATTTTTCTCTGACTCCAAAGAATCTTGGAACCTTCTCCTTAGCTTGCACCTTGGCTTAGCAGACTTTTGGTGTCCTGTCTTCCTCTTCACAACTTGATTTCCCTGGGCTCTGAAGAAATACTTTGGCTCACTAAACAAGGATGAGCACTACCCTGTTTCGATATGCATCTGACAAACATTCAGTCTCTGCCCTAGGAAGAGGAGAAAACACAGGGGAAAGATGTTGTCCTTCTTCTGAGCCCATTTAGCTTTCAAATTCCAGACTCCCTTGGTATTTGAAATATGACATACCTGAATTATTCAAGTTTTTAAGTAAAAAGTCAGGGAAATCTATTGGTATTGAAGTAGTTGAGGTGAGTATAGAGAAGTGGGGAATATAAATGCCACCTGAACAACAAATCTATCTTCCTTTTGCCCTATGAAAGGCTATCTTTAATATGCCATTTGGTCCATCAAATAGGACTTCCATCAACAGTCTAGTTAACTTTAACTAACATAGTGGGAGCTCTAACTAGCTAAACTTTGACTATGTATATAAAAAAGCAAACAAAACATAACACTCTAATAGAACTACTAAAATGGTATATTTAATGTTAGATTGTATTACTTTTCACTACAGTTATTTAAGAAAAGTTGGGTAGAGCACTCTCTCAATAAAGTCATAGATGGAATACTAACTAGGATGAGAGATTGTGCTGAATGATCTCTAAGGTACTTGCCAATTTTAAGATTCTGTGTATATGAAGTTCACTTCAGCATAAGCTCCTTTTAGTGAGAGGGTGACATCCTTCTAAGGGCCTGACCTTTAACTATAGTAAAAACACTTTTACTCTTATAACCAATTTCTTTCAGGAATATGATTTTTTAAATATTTAGAAAATTATCTTTAAAGATTTCTCCACAGGTATGCCATCCTAAAGTCTACCCTGCTCAGGAAATACAAAACAATTCTCTTAACAGAAATATGGATTTTTTTTCCTTTCACACACAGGAAAATATCACATGAAATATACTACATAAGTTTAGGGGAAGAATGGATACAAACTATATCAAGGTACCCGATCCAATGTGTAATTTAAAGAGATCTACTTGTAGGAAAATCTTCCTGTCATAAACCCTCATCAATTCTCACATAAAATACTTCAATAATCTTCTAATTGGTACATATGTATATATACATATTTATTTTTATAGTATCTCCTATTAGAATATGTTCTCCTTGAGAGCAGGAACTGGGTTTTTGCTTTTTTTTTGTATCCCCAATGTTTAGCATAGTATCTGGCACTTAACAAGCATTTAATAAATGCTTTTGACTAAACTTCAACAAGAAGTTTAGCCAAATCAAGTTGAAACCTAGTGTATAAGAAAAGAAGAAAAAAAACACCTTTTACTCTACTTTCTATAACTGTCAGAACTCTAAATCCCCTATTCCTAAATGTAGTGCCCTGCCCTACACCCTTCACCCCATTACAATTTTCTCTGTCAGTGTGTATATCTGTTTGTGTACGTATGCACATACACATGCATGCACATATGCTTCTCACAACTCATAACAATGTAAGAAGATCTGGACAATATGAGCCCAATCCTTTAAGAATTTTTGGAGTGCTCTGCCTGTAGCCAACTCATATTGAGGCATTCTGAGTCTCCTTTTGGGCATGTCTAGTGGAGGGCACTCCCTCTACATCAGAGTATGTTCAAGTATCCTGTATCTTTTTCCTTTCTACTTCATGTATGGTAAGAAAACTAATTTCCTTTTAATTGGCTACTGAATCAGAACTATGAATACATACAAAAGACTCCAAAGGATTATAATAGTAATGATAGTATATATAATATACTATATACTAATTATTATAGTATATACTAATATATTAGTATATACTATATAATAGTATATACTAATATACTAATTATAATAGTAATTTTATATATATATATATATATAATAGTAAAGATCCCCCTGTACTGGCTTGGTTTTCAGGTTGAGTGTTGAAACCCAGAGCTTGTGAATCCCACTTGTGGGATGGACTTGTTGACTCAAAAAGAGAGAGCTGAACTGGGAGGAGCTGGTGCCATGGATTTAGAGAAGGCCCAAGCGGAGAGGCAGAACTTTTGGAAACAGAATCATGGAGGCAGAGAGAGAAGATTGCTGAGGGCCAGTTGGAGCTGCCCAGGATTTTTGAGAGCTGCCAGCTGGAGCTGCCAAGGACTGAGGAGACATGTCTGTGATGCCGGTATTTTGTCTGTCTGTTTTGATATTGTTTTGCCAGATTCATATGCTGGTGAAGGACAGTGCTGCTCTTGCAGAGGTCCTGGAACCTTGCTGTTGGTTCAGATGCCCTGAAGAAGTATTTTCTTGTTGTATGCCTACAGAAATCTAGGAAGAGGGTCTTGCTGATGTTTTCAGGGGTCCTAAGACTGTTCTGCAGGCAGAGAGTGAATTTATGAGTTCACTGGCAATGTATATTGTGGCTTTGTTAAGCTTTGTCTCCCCAGGAACAGAGATTGCTGAGAACTTGCCTTGAGTCATGATAAAGAAAAGACCTCTCTTTGGGTATTAAATGCTGTGATGATATCTTAAAATTGCTGTGGATCCGGGGTAGATGGTCTTTGTGCTCTCCACTGCCCCTTATGAGAAGGTGCTTGGCATTAACTGATGATAATTGTAATTTAGTTGTGATCCAGGGGTGGAAAACCTGACTTTTTTGTGCTCTGTAATCGACCAAATGAATATACTATGTTTATGATTAGAAATTAATCTTAATCTCCATTTGAGAATAGAGACTTTGTGATTGACTAAATGAATATACTGCCCAGGGGTGGAGTAGTACTTGGAAATAATTGAATTACACTTGGTGAATGCCTTATTTTGATTTTCTCTTTTCTGTGAATGTTTTGCCTTAATTTGTCACTGAATAAAATGGAGAGTTACTATGCTGGTATTACAAACCTTGGAAGTTGCCTTTACTTGGCACTACAAGCATAAATTCTATTTCTCTCTTTCCTAAAGGTGATGAAGTATAGAAATGCCATGAGTCTTCAGTTAGAGACATAGGCATTAGGCTTTGTTTGAAACCATGTTCATACTGTTTCTCCTATCCTACCTTCTGTTTATTCTTTCCTAAATTTAGGTGAAGCAGTGGTAAAGATTGAAGGACTTTGTGAGCTCCCAAACTCTGGAAGAGCCAGCAGAATTAGACAGCAGTGTTTTAAGTTTGCTAGCAGCTTTTTTTTTTTTGTAAAGCAATTGGGGTTAAGTAACTTGCTCAAGGTTACACGGCTAGTCATTATTTATGCATGGGTGCTCATTTTCTGAGGCTGGATCTGATCTCGGGTCATCCCAACTCCGAGGCCAGCGCTCTTACTCACTGCACCACCTAGCCACCCCTTTTGGGCAATTGGGGTTAAGTAACTTGCCCAAGGTTACACGGCTAGGTTTTTTAGTTTGTGTGGATTAAGTGTCAGAGGCCGGCTTCGAACTCAGGTCCTTCTGATTCCAGGGCCGGCGCTCTATTCACTGCGCCACCTAGCCTCCCCTGCTAGCAGCTTTGAAGAGTGATTCTGCTTGACCCATGCCAACACTGGATAAAACCAACAGTAAGAATCTCATGTCCTTAAAAACAAGGAGCTGACTTGTCCATTGAATAGGACTTTTGTTTTAAAATGATTCAGAAAACATAATGTCCCTCCATTTGGGTAGGAAATATGTTTGATTTTGAGGGAGGCAGTATAGAAGAGCTGGTATCTCAGGGAGAAAGGATATCATTTTCAGAAGGTGAGGAAACCTGAATTTTTTCTTAACAAAGTTACTAAAGATTTCCAAACCTAATAAACCCTTATCATTCATCATCCTTCTTGACATCTCTATATCATTTGACATAGCTTACCACTCCTTTCTCCTGAGTTTTCACAACACTACTGTCTTAATTCTCCTCCTACTGTAAAGTCAATCACAAGCAGTTATTCTAAGGACTGCTTCTGTGAATAACTTAAGGAATCTAATAGCATAGTATAGTGAACAATCTATTTATTCAGCAATAAACTAAGCAAAACATTCAAAAAACTAAAGTGTAACATTCACAACAATATAATATAACAACTTATTACTAAGGTGGCCATATAGTCTTAAACACAACATATCATTCAGCAAGTCACAATCTCCTCAATCAATAAAGAGTACCCAAGTAAAGTCTTATTTCCTCTTGACTGGAGGATGGCTTCCAATCATTCTTAAGTGGTAATCATCCTTAAACCAATCATCCTTAAGGGGTAACAGAAGGTACAAACACCATCCACCCCTAGGTCACAATTAAGTCACCATTTCACCAGTCAATACAGAGTACCCAAGTAAAGTCCTCTTTCATCTTAACTTGACTTCCAAACCCCATTGCTCCTCTTCCATGGGCTGGATGCTTCCAGTTCTTCCATGGATTCACCTGACTCTTACCTGGATTCACACATAGGCAGTTCTCTGCTCTGGATCTATATCTCACCCCACAGGGATTATTCCACTCCAATCCCCTCACTGTTCCCATTTCTAGGAAGACAAAGATTAACAGAGATACAACACTATTTATACACATTAACTTAACAAAGCTACAACAATATTTACACACATTGCTAACACTATCTTCTCAATTCATTTTCTGTCTGACAAAGTAAAATGAATCAACATACAAAGCTTCTGTCTTAGAAATCAAACACAAATCAGCAGTAAAGCCCCAAGACTTCTGTGAACAGCAGTCAAGCCCTCTTTCAGGACTTCTGTAAATAGCAGTAAAGTCCTCTTTCAAGGTTTCTGTATTAGCAGTAAAGTCCTCTTTCAAGTCTTCTCTATCAGCCTCTTTTAACAGACAGAATACTTCATTCTGACAAAGCAGTATCAACACAGACAGAGTGCCAAAATCACAAACATTCTCCCTCTCAGTACTGCTTGGTTACAGCTCATGCTCAAGGTTTTATACACTCTGTTCCTTCCTGTTCCACCCTTCCTGTTTGCTCTTTTGAAAATCTCCTTCCACCGTGGCTTCCATGTGATGATGTTAGGCCTATTACAGGTAGGGAAAGCCTCCAAACTCCCTTACACTTATTAAGGACAACATGATGTATACTGTTTACCAGAAAGACTTGACACAATCAAAGGTAAGGCTCAGAGGCACTTGAATAGCTGAAACAAGCAGAAAAGTACTACTTTGCTTGACATTAAACCCACCAGTCTGACCACTCTTTAGTGTCCTTTGCTTAATCATCATTTATATCCTACACCATAACACTAGCTATTCCCAATGAAATATTCAAACCTCACTACTCTCTTTACCTTCCTTCTCAGTGATTTTTTTTTACTTAGCTCCCATGGGTTCAGTTATCATATATACACAGATTAGTCCCAGATTCAGATATTTGGTCTAAACCTTTCTTCTGATCTCTACTCCCAAACTGCTAATTGACTACTGGACATTTTATTTAGGTGCTCCAAAATCATCTCAAAATAAGTATGTACAAAACAGAACTTATTTTCTTCATCTATAAATCCAACCCTCATCTTATCATTATTCTGTGGAGAATAAGGAATCCTTCTTGTCAACCATATTTGAAATATTGGCATCCTTCTCAAAACTTCTTTTTCCCATGTACTTCCCATTCTATATTGAATCATTTGTCAAACTTTGTCAGTTTCTATCTATACAAAATCTCTCAGATTCACCTTGTTTGCTTTAATCATAACAGATCATCATCTTTTACATGAAATGTTGCAATAACCTCCAAATTACTTTCTCTATTCTCCTTTTCTCTGATTAATCTATAAGACTGGGGGTGAAGGAAAGGGAGAGAAATAAGCTTTTATGAAATGTCTATAGTGTTATAGTAAATGTACTAAGCACTTTAAAATATTATCTCATTTCATCCTCACAATAACCCTGTGAGGTAGGTGATATTATTATCCTCATTTTACAGATGAGGAAACTAAGGAAGATGAAGGTTAAGTTATTTTCCCAGGATCATACACAGCTAAGTAATGTTTATGGTCAAGCTCAAAGTCAGTTCTTCCTGATTCCAGGCCCAATGCTATATCATCCTGTGAACCACCTAGATGTTACCAAACCATTATTCCTAAAGCACAGTTCTATTCATTCACTTCTCAAGAAGTGTCAGTAACGATTGCCTATAGGAAAAAATATAAATTCTTCTGTTTGACATATAAATGACATTTATGTTTTTATGATATGACTATAGCTTGCCATTCTGGGTCTATTACTCCTTTTCACATATAGTATGTTCCAGCTAAGTTGACCTACTTGTGGTACCTTTTATGTGACATTCAATTTCTCATGCCCAAGACTTTACACAGACTTCCCCCTTTGACAGTTACTATTATGCTGTTTTATTTTTTAATAGTGTCTGTTATATCCTCCTGCTTCACTTTAAACTCCATAAAAGCAGTGTATCTTTTCCATATCTAAAAGAGTTCTCTGAACATAGCAGTTACCAATGTTTATTGAGTGCTAATGTTGAATGTTAGATTCCCCTATAGTGCTTTATGGTACATGAGAAATCCTGACTTCTCTGGACAAGTCAGAATCAAAATTACCATAATTAGTGGCAGAACTGGAATTGAAGTATGCTAGAATCAGGTTTCTGAAACTTGGAATAATGGGTTAGAACATAATAATAAGATCCATTCTCCTGTACAAAATATTAGAAGCAACCAAATTTGAAAAGTTATGGACAAAGAAAAGGAAAACAAAATATGTGTACATAATTTTAGGAATGCTTCATTTGGGGTAAAACAGAAAAGTTATTCAGGTTTTGAGTTAAGGAGGGTTCCTTTGTTATTGTGATAAAATTCCTGAACAAAGAGTAAGAGTGTAGTTTTTTTCAGAGAACAGGTGTTTGTTAAGCCGCCTCAAGGCTCATCTTACCCAATCTACCACTAAAGGAGGAGAAATCATTGATAGAAAATTAATTAATTAATTAATACATTAATAAAATTAATTAATCCACATTTGTGAACACTTTTAGATGATATTACAAAGACAACTTATTTTGCCAAGTAATGGAGAGGGGGGCAGAAGTAGCCTGACAGCTTATATAAAGAAAGGAAATTTGGGTCAAAAAACCCAACCACATAGTATATTGTAAGTGGCACATAAACACAGAGGACTTGTTTCTACTGGGGATGTGTATATTTTGTAGTTTAGGCATGGATCAGAAGAAACTACATTTTTTCTAAAAATGTAATTTGGGAAAAGAAATATTTTTTCCCTTTCTCACTCTTTCCTATTTTCCCTCCTTTCTCTTCTATGTGTACCTTCAAATCATTCAGGTGTCCTACTTTTTAGTTCTCCCCTAATTGGCTCTTTCTCCCATGACAAATTGTAATAAGGCAGTAAAGACTGAATTCTTCCCCAGGTGGCTCATATACATTGGCAATTCTTACTAGATTTGAAAGTGTCTCTAGGTTCCTGGTGGAGTTTGGACTGAAGACCAAATTTCATGGGCAATCACATCCACCATTTTAGCTCTGCCTAGAGAGTAGTTCCTATAAATTTTTGGATTAATTTCATTAATTGTGCACCAGTACTTATGGAATGAGGCTGTCCCAGTGCACCAAATAAAATGTGGAGCCTTAAGAATAAACTGTAAACAAGGATGTGATCAGTATTTTTCTTTTCAAAAGACCTTGTGTATATCAAAATCATTGGCTGTCCTCACATGCCTTCTGAGTTAACATCCTCATACCACAGGATCATAAATCTTGAGTTGGAAAGGATGTGAGGGTCATTTAATCCCTTCATCTTATGGATGAGAAATCTAAGGCCCAGAAACTCTGAGTGCCTTGTCCAAGGTTACATAAATAGTAAGTAAGAGAGCTTGGATTTGAGCTTAGGAATCCATATCCAATAGGAAAAATCATTGTTCCTTCCACTGAACTACAATATAGAAGTATTATGATAAACAGCCGGCCTCTGTCACTTAAAAAGGATGCAGAAGATGCTAAGCCTGAAGTCAAAGAAAAGTTAGTGAATGTCCTAATACATCCTTCTCAGTTTCAAAGGTTTGACAGCTTTTGACTGATTTTTACTCTCTAAATGTGTTGCTTCTTGACTATCTACTAATAAGCATTTCTGCCTAAACCACTGCAATTATTTCTTAACTCCCTGATTCCTTCCAAATCTGCCTCTCTAATGCATTCAATAGTTACTTGAGTTGGTTCTTCCAGGATTCTGTTCCTCTTTTTTCCCCTTTGACTAAATAAAATTAAATGAACCTAGACTCCTATCATTGTCCTGGCTTCCTCTAATTCTAAGTTTGGTGCCTAGACATCATCAGCTCCTGTCTTTAGATCAGAGATTATAGCTCTATATCATAGGCAACCAATTTGGTGGATTAGAAGCACTTACATGGAGTTGACATGCTATTTTTTAAAATAAGGAAAATATTCCATCCCTTTATTTCTTCCATTTAATTCTTTGTCCTCTTTTATGCTTCAGAGGCAATGATTAATTGAGGATTGAAAACAAGGATGGAAATGAACCTGATGATGAAATTTGCCTACTTTTATTACTAAGGAGCAGCAGCTGCTTGTGGAGTTGACTAAAAATAATAGTTTGCTGTAGGAAAGGCCTAAACATATTTTCAGAAGGAAAAAGAGGCTGAAAGACTATCGTCCAATAGAGAGTAAAGGGCTATAGCCCAATATCCTAAATTTGGCTCCTTTAGTTTCATCAGACATTGGTCATATAGGTGGTGCTATTGATAGAGTTCCAGACCCAGAGTCAGAAAGACTTATCTTCCTGAGCTTAAGTCTGGCTTTAGAGACTTACTGGCTATATGACTCTGGGCAAGGCACTTAGCCCTGTTTGCTTCAGTTTCCTCATCTATAAAATGAGCTGGAAAAAGAAATGGCACCAGTCTCTTGGCCAAGAAAATCCCAAATGGGATCACAAAGAGTCAGACATGAAACTGAACAAAAAGTTTCATTAGATTGAAGCTTATGGAAGGCAACGATTTTCCTTTGCCTTTTTTGTATCCCCAGTGCTTAGCACAGTACCTGACGCATAGTAGGTACTTAATAAATATTTACTGAATGATTAGTTTGAGTCTCCTATTCTAATTCTTTATAAAACTTCAAGGGACTTTAGTGACCAGCTAACTTAACCAATATTAGAAAATAAAACTCAATACACTAAACAAATGATAATCCAAAGCATGAAGACTTCCCCTGCCATTGGAGGATGTCCCTTCCACTTATAAATAGCTGTATTTGTGGGAAAGTTTTCCTGACATCAAACCAAAATTTGCCTTGGCAACTTCTATTCTTTGGCCTTAGTTCTGTCCTTGAAAGCAAATAAAACAAGTAGCAACCTATTTTAACTGAAATTGCTTCAATTCTTGAAGGCAGCTATCAATTGGACTCCTTTTGTTTTTCTATTCTAGAAGCTTACCCTTGCCTCTTCATTCTGCTGATCCTTTCATTATATGGACATCATAAGGCCATTCACATATGGCTTGCTCTCCTATGAATGCTCTTTAGCTAGTCAATGACCTTCCTAAATTTTGGTTCCCAACACTGAACACAGCATTCTAGGGCCTAACAAGGGCAGATTACCATAAGAGAATCACTTTCTTAGTTCTCAAAGCTATGCCTCCATATAATTCATGTTTCTGCTTTGGTTTTTGTCGACATTATCACACTTTTTACTTCTAGTGAGTTTGTAGTCCACTAAAACCCAGAGTTTCTTTTTAAGAAAAAATACTGTTTTCCTCATATTGCAGAAAATTGCTTAACATGAGAAAAGATATGCAGACAGATAGATAGATAGATAGATAGATAGATAGATAGATAGATAGATAAAGAAGCAGTACGGTACAGTGGAAAAGGTACTGACTGTATTTACTTAACCTGAATTCAAATCCAGTCCCTAAGGTTTACTACCTAGGTGATCTTGGATGACTGACTTAAACTCCTGCAGTCTTAGAAAGTTCATCTGTAAAGAAGGAGAATTGACCAAACATTATCTTAGGTACCTTGCAGCTCTAAATTTATGATTCTATGTTCTAACTTTATTAAATTGTATTCTATTACATTAAGTTCCATATACTAAAGTATAAAGATTATTTTTTGATCTTGACAGGGTCTTCTAGCTTTTTAATTATCATTTTCAGCTTTGCATCACTTGGAAAACTGATAAGTATGTCATCTATGTATTTATCTAAGTCATTGTTAAGTGTTAAATGGCACAGAATCCAGGATAAATTCTTTTCCGCTCCACTATCAGGTTGATATTAACCCAATGACTCTTTGAGTTGGGCAATTTAAAAAATTCTGAATATACAATTTCCAGACTCACCATCTGGTTCATATTCCACCTTAGAAATTTCTGGGAGGAGGGGAGGTTGGAAGTACCCACTATCAAAGAGGGACAGGATCAAAGTAGGGAATGGACCAGGTAGGGGCGAGACGGGTGGGAGGGAAATATAAGCAATCTTTTACAATATGTCTACTATGGTAATGTTTTGCATAGCTATACATGTACAACACATACTGAATTGCTTCTCAGAGGGAGTGGGTGACAAGGGAGGAAGGGAATGGATCTGAAAATTGAAGTTTTAAAATTAAATGTTTCATAAGATGTCCAGGCATTGGCGCTCAGAGATTCACCTTGCCCGAATGGCAAAGTCGAAGGGGATATGGGAGAGAGCAGATTGGATAAAGGGATATCTAGTGGGAATGCTATTTTGGGGTGGTGGGTAGGGAAAAATGGGGGGAAAATGTAACTCATAATCTGGTGGAAATGAATGATATAAACCAGAAGTTAATAAAGCATTTGTTTAATTAAAGAAAAAGAAAGAAGAAACGCAGCACAAAAGCCATTTTGCAGCGTCAGTAGTGGCTCTAGCTCATGGTCTGCGAACTGTAAGGAGACCCAGCAATCAGTCTAGGGGTTAATCCCTCTTGCTTTAAACTGCCTGGATCTGGATTGTGGTCTGGGGGGGACGTTTGGGGTGGGTATCCAACTTGCCAGAGTGGGTGGAGGCTTTACAGAGGTCACCCAACTGGTGGAAGTTGTGAAGACCCTACGTTTGGGCGGAAGCTCCCCTGTCTGGTGGCAGAGTCCTACTGTGACAACAAGCCCAAAAAATCAAGTAATTAAGTGGCAACATACCTAGGCAAATGAAACAAAATAAACAGAAAATTTCAACATTGGACTCCTATTTTAGGGGCAAAGAGGCTCAAAGCATGGAGGAGGACTATGAGGTCAGAACTCCTGCACCAAAAGACCCAAATGAAAATACAAGCTGGCTACAGGCCATAGAGGACCTTAAGAAACAGATAAGAGAAGTGGGGGAAAATTTGGGAAGAGAAATGAAAAAGATGCAAGAAAAGTATGACATGACAGTCAACAGCCTGACTGAGGAAAATAACACCTTAAAAAATAGACTAACTCAAATGGCAAAAGAGGCTCAGAAAGGCAATGAGGAGAAAAATGCCTTAAAAAGTCGAATTTGCCAGATGGAAAAAGAATCTCAAAAGCTCAATGAGGAGATTCATTCCTTCAGAGTTAGACTGGAGCAAATGGAAGCTAGTGACTTTATGAGAAATCAAGATACTATTAAACAGATCCAAACAAATGAAAGATTAGAAGGCAATGTGAAAAAAAAGAAGAAAAAAATAATAAAATTAGGGCGGCTAGGTGGTGCAGTGAGTAGAGTGCTGGCCCTGGAGTCAGAAGGACCTGAGTTCGGATCCGGCCTCAGACACTTAATGCACACACAAACAAAAAAAAAAAAAAACCTAGCCGTGTGACCTTGGGCAAGTTACTTAACCCCAACTGCCCTCCAAAAAAGCAAAAAACAAAAACAATAAAAAAAAGAAGGCAATGTGAAATATCTCATGGGAAAAACCACTGACCTGGAAAATAGATCCAGGAGAGACAATTTAAAAATTATTGGACTACCTGAAAGCCATGATCAAAGAAAGAACCTAGAAATCATCCTTCAAGAAATTCTCAAGGAAAATTGCCCTGATGTTTTAGACCCAGTGGGGGAAATAGATGTTGAAAGAATCCACCAATCACCTCCTGAAAATGACCCCAAAAAGAAAACTCCTAGGAATATTATAGCCAGGCTCCAGAACTCCCAGATCAAGGAGAAAATACTACAAGCAGCCAGCAAGAAACAATTTCAATATTGTGGAAACAATCAGAATAGCCCAGGACCTGGCAGCTTCTACATTGAGGGATAGAAGGGCATGGAATATGACAGTCCAGAGGGCAAAAGAACTGGGAATGAACCCAAGGGTCACCTACCCAGCAAAACTGAGTATCTTGTTTCAGGGGAAAATATGGTCATTCAGTGGAATAGAGGACTTTCAAGCATTCTTGATGAAAAAACCAGAGTTGAATAGAAAATTTGACATTCAGATACAAGAAACAAGAGATGCTTGAGAAGGTAATCAAGGAAAAGAAATCAAAAGGAACTCATCAAAGTTGGACTATTTACATTCCTACATGGAAAAACAATATCTGTGTTTAATGAAATATCTCTCTATGAAAATAATTGAAGAAGGGTACATGGCATATGTTCACAGGTATACATGGATAGAAGGCACAGGTTGAATTTGATGGGAAGGGATGATTCTTTTTTTTTTTTGGAGGGCAATTGGGTTTGGGTGGCTTGCCTGTGGTCGTGCGGCTGGGTTTTTGTTTGAGTGTTGAGTGTCTGGGGCCAGATCCGAGCTCGCGTCCCTCTGACTCCAGGCCCAGCACTCTGCTCGCTATGCCACCTAGCCGCCCCAAGGAAGGGATGATTCTTAAGGGGTGAAGTCAAGAGGTGAGAGAGGAAAGTGGCAAGAGGAGATGGAGAGAGGCAGGGTAGGGCAAACTATCTCATGTAGAAGAGGCAAGGGGAAGTAGTTGCAGGGGAGGGGAAGAACAAGGCAAAAAGGCAAAAGCATATTCTCATTGAAGTTGGCTCAAGGAGAGAATCACATACATACTAAATGGAATATCTTACCCTCACTCACTCTCCTGAGTAGGGGAAAGGGGGATGAGAGGGGAGATGATGGAGAGGAGGGCATTCTGAGGGGAGGGGAGATTGGAAGTACCCACTATCAAAGAGGGACAGGATCAAGGTAGGGAATGGACCAGGTGGGAGGTGAGATGGGTGGGAGGGAAATATAAGCAGTCTTTTACAATATATCTACTATGGTAATGTTTTGCATAGCTATACATGTACAACACATCCTGAATTGCTTATCTTCTCAGAGGGAGTTGGTGACAAGGGATGAAGGGAATGGATCTGAAAATCGAAGTTTTAAAATTAAATGTTTCATAAGATGTCCAGGCATTGGGGCCCAGAGATTCACCTTGCCCTAATGGCAAAGTTGAAGGGGGTATGGGAGTAGATATGGGAGAGAGCAGATTGGATGAGGGGATATCGAGTGGGACTGCTATTCTGGGGTGGTAGGTAGGGAACAAATGGGGGGAAAATGTAACTCATCATCTGGTGGAAATGAATGATGTAAACCAGAAGTTAATAAAGCATTTGTTTAATTAAAAAAAAAAAACTACTTGTGTAAAGCTGACCAAATGACAGTGTCCTTGGGCCTCATCCATAAAAATAAGGAGGTTAAATTAGGTGGTCCCTAAGGTATTTTAAGACTAAATTTTGTGGATTCTTTTTTTTTTAAACAAATGCTTTATTAACTTCTGTTTTACATCATTCATTTCCGCCAGATTTTGAGTTACAATCATTTTCCCCCCATTATTCCCCTACCCAACATCCAGAATAGTAATCCCACAAGATATCGCTTCCTCCAATCTGCTTTCTCCCATACCTTCTCCCATACCCCCATCGACTTTTCCATTAGAGGAAGGTGAGTCTTTGTATCCCAATGCCTGCACATCTTATCTCCCTATTACAATCAAAAGAGTATTAATAATAGTGTTTATATATATTTGAAACATTTAATGTTGCGACCTCAAATTTCAGATCCATTTCCTTCCTCCTTTGTCACCCATTCCCTCTTGAGAGATAAGTAATTCAGTATATGTTGTACTTGTCTAGCTATGCAAAACATTATCATAGTAGATATATTGTACAAGGCTGCTTATAATTCCCTCCTACTCATCCCACCCCCCACCTGGTCCATTCCCTACATGATCCTGTCCCTCTTTTATAGTGGGTACTTCCAACCTCCCCTCCCCCCAAGGATGCCCTCCCATCCATCATCCCTCCTCCCATCCCCCTTCCCCCTATCCTGCTGCAGGTTGAGATATCCCATTTAGTTTGTATGTCATTTTCTCCCTGAACCAAATTCAATGTGAATGTGGTTTTGCCTTTTTAGCTTTCCTTATTCTCCCCCTCTTTGCAACCACTTCCCCTTGCTTCTTCTGCATGGGATAGTTTACACTACCCTGTCTCTCCCCATCTCCTCTTGCCACTTTCCTCTCTCACCTCATAATTTCATCCCTTGAGTATTCTCCCTTCCCAACAAATTCAACCTATGCCCTCTATCCATATATAACTGTAACCATATACACACACATTCACATATGTATTCATATGACCACACACCCTTCTTCCATTATTTTCATAGTGAGAAAGGTATCATCAGTCACAGTTATTGCTTTTCCATATAGGAATGTAAATAGTTCAACTTTGATAAGTTCCTTTTGATTTCTTTTCCCTGATTACCTTCTCAGGCATCTCTTCCTTCTTGTGTCTGGATGTCAAATTTTCTATACAATTCTGGTTTTTTCCTCAAGAATGCTTGAAAGTCCTCTATTCCACTGAATGACCATATTTTCCCCTGAAACAAAATACTCAGTTTTGCTGGGTAGGTGACCCTTGGGTTCATTCCCAGTTCTTTTGCCCTCTGGAATATCATATTCCATGCCCTTGATCCCTCAGTGTAGAAGCTGCCAGGTCCTGGGCTATTCTGATTGTGTTTCCACAATATTGAAATTGTTTCTTCCTGGCTGCTTGGAGTATTTTCTCCTTGATCTGGGGATTCTGGAACCTGGCTATAATATTCCTGGGAGTTTTCTTTTTGGGATCTTTTTCTGGAGGTGATCGGTGGATTCTTTCAACCTCTATTTTGCCCTCTGGATCTAAAACATCAGGGCAGTTTTCCTTGAGAATTTCTTGAAGGGTGATTTCTAGGTTCTTTCTTTGATCATGGCTTTCAGGTAGTCCAATAATTTTTAAATTGTCTCTCCTGGATCTATTTTCCAGGTCAGTGGTTTTCCCATGAGATATTTCACATTGCCTTCTAATCTTTCATTTGTTTGGATCTGCTTAACAGCATCTTGTTTTCTCATAAAGTCATTAGCTTCCATTTGCTCCAGTCTAACTCTGAAGGAATGAATCTCCTCAGTGAACTTCTGAGATTCTTTTTCCATCTGGCAAATTCGACTTTTTAAGGCATTCTTCTCCTCATTGCCCTTTTGGGCCTCCTTTGCCATTTGAGCTAGTCTATTTTTTAAGGTGTTGTTTTCCTCAGTCAGGCTGTTGACCCTCATTTCATACTTTTCCTGCATCCTTCTCATTTCTCTTTCCAATTTTTCCTCCACTTCTCTTATTTGATTTTTAAAGTCCTTCTTAAGGTCCTCTATGGCCTGCAACCCACTCATGTTTTCCCCTGGGGCTTTTGGAGCAGGACTTCTGACCTCACAGTCCTTTTCCTGCTCTATGCCCCCAAAATAGGAGTCTAGGGTTGCATTTTTCTGTTTCCTTTGCCTTGGCATGTTGCTGCTTAATTACTTGACTTTTGGGCTTGTTGCCACACTATGGCTTTAGGGCCAGATAGAGGAATTTTCGTCCCGAACGTGTGGGGGGCAACTTCCGTTTCTGGCAAGCTGTAAACCCACCCACGACTTCCACCCTAGATCACAATCCAGATCCAGGGAGGTTAAAGCAAGAGCGATTACCCCCCAAGACTGATCGCTGGATCTCCCTACAAATTTGCAGGCTGGGAGCGGGAGCTGCCTCTGAAAACTACAAAATGGCATTTGTCCTCAGCAGCTTCTAGCCCCCAGGGGAGGGAGCCGACGCATTCCCTAATACCAGTCCCAAAGTCCATAGGACACTAACCTCTTACTTTGTCCTAGGCAAGTCTATGTTGATAATTCTGGAGTCGCCACAGCTCCTGGTGTTCTGGGGTTCCTCCAGCTGGCTGCTGGCCCTGCCGCCCTGGGGCTAAAACCTCGGCTCATGTTGACCTGGGCTTGGCTCCGCTCCTGCGCTCTGCACGCTGCCAGGTCCCAGACCACTGCGCTGGTCCTTCCTGCAGGGCTGCTGGGCTGTCCTCAGCAGGAGTTTAGCTTCTCTGTATCGTTCTGTGGGTGCTGGCGCTCCAGAAGTTGTTCAGAGTCCCCTTTCACATAGTTTGGGGGGAATCTGGGGGCAGAGTGGCTTGGATGAGCTGTTTCTACTCAGCCATCTTGGCTCCGTCCCCCCGGAAGTTTGTGGATTCTTAATCTTTTTTGTTTCTTCATTTCTTGAACCTCTTTAGCACCTGGGTAAAACTTATAGATCTCCTTTCAGAATAATGTTTTAAGTGCATATAATAAAACATCTAAGATTATGAAGAAAGCAAATGTTATTGTAATAATTATTTTTTTAAGTTCACAGATCCCAGGTTAAAAACCCCTGTAGTAAATCTATATATCTCTCTATTCGCCTATGATCCATCTAATTGTGCTACTATCCAGATATCACGTTTCTGTTTCCCACAGATGACACTATATCAAACACTGCAAAAATCTAGGTCAAGGGTTCTTCTAATTTAATTAAACAGTAATATGAACTTACTTCTTTTATGGAGTTTATGGAGCTGCTGCCCCTATAGGTTGACAGAAGAAACCTAACCCTAGTCTGTACATAAATTAAAACTATTAGGAAAAAAGGTAAAAGGCTACCCTAGGCAGGCCATCTAAATAGGAAAGAGGGTACTTCATATGTGAACAAAAATGATAAATATTAGACTTACTCTCGTTCCAGAGATATTTTTCTTGTTGCTAAAAAGCAGAGCTTGAGCAAGATGGTTTTGAAATCACCTAAAGTATTTTTCCTGATCCAAAAATGATTTTTTGGATGCTGTGAAATAAATGTTCTGGAAATGCATTTCTTGTTTCTAAACAGATTTTGAAAAGTTTCAATCCTTTTTAGTTATTATAGCAAAAATTTAGGGCAAGATAGAATCTGTATTTCTGAGATAATGTGCTTTGAAAGAATAAAAAGGGAGGAAAGTGTTGGGTATAATAAAACTGCTACTCTGCCACTGTAAAGCTTCAATTCTGAACCCTTGTCACTTACTTAACGGATGAGACTTGTTCTCACTAAGTAAGGTGAAGCAGATATTGAGACACAACCACTACAGAAGAGAGCAAGTTCAAACCCTATTTAGGAATTGAAGTTTATGGAGCTGAAAAGCAATCAGCTCCGAAAGAGTTCAGTTCCTGCCAATATTCTTGTTATATGTTTATGACATAAAGGTTTACATTGTGGTTTGCAACTCATTTCCTCAGACTTAATTGTCTCCATAATGATAGGCCATTGTTTTCAAATTAGCCTTTAAGTCACTATACCACAAGAAACCATTTTTTCAAAGTGGATACCTTGCATAAATACTGCATAATTTAAATGTTAATTATTCTTAGAGCAATTATTATTGATGGAATTGCTCACAACCCAGTGCTAAAATGGAGGTTGCAATCAAATAATGATCCATTAGGATTTAATAAGTCAGTCAAGAAGTTAATAATTATTTTTAAAAAAAGACAGGAACAGGTAGGGACTTTAAGTGCCTTTTCTTTCTGAATGGTTTTGAATTCTTTATTTGAAGTCTTCCTTTTAAATTTGGAACTTTAAAGGGTATGTAACAGGAAAAACATATGATTACCTAAAGCTGAGATTATATAATTAATGTCTACACTAACGAATTAAGTTTTACCCCAAAAGCACATTGTGCTTGTTATTGTAGTTATTGTTGTTGTTATGTAGACAGATCCATATGCAGGAAGCTGGGTAAGTAGTATATTATGAATTTTGGGCTACTGAGGCATGGTACCTCCTACCCTTTTCTCATATAGGTGATACTACATGGAATATCCCTCTAACAGATTAAATTTTAAAACCTGGAAAAATTACATTTTTAAAAGATTATTAAGTTGTCCTTTAAATTAATGGATTTCTTTTTTTTTTGTTTTGTTTTGTTTTTTTTTTTTGCAAATGCCAGTTTGCAAAGTAAGGCCTTGACAATTCCATCTAAAATATTATCAACTTCTCCATCCAAAATGCTTACAATACATTAAAAATTATAAAAAATCCTAAGATAAGGTCTACAGTTTTAAAAAAAATTAATTAGGACCAAGTTTCAAACATGAGCAACTTTTAATATTTTCAAACTGTACAAAGCTATCACTTTAAGCAAGAGGTTGTCAGTGAGCTGTGAGCTCAGAAATGTCAATTGTAATGAATTTTCTAGTAGAGTTTCATAGTTTATTAAAGGTAAAAAGCATCTTATCACAGTAACAGAAAAACTTCAGTTAACCTATTAAACATATCTGTTATCATTTTATGCAAATTTATTGTAAAATGTTAATACAGTTACAATTTTATGTCATTTTTACACTGCAAAATTTTGTTATTTTCACATTGAAAGATAATTCAATTTGACATTCATTGAGAACTAAAGATGCAAAAACCAAGGGGGAGGGAGAGGAAATAATAGAAATAGTTCTTGCCCTGAGGCACGCGGTGAGGACAGAAGATGTACACATATAAGGAAATGGAATAAAAATATAAAATAATTTTAAGATAGAATGAAAATAACAACTTGAGGAATTAGGAAAGGTCTAGGCTAGAAGGTAGCACCTGAACGAGATAGGGTGACTCCCCTCCAACAAATAGTCAAGGACGAGAAGCAATTTACAAAAGGCAATGGCAAAGTTACATAGCCCTAATACAGAATTTCCCCCATCCCCTTAATGACTCTTTCCTTCCATTGGCTGGAAGTCAGGTGCACAATCTAAATGCAAAGATCTACCCCAACTACCAGGAACAAGGAAACAGTAGACCAGCCAATGTACATTTGAGAAAGCACTTCTGTCCTTATTTGGCATATTTTATGCTGAGGTGGGGATGATTCCCTCTTGCCCTGACTTTTGAGTCCTTGTAAATAATGTGATTTCCAGTAAAGGGGAACTTGGGCCTGTTCCCCATAAAAAGCCTTACTAAATTTTAGAGTATAATCTGAGATGTTTTCACCTCTCTCACTCAAGGTGAAGTGGTGGATTTGGCACCTGATTGGATATGGAGTATGAAGGAGAGAAAAAAGAATCAAAGATGTTTTCAACCCTATCTTAAGACATATTATATAAATGTTATGTTTATAAGTGATATAGCAACTATGTATTAAGCTTAAAAATGAAGTCATTTCCCACAAAGTGCTTATAGTCAATGAGCAATGATGATATATGCACAAGTAATTCTAATATAAATATAAATGAAAGAATTCAATAGGAGAGACTAAGTAGAAAAATATTTCATTCAACCAACATTCAACCAAGTACCAGAAATCATAAAGTTCATATACAATACTGCTTTGTGTAAGGCACAATTCCAGGCAATAGAGATGTAAACATTTTTGTTTTGCTTTGTTTTGTTTTTAAAAGATACAGTTCCTTTGAGATGCACAAGTAAGACTTTTAGTTCAAATCACAGGACCTTGGTTATACTTTCTTCAAGTTTCTTAATATCTCTGAAACTCAGTTTCCTAATCAATAAAATGAGAGTTCTTCCTTGATGAATTAATTCTGTTATCCTATCAGTTTCTTAGATTTGAACATGGAAGTCAAAAAGTGGAGTTCCCCTGTTGGCTCTTCCTCTCCCTTTGGAACAATATCAAAAATCAAAACTCCCAGATTCTTCAAAGATACAGTAATATGAGGAACACATTTCTGAGCATACACTGTTCTTTCAAAGATGAAAATGAATGCTTAACAAACACAGGCACATTTTAGGAGGTGGGTGTTAGGGGGAAATGAATTCTTAAATTCAAATATTTTCCATTGATTTAACATTTTCATCATTTGTCGAATAATTAGGAACCTTTCACAAATAAAATTTGTGTGACTGCCTTCAAACCTGACATCCTGAATATTTAAGGTACTGTTTGTTAAGGTAACAGAACATGAACTTAAACTTGAAAGAAAGTTAATGGTGCACTTCACCAAACAGAGAAGTAACTTACTACTGAGCCAAGTGACTATAATTCCATGAATCTCATTCTGTTAATGGAGCAACTATATTTCAAAGCCTTACAAAGAAAATCCATCTGTACTATTCATCACAAGAGTCCATGAAAGATTTTTTTTAAGTAACCCAATCATATATAGCTTCCCAAAATCAACATCTCAAAACATTTATCTTTATCTTTCTTCACTAACCCAGCCCTCCTTTTAAGGCTTCTATTTCTGCAAAGGGCACCTAATTCTTTTACCAAAGATGAGAAATGTCTTATTTTAGTCAGATAAAAAGTTGCAGTAATCTATTAAATATAGCTCTAATAATTTCATAGAAACTAATGTAAAAATTTAGTACATTTTCCAAGAGTCATCATAAACATTAAACTAATCCAAAATCCAATTAGTTGTCAAGATTTGTTGTTTTTTAACATACCTTCTCAACATGTCTCACCTCCATCTCTCCTCTTAACTATTGTGGTAGTCTAATTGATCCCAAATACACATTTCTTCCTTCTCGAACCCATCCTTTATATGTCTGCCAAACTGAGATGGCTAAAGTACAGGTCTGAAGATGTCTTTAATCTTTTCAAGAAGTTTTAATGACTCTTAATTGCTTGTAGGTTAAAATGCAAACTCCTCCTTTTGGCATTTGAGACCTTTCACAACCTGACTCTAAGCTATCTTTATGTATATGTATTATATATAACATATTTCATATTCTACATATTATATATGTGTGTGCTATATATTCCATTTACTTATCTGTGAACATGTTATAGCTTCCTAGTAAAATGTATACTTTTTGAAGGCAGGGACACTCTCATTGTCTGATTTTTATTGCCAGCACACAGCACAGTGCCAAACACATTGTGTACGTCAAATAAATGATTGTTGATTTGATTTGTACATGAATTGTTAGTTGATTATAGAGTTTATTAAATCAAGAACCTTCAAATATGTATGTCCCTTTCCACATCTAACCATTCTCATAACAATATCATTTTATGGCTCACAATTTCCTACAATGTTGTGAGAATGACAAAGAAGGTCTCCATTTAAGTATTATAAACTGTTTGATGTTGTAATCAAGTACCATAAATCATAAAGTTCACATATGATACTAGAATATTGAGTCAAATTTAGGAACCAAAATATTGGTTTGGGAAAGAGAAAAAACTATCAGTGGGCACTTGTGGTATGAATCAGGAGGACTGAATTTGGAGTCAAAGGACCTGAGTTTGAATATAAGCGTTCTAATACTTAAGAATCTTTGTGAGAAGCCTCATGACATAAAGGGGAAAGAACTGGTCTTCAAGCCAAGAATACCTAGATTTAAGTCCTATTCTGTGACGAATACCATCTGTGTGTTCCTGGGCAGGCAATTTAACTAATCAGTATTCTAGGCAGTGCTATAAAACTTTAAATTAGAGAAAGGTGCTAATCTGCATGGAATGGTAATTTCCTAGTTTGTTAGGTATCTATATCAATGAAATTACTGCCCCAGTATGAGTTTTATTCATATCTAGTCTCTTGTATTAAGTATTTATTGCATGCTTGGCCCCAGGGATACAAACATAAAATGGAATGAAGCCCTCTCCCTAAGGAGTTTTACATTTACCTGTGGTTTTTGGTAGTGGTGGTGGGGTGTGTGTGAATTTGAGTGTGTGTGTGTGTGTGTGTGTGTGTGTGTGGTGGGCTGGGGTGGAAAGATAAAACATCTAGAAAGATAAATAGGATTTCCATGAGGACAGGAATTATCTCATTTTGTCCTTCTATTCCCAAAGTCTATCATAGTGTCTGGCACATAGTAGGAACTTAATAAATGCTCGAATTGTGTTGAAAAAGTATGTACATGTACATCTATATCTATATATGTATACATACACACATACATATATGTTTATATAAACCCAAGTATGTGTGTACATAGTTGTTGTTGAGTCATTTTTCAATTGTGCCGAACTCTCCATGACCCCATTGGGGTTTTTCTTGGCAAAGATACTAGACTGGTTTGCTGTTTCCTTCTCCAGATTATTTCACAGATAAAAAACTGAGGGAAACAAGAGTAAGTGGCAGGGTCACAAAGTTAGTAAGTGTTTGAGGTTAGATTTGAACTCAGGAAGATGAGACCTCCTGATTCCCAGACCAGTGCTCTATCCACTGTGCATCCAAATGCATATACAAACACACAACTGTAATGGCAAACACAGAAGTAGTTCACACCTTATTTCACTTATTGAATTAGCACCTTGTTTCAGTTCAAGTTTCTTTGAGACTTGAGACTTGTATCAAGTCTGTTAAGAAACAGATTGCGTGAACCCCACAATTCATGAACCCTAGAAGTCATGAACTCTTGTAAAAGGAAGGGGAGGAGCTAATGATCATATATAAGGAGAATTTCCAGGATAGAGACAGCAGAACTGAGAAGAGGACTCTTGTGGTGGCAGAGTGAAGAAGGAGAAAAGTTGTGGTAACCCAGCACTCTGTCTGCTCTGTGTTGATGTTTGTTTGTGATGCTTTCTACAGAAGCCCTGGGATCTTATTGGAAGCCCTGGAAGAGGATTTTCTGGTTGTATGTTTACAGAAGTCCTGGAGGAGGGTTTTGGAGGTTCTGGAACTTTACTGATGATTTGTACTGACCTATATAGACCTTGTTTGTGTGTCTGTGTTGATTTCTATGTTGATGATTTGTGTTGAGTTCTCAGACCTTGTTGGTGGGTCTGAGTTGATTTCATAGGCAGATAGTGAATTGATTATGGTGCCAGCAATGTGTATGAATATTATTGTGGCTCTGTTAAGCTTTTTCTTCCCAGAAACAGGAATTGTAAAGGACTTTAGGCGGACTGGACACTGTGAAAATTCAATACAGAATGGGAACAAAGAACTAGACAAGGAGCTGCATGCTTTTGAATCCAAGTGACAGTTGGATCTGGATCATGGAAGAGGAAACACGGGAGCTAAAAGCCTGCCCCAAGTCAAGCTGAAAGAAGAATTTACTTGGATATTGTGTACTGACTGAGAAGATTATGATTTACTGTGACTGAGGGGTGGAGAATTTTGACTTTTGTACTATGTCAGCACTTTGGTGAAAACTATGTGGCCATTTTAGTAATAAGTTGTAGAGCTGTGACATGGTGAATGCTGTATTCTTATTTTCTGTGAATGCTTTGCTCTGATTTGTTATTGAATAAATATAGTTTGCTATAATATGTAATCAGAGCCTTGAAAGCTGCTCACAGTTTCAGTCCACTGGAAAGCTGCTCATGCTTAGCTTTATAACATATGTGTGTATGTATCTGTATATATGTATGTATATGCACGTAGGTACATATAAATTTAAATTTTCATTTGTGAAATAAGGGGAACAAATATGATTATCCATTCCAAGACAAAGTTATGGTTACTTAACACTTTAGGCTCCCTAACAGCCTTGCATTAATTAACCACCAGAATATGTTGACAGAATTAAGGAAAGTCATGGTTAATCTAATATAGAACCAAATCCTACAGCTGGTCTAATGATCTAGGTGTGGAAACCATTACAGTCAGAAGCCAGAACAAAAAAAGAAATCTGGGTTCTGGGCCTTAGAGATGGTTAAAGATCAATATTCTTTTTTTTTTTTAATTTATTTATGTTTAGTTTTTACATTCATTTCCACAAGATTTTGAGTTATAATTTTTTCTCCCCCTGTCTTTCCCCTACCCCCCACCCCCAAAATAGCAAGCCTACTGAATACTCCATTCCCCAATCTGTTCTCCCTTCACTCCACTTAACTTTCTAGTAGGGCAAGATGGGTTTCTATACCGCAATACCTGTATATCTTATTTCCTAGGTGCATGAAAAGACCTACTTTTAAACATTTGTTTTTAAAACTTTGAGCTCAAGACTTTTTCCCCTTCTTCCCTCCTCACCCACCCCCCACTGGGAAGATAAGCAATTCAATATAGATTGTACATGTGTAGTTACCCAAATCATTTCCATAGTAGTTATATTGAGGAAGACTAACTATATTTCCCTCCATCTTATCTAACCCCCCACTTATTCTATTTTCCCCTTTATCCCTACTCCTTTTTCAAGAATGTTTGCTTCTAATAACCCTCTCCCCCAATCTGCCCTACCTTCTATCCTCCCCCTTATTATCCCCTGGCCCCTATTCTCCTGTAGGGCAAGATACCCAATTGAGTGTGTATGTTATTTCATCCTTAGGCCAAATTCATGAGAATCAAGTTGTCCCATTCCCTTTCACCTTCCTGCTCTTTCCCTCCATTGTAACAGCTAACCTTTGGCCTCTTTTATATGCCATAATTCTATCTGTCCCTTTCTTCTTCTCCAATAAATTCCTCTCTCACCTCTTAATTTTATTTTTTAGATATCATCCCTTCACATTCAACTCATCTTGTGTCCTCTGTCTGTATATAGATGTAAATACAAATGCCCACACTCAAATATATATTTATATACATATACATCCTCCTATTCATCCATATATATGCATGTATACATACATATTCCCTTCAGCTATCCTCATACAGAGAAAAGTCTTATGAGTGACAATTATCATTTTTCCATGTAGGAATGTAAATAGTTCAACTTTATGGGGCGGCTAGGTGGCGCAGTGAGTAAGAGCGCCGGCCTCGGAGAAATCGAATCTGGCCTCAGAAAATGAATACCCACACACAAATAATGACTAGCCCTGTAACCTTGAGCAAGTTACTTAACCCCAATTGCTTTAAAAAATAGTTCAACTTTAATAAGTTCCTTCTGATTTATTTTTCCTGTTTCCCTTCCCTTCCCTTTTTCCTGTTTCTCTTGCTTTTTGTAGTTAGAAGTCAAATTTTCTGTTCAGCTCAGGTCTTTTCATCAAGAATGCTTGAAAGTCCTCTATTTCATTAAATGACCATATTTTGCCCTGTAGCATTACACTCACTTTTCCTGTAGGTGATTTTTGGTTTTAGTCCTACTCCATTGACCTCTGGAATATCATATTCCAAGCCCTTCAATACCTCAGTGTAGAAGCTGCTAGGTCTTGTGTTATCCTGATTGTATTTCCACAATACTCAAATTGTTTCTTCCTGACTGCTTGCAGATTTTCTCCTTGATCTGGGAGCTCTGGAATTTTGCTATAATATTCCTAGCAACTTTCTTTTGGGATCTTATTCAAGAGGTGATAGGTGAATTCTTTCGATTTCTATTTTGCCCTCTGGTTCTACAATATCAGGGCAATTTTGCTTGATAATTTCTAGAAAGATGGTGTCTAGACTCTTTTTTTGATCATGGCTTTCAGGTAGACCAATAAATTTTTAATTATCTCTCGTAGATCTATTTTCTAGATCAGTGGTTTTTCCAATGAGACATTTCATGTTACCTTCTATTTTTTCATTTGTTTGGAACTGTTTTATAGTATCCTGATTTCTCATGAAGCTTTCTCATTAGCTTCCATTTGCTCCAATCTAATTTTGAAGGAGTTATTCTCTTCAGTGAGATTTTGAAATTCTTTTGCCATCTGGCAAATTCGGCTTTTTAAAGCATTCTTCTCCTCATTTGCTTTTTGGGCCTCTTTGCTATCTGAGTTATTCTATTTTTAAGGTGTTATTTTCTTCAATATTTTTGGAGGTTTCCTTTAGCGGTATATTGACTGACTTTTCATGATTTTCTGGAATAATTCTCATTTCTCTTTATAATATTTTCTCCACTTCTCCTATTTGATTTTCAAAATCCTTCTTCAGCTCATCCAAGGCCTGTAAGCAGTTCATTTTTTTTAATTTTTTAATTTTTTAAAAACTTTTTGGGTCTTTATTAATTTGTTTGTTTATTTTTAGTTGACAATATTCAGTTCCACAGTTCTCCGAGTTTCAAAATTTCTTCTCCTCCCTCTGCTCCCACCCCCCCCTCACATGGCAGCATACAATCAGGTATAAGATCTGCAGATGTTTTCACATTAGACATTAGTCAGGATATAAAGAAGGATTGTAACTGATGGAATGAACAATAGGAATGAGGAAACAAAACCAAACCAAAGAGAGAGAGAGAGAGAGAGAGAGAGAGAGAGAGAGAGAGAGAGAGAGAGAGAAGATAATTTGCTTCAATCTGCATTCAAACTTGGTTCTTTCTAACTCTTTCTATCAATGTAGACATCTCTCTCCATCATGAGTTTTCTGGAATTGACTTATAACCTTGCATTGCTGAGAAGAGTCCAGTCTATCAAAGTTGGTCATCACACATACGTTGTGTCTGTAATTCTTTACAAATTTCTCCTGGTTCTGCTCTTCACACTCAGTATCAGTTCATCCTCGTTTCTTATGGCACTATAATACTACATTCATAAACCATAAGATGGGCATCTCCTTAATTTCCAATGCTTTGCCACCACAAAAATTTCCTCTTCATTGGAGGTAGATTCACCCTTTTCATTTTTGATACTCATAATTTGGTTTTCTTCTTTGTTTCTTTTATCATATTGACTAAGGGTCTATCTATTTTATTGTTTATTTTTCATAGAAACAGCTCTTAGTTTTATTTATTAATTTAATAGTTTTCTTACTTTCAACTTTATTAATCTCTCCTTTGGATTTCATTATCTCTAATTCAGTATTTAATTGCAGATTTTCAATTTGTTCTTTTTCTAACTTTTTCAATTGTATTTTTCAATTCATTGATCCCCCTTTTCTCTAATTTTTTCATGTATGCACTCAGGGGTATAAACCTTCCCCTAAGAACTGCCTTTGCTGCCTTCCACAAATTTTGGTGTATTGTCTCATTATTGTCATTCTCTTGAATGACTTGTGTTACTGATTGTTTTATAATTTCTTGTTTGACCTACTCATTCTTTAGGATTAAATTGTTAGGTTTCCAATTAGTTTTTAGTCTATCTTTCCATGGTCCTTTATTGCATATGATTTTTATTACATCATGATCTGAGAAGGATGCATTAAATATTTCTGTCTTTCTTCACACTGAATTGTGAGGTTTTTATGTCCTAGTACATGGACAATTTTTGTGTATTTGTCAAATACCACTGAGAAGAAGGTATATTCCTTTTTATCTGCATTCAGTTTTCTCCAGAGATCTATCATACCTACCCTCTCTAAAATTTTATTCACCTCCTTAACTTCTTTCTTGTTTATTTTGAGGTTGGATTTATCAAGTTCAGAGAGGAGGAGATTAAGGTCCCCCACTAGTATAGTTTTGCTATCTATTTCTTCCTCTAATTTCCTTACCTTCTCCTCTAGGAATTTGGATGCTATACCACTCGGTGCATATATGTTAAGTAATGATATTGCCTCATTCTCAATGGTGCTTTTTAGCAGGATATAGTTTCCTTCCTTATCTCTTTTAATTAGATGAATTTTTGCTTTTACTTTATCTGAGATAAGGATTGCTACCCCTGCTTTTATTTTTACTTTAACTGAGGCATGATATATTTTACTCCAGCCTTTTACTTTTATGTTGTGTGTATCCCCAAGTTTCAGATGTGTTTCTTGTATACAACATATTGGAGGATTTGGGTTTTTAATCCATTCTGCTATCCACCTCCATTTTATGGGAGAGTTCATCCCATTCATGTTCATAGTTATGATTACTATCTGTCTCTTTCCCTCCATCCTATTCCTTCCCCTGTTTATGCATTTATTTTTCTCCCCTTCTCTCTTTCCCTCTTTAAGAGTTTTCCTTTTGACCACCACCTCCCTCAGTATTCCCTTCTTATCAGCCCCTCTCCCTTTTCCTTCCCTTCCCCCTTACTTCTTCCCTCCCTTCTCAACACCCCTCCCATTTTTACCCCTTCCCCCCTTCCACTGCCTGTAAGATATGATAGATTTTTATACTTAATATAGTATCTTATTTCTTCTTCAAACCAAGATTGACAAAAACAGATCTCATGCAAAGCTCCTCTCCCTCCCCTCTTTCCATATGTTATGATATATTTTGTGTCTCTTCTTGATAGAATACTATACTTATCTGGTTATGTTATTCCCTCCTTACACCAGAACCAAGGAGGGAAAAGCTCATATAATGCTTATCTCCTTCCCTTCTTTCCCTCCACTATATTGTTTTTATGCCTCTTTGTGTGGCATAATTTACCCTTTTCCACTTCATTCTTTCCTTTTCTTCCATGGAATTCCCTTTGTAGCCCTTAATAAGGTTTTTTAACTACATTTTATTGTAGTTTATACCCATACCCTCTATTTGTTTATAAACAGTTTTCTCTTATTAAATAACAGTGTGTGTGTGTGTTTCCTTGTTTACCTTTCTATGTCTCTCTTGCACCTCATACTTGGAAGTTGAATTTTCCATTGAGCTCTGGCTTTTTCATCAGGAAATTCTGGAAATCCATGATATCCTTGAATGACCATCTCCTTGCCTGGAAGAATATGTTCAGTTTCACTGGGTAGGTGATCCTTGCTTGTGACCCAAGCTCTTTGGCCTTGCCAAAAATTGAATTCCACTTCCTCCAATATTTCAGTGTAGAGGCTGCTAGATTCTGTGTGATCCTCACTGTGGTTCCTCTATATTTGAATTGTTTCTTTCTGGCTGCTTGAAGTATTTTCTCTTTTACCTGGTAGTTCTGGAGTTTGGCCACAACATTTCGTGAACTTTTCAATTTGGGATCTCTTTCAAGAAGGGACCAGTGGATTATCTCAATTTCTATTTTACCCTCTGGTTCTAGTATCTCAGGGCAGTTTTCCTTGATAAGCTCTTGGAAGATGTTGCCCAGGCTCACTTCATCATGATTTTCTGTTAGGCCTATGATTCTCATATTATGTCTCCTGGTTCTGTTTTCCAGGTCAGTTATTTTTCCATTGAGATGTTTTACCTCTTTCTAATTTTTCATTCTTGATGTTTTGCTTGACTGATTCTTGGTTCCTCATAGAGTTATTTGCTTCAATTTGTTTGATTCTAGTTTTTAGTGAATTATTTTCCTTGGTTAGTTTTTGGAGCTCCTTTTTCATATCACACATTTTTATTTTTAAGGATCTGTTTTCTTCATTATAATGTTTTTTCTAATTTTGCAAATTTTATTTTAAAAGAGTTATTCATTTTGTCTTCTGTCTCTCTAATTTGGTTTTCAAAGTTCTTCTTGAACTCATCTAAGAATGCTTTTTGTGCTTGGAATCAATTCCCTGTTGAGGTTTCAGCTGTGGGTATGGAGTCAACACTGTCTCCCTCTGAATTTGGTTCCTCCTTCTCAGGATAGTAGGACTCCAGAGTCTTTGTCTTTGCAGTCTGCTTTCTACCCTTTTTGAGGCAGGGCCCTAGCCATGCCCTTCCTCTAGGTTTCCCAAGCCTTTAGTGTATAAGGTTTTGCCCTGGGGCAATAATTACTATGTTTTCAGGGTCAGAGGAGTGTATTGGAGCAGCTGGGGTTCACTTTGCCCTCCTAGTCCCTGGAAATCCAGATACAGGCTTTTTAAATTTCTAGGCTGTGGATTGGTAGTCTCAGGAGTAGCATCTACTACCAGTGGCCCTGCATTTCTCTCTCACCCTGCTCCATCTAGTCCCACCCCTGCAGCGACAGGCCTGGCAATGGCCCTTGTGGTTTGTGTGTCAGCCACGTTGATCAGGCCTTGTCCAGGCCTCTCCACCCCAGCGTCCAGGCCTTTGTACCACCCAGGGTTGTCTTCTGGACGTCTGCCAGTTCATATTTTTCTTGGAGGTTTTTGATGCAGGAGTTCTGACTTAGATGTTATCCTCACACTCCATGCCTTGGTCCTTTTTGTCCCCCAAAAAGGATTCTATTGTCTGTTTGTGCTTCAGTTGCTTGCTTACATTGGCAGCCAATTACTTGACTTTTGAGCTCTTTGCCACTGTAGAACTCTGCTTCCAAAATGGAGAGAGCTATGTCCCAAATTGCTGGGGATTTTGCAGCTTCCAGAGCTATAAGGACGGTGCCCTCTCTACAACCCCTACATGCTCTGACTCGTTGGTCACACACCCTAGGACCCCCACCCAAGACCACAATCCTGATCCAAGCAGGTCAAAGCAAGAGTAATTACTCTCTGAATGGTTGCTTGGTTCCCCAAAAATCTGGAGGCTAGTAAGTGGGAAACAGCTATGTGGCAGTGGCTGCAGCCACCTCACCTACTTTGCTTCTCACTCTGGGGGGAGGGGTAGCAGCCAGACTGCACTCCCCCTGTTTGAACAAAGTTACACAATGACCTTTTACTTTGTCCTTGGCATTTGTGGATTGAGAAATCTGGAAACCACTACAGCTGCTGGTGATTTACTCTCCTGAAGTGTACTCCCACAGTAGCCCACCCTGGGGCTAAAACCAAGGCTCAGAGGTATTGTGTTTGGCTCCCAGCAAGCTGCTATAGACCCTTCCTGCCAGCCTGCCAGGCTTGCTTCAGCAGATTTGTTTCTCTCTGTCACTTTGTGGGTTCTGTAGCTCTAAAGTTTGTTTAGAGTCATTTTTTACACGTATTGGAGGAGGTAGAAGCCAGAGCAGCACAGAAGTCCTGTTTCTACTCCACCATCTTGGCTCCACCCCTAAAGATTCAGTACTCTAAAATATTTCTTTTGACTGATAATCATTTTCTTATCATCTCAGGCTAATCTGAAAAGCTCCTGTTGACCTCCTTCCCTCCATTATAGGTACTTAATAAATGTTTGAATTCAATCAAATAAGTATATACACCAAAATTCAAAGTGACAGTGAACAGTAACACCTACAAAAAACTTGTTTCCTCATCATTATAAAAAAAAAAAAAACCTGAGGCAATTTGAGATTAAATTATTTGCCATATAGGTAGTATTAGAGACAAACATTGAATCTGGGTCTTCTGATGTCAAATCTAGATATTTTTTCCTCTGGATATCTCAATAACAAAAATCTCTGCTCCTGATTATTACTTTCCTGGTCAATAGTCTGCTAAATCTACGGGACTGTGGTATTTTTATGAAGAGTTATATTTATTACTCCCTTTTATGCTTTCATCATTACAAAATAATCTAAACTTACTTTCTGATAAGCACAAGCTAGTTCTTCTTACAAATGCTTATTTGCATCTGAATAATCCTCACAGAAATCCATAATTTATTTTGAGAATACTTAAACTCTAGCAGATAATGATTCTTTGATCAGATTGTGAAACACTATTTTACTGTGAAATAGCTTTTTGGTCCTAGAATACTTAGAGAAAATATTTGCATTTGGGATAGATACTTTTCTATATATCATAATTCATTTGGAATTTTCAACTTAAAATTCCAAGGTTATTGCTTTTAAGAATGCCTCCTATTTTTTCACAACTCAAAACCAGTAATTTTGTCTTTGCATTTAGGTTTCAAATTAGACTTTACTACAATTTTTACTATAGGGTATGTATATATATATATATATATATATATATATATATATATATATATATATATATACATATATATTTTTTTCTTTTTTTTGCAATTTTATTTTTATTTTTTTTTAAATTAATTTATTAGTTTAGTTTCAGTTGACAAGATTCAATTCCATAGTTCCTTGATTTTCAAATTTCCTTTACTTCCCTCCCCCCTCCCCTCATGACATCATATAGTACAGTATAGGGTCTGTAAATGCATTCATATTAAACATTATTCCAATTACAAAGGCATATTGTACTAGGTGGGATGAAAGATGGTAAGGAAGAAGTAAAACCAAACAATGAGAAGAACAAGATCATTTAGTTTGCTTCCATCAGGATTCAGGCTCAGTTCTTTCTAGTTATATCTCTGGATGGCGCATTTCTCACTTTCTTGAGTCATTCGGGATTAACTTATATCACTGCATTGCTGAAAAGAGTCCAGTCTGTCATAGTTGGTCGTCACAGATATGGTATGTCTGTGATTGTATACAAATTTCTTCTGATTCTACTCTTCTCGCTCAGCATCAGTTTGTATAAGTCTCTCCAGGTAATTATGAAATCCGTCACCTCCTCGTTTCTTATAGCACAATAAAATTCCATTACATTCATATACCACAACTTGTTTAGCCATTCCCCAATTGATGGGCACTCCTTTAGTTTCCAATTCTTTGCAACCACAAAAAGGGCTGCTAAAAATATTTTTGTACATATGGTTCTTCCTCCCACTACTATGATCTCTTTGGGATATAACCCTAGGAGTGGTATGGCTGGGTCAAAGGGTATGAAATTATTTATAATCCTTTGGGCATAATTCCAGATTGCTCTCCAGAATGGTTGGATAAGTTCACAACTCCACCAGCAATGTATTAGCGTTCCAATTTGCCCACATCCTCTCCAGCATTTGTCACTTTCTTGTTTTGTCATCTTAGCCAATCTGACTGGAGAGATGTATATATTTGCTAAATGTATAGCAAATCCTTTGTGCAGTTTTAAGCTGTGATATTCTTAAACTGCACAAAGAGTTTTTGGGATACCTTGGATTCTGCCTTGGAAAAGAATCATCAAGCTAGAAAAGATCATGATAAGTCACTGAGACCACCAAAATTCTGTTTTGATCTGGTGCCACATTTACTTTAAAAAAAGTTTTATGACTACCCTGTTTGTTCATCATAGTCATTTCCAATTGTACCCCTCACACTGAAACAGAGAATAATTTCCTTGTTAAGGAAAACCAAGTCCACATGGTAGCTAAGTCTGACAGCAGATACATTATTCTACACCTGCATTTTAGCTCAAAGGCAGTCAATACATCTCAGTGTGAAGAAAATTGTGGAATCCTGGAGATTAGAATAGGAGCTTTTGGATTTTTTGGTTTGAATTGGCCTCCTACCTCTCTACTGAAAGGAGGGAGAGGGGCATTTCAGCATTTCTCCTTTGGGTGCAAGGTAGATAGATCATTACAATCAGTTAGGGTTAAGCTTCATTTTAGGATTTGTTTAGTACTGTTTATAATTATTGTAGTCATCATTTCATATTTCTCTGAATTCCTCATATTTGTCATTTTTCTGACATAATAATGTTACATCACATTCACATATTGCAACTTGTTCAACCATTCCCCAATCTTTCAGTATCCATGGTGTTTCCCATTGTTTTTTACTTTTAAAAGGCTGTTGTGAATATTTTTTAAAATATTGCACATGTCTATATCTGATCTCTTCATAGTATATATACAGATGTACATTTTTGAAGCCTTAGAAGAAAATCATTAATAGGACAACTATTATCTAATATAAATCATCGATAAGTCAACTAATCATTAAGAGGTCAACCAAAACCTAGCAGGCTGGGGCCCCAGCAAAGGAAGAACTACTCCAATTTTTAAGGATTTTCCATGTTGATTCACATTTCCAAAAGCTTTGCTATGGCACATAGTCTCGCATATACACATTTTTCTCTTTCCTTTTGCCACTTTCTTTTCCATCTACAATCTTTTCCATCTACAAACATCTACAATCAAAATGGTAGACACACAATAAGGTACTTAAACTTCTGGTACATTCCACAAAAGGCCATTGGAGTTGAAGTGCCTGCAGTTCCTTTCAGGTGCCATCATACATTGGATAGGAGCTGACCAGGTCTATTCTTACAAAGAGACAATGTAGTCATTTTAAGGTTATCTGCCAGTGCATGAAATCCATGTGTATGTGTATGTATACGCATGTTATTTCATATAATTGTAATTATGTGTAACTTTTATGGATACATAAACAGTAGGGGAAAAAGAAATATCCTCTTGCACCATCAGCAATCCTTTGAAGATAAAGAAATAAATACATATACAAATATGTTATGTGTATGTATATGATGTATACATACATATACACATATATAAATATATATATAATATATATGTAATGTGTGTGTGTGTATTGACACACAAAAAATATATTTTTTGTGCTCTTAGATAACTAATGAGACCAATCTGGGACCAACAGGTTTTGCTACAATTTAGACAGATGCCTTCACATGTGAAAGTTCAATTTGGTTCTTAATATGCAGTTTTCATTATTCCCTTTTCATTATGGTATCATAATAATGAGGATATCCAGAGAGTTGAACCCCATATCATTTTCTCTCCCCATGTGCCTCAGTCTTGAACTATAATCTCCCATGACACTCTAACTCATTCATTATTTACTGTTGTTGTTTTGTTTTTTTGTACCTATCACCTCTGGCTCAAATAAAGCAACAATAATTGTGTGGATTCCTTAAAATTTTACATCTTCATTACATTTATTACAAAATCAAACTAAAATTTTATCATTATAACCTCAATATCAATAATTCCATATTAAAGACAATAGGTCCATTTACAGAAATCCATTTAATTCAACAGACAGTTACAACATACCCATTGTGTGCCAGGCATTTTGACATGAACTGCAGATGTAAAGATACTCTCTGTTACAAAACATAAATGCAAATAAATAAACAAAAGATGTACAAAATAATTTTGATGGCTAGAGATGGGAACAGAGAACACTGACTACTAAGAGAATAAGGAAAAGAAAACATTATGCAGCATATAGACAAACAAAACTGAAAGTAGGTAGAAAGGGAAGTAAGCACTGGAATAACCTGAGACAGCCCAATGGAATGCAAGGGAATGACAGACAATCTTAATGATGTTTTCCCACATTGTAAGATGTCCCGTTTAAACCATAACAAATAGACTGTGTAGTACTCCCCCTTTAGAAATCTCCCTAACTGGAGGAAGACCCATATGTACAAAAATATTTATAGCAGCTCTTTTCGTGGTTGCAAAGAATTAGAAATTAAAGGGGTGCCCATCGATTGGGGAATGGCTAAACAAGTTGTGGTATATGCATGTAATGGAATATTATTGTGCTATAAGAAATGAGGAGGAGACGGTTTTCGTATTTACCTGGAGAGGCTTATACAAACTGATGCTGAGTGAGAAGAGTAGAACCAGGAGAAATTTGTATACAATCACAGACACAACATATGTGTGATGACCAACTATGACAGACTGGACTCTTCTCAGCAATGCAGTGATATAAGTCAATATGGAAAGACTCATGAAGGAGAGAGATGCCTACATCCAGAGAAATAACTAGAAAGAACTGAGCTTGGATCCTGATGGAAGAAAACTAATTGATTTTTTTTCTTTTCATTGTTTGGTTTTATTTCTTCTTTACCATTTTTTATCCCATCTAGTAGAATACACCTTTGTAACTTGACTAATGTCTACTGTGAAAGTATTTGCAGATCCTGTACTGAACTATATGCTATAGTGGGGGGGGGGGGAGGGAAATTTGAAACTCAAGGAACTATGGAATTGAATCTTGTAAACTAAAAATAAACAAATAAATTAAAAAAAAAAGAAATCTCCCTAACTGGTCACCAAAAACCTAGCAGGCTGGGGCCCCAGCAAAGCAAAAACCACCCCAATTTTTAAGGATTTTTGATGTTGATTCACATTTCCAAAAATGTATGTCACTATAATCCACCAGTCAGTTTTCCATTAAAAAACAGTGGGCACAATTTATTCATAGCAAAGGCATTTACTAGGATGGCATAGTAAAAATGGAAGCTACAAAAATTTCCTCCCACAAATATGGGATTCACTGTCTCACAAATACAATATCTCTGGCTATTCATAAGCATAAACATAAAGTACAACAGTACTCCTAGATTCCCCTAGCTTTGTCAGAGAGGAAAGTCACAGTCCACTAAGATTCTTCTGGCCTGTTCTATACTGCAAAGCTTTTGAGTCCATCAGAGATATAGCTAATCATCACAGAATAGTTATAAAAAGTGGCTCTCTGAAAAAAGAAGGGTCAAAAGGGAGGGGCAGCTAATGAAAAGCACAATATATTAATGAAAATGTGTCATTAAAAATACAATATGGAAACAATCCAAATGGCAGGTTAAGGCAAGAACATGCCTGTACTCTCCCAAATTCATCTCCAAATAATTATAAAATAATGCCTCAAGATGAATCATGCAGCAGCAGAACCAACAATAGGAAAGGGTAAAACCATTTTACAGTTCAAGACAACTTAGAAAGTCTGTAGGAAATGTCTGTCCCTGGGGTTAAAAAAAAAGGAGCTCAATCCAATGGAAGCAGAATCCAGGCAAGCCAAAAACAAGCTTTGACCCAGCAAGCCAGCAGGGAAGTCCCAACTGCCCACCTTGACAGGTTAGCATTAAGGCCCTGAGCACTAAACACAGGCCAGAAGCAAGGCCCCTTTGCCCTAGTGCAAGAAACTTGGTACAGTGCCCCCTCAACCCTAAGAGGAGAGCCCAAATTTAACACAGAGGGAAGTCACAAAATTCGCTGGAAAATGAGCAAAAAGAAAAAGAACATGCATGTTGAAAGTTGATATGGTAATAGGGAAGATCAAAACACAAACTCAGAAGAGGAAAGCAACAACAAATCACCTACATGTGAGGCCTTAAAGAAAAATGTGAATTGGTCTCAGGCCCAAAAAAGCACTGCTGGAAGAATTTAAAAGATTGTTAAATAAGACAAGAGAAGTAGAAGAAAAAAATTGGGAAATAAATGAGAGTGATGCAAGAGAATCATGAGAAAAGAGTCAATAGCGTTGTAAAGAGAATATAAAAATGGAAAAAGATGTACAAAAGTTTACTGAAGAAAACAACTCTTTAAAAAGTAGAATTGGCCAAATGGAAAAAGAGGTACAAAAGCTCACTGAAGAAAATGATTCCCTCAAAATTATAATTGGACAACTGGAAGCTAACTACTTCATGAAACTTCAAGAAAACAATAAAACAAAGTCAAATATTTTTTTTCCTTTTTCTAAGGAAGGCAGGACAATTGGGGTTACCTTGACTTGCCCAAGGTCACATGGCTAGTACGTATTAAGTGTCTGAAGACAGATTTGAATTCAGGTCCTCCTGACTCCAGGTCCAGTGCTGTATTCACTGTACTACCTAGCCACCCCCAAAAGAATTTTTTAAAAGGAAGAAAATGTAAAATATCGGGGCAGCTAGGTGGCGCAGTGAGTAAGAGCGCCGGCCTCGGAGTTGGGATGACCCGAGATCAAATCCGGCCTCAGAAAATGAGCACCCACACATAAATAATGACTAGCCGTGTAACCTTGAGCAAGTTACTTAACCCCAATTGCTTAAAAAAAAATGTAAAATATCTCGTTGGAAGAACACCTGACCTAAAAAAGATACTTTGAAAAGAGATAATTTAAGAACTATCAGACTACCTGGAAGCCATGAGTCTTTTGAAGTTATATTGCTGAGAAGAGCTAAGTCTATCAATGTTGCTGTTACTGTGTACAATGTTCTCCTGGTTCTGCTCACTTCACTCAGCATAAGTTCATATAAGTCTTTCCAGGTTTTTCTGAAGTTGTCCTGCTCATCACTTCTTATGGAACAATAGTATTCCATAACATTCACATACCACAACGTGTTCAATCATTCCCCAAGTTACAGGCATCCCGTCAATTTCCAATTCTTGGCCATCACAAATAGAGCTGCCATAAATATTTTCATACATGTGGTTCCTTTTCCCATTCTTTGGGATACAGATCTCAGAGATTTGGAGAACTGCTCTACAATCAACATATTTCACAAATCCTCATTTTCTCCAGTTCAACATTGAACTCTCCTTGCACTTGACTCTAATAGCATCTACTCTCTTTGTAATGTTAGAGTCCCACAGAATTGCCTGTGACACTGAGAAGTGATATGGCTTTCCAAGTGTAACACACTCAGTATCTTTTGGAGGTGAAGCTTAAGCATGTTCCTAACTTCAAAGACATCCATTATGTCATGCTGACTCTATTTTTTTCTTTTACTCTATGATAGGTAATAGAATTCAGCAACTAAGGTTCTAAAAGAAATGCTTAGAAAATGACTAGCTGAAGACACTTGAGATTTATTAAAGTCACTGGATCATAAACATAGAACATCTGTTCTGATACTTCTTAGTGGGATGTTTCAAAGAGTTCTTATTTTGTTTGTATCTCCTTTCTCATTGCAAAAAGAAAAATAAACCTATGTTTTGTGCATATATCTGGCTTCAGTTTAGTTATTTATTATTTCAAAGGGAATCTCTGACCTGCAATAAAAACAAATAAGCACAAAGTAATGTGGTCCATGTGATAGCAATAGGTTTCTTTCATCTCCCGGGAGACAGTAATAACCTGGGAAATAAAAATGGAAACATTTGATTACCTGGGAAGCCTTTGAACACTCATATATGTGGCAAACAACAGCAGTTTGCAAAATACTGACAATTCTCATGCAGGAAATGGTATTCCAAGGCCTGATCATGATATTCTTTTTTAGGAAAATGCCACCAAAATTATTGCCTTTTTTGATCCTTCATCTCACAAGCATTTTAATTCCCTACTCACATAGTTTTCTACAAGTGGTTTTCCTGTTGATATTTTTAAATTATATGATAATGCAATCTGATTCAACAAATACTTATTAAGTGTAGTTTCATAACTAGGAAAGGTGAAATGAGCTTTACGTCATGGCACTGAAATGTAAAAGATAGAAACAAATTAACAATATTTACTAACCAATTGGATATGAGAGCTGAGTGAAAGAGGAAAGAGTCAATATTTGTACTAAGATGCTGTCCAGCAGCCCATGAAACAGGATGACATTAGAAATAGTTTGTTCAAAAACTGTTAGAGTCTTTTCTTATTTAGAGAAGATCAGAGTAAATAGTATTATTGGCTGGGGGTGAGGAGAAGGGGAATGTGGATGATCTGTGTTCTAGACCAGTGGTTTGATTAGTTTAAGTAATTTTCAATGAGAAATTCTGTACTCCACCAATGCAGTTTAGCCACTGACTGATAAGGTTATCTGGGCATGGAGAGGTTAAGTGACTTGCTTAAAGCCACTTGACTAATCCATATCAGTCTTGAACCAAGTTTCTTCCTAAAGAGAGGAAGTCCTCCATCCATTTTGTCACGCTGTCTCTCTAGAGGTGTTTCCCATTAGTTTTAATTTGAAGAAAAGCACTGTTATGAAATCTCAGATATTTAACCTAGTAGTGAAATCCCAATCAATTTCAATGTAATTGAATGATCACACATATCTGAGAACATAGAAAAGAATATAAGTGAGATTACTTATTTGCATACATGAAAGTCAAAGCAGTTGAGTTATTTTTAGAAGAGTATTTAAAATAAAGATCCATTTATGAATATGGAATAAGGAAAAGAGAAAAAGACCAGATAGTTTTCAGCAATCAGCTGGAATAGTCTCAACTTTCACCAATTCTTCACTATTGTTGAGAAGTTAGGAAATCATCTGTTAGCTACCATTTCTTCTGATCAACAGGATCCCTGTGCCTTTAGTAGATATTTTGGTGAGAGAGAAAAATGAAGGAAACATAAATAATTAATTCCGGGAATTATGGTGGATTTATGGAGGCATTTGCACATCCTGGAATTATTTGCTGAACAGTAAGTTGACAGGTCTCAAAACTCTTCTATTCTCTCCCCACTCACTTTTTGAAAATTTTTTCTATTATAAATATTCCAAAAGAGAGACCTACTAATATCAGTTTCCATAACCACTAATTTTGTTCTTAAAATTTAAATTAGCTTTACTATATGTTTAGGAATGGAATGCAGATCAATAAATATAACACTAAGTAGTAATGCTAATTTACATTTTTCTGTTACAATAACATTAAAAAAATTGCATCAATTAAAATACTTAATAAAACAATCTTCAACTGTCCTAAATTTGCATTCAGGTCCCTTAATAATTCACCAAATGAACAAATTACATATTTAATAATTAAAGTATGTGATGCATAATGTGAGAGTTTAAATTATTTTTTCCTGCAGTTAAACAGACTGGTTTACATGGAATAGATAACTGAGGTAACAATCAAGATAATTCAATCTGATAATTATTTGCTCTAAATTATCTGTATTTTTCAATGACAATAGTTAGGGTTTTCCTTTAAAAAAATACATAACTGCCCCAATATTTCTTGTCATATTTTTTGTCCTACTGAAATACATGCAGGGAGAAGAGGTAGTAAGTAGCATAATAAATGTAGCTGACTATTTTCACTATTTTGAAGTCTGAAGTTTGTTTTACACATGTTATCTTTTTGATCTTCATAACAACCCCGTGTATTATACCCATTTAGAACTGCAGTGTAGAGAGGCATTCCCTAGCCCAGTCATAAAACTAGTGAGTTTTTGAAGCAACATTTGAATTCCAATTTTCCATAGCCAAGACAAGCACTCACTACATACACTGCTTACTCCAAAGCTTTTTTTTTGCCTTTTCTATCTGTGTGATCTATGGTAAATACTTCACTTACATGGGTTACAGTTCACCAATCTCTAAAATGAATGAATTGGACAAAATAGTCTTCTGGCTCTAGAGCTATAATTCTAAGTCTAAGGCATATATAATATGTCACTAACTACAGTTTGCTACATTCATATTCTGAAAAAAAAATAACCAGTTCATGCATGCTGTTGCTTACCATAAACTCTGATTTCTACCCTTGTTCAAACACAAGAGAACTAAAGGATGAAGGGGTGACTGTTGGATATTCATGTTTAAAGACCCATAAAAAAATAGATCAGCAATGGAGTTGTGACTAGCACTGGTATCTGAGAGTCCTTGGTAATTTATTTATGACTGAACAATACTACTTCTTGAGATAAGTTGAGGGATAAGTTGCTGCTTGTCTCCCCAGTTAAACTCTGAACTCCACAGGCAGTGTTTTTACCTTCCTTTGTATTCCCAGAGTTAAATGCAAAGCCTGACATATAGAAAATACTCAATAAATGCTTAAAGACCAATAAGTAGTATGGCTTGCTGGCCTGTCTGAATATTTCAGAGATCAGAAAACCACAACCTGACAGATAGATCTGGACTGCCTCTAGATTTAGTTTTTCTATGGCCAATGAGCTAAGAAGATTTTGTTTTGTTTTGCATATTTGAATAAAGAATAGCCTTATACATTATTCATGGAATCATAAAAAATGATACCATCCTTTTCTAAAAGAGAAAATTAAAGCTAAGAGATATTCTACTTTGCAATGAACCTTCTTGGTCATCTCCATGGCATTTCTTCTCCAATTGGGTGATCATCTCCACATTTCTTTATTGGAACCATGACTTCAAAGACTGAAACCGTATTGGGCTAAGATAAGTAAACTTTTGCTTTCTCTTCTCCAGATCTTTGCCTATACTTTATTTTCTAGACACCTGTACCCACATGGGATGTGGAATCCCACCCCCTTTCTAACTTCAATTTTATGTTGTTTTACCCCATTATAATGTAGGCTCCTTGAAAGCATTCAATATCTTCCTAGTTTGTATTCGTAACCTCTTCACTTATCATAGTATCTGGCACATAAAAAGTATTTTTAAATGGTTCTACATACCTCTTAGAAGCAGTGAAACTGAGAAAGTCACATTTTGGACTATGGCAATATGACATATCTAATGGTCTGGCATGCATTCATTTTTTTAAAAAATTTTTCAAATAAAACTGTCATTTGCATGTTGTAATAGGTATGCCTAGAGATGAAAAAGTTGTTACTTATTCATTAGAGTATGAAGCACAAGGATTTAAATTAGATCAATTAAATAGAGTAGGTAGGAGTCTGAGTCAATCAAAGTGTGACCATGCCAATCCCTTGATCAGGTACATGTAATAATTCCTTCCTGTCTGTAGGAAAAATACAACCCCACAACATTCATTTAAAGAAATACCATTCACTTTAGACTCAAACAATACCCCAGATATATTAACCTCTTCTCCCTCCAACCTATGCAAAAGAGGGAAAGGGGTTTTCTTCTTTTTTCCCCACTTAATAGTACTTGATTTTTCCCAATTAATATTCCCACATAAAGATAGTTTTCAACATTCCTTTTTATAACATTTTGAGATCCAAATTTTCTCCCTTTCTCTCTTTCCTTCCCCCTTTCTAAGATAGTAAGAAATCTGATATTATTTTCACATATACAGTGGTATTAAACATATTTCTACATTAATCATAGTGTGAAAGAAGAATCAGAACAAAATGGAAAAACCACAAGAAAGATAAAAAGGGAAAATATGATGCTTTAATCTGCATTAAGACTCCATAGCTCCTTTGTGAGTCTTCTGGAATAGTTTTGGATCATTGTATTGCTGAGAAGAGCTAAATCTATTATACTTGAACATCACACAAGGTTGATGTTACTATGTACAGTGTTCTGCTGGTTCTACTCACTTCACTCATCATCAGTTCATATAAATCTTTACACTTTTTTCTGAAATTTGCCTGCTCATCATTTCTTATGGAACAATAGTATTCCATTACATTCAAATACCACAATATGTTCAGACACTCCCCAATTGATGGGCATGCTCTTAATTTCCAAATCTTTGCCACCATGAAAGGAGCTGCTATAAATATTTTTGTACATGTGGGTCCTTTCCCTTTGTTATAAACTCTCTGAGATACAGGCCTAGTAGTGGTATTGCTGGATCAAAGATTATGCACAGTTTTATAGCCCTTTGGACATAGTTCCAGATTGCTCTCTAGAATGGTTGAATCAGTTCACAATTCAAACAGCAATGCATTAGTGTTCCAATTTTTCCACACCCTCTCTAGCATTTGTCATTTTCCTGTTTTGTCATCTTAGCCAATCTGACTGGTGAGATGTGGTACCGCAGAGTTGTTTTGATTTGCATTTATCTAATCAATAGTGATCTAGAGCATTTCTTCATATGCTTATAGATACCTTTAATTTCTCCCTGTTCATATACTTTGACCATTTATCATTTGAGGAATGACTTACATTCTTACAGATTTGACTCAGCTCTCTGTATATTTTAGAAATGAGGCCTTTATCAGAGACAATGGTTGTAAAAAGTATTTCCCAATTTTCCACTTCCCTCTTAATCTTGGTTACATTGGCTTTGTTTGTACAGGAGGTTTTCAATTAATGTAATCAAAATTATCCATTTTGCATTTTATAATGCTCTCTAATTCTTGTTTGGTCATAAGGTCTTCCCCTCTCTATAAATCTGACAGGTAAACTATTCCTTGCTTTCCCAGATTGTTTACAGTATCATCCTTTATGCCTAGATCATGCACCCATTTAGACTTGATTTTGGTATATGGTGTTAGATAATGGTCTATGCCCAGTTCTAGCAACACTATATTCCAGTTTTCCCAGTAGTTTTCATCAAATCGTGAGTTCTTATGCCAAAAACTGGGGGTCTTTGGGGTTATCAGACAGTAGATTACTATAGTCATTGACTGCTGAATCTCTTGTACCCAGATCCACTACTATGTTCCTCAGCCAGTAGTGAGTAGTTTTGATGACTGGTGCTTTATAATACAGATTAAAATCAGGTACAGTGAGGCCACCTTCCCTAGCATTTCTTTTCATTAATTCCCTTGATATTCTGGACCTTTTGTTCTTCCAAATGAATGTTGTTACTATTTTTTCTAGCTCTATAAAGTAATTTTTTTTGGTAAATTGATTGGTATGGCACTAAATATGTAATTTAATTTAAATAACATTGTCGTTTTCATTATATTACCTCAACCCAGCTATGAGTAATTGATGTTTTTACAATTAGTTAGATCTGACTTTATTTGTGTGAAAAGTGTTTTGTAGTTGTGTTCATATAGGTCCTGGCTTTCTTTTGGCAAGAAGATTCCCAAATATCTTATAATGTCTACAGTCACTTTAAATGGGATTTCTCTTTGTATCTCTTGCTATTGGATGTCATTGGAAACATAGAGGAATGCCAAAGATTTATGTGGTTTTTTTTTTTTTTACATCCTGCAACTTTGCAAAATTTATTTATTGTTTCAAGTAGTTTTTCTTTTACTTGATTCTCTAGGATTCTCTAAGTATATCATCATATCATCTGCAAAGAGTAATAGCTTTGTCTCTTCTTTGCCTAGTTTGATTCCTTTGATTTATTTTTATACTCTAATTTCTACTGCTAACATTTCTAGTACCAGATTGAATAAGAGGGGTGATAGTGAACATGCTTGTTTCTCCCCTGATCTTATTGGAAATGCTTACAGCTTATCCCCATTACATATAATACTTGCTGATGGCTTTAAATAGATGCCACTTATTATTTAAAGTAAAGCTCCATATATTCCTGTACTTTCTAGTGTTTTTAATAGGAATGGATGTTATATTATGTCAAACACCTTTTTCACATCTATTAAGATAATCATGCAGTTTATTCTAGTTTTATTGTTGATATGATCAATTATACTGATGATTTTACTAATATTAAACCATCTTTGCAATCCTGGAATAAATCCTACCTGATCAAAGTGTATTATTCTTGTAATAAGTTGCTGTAGTCTATTTGCTAATATTTAAAATTTTTTTCATCTGTATTCATGAGGGAAATTGGTCTATAATTTTCTTTTTCCATTTTATCTCTTTCTGAATTAGGTAGCAGTACCATATTTGTGACATAAAAAGAATTTGGTAGGACTCCTTCACTAATTTTCCCAAATAGTTTGTAGAGTATTGGAATCAATTGTTCTTTAAATGTTTGATAGATAGAATTTGCTAGTAAATCCATCTGGCCCTGGAGATTTTTTCCTAGGGAGCTCACTGATAGCTTGTTTAATTTCTTTTTCTGAGATTGGCTTCTTTAAGTAATTTACTTCCTCTTCAGTTAATCTGGACAACTTCTATTTTTGTAAATATTCCTCCATTTCACTAAGACTATCAAATTTATGTGCATACAACTTGGCAAAATAATTCTTAATTATTGTTTTAATTTCCTCTTCATTGGAGGTAGATTCTTCCTTTTCAGTTTTGATACTCATAATTTGATCTTCTTTCTTTTTTATCATTGACTGAGGGTTTATCAATTTTATTTTTTTCATAAAACCAGCTCTTAGTTTTATTTATTAATTCAATAGTTTTCTTAATTTTAATTTTATCTATCTCTCCTTTGGTTTTCATTATTTCTAATTAATATTAAATTGGGGATTTTCAATTTGTTCTTTTTCTAACTTTTTCAATTGCATGCCCAATTCATTGAACTCCATTTTCTCTAATTTATTCATGTATGCATTCAAGGATATAAAACTTCCCCAAAGAACTGCCCTTGCTGCATCACACAAATTTTGGTATGTTGTCTCATTATTGTCATTCTCTTAAATGAAGTTACAGATTATTTCTAAAATTTTTTGTTTGACCCACTCATTCTTGTTTTTTAATTAAATTATATGTTTATTTTTAGTTTATATAATTTTTTTCGCAAACATTTTGAGTTACAAATTTTCTCCCCATTTTCCCCTACCCATCACCTCAAAACAGTCATCCCACTGAATAGGCCTTCCCTGAATCTTCTCTCTCCCATATTTTTCCCCAACCCCCCTCTGACTTTCCAGTAGAGCATGGTGGATCTCTATACCCCAGTGCCGCCTGTATATCTTATTTCCCAGTTACATGTAAAATAATTATATATATATACATATATATATATTAAAACTTTGAATTCCAGATTCTTTTTCTTCCCCTCTAATCACCCACCCTTACGGGGAAGATAAGAAATTCAATATAGATTGCATATGTGTAGCTGTGCAAAATATTTCCATAGTGAATATATTGTGAAAGATTGACTGTATTTCAATCCATCTTATCCCACCCCCTCTTGTCCTATTCTCTACTTTGATTTTGTCCCTTTTCAAAGATGTGTGATTCCAACTTCCCTTCCCCCCAGCTTGCCCTTCCTTCCATCATAATCCCTCTCATCCTCTTTCCCCCTACTTTCCTGTATGGAAAGAAAGTCCTCTATTCCATGGAATGACCATACTTTCCCCTGAAACATGATGCTCAGTTGTTCTGGGTAGGTGATTCTTGGTTTTAATCCCAGGTCCTTTGACCTCCAGAATATCATATTCCAAGCCCCTTGATCCCTCAGTATAGAAGCTTCCAGATCCTGTGTTATCCTGATTGTGCTACCACAATATTCAAATTGTTTCTTCCTGGCTGCTTGTAATATTCTCTCCTTGATCTGGGAATTTCAGAACCTGGCTACAATATTCCTAGGAGTTTTCTTTTTGGGATCTTTTTCAGGAGGTGATCAGTGGATTCTTTCAACCTCTATTGTGCCCTCTGGTTCTAAAACATCAGGGCAATTTTCCTTGAGAATTTCTTGAAGGATGATTTCTAGATTCTTTTTTTGATTATGGCTATCAAGTAGTCAAAAAAATTTTAAATGATCTCTCCGGAATCTATTTTCCAGGTCAGTGGTTTTTCCAATGAGGTATTTCACATTGCCTTCTATTTTTTCATTCTTTTGGATCTGTTTAATATTATCTTAATTTCTCATAATGTCACTAGCTTCCATTTGCTCCAATCGAATTCTGAAGGAAAGATTCTCTTTAGTGAGCTTTTGAGATCCTTTTTCCATCTGGCAAATTCAGCTTTTTAAGGCATCCTCTTCCTCCTTTTGCCTCTTTTGCCCTTTGAGTTAGTCTATTTTTAAGGTGTTATTTCTTCAGTCAGGTTGTTGACTCTCTTTTCCTGATTTTCTTGCATCATTCTCATTTCTCTTCCCAATTTTTCCTCCACTTCTCTTATTTGGTCTTCAAAATCCTTCTTAAACTCGTCTATGTCCTGTAACCAATTCATATTTTTCTTGAAATCTTTTGGTGCAGGAGTTCTGATTTTGTTGTCTTCCTCTTGTTCCATGCTTTTATCATTTTTGTCCCCCTAATAGGAGTGTAAAGTCACATTGCTGTGCTTGCTTTGCTTCCTTTGCTTGCTCATGTTGCTACTCAATTACTTGACTTTTGAGCTTTTTGCCAGAGTAGATCTCTGCTACCAGAGAGTGGAGCTTCTTTCTAAATCACTTCATTTTTCTCCGCTACCAGAGCTATTATTTGGCTGCCCTCTCTGAAGCTTCCACATGCTCTGGCAAACTGGTCATGTACCCCAGTGTGGTGAGCCAAAGAGGCCTGAGCCAGGACTTCAGATAATTACCCTGATATCAGTGGACCTGAACAACAAAGACCTCTTTGAGATGCGACTTTTCACTAAGTCAGCTCAGGAGTTCTTTTGATATGGGTTACACTTATAAGGATGGTATTTGAGTTCTGAGGCTAACAGGCTCTGCCACAAAACTTTAGTTGTCCAAAACATTTGCAGGAAGTCAGTTCTTATGCAGATGTTCTTGATGATTGTGGCCTTGGCCATTAGGCTTTGAGGCCAGCTCTCAAGAGCATCCTTTCAGATGTAACTGACTGAGATAAGAGATAACTGCCCAAGACTCTACGGCACATAGGAAACAATAGGCCTTATTACCATGCTACTTCCAGGATACAACAGACTAAGATAATGATTTCTCTTCCTTTCAGTCTTTTGTCTCTTTGCTCTATAAAAACCTTTCCCTGAGTATCAATAAATGGAGTTCATGGTTCTTCCTTGAGCTACCCACATGGCCTGGTCATTTCTTATCCACATCTCCAAATCATGCTAAGTGCTGTACACTGAGCAGCCCACCCCACCCCAGAACCTCTACCCTAGACAGTCATCCAGATCCAAGCAGGTTAAAGCAAGAGTGATTACCCCTCAGACTGGTTGCTTGATCCACCTACAATCTGTAAGTCAGCAGTTCTGAAGCAGCCACTTGGAGGTGGCTTCATGGCCTCCACACATGAGCAGGTTTTCCCTCCAGCGGGCAAAAGTCCAACTGAATTTCCAAACCCCCTGTTCCTAAAGTTGATACTGCACTGACCTCTCACTTTGTCCTTAGGATCTATGGATTGATAATTCTGGAAACTGCCAAAGCTGCTGGTGATCTGAAGTCCCTCTATGTGGCAGCTGGTTTGTGGCTGCCCTAAGGCTAAAAGCTCTGGCTCACACAAGGCTGTGCTTTGCTCCCAGAGCACTGAGCTGGCCCCTTCCTACCAGCCTGCCAGGCTGCCTTCAGTGGGAGATTAGCTTCTCTATGTTATTTTGTGGGTTCTTTAGCTCCAAAGTCTGTTTAGAGTCATTTTTTACATGTATTGTAGGAGGTGGAAGCAAGAGGTGTGGAGAAGTTCTGTTTCTACTCTGCCATCTTGGCACTACCCAACCCACTAATTCTTTAACTGTTTAGTTTCCAATTAAATTTTAGTCTATCTTTCCATGGCCCTTTATTGCATATGATTTTTATTGCATCGTGATCTGAGAATGATGCATTTAAATTTTCTGCCTTTCTGCACTGAATTATGATGTTTTTATGCCCTAGTACATGGTCAATTTTTGTGTATGTGCCATGTAATGCTGAGGAGAAGGTATGTTCCTTTCCATCCCCATTCAGTTTTCTCCAGAAATTTATTATGTCTAGCCTCTCTAAAATTCTATTTGCCCCTTTAACTTCTTTTTTTTTTCATTTTGAGATTAGATTTATCAAGTTCAGAGAGGGGGAGATTAAGGTCCCCACTAGTATAGTTTTGCTATCTATTTCTTCCTCTAATTCCCTTACCTTCTCTTCCAGGAATCTGGATGCTATAAAACTTGGTGCATATATGTTAAGTAATGATATTGCTTCATTCAAGATGGTGCCTTTTACAGGATATAGTTTCCTTCCTATATATATACATACATATATATATATATATATATATATATATATATATATGCTTTTTGGAGGGAAATTGGGATTAAGTAACTTGCCCAAGGTCACAAGGCTAGGTTTTTATTTGTGTGTGCATTAGGTGTCTGAGGCCCGATCTAAACTCAGGTCCTTCTGACTCCAGGGCCGACACTCTATTCACTGTGCCACCTAGCTCCCCCGAAGCATAATATATTCTACACCAGCCTTTTATCTTTACTCTGTTTGTATCCCCTTGTTTCACATATGTTTCTTGTAGACAGCATATTGTAGGATTATGGCTTTTAATTGATTCTGCTATCTGCCTTTGTTTTATGGGAGAGTTCATCCCATTCACATTCATGATAATGATGACTGTCTCTTTTCCTCTATACTATTCCCCACACTGTTTGTTTTTGTTTCTTCCTTCTACCTTCCCCTCAAGCATTTTCCTTTTGATCATCACCTTCTTCAGTATTTCCTCCCTATGAGCCCCCTTCTTTACCTACCCTTTCTCCTTACTACTATTTCCCTCCCTTCTAACTCTCCACCCTTCTTATCTCCCCCCTTACCCCTTCTACTGTCTATAGGACACAATGGATTTTTATATTCATAAGAGTATATTATTCCTTCTTTGACCCCAAACCAATGAGAGTAAATTTAATACATTTCTCCTCTAAGTCCCTCCTTTCCCTCTATTATAATGAGTTATTGTGTATTTTCACATTAGAATCATAAACTTAAAAGACTATGTTGATCCCTTTTTGAACCAGAAGCAATGGGAATAATGTTCATCTCCCTCTCTCTTTCCCCTCTGCTACAGTATGCATTTATGCCTCTTCATGTGGCATAACTTACCTTTTTCTACCTCATCCTTTCCTTTTATCCCATTACAATCCCTTTGAACCTCTTAATAAAGTTTCTTTTATCATCAGATTAATTGATTTATACCCACACCCTTTATCTATGTATCCCTTTTAAAGGTTGTGATAATCATATAAATTTCAATATTGACAGGTATCAACTTCTCATATAAGAATGTAAACAGTTTGCTCTTATTGCATCCCAAGTTATGTGCATGTGTGTGAGTGTGTATGTGTGCAAGTTTGTATGTGTGAGTGTGTGTTTTCTTTGTTTGCCTTTTTATGTCTTTCTTGAGTCTTGTAACTGGAGATCAGATTTTCCCTTGAGCTCTGGCTTTTTCATCAGGAAAGTCTGGAAGTCACTTATTTCATTAAATGACCATCTCCTTGTCTGAAAGATTATGCTCAGTTTTGCTGGGTAGTTGTTCTTTGGTTTCAGTCCTTGATCTTTTGCCTTACAAAATATCAAATTCCAAAAACTCTGATCTTTTAATGTAGAAGTTTCAAGGCCCTGTATAATCCTGACTGTGGTTCCACAATATTTGAATTGTTTCTTTTAGGCTGTTTACAGTAATTTCTCCTTACCCTTTTAATACTGGAATTTGGCCACCATATTTCTTGGAGTTTTCAATTTGGGATCTTTTTCAGGAGGGGTCTGGTGAATTATTTCGATAACTATTTTACATTCTGATTCTAGGACTTCAGGACAGTTTTATTTGATGATCTCTTGGAGGATGTTGTCCAGGCTGCTTTTTTTTCATCATGGCTTTCTGGTAGACCAATAATTCTTAGGTTATCTCTCCTGGATCTGTTCTTCAGGTCAGCTGTTTTTCCAGTGAGATATTTTACACTTTCTTCTAATTTCTCAATCTTCATGTTTTGCTCGAATGACTCGATGCATTATAGAGTCCAGAGCTTCGATTAGAGTGATGCTAATTTTTAGTGAATTATTTTCCTTGGTTAGTTTTTGGAGGTCCTTCTTAGGGATGTATTTTCTCTAGTTAGATTTTGAACCTCCTGTCCCAGCTCACGTATTTTACTTTTTAAGGATTTGTTTCCTTCAGTGAGACTTTTTTCTAATTTGTTCACTGCAGATTTGAATTTATCTCCTACCTCTCTAATTTGGCTATTAAAATCTTCATTGAGCTCCTCCAAGAATGCTTTTTGGGCTTGAGACCAATTTGTATTTCCTTCTGTGGTCTCAGGTGTGAGTATAGAGTCCATGTCGTCCTCTGTATTTTGTTGTTCTTGCTCATTATAATATGCTCAGATTGATTTTCTTGCCTTTCCCTTCTTCTTCTCAGCTTCCTTCTTTCCCATTGTGATTTCCTATTTCCTAATTTCTCAGGCTGGGAGGAAAGGGCCTGGCTGTTGACTTTGTGTGCTGCTGTAGCCTCTGGGTGTCTATACTGAGACCAAGGCCAGGATTCTCAGCATTTCCCCTGAGTTACCCTGAGGCTCACAAAGTAACCTGTGGGGGAGGGGTGATCTGGCTGCTTCGGATTGCTGCTTCTATGTCCCTGGGCTACAGTTCAGGCTGGCTTAGCAGCTCACAGCTGGTAGTGCTGGTGTCTGCAGATTTCCCTGGTGGTGCTAAGGTCCACCTGGACTTCTGTTGCTAGTGCTTGCTGGCTCCACCACCCTGGGCTTTGGGAGCTCTTGTTGGTCAGCTGAGGTGGGGCTTGTTGGGACCCCTCCCACCCTTTACTTCAGACTCCTTATTGCCTCAGTTACACCCTTTCTCAGTGACTCCTAAGCCTGAGGCTATTTCTGCTATTTGAAGATTTTACTCTGGGTGGGACATTTATCTCTGGGTTTTCTAGGTCATGGAAGGGGAATAGTAGCAGCTAGAGTTTACTTTGCCATCTTGGCTTCTGGAAAATTAGGTAGGTGATTTTTAAACTTCTAGGCTGTGGGCTGATAGCCCCAGGAGAAGCTGCTGTCTCTGCTGCAGGCCCTGAGCTTTCTCTTAAAGAGCTCTGAATGATCCCCTGCCCTGCACCAGAGAGACAGCTAGGAACAGCCTTTGGCTTGGGTGAGTCTTCTGGCTAGGGATCCTTCTCACTAGGTTGTAGTCTGCTCTTTAGCCCACACTGGTGCAGCTGCACTCGCCCTGCCCAAACCCATATGGGGACTTTCCTGGGCTGGATTCTGCCACACTCAATCTCTCAATGTATTCTTTCACTCTAAAATCTGTTCAGATTCGCTTAGTAAAGTTTAGTGATGGAATTCATGGAGAAGCTTAGAAAAGTTACTGCTTCTGTTCTGCCATTTTGGCTCCACCTAAAATATTATTTTATTAATTTAATTGGGATAACATTGAATAAATATATTGGTTTTACCTACCCATGAATAAATATTACTTCAATTACTTGGATCTGGATTTATTTGTATAAAATGCATTTTATATTTATGTTCATATAGTTTCTTGGCAAGCATAAGCTCAGGTCTTTTATCCTAACTAGGTATTTTAAATGATTTAAAACAATATTGAATAATATTGCTGACATATAGTGTAGTTTCTCTATTTTCACCTTTGATTAAATCTATGTTAGCATTAACTTTGAGATCCCTGCTTGTTTGTCATATTAAATTCTATTCTTGGCTTTATTTTATCTTTGTGTGCATCTCCCATTTTTATGATGTTTCCTGAAAACAACATATTGCTGAATTAAAATTGTTTAATCTGCTGTCCATTTCTGTTTTATGGGTAAATTTTTCCCATTCACATTCTAGGATACAATTAGCTCCTGTATATATTCCTCCTTTCTATTTTTTCCTCACTATCCCTCTCACCCTATTTACCCTATCCTTCATTCCTCTCCTTTACTTCTACCCACTAACTTGCCCTTAAGCCTTCCTTAAACTACACACCCCTCTATGAGTGCCTCATTTATCATCTCTCCTCTACCCAATCCCCTTGCCTCATTTCTTTCTCAATTTAGAAGACTTTTACACCCTTTTACATGTATTCATTGTTCCCTTTTTAACCCATTCCTGATGAGAATAAGGTTCCAGCACTACCACTATCACAAATACTGCTTCTTCTGCATCATTTTTTTTCAATTTATGGCACAATGGTATGAGATAATTCCATCCTTATCTCTCCTTAAACAGTTACATTTTTTTTTAGAATCAACCCATCATAGTCAGCTCAGTCCACACCTTTATTTCAATCTACCCAAATGATAATAACAATCCTAAGAACACTGCTAATATTTTCACATATATGAAATAAATAATTTGACCTTTTAGAGTGTCTTATAATTAGTCTTTAATGTTTATCTTTTTATTTCTCCTGGATGTTATATATCAAAATTTCCCTTAATTCTGCCATTTTTGTCACAAAAACCTGAAAGTCTTTGAGTTTGTTAATGTCCTAATTTTTTTTTCTTTACTTGAACCTCTATTAAAGTTTGCTAAGTTACCCATGGTCATAACTGCCACTCTTTTGCTCTATGGACTATATTATTTCAAGACCTATAGTCCTTCAATATAGTAGCTGCTAGGTCTTGTATAATTCTTATTGTAGCTCCATGGTATTTAAATTGTTGTTTTTTTGTTTTTTTCTCGCTGCTTCCAATATTTTCCCCATTACCTGGGAACTTTGAAAATAAGCTATGATATTCTGTTAAGTTTTCTTCCTAGGATCTCAGGTGGTGATCAGTGGACTTTTTTTTTCTGTTTCTACCTTGTCTTAATATTCTATAATTTCATGACAATTTTCCTTGATGATTTCTTTTAATATTTTATCAAAACTCTTCTGTTATTGTAACTTTCAGAAATTCTTATAAAAGATATAATTGAAAAATATTCAATATTGTAATTTTCAGAAATCCTTATAAAATATAATTCAAAAATATTCAAATAATTCAAAAATAAAATTCAAAAATTCTTAAATTATTTCTCTTCAATCTGTTCTTCACATCAGTGTTTTTCTGATGAGATGTTTTACTTTCTTATTTTTCTCTTCCATTTCTTCTTTTTTTATTGAATTTTATGTTTATTTTTAGTTTACATCATTTCCACAAGATTTTGAGTTACAATTTTTCTCTCCATCATTCCCCTACCCATTACCCCAAAACAGTGATCCCTTATATACCACCTCCCCCAATCTGCTCTCTCCTATATCCTCCCCTATTCCTTTCCCCTACAACTTTCCAGCAGGGCAAGATGGATCTCTATACCCCAGTGCATGATATGACATCCAAGGTCAGGGGCGGCTGGGTTTTACCTTATTCCGGCCTTCAGTGTACACCTGGTTATAATCCAGCTACATTCCCCAAGAATGGAGTTCCAAGCCAGGAGAGTCAAAGAGTAACAAGACTTTATTCAGCAGCTTCTTATGCGATTACATCCTAACTACTACATGATCAGCTAAGAGTTCAGAGTATATAGTGTATAATTATATAGCCATCATAAACTACTATCTTTGGGAGTACAACATTGTCCTCATTCCCATATGCCTCTTACATCACAGCCAAGTACTCTGTATCAGGTTCCGAGTACTGGGCAGGATATTCCAAACCTCCTCAAAACTCCCCAAACCTCCCTGGATTCTCAAGACTTCTCTTCCCTTGAAGACCCTATCGGTTGACAACAAGTCATAAGGTCACGGAGTCCCTTCCTGGAACAGAGCTGTCTCACAGAATGTCTGATTTACCTCCACAGTGTTACTGTAGAGTCAGCATGCTCTGGGTGTCATGGCTCCAGGGGAACTGCATGTATACCCCCAACAAGTGCCTGTATATCTTATTTCCCAGTTGCCTGTGAAAAAATAATAACCATATATATCTATATCTATATCTATATCTATATCTATATCTATATCTATATCTATATCTATATCTATATAGATATAGATAGATATAGATATAGATATATAGATATAGATAGATATAGATAGATAGATAGATATAGATATAGATATATATTAAACATTTGATTTTCAAACTTTGGATTCCATATTCTTTCCCTTCCTCCCTTATCATCCACTCTTACTAGGAAGATAAGAAATTCAATATACGTTGTACAGGTGTAGCTATGCATAAAATTTCCATAGTGGGTATATTGTCAAAGATTGACTATATTTCCCTCCATCCTATCCTGCCCCCCCAATTGTTCTATTCTCTACTTAGACCCTGCCCCTTTTCAAAAGTGTGTGCTTCCAACTTCCCTCCCCCAACCTGCCCTCCTCTCTATCATCCCCCATTGCATCCCTTTACCCCCTACTCAATGTAGAGCAAGATACACTCTTTACTGTATGTGTCATTCCCTCCCTAAGCCAAATTCAATGAGATTAAGGTTGACACATTCCCTTTTGCCTTCCTGTTCTTCCCCTCCATTATAACAGTTTCCCCTTGCTTCTTCTATATGGGATAATTTACCCTATTCTGTCACTCCCCATCTCCTCTAATTATATTCCCCTCTCACCTCTCAATTTCACCTTTTAAGTATTATCCCTTCCTATTAAACAGGTCCTGTGCCCTCTGTCTATGTATACATGTACACATAAATACACACACTCACATATGTGTTCATATGCCCATATACCCTCCTATATAGACATATGTATGTATGTATACACACACACATATTCCCTTCAACTATTCTCATACTGAGAAAAGTTTCATAAGTTAAAATTATTGTTTTTCCATGTAAATAGTTCAACTTTGATAAGTTCCTTATGATTTCTTTTCCTTCTTTTCCTTCTCATGCTTCTCTTGCTTCTTCCATCTGAATGTCAAATTTTCTATTCAACTCTGGTTTTTTCATCAAGAATGCTTGAAAGTTCTCTATTTCATTGAATGACCATATTTCCCCCTGAAACATAATACTTAGTTTTTCTGGGTAGGTGATTCTTTGTTTTAATCCCAGCTCCTTTGACCTCTGAAATATCATATCCAAAGCCCTTTGATCCCTTAATATTGAAGCTGCCAGATCCTGTGTTATTGTGTTTCCACAATATTAAAATTGTTTCTTCTTGGCTGCTTGTAAAATTTTCTCTTTGATCTGGGAACTCCAGAAGCTGGCTATAATTCTTTTTGGAATCGTTTTCAAGAGGTGATTGGTAGATTCTTTCAGCCTCTATTTATTACTCTAGTTCTAAAATATCAGGGCAATTTTCTTTGAGAATTTCTTGAAGGATAATTTCTAGGTTCTTTTTTTGATCCTGGCTTACAGGTAGTCCAATAATTTTTAAATTATCTCTCCTGGATCTATTTTCCATGTCAGTGATTTTTCCAACGAGATATTTCACATTGCCTTCTATTTTTTCATTCTTTTGTTTCTGTTTATTAGTATCTTGATTTCTCGTAAATCACTAGCTTCTATTTGCTCCAATCTAATTTTGAAAGAAAGATTCTCTTCAGTGAGCTATTGAGATTATTTTTCCATCTGGCAAATTTGGGTTTTAAGATATTCTTCTCCTTATTGCCTTTTTGATCCTCTTTTCCCATTTCAGTTAGTCTATTTTTAAGGTGTTATTTTCTTCAGTCAGGTTGTTGACTCTTTTCATGATTTTTTTGAATCATTCTCATTTCTCTTCCTAATTTTTCCTCCACTTTTCTTATTTGATTTTCAAAATCCTTCTTAAACTCCTCTATGTCCTGTAACCAATTCATATTTTTCTTGAAATCTTTTGGTGCAGGAGTTCTGATTTTGTTGTCTTCCTCTTGTTCCATGCTTTGATCATTGTTGTCCCCCTAATAGGAGTGTAAAGTCACATTGCTGTGCTTGCTTTGCTTCCTTTGCTTGCTCATGTTGCTACTCAATTACTTGACTTTTGAGCTTTTTGCCACTGTAGAACTCTGCTTCCAGACAGGAAAGCTTTGTACCAAATTGCTGGGGTTTTCTCAGCTGCTGGAACAACTAATTGGCTGCCCTCTCTGAAGTCTTCACTGGTTCTGGCAAATTGGTCATGCACCCCAGGACCTCCACCCTAGACAGGGATACAGATTCAAGCAGGTTAAAGCAAGAGCTATTATGCCTCAGACTGGTTGCTTGGTCCCCCTACAATCTGCAGGCCACGAGCTCTGAAGCAGACACACTGTGGCACTATGCCTCAGCTGCTTCTTTCCCTGAGGGCAGAGGCTGGACTACACTCCCAGACTACCTGTTCCCAAAGTCCACACTCCACTGACCTCTGTTTGTCTTTGGCATTGATGGGTTGATAATTCTGGAAACTGCCTCAGCTGCTGGTGATCTAATCTCCCTATGTCCCTATAGCCATCCCTGGTCCAGATGCCCTGGGCCTAAAACCTCAGACTCAGGTGGGGCTGGTCTCTGCTCCCAGCAGGCTACGATCGACCCTTTCTACCAGCCTGCTAGGCTCTCGTAAGTGGGAGGTTTGTTTCTGTCTTTCACTTTGTGGGTTCTGTAGCCCTACAATTTTTTAGAGTCATTTTTATAGGTATTTGAGGTGGTTATTGGGGGGAATACTGGGAGTCTTCCTGTTTCTATGCTGCCATCTTGGCTCTTCCCCTGATGTTTAACTTTCTGCCATATTTTTCCATTCTTTTGATTTTGCTGTATGATTTCTTATTTTCTTAGAATGTCATTAGTTTCCCCTTGTCCAATTCTGGTTTTCAAGGAATTCTTTTCTTCCTTAAGTTATCGATTCTCTATGTCCAGTTAACTCATTTTTTTATAATTTTTTGGATTATACTTATATTTTTTTCTATTTTTTCCTTGATCTTTCTTATTTGATTTTTAAAGACCTTTTAAAGTTCTTCAAAAAAAAATTTTTGTGCTGAGGATTTCATTTGACATTTCTAATTGAAAAATGAATGGCTTTTTTTTGCCATTTTTTGTCTTTATTAATGAGTTTCTTTACTTTTAGTTTACAAGATTCAATTCCATAATTCCTTGAGTTTCAAATTTTCTTTCCCTCCCTCACCCCACTACGGCATACAATCCAGTATAGGATCTGCAAATACTTTCACATTAGACATTAGTCAGGTTACAAAGAAAGATTGTAATAGATGGAATGAAAAATGGTAAAGAGGAAATAAAACCAAACAAGAAAAAGAAAAAGATCAAATAGTTTGCTTCAATCAGGATTCAAACTCAGTTCTTTCTAGTTCATTCTCTGGATGTAGATATCTCTCTCCATCATGAGTCTTTTGGGATTGACTTATATCACTGCATTGCTGAGAAGAGTCCAGTCTGTCATTTTTGTGTATACAAATTCTGTATAGAAATTTCTCTTGGCTCTACACTTCTCACTCAGCATCAGTTTGTATAAGCCTCTCCAGGTAAATATGAAGTCCATCTGCTCCTCATTTCATATAGCACAAGAGTACTGCATTAGATTCACATACCACAACTTGTTTACCCATTCTCCAGTTGATGGGCATCCCCTTAATTTACAATTCTTTGCAAACACAAAAAGAGCTTCTATAAATATTTTTGTACATATGGGTCTTCCTCCCACTTCTATGATCTCTTTGGGATATAACCCTAGAAGTGGTATTCCTGGGTCAAAGGGTATGAAATTATTTATAGCCCTTTCGGCATAATTCCAGATTGCTCTCCAGAATGGTTGGATAAGTTCACAACTCAAACAGCAATGCATTGGTCTTCCAATTTGTCCACATCCTCTCCAGCATTTGTCATTTTCTTTTTTTGTCATCTTAGCCAATCTGACTGGAGAGATGTGGTATCTCAGAGTTGTTTTGATTTGCATTTCTCTAATCAATAGTGATTTAGAGCATTTCTTCATATGCTTATAGATATCTTTAATTTATTTCTCTGAAAACTGCCTGTTCATATCCTTTGACCATTTATTAATTGGGGAATGACTTGTATTCTTATAGATTTGACTCAATTCTCTGTATATTTTATAAACGAGGCCTTTAACAGAGACATAGATTGTAAAAATTCTTTCTCAATTTCGCACCTCCCTCTTAATCTTGGTTAAATTGGGTTTGTTTCTACAGAAGCTTTTCAATTTAATATAATCAAAATTACCCATTTTGCATTTTATACTGTTCTTTAATTCTTGTTTGGTCATAAAGTCTTTCCCTCTCCATAAATCTGACAGGTACACTATTCCTTGTTTTCCCAGATAGCTAACAGTATCATCCTTTATGCCTAGATCATCCACCCATTTAGACTTGATTTTGGTATATGGTGTTAGATAATGGTCTATGTGCAGTTTCAGCCACACTATATTGTTTTCCCAGTAGTTTTGTCAAATAGTGAGTTCTTATCCAAAAAAACTGTGGGGGGGGGGGGATTTTGGAGTTATCAGACAGTAGATTACTATAGTCATTGACTGCTGAGTCTCTTGTACCCAATCTATTCCATTGATCCACTACTATGTTCCTCAGCCAGTAGTGAGTTTTGATGACTGCTGCTTTATAATACAGATTAAAATCAGGTACAGTGAGGCCACCTTCCCTAGCATTTCTTTTCATTAGTTCCCTTGATATTCTAGACCATTTGTTCTTCCAAGTAAATTTTTTTACTATTTTTTCTAGCTCTGTAAAGCAGTTTTTTGGAAAATTGATGGCCATGGCATTAAATGTATAATTTAGTTTGGGTAAAATTGTCATTTTTATTATATTAGCTCAACCCAGCCACCAGCAATTAATATTTTTCCAGTTAGTTAGATCTGACTTTATTTGTGTGAAAAGTTTTGTAATTGTGTTCATATAGGTTCTGGCTTTGTTTGGGCAGGTAGATTCCCAAATATTTTATAATGTCTACAGTGACTTTAAATGATACTTCTCTTTCTATTTCTTGCTGTTGTATTTCATTAGAGATATACAGGAATCCCAAGGATTTATGTGCGTTTATTTCATATCCTGCAACTTTGCCAAATTTATTTATTATCTCGAGTAGTTTTTTACTTGGTTCTCTAGGATTTTCTAAGTATATCATCATATCATCTGCATCTCTTCTTTGCCTAATTTGATTCCTTTGATTTCTTTTTCTTCTCTAATTGCTACTGCTAACATTTCTAGAACCAGCTTTTTAGCTCCATTATCTTCCTTTGAATATTAACTCAGATCTTCTCTATCCCCATAGTTACTATCTGCAGTTAGGTTCTTTCTTCTTTGTTTACTCATTTTTATTTTGGGGGTTTTTTGGAGGGCAATTGGGGTTAAGTGACTTGGCCAAGGTCACATGGCTAGTTTTTGTGTTAAATGTCTGAGGCCAGATTTGAACTCAGGTCCTCCTAACTCCAGGGCTAGTGCTCTACTCAGTGTGCCACCTAGCCATCTCCTAGTTTTGTTTTATTTTGCTTTCAGCAGCTATTAGTGTAATCAAGTTGTCGTCCTAAGGTATGGGGAATGATGCCCCAAGCCATGTCTTTCTCTCTTTAATTTACTGAGATCTGAGAGCCTACCTTGGGCTCTCCTTTCCATTCCTAAGTCACAACTATGGCCCCCAGCCACAATGTCCTTGATCTTGCTCCCTGTGGTCCTTCTGCTATCCTCTCTGCCCTTAAAATGAAACCAGGGGCTCTGTTCCCCTGCAAGTACCCAAAGCCAACAGGGTCTCTGTCCCTGTCCCTATTACACTTACCAGGTATATGCTAGTTCCTTTTCATTGCAGCCACAGGCTGAGACCATCTTAGTAAGCACAACTGTGCTGAGCATTCCTAAACAGTTAGAAGGTCCTTCATTTTTTTCCTACTCAGCCTTCAGCCATCAGTAACCCCACACTATGTGTGTGATGAAAGATTTTTTTTTAAGGCTTAGGTTGCCTGTTAAAACAAGTTGTGCTCACTACCTGGGGGTGGCCCAGCCTAGTTGTAACTATTGTTGCCTGGTTTCTGGGGCTGGCAATTTGCCTTCTGTACTGGGGCCAAATGCGTCACAGAGGGCCTGCAGTGTTTGGCCTGCTGAGTCAGGACCTAGGGGCCTTGGTTGCTAATCTGTGCTGCGGCCAAGAGCCTCCTGTTGCTTTTTTAGATACCATCTGAGCTATACTCTGCTCCTCTTTTACCCAATGGGAAAGACCTTTCCTGAAGTCCTTATAAGTTATTTTAAGCTGGAAAACGGTTTCACTCCATCTTTTTGTAGGTTCTGTCACTTTAGAATTCTTTTAGTGGTTTGATTTAATATTGTTTCTGAAAAAAAAAATTGGGGAGAGCTCAACTTCCTGGCTTTTTTCTACCATCTTGTCTCTGCCTCTGAGGTCTTTTCTTCTAAGTTTGGCCATTACAACTATAGAATGTTTAATATTGATATTTTTGTCTTCTTTCTATTTGCTCTAGTATAATCATTGTATATATTATTTCCCTGCTTCTGCTCCCTTCATTTTACATTAGTTCTTGTAGATCTTCTTTTCAATAATCTTTGTATACATAGATTTATATGGTATAGTATTATTCCATTATAGTCATATATTATGATTTTTTTAAAGTTCCCAATCAATGGCCATCTATTTTATTTCTAATTCTTTGATATTACAAAAAAGTAGTGATAAAAAGGACTAGGGCAGAAAGATGGTATAGTCGATAAAGTACTAGCCCTGGAGTCATTAAAATCAGAGTTCAAACCCATCCTCAGACACTTACTACCTATGTGAACCTGGGCATATCACTTAATCCTCTTTGACTTAGTTGCCTCATCTATAAAATGATCTGGAGAAGGAAAGGGCAAAAACATTTCAGTATCTTTTGTCAAAAAAACTCCCAAAAGTGGTGACAAAGTGTCAGATACAACTAAAACAACTGAACAACAAAAAAGTGCTATTATTTTGGGAAATCTTAGGCCTTTCCCCCCATCTATAACCTTGGTCTGTTGTCACAATGGTGAAAAGCCTCAGGTTTTATATTCTGATAATTTATTACATGTCTTTGGTATTGGATCATCACAGCAAATATTTGATGGTAAGATGTTTCCCCAGTTGACCTTGTCCTTTCATATACTAATTGTTTGCATTTGGGGCATGCAAAAGTTTTGGAGCACCACCTACTCAAAACTATTTATTTTATCTTTTTTCAGAGTAGTTCTGTTATATGTTTAGCTATGAATTACACCTGTACTCATGCTTGTTAAAATACCTAATATGGTACTCCTTTTAAAAGTATAACCTTACACATTCACCCTGCATAGCTGTCCTGTTTATTGTAGCATATGTGGTAAGGTTTTAGTGTAAATGTGATTTCTACCGAATCAGTTTCCAATTTTCCCATCAGTTTTTGGCAAAGGGGGGATGAGGAGGAGTACTTCCTCCAATAACTTTTTCTTTGTTCTCAGACTTAGTGAACACTAATTTATTAAGTTTAATTACATCTAATCAGTCTTCATCAAGCACATTCCCAGCATTCTTATTTTAATGAAGAAATAACTGGTCATATCAAATTAAGTACAATAGTAAGAGTCATAAGCAGGTCTTCTCATTAACTATACAGTGCTCTTTCTATCATGTGGGCACTGCACATCTTGAAGTGATGTTGCCTTTGAAAATATTTGAATGGGTCAGGGTGAAGGGCAATAAAAAATACCTTCAATCAATGTCCTTGAAATGTTTTGGAGTTATTCTGAAATGATTTTTAAGTTCTCAAACATCTAAAAATCACATAGATAGCATAAAAGTGTCATGAGAAATTGTTTTATTTTTCTATTCATAGTTATTTAAGTGAAGTTAGATATAGGACATTTGAAGAGCAATTGATTTTCATTGTGTGCTTGTGTAGGAGGAGGAAGAGACAAAGAGATGGCAATTTACAACTTTTTTTACTTAAAACTGAGATAGACCATTCTGAAGTTCCTCATGCAGTAGAGAATGGAAAGGGGGAGGGTAGGAAAAAACCTCTCTTTTAAAATAAAAATCATTATCTTTTTCACAGAGGACATTCTACTGCCAATTTCCCACATTTTCCTGTCAAGATTAAAAATCATAAACCTAAAAGTCTCTTAGAATGTACGATTGTCAGTATGCATAAAGTAATTTTACTTCTGTTCTTAATGTTTTCTGCATATGAGTCACTCTGAGGATTTAACATTTAGAAAGTTCTGAGTGTGTGAGGACCTATACTGAATATATAAAAAGGCAAATATTCACCTTTGAGGGAGCTTGCATGTTTTATGGATGCCCATATGAATTAATGTTTGGGGACTTATTCCACTCTTCAGTGTGCTACTCCTGTTAGTACTTCTTTCAAAAACTCATTGTACTGTGGAGGTAACTAGCAGAATGCAAGCACTGAGAAGCTGTGTTATATTGAAACTTTCAGCCCAATGACAGATTACAAGTCTATCATTTAAGGACTAATTTTTAAAAATTCAAGAAAGCTCATTTTCATAGATTGATGATCAGTATTTTTTTTCCTTTCTAGCCACTGCAACTCAGAAATTCTGATGATAATAACTCACCCAGGCTGCTCAACTCCTTTGGCCCTTAAAATAATCTAGCGAGGTAGGTAATAGGAGGATCATTATCACCATTTTACAGATGAGGAAACTAAGATTAAGTGATGTTAAGTTTTAGGCCCATGCTAGTGTAGTTAGCAATTTCACAGGTAGAATTTGTTATAAGGTCTTCCTGATTCCAAGTGTAGCATTCTATTTTCCCTTCTTCTAACTCCTAAGAAAGGAATCATAGGAGATGACAGACCCTTTAAGTATTAAAATAACCATTAAGGAGCTCACTTAAGTATTAAGTACTCCTCAGAGAGACAATAAATTGAATTAGTTTTATGATAGATTCAAAGAAATCGAGCAGGTGTTCCAAACAATTTATATGTTAACATGTTTTGCAGGGGATGAGGAAATAGAGAATTGTACAAAAATCTCATTAAAATTTTCTAAATTAAATTAGTCCATACTTGAGTACTCAATGAGTTCAAAGAAAATGTGGATAAAAGGAAAGATAGCATGAAAATATTTTGGAAAATGTGGCTCACAAATAAGGAATTAGAATCTGAAGAAACAGTGCCAAAGCCTCAATCTTAGATATCATGACTTCCCTCAACATCCATCAAGGCCAAGCTAAAATTCTGCCTTCTACAGGAAGGTTTCCCTATCTCTTTTAAAATTCTAGTGCCTTGGGGCAGCTAGGTGGTACAGTGGTATACTGGCCTTGGAGTAAGGAGCACCTGAGTTCAAATTTTGCCTCAGACACTTAACACACTTACTAGCTGTGTGACCTTGGGCAAATCACTTAGCCCTAATTGCCCTTCCTTCCTGCCTCCAAAAATAAAGGAAAAAAAAAGAAAATTCTAGTGCCTCCCCTCTGCTAATTCTCTCTCTCTCTCTTTCTGCACATATATATAGAGAGAATATATGTGTATATATACATATATACATACATGTATATGTGTGTATTGTGTGATAAGTGTGTGCATTATATGTGATAGAATGTAGACAATAGAATTTAGCACACATGCATATATATATTATTTTTCAAGTAAAAATAAATAAATGAGGATGATGAAGAGATAGCTTATTTGTACATATTTGTTTGCTTGTTGTTCTCCCCCTTTAGGTTGTGAGCTCTGTGAAGACAGGGACTGTCTTTCACCTTTCTTTATATCCCTAGACTTTAGCATAATGCTTGCTGGAAAGTAGTAGGTACTTAATAAAAACTTACATGGGAAGATGTCCAACGCTAAATAATATCCCAAAAGTGAGATAGGTTATATTCTGACCTGTTGAAAAATGCTATTCTGATTTGGGAATAATTTCTAAATTATTCAGTTAGAATTTAATAAGTATGTTCTATATGCTAGGCACTATGCTAGTAATGGGACACAAATGGAACAGTCTCTGCCCTTAAGGAGCTTATATTTTATAAAGAAACCAAATGTGTATGTATATATGTATATGTATATACATATAAGTAAATATAACAGAATATACATATAACCCATGACCTAGGGACAGTGAAGGACTCTGGGCTCACATCTACTAGGGAGAATTCTGAGGACTTGACCCCAGGGAGTCAGTTTTTCTTTTCCTCCATTGCTCTCACCACTGCAATTTATTAGAGAAATTTCCAAAAATTTAGGTATCATCTTTATCTAGGTTTCTGGGAGAAGTTTCCAACTTCCATAAAAGCATAAAAGCATTTAATTATACACACACACACACACATGTGTATGTATTTCTATGTATTTATGTATGTATATATGGGTATGTATGTACATATGAATAGAAGAGCTTTTATTTCAACCATGACAGAAAATACTTAAGATGCAATGGATTTAACCCGACTAATGACCACATGGAATGGACCCTAGCATATCAATTATGTCCATGAGGCTTTCTTAGCAAAAATACTAAAATGGCTTTTCATTTTCTTTTCTAGTAGATTAAGGCAAACAGAGGTTGTGACCTGATGAAAGGTCACACAGTAAATATCTCAGGCTGAATTTGGACTCAGGTCTTCCTTGCTCTCAGTCTAGCACTCTACACACTGAGTCACCTAGCTAGAGATATGGAAATATAAATTACTCAAATAGCCCATCATATACCTACCAAGAGTATAAAATAACCCTGGGTGCCATAGCATTAGCATTCCAATACACCTGGGACCTACACGCTCTTAGCAACTCTGAGTACTGGAAAGATTCAGCTCTGTTGTTCCCAACACACACACACACACACACACACACACACACACACACTCACACACACACACACACACTCAATTCCCTATGCAAATAATATGAGTTGGCCCAATATTCACATGCCTCTGAACTAAGTAGTTCAGAGCAGGCACCCTATCAAAGCCTCATCTACTACTATTTGTTGAGCATGAAATGTGAAATTCACATAATTCAATGAGATTTTTGGCCCAAATGTCAACTCTTGATCTAGATTTTAAAATGTAATTGATAAAATGTTAATAATGCAGATTAAATGTTAAGTTTGTTGTGCATTTTTCTTCTGGAATACTGGTTCTTAAATATTTAGCAGCACACCCCTGATTCTAGGTCAAAAAACTGATTAGTTGATACAGGAACATTTAAATAAAGTGGAATATTATATATGTTGTACATTTTTACAATTAAATATTCTAAACATCTCAGTTCAGCTTTGAAAAGGATTAATTGTGCTTCTTAAATTTCCTCAAACTAGGAGACAATGTAAGCAATCTAATTTGTATTGTTAATATAACAAAGTATATTGTAGGAAACATTATGTAAGCATGTGATTCACCTCCCAAATTCTGAACTCATGAATAACATTTGAGAAAATATAGAGTAATGTGGTGCATTTTCATCAGTGCTAGATGGAATCTTATTCCAGCATTTTCCCTACTATGAAAAGGAAATTTATGCAATCTCTGCATCTCTGTAAACTATGGAAAAAACAAAATGGATATTCAAATGTGTTTAAGCTGAGCATTTTATACTGTATACCAATTATCTGGCATCAGATTTCATTAAAATGAGAATCTTTTCCTCCTGTCCTCCTGTCTAATACCATGTGAGAGTAAGTGGAAATCACTTCTATTATTGGGACTAAATCCTTTCAATTACATGTCATCAAGTTTCTGGTGGAGAGAAGCAGGTCATCTGCTACAAAGAATTACAATAATTCTCTGATAAGAAAAAAGGATTGCTGAAGGCAGGAACCACATTATTACACCCATGTTATGATAAGAAAGAAGTAGAAAGTTTATAGTCATATACAAAATTTAAAATACAAATTTGCCTCCCTTTTCTCATAAAATGGAAAATTTCATAAATTTTAATATTCATAGTGCTCATGAGTATATAATAGCTCATAGTTATACATTACTTTAAAGTTTACAAAGCACTTCTTCATAACTCTTCAAGATTGTATCATTTTTTTTTTTTTTGCTTTATGGAGGGCAACTGGGTTTAAGTGACTTGCCCAAGGTCACATGGCTAGTTTTTGTGTAAGTGTCTGAGACCAATTTTGAACTTTGGTCCTCTATTCACTGTGCCACCTAGCCGCCCACTAAATTTTATCATTTTTGCAGATAAGGAAAACAAAATCAAAGAAATACATAGGATTTAAAGTTAGAGGAGGCCATAAAGACTATCTACTTCAACTTTTTCATTTCATAGATGAGGAAGTGAGAGGCCACAAAAGTGAAATGATCTGTCCTCAGTCCAGAAATCATGATATTAAAACTAATTCCCTTCTCCCTGAACTCTTAGGCTTCTGTACCCTACACTACGCTAACTACAACTCAAACCCAACTATTCAGGTACCCAAATTTGGTGCTATTTTTTCCACCATAACACAAGGCATCCTTTAGATATGAAGAAAGAACACTCAAAACCAGCCATTAGAAATCCTGATATTTAGGAAGACAGTAGATAGTGGAATAAAATAATTGTTTGATCATATCTATGGAGTTCAACAATGAACATAGTTGTATTCAGGTTATATAAGTGTTAAATATAATTTTATACAGCATAAGAATAAACTTCCCAACAATTATAGAATCATATAATTTGACAGAAAGGACTTTAGGAACCAGTCTGTAAAAGGAATCCCCAAGGGCCAGCTAGGTGATGCAGTGAATAGAGAACCAACCCTGGAGTTAGGAGGATCTGAGTTCAAATCCAGCCTCAAACACTTACCACTTACTAGCCATATGCCCTCTGACAAGTCACTTAACCCCAATTGCCCTGCTTTTCCCCTCCAAAAAGATATATACATATCTTTATATACATATACACACACAAATATATATACATATACACACATATATACATATATATATATATAATATACACACACTTTGTGTAAGATTCTGATGAGACTTTCTGATCAAACTCATGCATGTAATATCCTTGAATTCTCTATTTGCTACATTTTGAAAATAGAAATTTTAAAAATTTATTCAAAATATAAACCTAAACAACATTAACTAAGACTACTTTTAATACATTATGTTGCATTAGGAAATTTAAAACAAAAACCTAGGGTTGAAATCTGTACTATCTCACTAGTCTTTCATTGTTCCTTTTTTATATCACATATTAAGTTGCAATAAAAACTATTTCTGAACATGTATTATAAAACTTTGGCTTAGCTTGGTTCATTTTAATATTTGTGGTCTTAGCTAATTTGTTGTGAAATTCTTTGCAGAAGTTTATTTTTCTACTAGTGGTGTCTCTGATCGCTCAGTTTAGAGTGCTCTTAATCTCTTAAATATTCCAATTTATCTTTAAAAAGTGATGGATGGTTTATAGTACAGAGAAGGACCAAGTGTTTCCTATCCAATACTGTATTTCTAGTTCTCCTCTATGCTGAACCCATGCTTTATCCGTATTTGAAAAGAAACAGGAAGGCTGTCGGTACAATGAGCCTGTGAAGGGGCTGACCAAAGGGGAAGCTTTAGCATCAAAAAAAAAAAAAAAATGTCCAGAAACAACAGGGATAGCCCAAGTCTGTCCTGATTTATCACAAAGTTCCAAGAGTAGATTGACATTGTAATGTCAGGAGGAAATATAAAATGTATTATTAATAGTCTTAAAAACTGACATGTTTTAATGAAGCTAAAATATTAGTCTCCCAACTAAATATAACTAATGTTAAAAGTTAAGTGAATCTTGCAAGTTCTGTAAAGATGAACTGTGATTTGTTCATGCTTAGCATTTCTTTCTGAATAGGATTAACCTACTTTTCTCATACTGAATTCATATTTGTACTTTAAGTATCTTTTCAATTTCTTCTTTAGGGGACCCAGATGTGAGTTATTGCTCAATCCATAGCGCAATTTTCCCTGGTACACCTATGTAAGGGTTTGCAAAAAAGCTAATGTGTGTGGTAAAAGAGAGGTCCCCTCTTACCTGACAGAGGCTTCCCAGTGCCAAAACTCTTCCATAAACCATAACAGAAGAGAACTGTACAGTGAAAGGTGAGTTTCCCAGACCTTAAGAGTTCAGGTATCTCAATCTTTTTGTTAATGCTAAATTTTGATAATGTCTTTTATTTCTGTTCTCTATTAGCTACAGTCTGTTCACACCCACCCTGTACTTACTCCTCCATTGTGCTTTTGATAGTAATTTTAAATTCTTCAGAAATTATTGTATTCAATGTTTTATTTAAAAAAAAGATGGATGTTGGGGAATGACTGAACAAATTATGGCATGTGAATTTAATGAAATATTTTTGAACCATAAAAAAAGCAAAAACGGATGGTTTTAGAGAAGTCTGGGAAGATTCATGTGAACTAATTCAAAGTAAAGTTAGCAGAACCAGGAGAAAAGTTTTCTTTTAGTGACAACAGCATTGTCAAGAGAAACAACTATGTAAAAGACTTAAGAACTTTAATCATTAGTCTTCTCACCTTCGGAATTTGGCTCAAAATCCATGGTCTTACTACCCCGGTAGTTCCCTCTTCCCCTTTGGTCCCCTCTTCTCATAAGTGAATTCCTCCCAGGGCCACCATTTTATGCTATGGTCCAGACTAGCCACCACCATTGTTCTTCCAGATTTAATTCTATTACTTCACCATCACATATCTCCTTATGTGATATCTCTTCCCACCTTAATTAGGAATGCAAGTTTTTGAGTTGTGTGTTTTTTTTTTGGAGGGTGGAAGACAAGGTGATTGGGGTTAAATGACTTGCCCAAAGACACACAACTAGTAAGTGTGTTAAATGTCTGAGATCGAATTTAAACTCAAGTCTTCACTCTAGAGTCTGTGCTCTATTCAGTGCATCACCTAGCTGCCCCAAGAATGCAAGCATTTTGAGGAGAATAACTATTTTGCTTTTATTTGTATCTCACCTTGTCTAATATAATTTGGCACATAGCAAATATTTAATAAATGCTTGTTCAGTAACTAACTGGCTACATGAAATATGTAAGCCTCCAGAACTAAATTATTTCCTGACACAAAGAAATAGCACTATAATTTAATTATTTTTTCTTTTCCCCTTCTCTTCATTTTTTGTCAGGGCAGAATATGCTAAAAACTAATTTCCATGTGATTTTGCTTACTTAACTAAAAGGTTTTTAGCTCAGCTACCCTGGTGACCATTAGACTACAACTTTTACAAATTGCTTTAATAAAAGTATTTGTACTTAGAAAGAACTCCTATTTTATGTAAAACAATTTTAATGGAAATATCTACTTTGAAGGGAAAATAATAAACTACTAAATATTATTGGATTGAAATGTTTCATCATGAAATGTTTATTGAAATGATACAAATGTTTCATCATGAAATGTTTATTGAAATGATACAAATGTTTCATATAAAAACTGCTTTCGGTTTATCACAATTCAAAAATAAAACACTGTCTTTTTTCATCTTCTTTACTCAAATGTAACTTCTTTTATGTTTCAAATAACATTCTGAAGATATAACATTTATTTAAAAAGATAAATTTTTCTAAAAAGAGTTGTCCATACCAAAAATGATGTTTCATATATTGTTGGGATAACTTTACATACCTTGTCATTACATATTTAACCAATTTTCCTATTTTAATAGTGGAACTAAAATGCATTGAATGTTACTGTGAGTATTTAAATATTCACATTTGATTTTGATATGAAATGAGAAAAAATATCATCTGAAATACCTCTATGTTAACATAAGTATGAACAGATATCTATCCAAACAAAATCCCATGGAATATACCAAAGACTAAATGACATTCACTGAAATTTATTTATGTGATACATAAGGTAAAAACCAGAAACATTAGTCTCATCACATGGTGCACATGTAGGAAGAAAAAGAAAAAAAGATCTGTGTGATATCTTAAGATCTTTAAGACCCTGCATAAAATGTCTCCCTTTATCCTTTTATTTTCCAGAAATTGATAAAAAAAATTACTAAAGACTTCAACATGAGAGATATAAATAGAAAACTAAGATTTAGTCTTTGCTCTCAACAAATATAGGAGATTTCAAAAGTAAGTCAAATGGGAAGGGTCCAGGATGCAAATGTGAGGTAAACAGACAGTAATGCATCTTCGTTAATGTAATTCCTGTTAACAAAATCAGATATGTCACCTTTTTTTAACACTATCAAGGACTTTGGTGGCAATAATTTTTTTTCCAGGTCTTTAGTAGCTGTAGCTTCTAAGGAATTACTAGTTGAGGGAGAGAAAAACTAATTTTGAAGGAGTTATTCTCTTCAGTGAGTTTTTGAAATTCCTTTTGTATCTAGCAAATTCAGCTTTTAAAGGCCTTCTCCTCATTGCTTTTTTGGGCCTCTTTTGCCATTTGAGTTAGTCTACTTTTTAAGGCATTATTTTCTTCAGTATTTTTCTGGGTCTCCTTTAGCAGGCTGTTGACTCACCTTTCATGATTTTCTTGCATTATTCTCATTTTTCTTCCCAGTTTTTCCTCCAATTCTCTTACTTGATTTTCAAAATCCTTCTCGAGCTCCTCCATAGCCTGTAACCAATTCATATTTTTCTTGGAAGCTTTTGATGCAAGAGTTCTAATTTCATTGTCTTCCTTCAGTTCCATGCATTGATCCTTTTTGTCCCTAAAAAAGGAGTGTATGATCTGATTGTGCTTCCTCTGCTTGCTCATTTTGCTAATTACTTGACTTTTGAGCACTTTGCCACAGTAGAACTCTGCTTTCAGAATGAAAAGAGCTTTGTCCCAAATCACTGGGCTTTTTGCAGCTGCTGGAGCTATTAGTTGGGCACCCTCTCTAGAGCCCCCACAAGTTCTGGCACACTGACCACGCACCCCAGGACCACCACCCAAGACTGAAATCCAGATCCAAGCAGGTCAAAGCAAGGGTAATTACTCTCTGAATGTTTGCTTTTTCCACCTACAATCTGCAGGCCAGGAGCTCTGGAAGCAACCATGCAGCAGCAGCTGCAGTTGCCTTGCCTCTATCAATTCTCATCCTGGGGGCAGGGGCCAGACTGCACACTTCCTTCACCCTTCCAACAAATTTCCCCACTGACCTTTTATTTTCTCTTTGGAGTTAATAGGTTGCAAAGTCTAGAAACCACCACAGCTGCTGGTGATTCAGTCTCCCGAAGTCTGGGCCACCCTGGGGCCAGAACTGTGACTAAGAGAGGACTGTGTTTGGCTCCCAGTACACTGCAATAGACCTTTCCTGTTGGCCTGCCAGGCTGCCTTCAGTGGGAGATTTGTTTCTCTCTGTCACTTTTGGGGTTCTGAAACTTTAATTTGTTTAGAGTCATTTTTTACAGGTATTCAAAGTGGTTGAAGCCAGAGCCAATGCCAAGTTTGTGCTTTTACCCTGCCATCTTGGCTCCACCCTAAAATATATTCTTTGACAACATTACTTTCACCTCTACTGAAAAAAGTATTTATATTTCAAAGGATTTATAAGCTAAATTATGTGAATATTGGCTTTCATTTCTAAGAGGACCCTTAGACCTTCTCACTCCTAGAGACTTCCTTCTTTGTACTTCCATAGATTTGCCATGGGAAAAAACAAACTTAATGATTATAGTTTTCTCGAATATTAATGTACTACCTGGACTATTTGTTAGTTATCCCTTGTTCTTATTACATGACTGACTAAAATCTTTTTTGTTCATATACTTTTGGGATGTTATCTTTCATACAATTTTTTTGCCCATGAGTTGTTATTGGCAATATGCTTCAGTCTATTTATGGCACCATGCATCTCTCCATCACCCTCTTGGCAACCTGAGATTTTGATGACTGTTTTATGACTCATAACCATATGGCAACCCCAGAAAAAACATTCATGCTAAAAGATAGATTTTTGTCTTAGGGAGAATTTTAGGGTCTCTGAAAACCCCTCAGTTTCCAAAATGCTGTCTAGTTGTTTTTTTTTTTTTCATGAAGACTGAAAAATCTCATGGCCTATGACCCCAGTAAACATTTCTATTGTTTTAAGCACTGCTCAAATTACCTCTTAACGAATTCTCTGCCCCAGAAATTTTGTGTTAGTGTTTCACACTTGTGAAGTCCCTTCAACATTAACACTTTCAAGTTTTAAAAATCAACTTTGACAATCTTTAGGCTATGAACTGAAACCTCGAGATTTTTTCAAATTTAATTTCTCTTAGGATTAGTGGTTTAGTGCATGGTTTGATATAATCATTGATAGTTTTTAGTACTGAAAAAAAATGCTCATATTCTTTGAACACGTCCATTGGAGGATTGCTCTAATTTTCATATGTATTTTTCAGTTCCTTAATTTGACCCCTGAAGCTGCTACTCCTACATTAAAATTATCTTGTATTTATTTTGTATGTATTTCTTATATACTTATACATGTTCCTGTTGTTTCTCCTGAAAGAATGTAATTTCCTTGACTATTTCAATTATACCTTTGTATTACCAAAACCTATAAAAAGGCCTAAAGTAAAAATTATAAAACTCTTATCATCTGATTGAATGAAAATTCCTTATATGTCATAGATATAAGACTTTTTTCCCATTACATTTTATGTCATTAAATATTTCTCAATTTACATGTAAAAAGTAATATTCATTTTACAAAATGTTGAGTTACAAATCCCCTCCCTGCCTCCATAACCTCCAATCCTCCTTGAGAAGGCAAGTAATTTGATATAGAGCATAGATGTGACGGCAAAACATAATTCCATATTAGCTATGTTATAAAATAAAAGACAGCCAAAAAAATAAGAAAAATAAAGTTTAAGAAGCATGCTTCAATTTTCATTCAAATTCCATCAGTTCTTTCCCTGGAGGTGGGTAGCATTTTTCATCATTAGTCCTTTGGAATTCTCTTGGGTCACTGTATTGATCACAAAGTCATTTATAGTCTACCATCATACAATACTTCTGTTATTGTGTACAATCTTCTCCTGGTTCTGTTCATTAAACTTCACATGAGTTTCTACAATTCTCCTCAGGTTTTGTTTTTGTTTTTGTTTTTGTTTTTCCCTGAAACCATGATACTCATCATTTCTTATAGCATAATAGCATTCCATCACAATCATATACTACATATTGTTCATTCACTCCCCCATTAAGGACATCTTCAATTTCCAATTCTTTGCCATGACAAAATTAATTGTTATATTTTTTTTAAATCAGTTCTTTTTCTTTATCTCTTTAGGATGCAGAATTAGTAGTGCTGTTACTGGGTCAAAGGGTATGCACAGTTTTAGAGCTCTTTGGGTATAATTCCAAACTGTCCTCCAGAATGGTTGGATCAATTCACAGTTCCACCAACTGGAGTCCCTATTTTTCTAAATTCTCTCAGCATTTGTCATTTACCTTTTCTGTCATATTAACTAATCTCATATATATGAGGTGATACCTCACAGTAGTTTTTTAAATCAATTTGTTTATTTACTTTTAGTTTACAACATTCAGTTCCACAGTCCCTTGAGTTTCAAATTTTCTCCCTCTTTCTCTCCTCGCCACACCCCTCCCCATCATGGCATCATGCACTCAAATATAAAATCTACAAATATCTTCACATTAATCATTAGATTGCAAAGAAGGATCATAAATGATGGAATGATCAGTGGGAAAAAGGAAACAAAACAAAACAAGAAAAAAGAAACAGAGCAAGTAATTTTTTTCAATCTGCATTCATGCTCCACATCTCTTTCTCTGGATGTAGATATCACTTTCCATTATGAGTTGTTTGGAATTGTCTTATAGCCTTACATGGCTAAGAGGAGCCCAGTCTATTGAAGTTAGTCATCACACATATGTTGTGTCTGTGATTGTGTACAGATTTCTCCTGGTTCTGCTCTTCTCACTCAGTATCAGTTTATATAAGTCTCTCCAGGTTATTGTGAAGTCTGTCTGTTCCTCATTTCTTATAGCATAGTAGTATTCCATTATATTCACATACCACAACTTGTTCATCCATTCCCCAATTGATGGGTATCCCCTTCATTTCCAATTCTTTGCCACCACAAAAAGAGCTGCTATAAATATTTTTGTACATATGGGTCCTCCTCCTACTTCTCTAATCTTTTTGGGATATAACCCCAGAAGTGGTATTGCTGGGTCAAAGGGTATGCACTTATTTATAGGCCTTTGGGCATAGTTCCATATTGCTATCCAGATTGGCTGGATCAGTTCACAATTCCAGCAACAATGCAGTAGTGTTCCAATTTCACTGCATCCTCTCTAGCATTTATCATTTTCCTGTTTTGTCATCTTAGCCAGGCTGGTGGGTGAGATGTGGTACCTCAGAGTTGTTTTGATTTGCATTTATTCAGAGCAGTTTTAATTTCCATTTTTTTCTAATCAACAGTAATTGTTGAGCATCTTTCGTATGACTATAGTTTTGATTTTTTCTTTTGAAAACTGCCTATCATATCCTTTGACCACTTATGAATTGGGGGATGAGTCATTTTCTTAATACTTATTTAAGAAATGAGGCTTATATTAGAAAACCTTGTTATATATCCCCCCAGTTTCCTTCTTTCCTTCCAATCTCAATTGCATTGATTTTGTTTGTGTTTTAAAAAAAAAATCAATGTAATCTCTATATGCTCTCATCCACAGGTCTGACTGGTAAGATTTTCCTTGCTCCCCTAATTTGCTATTATTTCCATTTACATCTAAATCATATACTCATTTTGACCTTAATCTTAATACATGGTGTGAGATGTTGGTCTATGCCTAGTTTCTACCAAACTGCTCTCTAGTTTTTCAAGCAAATTTGTCAAATGGTGAGTTCTTACCCCCAAATCTAGGATCTTTGGATTTATCAAACACTAAATTATTATGGTAATTTACTATTGTATATTATATGCCTAATTGATTCTACTGATTCACCACTTTATTTTTTAGTCAGTACCAGATTGTTTTGATGATTACCACCTACGAACACAGTTTGATATCCGATGTGGCTAAACCACTTTCCTTCACATTTTTTTCCATTGATTCCCTTGATATTCTTGACCTTTTCTTCTGCTAAATGAATTTTGTTATTATTTTTTTTCTAGTTCTATAAAAGCATTCATTGGTAGTTTGATTCGTGTGGCACTGAATAAGGAAATTTTGTCACTTTCATTATGTTGGTTCATCCTACCCATGAGTAACTGATATTTTTCTAATTGTTTAAATTTGACTTTATGTGTGTGAAAAGTGTTTTGTAATTGTGTTCATATAGTTCTTGGATTTGTCTTGAGAAGTAGACTCCCCAATATTTTATATTGCCTGAAGTTATCTTAAATGGAAATTTTCTTTTACATGTTGTTGCTGGACTTTGTTGGTAATATATAGAAATGCTGATGATTTATGAAAGTTTATTTTATATCCTTCAACTTTGCTGAAATTTTTAATTATTTCAATTAGTTTTTTTAATTGAGTCTCTAATATTCTCTAAGAATTCTCTCCTATCATCTGCAATAGTTTTGTTTCCTCATTAGCTATTACATTAAAAAAATTTCTTTTTCTTCTCTTATTGCTACAGCTAGAATTTCTAGTACAACATTGAATAATAATGGTGTTTATGGCATCCTTGTTTTGCCACTAATCTTATTGGGGAGGCTTCTAGCTTATTACCATTACAGGTAAAACTTGCTAATGGCTTCATGTGGATATTAGTTATCATTTGTATAGATACTAGTTATCATTTTAATGTACATTTTTATTCCTATGCTTTCTAGTGTTTTTAATAGAAGTTAATGTTTCATTTTGTTAAAAGGGTTTTTCCTGCATCTATTGGGATCATCATATATTTTTAATTGTTTTTCTTATTAATATGGTTAATTGTGCTAATAATTCTTAATATTGGAGCAGTTCTGAATTCCTGGTATTAATAGCATTATTTGGAAAAACAGTTTTTCTTCATCATTTGACAAGTTTTCTGATTTTATATGCATGATTTGTTTATTCATAAACTTCTTGATGTTATGTAATTGGAATTAACTGTTTTTCCTTTTATAATTAAATATTTTCCTTGTTTTGTAAAAGGTTTTCCTCTGGGGCAGCTAGGTGGCGCAGTGAATAGAGCGCCGGCCCTGGAATCAGAAGGACCTGAGTTCGAAGCCGGCCTCTGACACTTAATCCACACAAACAAAAACCTAGCCGTGTAACCTTGGGCAAGTTACTTAACTCCAATTGCCCTAAAGGGGTGGCTAGGTGGCGCAGTGAGTAGGAGCGTCGGCCTTGGAGTTGGGATGACCCGAGATCAGATCCAGCCTCAGAAAATGAGCACCCACGCATAAATAATGACTAGCCATGTAACCTTGAGCAAGTTACTTAACCCCAATTGCTTTAAAAAAAAAAAAAAGTTTTCCTCATAGCTACAGTTGTTAGAGATAGTTCATTCCATTATTCTCTCTCTTACTTTTTAATTGATGAAACTTTGTGTCTTCAGTCTATGAATTCTCTTGCACCCTATTAACATATAGTCTAAGCTGCTGATAAAAACCTTATTTTTGCTAATCTACTTTCAAATTCTTTCACATAGGTCTTCTCAAGAAAGGATTTATATCCTATACTTCCCAGTCCTTAGCATTTTCTATTCTTACCTTTTTTAACCTTGGATTCCATTTTTCAACTGCTTCTGTATCTTTCCTAAAGTCTTTTATTGATTTGTTTTTATATTACTTAACTAGTACAAACTAGTTTTGATTGTTATAATCTTATAATGTAGCATGGGAACTGAAAGTCATTGAAAGTCCTTGACCAGTATAGGAGAATTATCAGATATATTTTAGGGAGATTATTTTGTTAGCTACACAGAGGATGAAATGAAAAAGGGAGAAACTGAAGATGTAGACTGATTCCTTGATGAGCTGAATGAACTTAAAAAGTTTGTATATTTAAGAAGTAGAGATACAGAAATTTGGAAAAAAAGAATAACATTCAGAAACCCAAAGAGTTCCTTGACACAAAATTGTGCCAATCATATATATATATATATATATATATATATATATATATATATATATGTATGTATGTATGTATATATATGTAAGTCCAAGAAAAGAGGAATCCACAATGACCAGTAAGTTCAAAAGAGACTAGATGTAGTAGGCATATATCAATCTATAAGGTATTCTGTCACTGAGACCATCAATTATAAATCTAATTGCAGCCATCTGCTCTATACCTACAAGTTGTCATTTGGAATTTTTTTAAAAATAAAATGAAATACAACCATATTTATGAAAGAAACAAAAAGATAACCCTATATACCCAAGATTTCTAACCTTTTTACATAATATAGTATTGCTAGAGTTGATGTAAGAAACAAAACAAAAATCAGCAACTCTTTCCTCAAGGATCCTATATTCTACTGTTCAAGAGGTGGACAAAGGGAGACAACATGAACACAGATGAGTAATTACAAATGTATACAGAGTAAGGTAATTTCCATAGAGAGAAGATAATAATGCTTAGGATAATTAGGAGAAATCAAAAATCAGAATAGGTACTCTGTATGAAGTAATACTAGACCTGAGACTTTAAAGACACTGGGGATTCTAGATTGCAGAGGTAAGGAAGGAAGGAAGCATTCCAGACATGGAGGATAGACTTCGCAAAGCCATGGAGATTAGAGATGGTATATCATATATAGGAAATATCAAGTGTGCTGGTTAGACTGGAATGTACAGTATATGAAGTACAGTAACTGGCAATAATTTTGGAAAAACAGGTTGGAAACTTATTCTTATGGCATTTCATTTCAAAAGAGAATTTATGCTTTTCCCCTAAGCGGAAACAAACCATTAAGATTTCTTGAGTGAAAGAAGAAGAACTAGGAGAACAATGTAAACAATTACAAATACACCGTTTTTGTGATGACTGACTTTAATAGACTGGGCTCATCTCAAGAATGCAAGGTTATAAGACAACTCCAAAAGACTTATGATGGAAAAAGGATATCCACATTCAGAAAAAGACTTACAGAGTCTAAATGCAGATTTAAGCAAACTACTTGTGCTATTCTCTTTTTTATTTTGTTTTGTTCTTTTCTCTTTATTCATTCCATTGGTTATAATCCTTCTTTACAGCTTGACTAATGTTTAATGTGAAGGTATTTGTAGAATCTAAATCATATTGCATGCCACCATAGAGGGGGAGAGTGAAGGAGAGGGAAAGGGAGAAAATTTGGAACTCAAAAGCTTATGGAAGTGAATTTTGTAAACTAAAAGTAAATTAATTAACTAAATTAAAATAATAAATATTTCTTGAGCAAAGAACTGACATACTCAAACTTTTAATTTAGGAATATTCATTTGGTAATTGTCTAGGGAATGGACTAGAGGCAGGGAGATCAACTAGAAGTCTATTACATCAATCCAGGAGAGAGAGGAAATAAAGACCTGAGTTAGGGTGGTAACAACAGGAGAACAAATGATAAGATTTAAAACCTATTTGGAGGGGTGAAATATGGGAGAGAGAAAAGTCAAGAATGACTGAGATTTTGAGGTCATCATTTTAGACATGTGGACTTTGAGAAACCAAGTAAATGCCTAAAGACACTTGATCCTATAGGACTGATACTCAAGAGAAGTTTAGAGCATAAATATCCTTTGTTAATACCAAAGCATTTTGCAAATCCTGCATAATATTTTCTGCCTCACTCTTGTATTTAAAAATAATTGCACTTGCCATTTAGTAGTCAAGAGCTATAAGGATTTGAAAAATAATAAACATATGTGGCACATTTTTTATTTCATCTTACAGAAAAATATGTTTGGTGTGTGTTTATATATTGATTTAAGCACTGCTTTGGATTTTTCTCTTTTTTTTAAATGTTATTTTAGACTCAAACACCAGAACACAAATGCAGAATAAAGGGGGGAAACATAGCATAAATTTAAATATTAGAACTTAAATACAAAGAAAAGGGGGGAAAGTATGTCATGTGTATAGCAGAACATAAGAGAGGATTCAAGCTATATAACAATAAATTTTCACTTCAAGAAAGCCTTGTGATAAGTACTACATGATGTGTTGAGAGCTTTCCATCTTTGCTTCCTTGGTAAGTTTTCCTTTGTTCCCTACTTTACTTCTACATGCTACTTTGCTCTCCTATTTGGCCTACTCACCTCCAAGGATCCTTCCCTTATCCTTCCATTCCCATTGATCTAAACACCCTTTATAATCCCCTTTAACCTCTTCCCCCACACTCCACTCTACAGATCCCTCTCTTGTCCTCTCCTCCCTCCCTATCTCTCTACCATTTTATTGCTTCTGAATTTAGAAGGCTTTTACACTCTTCTATGTATGTATTTTTCCCTCTTAACTGATTCACAATAAAAGTAGGTTACCAGAACTACCAGCCCTCCTCCATCATCTAATTCCTCTATAGCTTGTACCTCATTTTTATAAAAGAAATAAAATAATTATTCTTTTTAGCTACTCCTAAAATGGTTTTACTTTTTAAAGTCATATCATACTCAGGTCTACCCCAATCTTTCTTGGGAACTACCCAATTACTAATGACAATCTTAGACATAAGTTTTACATTTTACATATATAAAAAGTAAATAGTTTATCTTTATTGCATCCCTTATAATCAGTCTTTGGCATGTACCTTATGTTTCTCTTGGTTCTTCTAGGTCAAATATTCTATTAAGTTCAGTTTTTTTTTTATTAAAAAAGTCTTCAAAATCTGACAGTTGATTAAAAGTCCATTTTTTAAAATTCAAGATCATACTTTACTGGGTATATTTTTGGACGGGTTCCCAACTCTTTTGCTCTTTGATATATAGTTTTCCAAGACCTGCAGTCCTTTAGTGTTTCTAGGTCTTGTATGACTCTAATTGTGGCACCATCATATTTAAATTGTTTTAATCTTGATGCTTTTAATATTTTATCCTTGAGCTGGACATTTCAAAATTTGACTATGATATTTCTTTTTTTTTTTTTTTTTAAAGCAATTGGGGTTAAGTAACTTGCTCAAGGTTACACGGCTAGTCATTATTTATGTGTGGGTGCTCATTTTCTGAGGCCGGATCTGATCTCGGGTCATCCCAACTCCGAGGCCGGCGCTCTTACTCACTGCGCCACCTAGCCGCCCCTTTAGGGCAATTGGGGTTAAGTAACTTGCCCAAGGTTACACGGCTAGGTTTTTGTTTGTGCGGATTAAGTGTCGGAGGCCGGCTCCGAACTCAGGGCCTTCTGATTCCAGGGCCGGCGCTCTATTCACTGCGCCACCTAGCCGCCCCGGACTATGATATTTCTATGAGTTTTCCTCATAGCATCTTTTAAGAGGTGATGGGTGGATGTTTTTTTTTTTTTTCTACTTCTACTTTCCCTCCTTGTTCCAATGCTTCAGGACAATTTTCTTTAATTATTTCTTGTATTATTGTATCAAGATTTTTTTTATCATTGCTTTCAGGTAGTTTGATTATTCTTATGTTTCCTCTACTTGATCTGTTCTCCACATCAGTAATTTTTCTTGAAAGATATTTTGCTTTCTCTTCTATTTTTTTCATTCTTCATATTTTATTTAATTATTTCTTGATCACTTACATTTTCACTGGCTTTGCCTAGCCCAATTTTAATTTTCAAGGTGCATTAAGATTCTGGATCTCCTTTTCCAATTGGCTGATTTTATTTTTAAAATCTTCTTGTTTTTCTTTTATTATTCTCATCTTATTTTATTTTTACTTTTTCCTCCATCTCTCGCATTTGATTTTTAAAGTCTTTTTTAAGTTCTTCCATGAATTCTTTTTGGACAGGTAACCATTTGACATTACTCTTTCAGTAGAAGAGGATTTCTTTGCTTCAATATCCTCCTCTGAAGATGAACCACAGACTTCTCTATTCCCATAATAACTTTCTATGGTTGGATTCTTTGTCCTTTGCCTGTGTATTTTTTTTTTTGTAATAGTGGTTCGAAATTTTAAACCACCTCTAGCCCTGGGGGATGAGGGATGGTGCCTCTTGCCCCAGATCTTCCGTTCTCCCCTCTAGCCTGAAAACAAAGCCAAACTCCCAGCCTCCTGTAATTCCCCACAGTCAGTGGCATTCTGCACTCACTGAGTGTGTGGTAGTTCTTTCTTATCTGCTCTGATCTCTGCTGCACAGCTGGATCTGCTGTTTCTTTTTTTTTCTTTCTTCTTTTTTTTTAATTAAAGCAATTGGGGTTAAGTAACTTGCTCAAGGTTACACGGCTAGTTATTATTTATATGTGGGTGTTAATTTTCTGAAGCTAAAACCCAGGTACTCCCAACTCTGGGGCCAGCACTCTTACTTGCTACACCACCTAGCCACCCCAGGGTCTGCTGTTTCTTGTCAGCAGAGGTTCTCTCAACCTTCCCAACTCAGATACCCAGCTTCCCTCACTATCCCGGGGTAAAAGTTCCCTGGCTAACTTGAGGTATCCTCTAAACCAACTAACCCCAGAGTTTGCTGCTTGTTGTTAAATCGGGACCCTATCTGGAGGTTTTTAATCTTCACAGGGAACAAACTTAGTCCTGGAATTTCTCTTCTGATCTTCTGGATGTCCCAGGGAGACCCTTGTTGTGCCTTTATACTTATTTATATTTACCAGCACTTTGTTCGCCCTAAGGTGCTATTTTATCTCTTTTATGGGGCAAAATCTTGAGAGTTTGGAATTTTCTGATCTACTCCACCATTCTTCCAGAATCTTCTCTCTTAAGCACTGCTTTGAACAGTTTTATAGCTGTCTACAAATTTATAACCCCACAGGGTGGATGACATTTTCATAGTTAATAGCAAACAAAGATCACTTCCCCACACTTTTTGTAGAGTTGTCTTCCCTTCTTATAGAAACCCTTATGGAACCCATCATATAACAATACAATGAAGACAAAGATAATTCATTTTTGCTACCTTATCTGTAAACAGCTATCAATTTTGGAAGAAAATATGGTATGTAAATGGAGGAGGAGGATGTATCAAAAGAGAATGTCTAAGCTTTTAAAAAGGTCCAGAAACTATGCTGTGTGAAAAATGGTCAAAGAAAACTAGAGAGGTTTAGCCTAGAGAGCAGAATTTCATGGAGTGAGTTATCAATATCATCTTCAAATATGTGGAAGGTTGTCACATATAAGGGAGAAGACTTTTAAGGCTTCTCTAGAAAGCAGGATGATGGCCAATGGGTGGCTATTATAGGAAGGAAACAGCACTCAAAGGGTATATTTCAATATTGAATAGCCTGAGATCTTTGATATTTTCTTTTATCACTCAAAAACTGAGAAGGCTATCTAACCACTGCAACAAAATTAATTGTTTTAGTATATACTACTAGGGACAACAACATAAAAAACAAAACAAACTGACTGATAGAAATATTGCCAATCTAAAAAGCAGGGATTTCTTCATTATGAAAATGTTTAAGCAGAAACTGAAGTCTGTTTCTTAATGTGTGGAATTTCTCAGTTCTGAGAAACTGAAATCTTATCTGTTAGAGAATCTTGTGTGAGATTCTTGCATTGGAGAGGAGGTTGGGTCAAATGGCATCAAAGGTCCCTAACAACCCTGATATTCTCTGATTTATCTATCCTTCTTTGAGTTAACATGATTTTCATTCAGACTGAGGTACTGCCATAATACTATATTGTTTAGTATATGAATAAAATTTTATTAATAATGAAACAAAAAGAAAATCAATGTTTAAATAATACTTTACTAGTCTAGCAGTATTATTAGGTTCAGGGTCATTAGGCCAAGCAGCATTGTTCATATTTTCTCTTGTCATTTCTAACATATGTCAATACTTTAATCAATGAAACAAGTATTGTTAAGTGCCTACTCTGTGTCAGGCACTAGGTATATAAGTACAAAGAAATAAAACAATCCCTACTTGCAATGACTTTACATTCTAAGGGTGGAGATAAAAACTACATATACATATATATGCAGTATGAACAAAATTCATAACTACAAGCATATACAAAGAAATTAAACACAATAATTTTGGAGGGAAGTTCACTAAGTATTGTTTGGGGATGGGGCAGAGAAAGGAAGAATCATGAAAGTTTTTGTACTGAGCTGCATCTTGAAGAGAGAGATTCTGATGTAGCAAAACAGAAAATGCATTCCAGCCAAAGATGACTGGTACAAATATGAGATATAAGAGAATCATAAGTGAGTAACAGAAAAATACAGCTTGGCTGGAAAGTGCAAAGTGGAGAGTAATGTCTGATAAAATTGGGGCCAGGTTGTGTATGGACCTAAAGGCTAAAAGGAGGAGATTCTATTATTATTTTATTCTATAGCAGGGGTCATGAACACTTTTTGTGTTGTTGAATCCTTTCACAACCTAGTGAAGCCTATGCACTTCTTCTCAGAATAATACCTTTAAATGCACACACATGCAGACACACACACACACACACACACACACACACACACACAATACAAAGAATTACAAAAGAAATCAATTATACTGAAATGAAGAGGTACATTTTCCCATCTAAGTTCATGGATGCCTTAAAATCTAACCACAAGTTTGCTCTGGGCCTATAAACCCAAGTTAAGAAAGCATCTCTTAGAGTCAATGGGAAGTCACTTTAGGTAGCTTCAAAAGATCCTGATTTATGGGATGAAAATCTCATCTACAGGAGATGACTTCTTGTGGATAAAAGAATTAATTGCTTTATGGCTATCCTTCTAGTGAGGAGTATTTCCAGATCTACCGAGGCTGATTTTCAGATGACAGACATACAGTCAATCATCTGAAATTTACCAGTTTGTACAAAAAAAGCCAGTGTTTATGGTGCAAAGGCATAAATTTGAAGTACCTAAGGTCACCTTTACACCATGATGATATACAGTGTAAAGAAAGGTAAACTATGAGATTTCTATAACTCAGTAGATCCTAGTTGTTACTGAATTTTATATTAGGATTTTGTCTAGCCAAAGATGTTTATTTTAAGGTTTGGTTATCATTCCTGAGAAGGAAGCTATTTTTTCCAGGGTTTTATATTATTTCTCATCAATAATAATTACATTCTATAGAGCATTGCTTTCATGTTTTTACCCTGAGATCTGTGATATTTTATTTTATCATTCAAAAACTGGAAAAGATATCCAACCTTTGAAACAAAATTAATTGTTTTAGTATATACTAGTGACATCACCATAAAAAACAAAACATTTTCAAATGAAGGTGGTAGAATAAAAATCTTACACTATTCATGATTACACATTTTTGAGAATAGCTAACGTTATTATCACAGATCAAGAGCTCAGAGACAAATTTACAATTCTCACAAATACTATTCAACTTTTATAGCACAAAATGTCATTTTTAAACAATGAATCATCATTCGCATACAATTTTTCATCAAGCAATTAGTAATTACCATTAGATAGTAGTTCTTATCAAGGAGTTTCTAAGGAATAAAAAAAGCTCGCAACTGGTTTGGGAAATAGCTGCCTTTTACTTCAATATATTTTAGCTTCAGCCGCCTGGTCTCAGCACATATCATTAACAGCCATCTCAGCGGATACAGTTAATTATCACTATTTCTTTTGGATGATGAATACTAAATAGAGTACTTGCTCTGTTAGGAGGTCTGAAACTGCTTCTGATATCAAAAATGATACCACTGGAAGTATCATGAAGTGGAATTCTTAGGTCTTGCTAATGCACATCTGATTGTTGCTACATGCTGTTTTTAACTGTCTGGGGAGTGTGTGGTTTTACTAATCATTGCCATAATACTAATGATTCCAGTAGACATTAGTGGAATTTTAAACTTGATGATCTCTTTTAAACAAGACTTAACATTCAAATTTATCCATGTGTGACACACTGAGAATGAAATTTTTCATGGAAACTGATGAAAGGTCACCTTGTTTTTGGAAAAGATATCCTGAAATTGATTATTCATCATCAAATGCTGAGCTTGGAAATTAAAAAAAAAATAAACAAATTTGGTTGAGTGCATCCAAAAAAAAAAAAGCCAGAGAACTAGATTCTGTCTTGTTGAAAGTAGAGTTGGCAATAATGACTGTTCAAATTCTCTACTTCTGAGTATCTGGAAGTCACAGTGACCCTTAAAAACACCATCTGATTTTGGAGAGAAGGGCAGAAATAAATGGAAATAGAGGGCATTGGTTTTGATGAGGGGATGTTTGTAGTGGACATGACAGGACATTAGTGCTACTCTATAATAAAACAAAAGAGTCCTTGTCATATTTCATTCAAAGATAGAGAACAGGAATATAGTTTCACAAGTCAGATTTGCACATGCAGCAAAAAGCATAAAGCCTTTTAGTCTTTTCTTATCTAATAACCCCTGGTACTATGATTTGAGGGCAAAATCTCAGTAGTTTAGAATTACTTGACTTTTCTGGAAGTCAGAGCAATAGAAGGTAATCTTTATAAGAATTAGAACAAGGGAGTTTGATGAGTAACCTTAGCATTTTGCCCAGTATTATTGATCCTCATCAGTAAAAATAAGTAATCTGCTCAGGAATTGATGAAAATTAAAGTAAAATGACAGAAAAATGCAGTGAACATTAAAAAATCTGACAACATTTTGCATCCTTAAAATTTTTCTTCCTTTCTTTTGGTATTATTGAGAATAACAAAAATAAGATTAAAAAATTCTAGTATCCTTCTTTCTTCCTCACTAGGGCTAAATATTTTCTCTATTTATAGTTCAAATTATATCTGTGAAGCTTTAATACAATTCAATTAAATCATATTTCATCTGAGTCTAGTCATAGTAAAAGAATAGTTTATAGCACAGGTTTTCACTTCAGCCAATATAAGGATTATTCTGCTTGTTGTATATAGCAGACATACAAGAATCACAATGGATAGAATTTTAAACAACCCCAAATTAAAAGAATGTTGATAAAGAAAAGAAAGAAGAAGGACATTCAAATATCTGCTCCTCTTTCTCTTCTGTACCAAACCACCACCTCTCCAGGCAGCCCATCCCACTTCTGAGTAACTCTGTTAGGAAGGTTTTTTGTTTGTTTGTTGTTTGTTGTTTGTTTTTTGTTTTTTGTTTTTGTTTTCCCTTGTCTTTAAGTATAGGAAGGACTGTCAAATGAAATGGGAATTAGACTTCATCTATTTGGACCTAAAGGTCAGAAGCTGGGGAACTGGTGGACATTACAAAGAGTCAAATTTAGCCCTGGTGTCAAGAAAAGGGAAAAAAAAACTTCCTCAAAATTAGAACTGTCCCAAAGGGAAACATGGTCATTCAATATGTAATTGTTTCACCAGCATTGGAGGTGAATGTTCACAGGTGACATATAGGATTAGCATATTTTCAGATATGGGTTTGACTAAATGGCTCCTACCATCCCTTCCAAGCCTCACATTCATTATGGTCATGTAAGACTGATATATGCAGAAGAAGAGTGTAAACAAAAGCAGGCTGGAAACTGAGGAATGAAAGAGCACATCCCAACATGAGGATAATGGAAAACTTCTGAGAGGAGGTGAAATCTGAACTCAGTCATGAAGGAGAGGGTTCATCAACTGGGAAATGTTGGGGAAGAGACATACAGGCATGCAGAATGAAATAAACAAAGATATTCTGATGGAAGATTACAGAAGTATAAAGGTTGATAAGAAGTTCACTGTGTCTGAGGCAAGGGTATGAGACAGTAAGAGAAAGTGTTGGAAATATAAAGAACAAAGTATGAAGATATCTAAAACCCTTGATAAGGGGTTTGGACTTTATTCATGGGTTCCATTTAATTTTTCAAGTAGAAAAGGGACCTGGTTTTCAAATCTGTGAATAAGGGAGATTGATCACTAGAACTGAAAATGGATTGTAGGGGAAAGAGATTAGAAGCTAGAAGATGCATTTGACTTGTTGATATCGCAACAGTCCACATAAAGAGTAATAAAGATAACTGGATGGAAGCATAGAAATAAAAAGAGGGAAACAGCCAAAATAGGACCTGGGAAGACTCTGCAGAATTTATAGGACATGGAAGGTGAGCATGGAAAAACAAAAGAAAAAGCAATCACCAAGTTTCTGAAAAGGGATGACTAGGTTAGTGGTTCCAGTGAAATAAATAGAAAGGTCTGAGGGATTAGAGTTAGAGGAAAAAATAAGATTAGTATATTTTGAATTTGAGCTGTTGATGGGGTATACAAGTGGAGAGATCCAGGAGACATTTGGAAATATGGATTAGTAGTTTGTAGAAAAGTCATTTTTAGAGTGACATATATGGGATTTTTCCCTAGATGTGATTGCTATTTGCATTTGGGACAGAAGACTGAAAAGGAAGAGATGTAAATTTGTAACTTTAAAGAATAAAATCATACAATTTTTAACTCAGGCATTGCAGTGACAGCAAATCTTTCCGAATTCTCAAAAAAATTCAAATTTTATCTTTTGTACCCTCCTAACCAGCACTTTCTCTCCTTTCTCTCCTCCTCCTTGTAGCACCAATGCAATATTTACAGTGTCCACAATAACGACAGACTGTGACTGTAACTATCACATAACATTCAATCACAAAATATGTCAAACTCTTCAGATAGAGGATAAAGTTGAAGGATATATTTAGACACCAGAAAACCAAATCCCAAAATCAGTAAGCCAAAGTACCAAAGATATTCAGAGGCCATAATAATGCTGGGAGCCACAGCATCCCTTAGCCATCTCACAAACCAATACATGATCCATATTTACTCACAAAACTATCTCTTTTGCCTGAACTCCTCCTCTGTCCTCAACTGTCTGCAACTGTCAGACTCCAACTGTCTGACTCCCTCTCTACCATCCTCTCTCCGTTCTGCTTGTCTTCAGCAAACTCTTCCCACCACTGGCTCCATGTGACTACATTCAGTCTATCAGGCAGAGTTTATCTTCGCAGCAAGGAAGCTTCCTATGGGCTCTAGGGGGCAAAGTTTATTCTTTCTTCTTTTTTTGGAGGGCAAATAAGTGACTTGCCCAAGGTCATATGGCTAGTTTTGTGTGTGTGTGTGTTAAGTGTCTTAGGCCAGATCCAAACCCAGGTCCTCCTGACTCCAAGACCTGTGCTCTATTCACTGCGCCACCTAGCCACACCAGAGTTTACTTTCAAAGTAGGGGAGATATTCAAACTTACCCTAGGTCTATTAAGGGGCAGGGAAGATCTTCAAATTCCCATCCCCATTACATTCCCCTACTAGACCAAACATTGCCTTGTATCTACCCAATATCTGTCATCCTAATCAGACCTATCCCTGCTTGCTCCAAATAATCATTCTTTTACCATTTCTCATAACAGTTAAGTGTGGTGACTAAGAAAATTCATAGTAATACATGAATTAGTACAAATAAGATTTATTTGTTAATTACTGTGGTGCCCACAATACTATCTATCTATCTATCTATCTAGCTATATATATATATATATATATATATTAATGAAAAATAATTCTCTTGCCCTCAAGTATCTTATTGTAATCATCTATAGGATCGTCAGTCTCTGGGCCTTTTCACCTTCCTTCCCCCAAGTCTTCCTCTTCATAACTCTAAAGATTCCTAGTTTCCTTTATAGCTCATCTAAAATTTCACCTACAGAAGCAGCCTTCTTAATTCCCACCTTGCCCCAGCTATTAAACCTTCTTTCCATAAGGTTGCCTCCCATCTCCTCTGTGGGTATCTTGCATCTACCTAAATGTTGACCTGTCCTTTCCCTCACAAGAATGTGGTTTCCTTGAGGGCAGAGACCTGGTATCACCATTCTTTGTTTCTATAGTTTTTTTTATTATACTTCTTCATGGATAGTTAAGGGTCAAACTGTTAATAGATTGATTCATTTATGTGAAACAACACAATATGCAAACTTGCAAAAGAAGAAAATTTTTAAAAGCACCATGCAAGTGAGTGTAAATTAATATATTACAAATGGAATACATAGTACTGAGAGGTTGAAGAACAAAAGTATCAGAAGATTGTGGTAGGATTATGAAAATCAACATAAAGACGATTTCTTAACTTGATGATAAAGGTAAGACATTCAATTGGCATTTAAAAGGTGAAAAAAGAATACTAAAAGGGAAAAGTATAAAAATACAGATCAGTTCTGTGTTTTCAGTAGGAAAATATAAATAAGTTGCTTGGTGAGATAGAGAGTGTTTCGGAGTAAGAAGAGATGATGATATATTTTTTATGGATATTATTAATGTATTACAGATATTGTTGGATAGGTAAGCTAGGAAGGTAAAGATTCATGGAGTTCACACAGAAACTGTAAAAAAAGACACCCACAACAGCATTTTTACTTAGACATCTATAGTGTAGAGAGAGGGAATACCAGTAAGGAATGAAAAAGCACATGTTACCAATTTCTTGTTCATCCTCACTTAGGCACTGACTTAATTTTGTTTGTGTCTGTATAAAACAAAGGATGAGAACCCAGACAAGAAAATATAATGAAATCATTTGATAGTATAGAATAGTCTTCTACTTAAAATCAGCAAAACTAGTGATCTAGAAGGTAAAAGCACCTTTACTATAATATTCCAGAAATCTGAATCTCTTTGGTCATTGCTTTTCCACTGCTGAAAAATGGCAAGTGATCTCAATGCCTACATGGAATAAATTAATATTCTAATTTTATATATGTGCAATATAATTTGCAAGTATTTGTTAGGAAATGTCTTTGATCAATATATTTCCCCAAGCACAGGGGGAGGGAGGGAAGGATTCATATATGGACATCTATAATTGCATTAATTTTATTCTAGGAATGTAATTAATAATTTGTATCTCTTAAAGTTGACTGATATAAGTGCTATGTGAATGAATTTCAATAGCTCTTTGACGATTTCCTTTGTTATCCCCTCTTTCACTGTATTATACATAAATCTACTCAAAGAAGATTCAAGCTATACAGCATTGTGCATAATGCAGCTTTTTAGCCATAAAATGAAGAAGAGGCCTATGTACAGATGACAGTGATTTAAGACTTGTGAGACTGTCTTTATTTACCTGCATCTGAAATCAGGCCCAGTCTCTAGTCAAGATGTAGTAAATATTTTGCACTTTCATTGGAAACTACAACATCCATTCACTCATACAACCTTGACTCTCTCTGCTGTATTACATGACATCTTCATCCTAGTGATAAATTGGATTCAACCCCCAAAATATCCAAACCTGTCCATTTTTAGGGAAAATTGATAGTAAAGCAATTTGACTTCTCAGAAAATCAGTTTTCACAATGCTGTTCTGTTGCAATATTGATCCTCTTTGTAATACAGTGTTTAACTCATAGCTCTATTTTATTCCCTTAAGAAAATTAATACCAAGGCTTTAATCAATAACACACACACACACATACACACACACAGAATAAATTTTGCATACTATTTGGATTCTTAATGGGAGATTATATTAAGTAAATGTGTATAAAATATGGGGAGAACTTGTGCAATCCAGGTAACTCAATCCTTTCCCAATAGAATTTTGCTTTGACATATAAATAAATGCTATAGGAAGACTTTTTTTAAGACTTAGATACTTCATGCCACGGGCACACTCATGATTTTTTAAAAAATAATAATTGTTCATTGCTTTATGAAGACACAAACATCATTAGCAATTGCTAAAAGCATTTACATTCAACTGAATTCCACCCACCCATACTGTTCACATCCTTTGTAGACCTCTTTAGTTTATTCTACTTACGTTCCATCTAAAATCATACTTATCTTAAATTCCCAGTAAATCTATCTCCTGAAAAATTGACACTTGTCACTGCTCTCCTGATCTGTGCTCTGGTCTTTACCCAGGAAGGCCTCCTAATCTTGATTGCAATCAGTACCGATTCTCAGGTTCCTAGATCTCTTGTGACCAAAAGAAATATTGCCCATGAAGGCTTCAATTTCCTCTTGATCAAAAGTGCTCCTCTCTGCCACTGAACTTGCCTATACCCCAGAAGTAGGTATCAGCAATGGAACTGCCAAACGTTATCTGGTATTAGAACTAGTACTAGCACAGGTGTCCCCTATAATCTCTTTCTAACAAGCTGCCAGATCCCCTTACCATCTGGGGCTTGAGAGCTCCTGAAGCTCCTGCTGATTTTGCCACCACACCCTGGTCCCACCACTTGTGTTTCATCCTTATGGGCTTCAGTTCAATCTTGATCCCACACCCCTCCCCACCGCCATGTTGCAGATCTCTCTGAACTTTTAAATTGTCTTGGGCTCAAAGAATGTCTCAGTTTGAACTTTTGTTGGCTTTTCCACTCCAGAATTTGATTTGATGCATCATTTTAAAGTTGTTTGGAAAGGAACGTTGGAAGAGCTTAGCTGAGTGCTTTCTCCACTCTGCTACCATGCCGAAATACCCAGTAATCTCTCAACTCTGTTTTTTGTACTTTTAAGATTAAAAAAAAAGAATAGAAGTAATATCAAAGATATACTTGAGTGAGAGATGAAGTAGAATGAAGACCAGGAAGGGGTGGGGCTGGGTGGGGGACTATTCAAGAAAGCAAATTCTGACTGAAAAGAATTATTGATAATGTCAACATGGTCATGAATAAAGAAAAGTTATGAGCAATATGCATCTTCTTTAGAGAATACTCTTTATCCAATTGAGTTCTTGATGAATAATTACATTTATATACTGATTTTAAAATATTTAAGTGCTCATATCTCATTTTTTAATTGTTATAAGTGATACTAAGGTTGAGACAGTCATATCATAGCACCTAAACCAGGAAGATTTTGGCAATATTAATTCAGCCCTCTCAAAGCCAACCTCTGTTTAACCTAAATAAGTCCAGACCCTTCTCATTCCACCAAACATGAAACTGAACTAAGGTCTATCTATCGAACATTTGCTGAATCATCCTGTCTGTTAATTTTGGACTACAGAAATTTAGGAAGAATGTCGAATGCATAGTAGGATTGGGATCCATGTTGCCAGAAAGAGTATTCATGCCTGATAAAACCAAAAATCTTTGAAGTACATATAATGATGAAAAATAAATTTGCATTCTTAAAAACTTATGCATTGGTTTACATTTTTTAAAAAATTAAAGCAAGAAAGCCTAATTATGCTTTGCATGCTATCTCCCATCTATTTTGCAAGCTCTTGCATATATGAAGTTCTTTTTTTCAACAGCTATTTACTACATAAAAGATTCCCTATACTTTCCTTTTGATAATATATATTATGCTGTGAGGTGGGTTCCTAATAAGAAAAAGAGATGAGGGAGAAGGAATTGATTTTTACTGAAAATACCAAAAACAAAACAAAAACCCCTATTAAAAGGCCTCACTTTATAAAGTTGTTCTAAATTGAGTTTTGTTTAGCACAATTTCTGATATTTTCCAAATAAATTCTAATCCTGCCTCATTAGTGTTTAGGAACAAACAATATGAGGAAGAAAAGAAATCTTTGAAGTTAACCAATCTGCTATTGGCAAAAATTTACTTTGCTTATGTGGACAAAGTCTATGGCCGAAGACAGTAAAATAGTATCCTACATTCATAAAGTAGAACTGATCTAAGATTAGTCAAAGTGAAGCTCCATGCTTATGTCCAGTACCTAATTTTTCAGCCACAAAGCCTATTTAACTATAAGTTTCACTATGATAAAATGCATTGTAACACTATACTAAAAATGAGGCCTTGGGTAGTTGATAAATTATTTTTAGGAAGCATAAAGTTGGTAACTCAATAATTTCCCTCTTGACATAGTTTATCAGGCTATTTTTATTCATACATATGTAGAATTCTTTACTAGATTCATGTGAATTCACAAAATGGATATTATGTGAATAACCATAATTTTTCATACATATGTTGTACTTATGGTGGAACATAATGCAATAATTAAGGTACATAAAGTACCAATGATAAGACCCTGAAATTGCCTATGTGAGGCACTAGCTTATAGTTAAAAATTGATGAATTGGTTTTATTTATATAAAAATGGACATTAATTAATGCTGATATGCTTTGGGATTTCTATGTAATTATATATAATGTTTGGATCAATCTGACAACAATTCATCATAATTATTGCCACTGTAATATATAACAAAGAAATTAAGCATTGCCCAATTATCTCTGCACTAGGCATATGTGGATAATCTACTTACAATCAACTGAAAACATTTAATGCACATGAGTTAAACATTCTTGACAAAGGAAATACTTTATATTATCTTAAAAACATTTTCTCACAAAGTACCTTAATGATGCTTTTAAAAGAGACTTCTGGTTTGAATTTCATTTCTTTTTCATTTGCTGTCCCTTCTATGGATGAGGGAAGATGTAGTGATAAATATGACTTTTAGATGGCAAAATGAATAGAGAGAAATACCAAGAGTCAGGAAGTCCTAAGCTCAAATCCAGCCGCAGACAGTAACCAGCTGTGTAACCCTGAGCAAGTCACTTAACTTGCTATCTACTTCTGTTTCCTCACTGGTAAAATGAGGGAAATAATGTCACCAAACACCAGAGCGAGGATAAAATTTGTGAAGTACTTTGTAAACTTTAAATTTCTATAGAAATTCCTAGCTAACGTTATTCAGGGAATGACCAATACAGGCAGATTAAACCAACTCTGTGGTTCTACTTTATAAACTACAGATTGACAAAATTGACCAGAAAAGAAAAAGACCAATGTTTTAGTGACTTAAGGAAAACAAATACACTAATGAACCATTAAACTGTAGTTGCTGATGCCATTCTAGAAAAGAATTTAGTACTATGCTGCCAAAGTTACTGAACTATGTAGATCCTCAGATACACCAATACCACTAACTAGCATACACCCTAAAGATAACAAAGTTGGAAAATATTCATATATGCAAAAATATTTAGAGCAGTTCTTTTTGTAGTAGCAAAGACCTAGAAAATAAGGGAGAGATATCAATTTGGCAATGAGTGATCAAATCATGTTATATTAATCTAATGGAATATTATTTTACTATTAGAAATGATGAATATGATGCAGAACAAGAAGAATAATTCATACAAGGAAAACAACCTTGTCATTGCAAACAATATCAAAAGCCTTAAGAATGCTGACCAATACAATGACCAATGATGATTCCAGAAGTCTGATGAAGTCCACACATTTTTACATGGAAAATGTAAAGATCTGTTTTCTTTGAGTATGCATATTTTAAAGGGCTTTGTTTTTCTTTTCTCTCTCTTTTTTAATGGGGGAGGGGTGGAGAGATAAAATAAAGTTTCTTAATTTTAAGAAGTAGAAAGAAAGAAAAGCCAAGAATGTAGAAGGGTTACTAAATGTTAATAAATCCATATGATTTACTTTAAGTTATATGAAGTAATATTTATTAGGACTAATTATTCCCATTGAAATGGTAAACGATGGCTGCTATTATGTGCCATTGAGCATAGTGATTATAAAACCAAATTATCTTTTCAAGAAATATGTTGAACACATATGTATTGAGTTTCTACTTCTCATTGTCCTTAGAAATATTCCCAATATACCAAGTCTATATTTTCAAAATCTAAAAGGAAAACATTAGTAGTTCAGCAGCAGCTGCCAAGGTACTAGTGTCAAGAGAATAGCATAGAGAAAGATGTCCCCAGTGACTGAGCAATGGCACATAATTTGTGTCCCAGGAGCTAGAGAAGACAGAGACAACCTATTTGGATACCTGTGCTTCATAATCTATGCTATGTTTAAGCTATATGGCTTCAAGTATTTATTAAATTGATAGAATTAGTAGTAGAGAACTGCAGGGTACTCTAAAGATTACCTAGTCTAAATTCCTCAATGTGTTGATGGAGAAACCGTGACCAAAAGGGAGTACACAAATTTCCTGAAGTCACACATCACTACTGAAAGGGACAACAATGATATCCTCAAAAATCATGCTGCTTATTGTAAGGATGCATTTATGAATGCAATAATTATTATTTTAAAAACTGGTCATCAACATAAAAAGAATAATAGAGAAACAATGCAGGGACTTTTGGTGAAGATGGCAATGTGAGAAAGTGTAGAGAAACTGGTTTCTTCCACAAAAAAACTAAACAAGTATATGACAATGGACCCAGAAAGGACAGTAAAAATGAATTGAGCAAAGAATCAAAAGTATACTCCTTCATCTAGTCTAAGATCCAGAAAAATGATGGACAAAATAGGGGTGAGTGGAAGGATCAAATTAAGGAAACTAGTGCTAGTTTAAGTAAAGTTCATTAGTACTAGAGTCCAGGAGAAGCATCATACCAGAAAAAGTCAGACTTCAGTAAAACCAAATATTGGGAGAACTTCATAGAAAAAAAAATGGAGGCGCAGAGACATAGAGTCAGGCTGAAAGTCCACAAATAGACCTTTAAAAAGTCATCTGTCTACAAGAGGGGATGGCAGCCAGTGTTAGAACAATCTCCATTAGTTAGAACCAGCTCCATAATATGGGACCTGAAGTCAGATTTTGGGCCCAAACTATTAGAATACATGTAGAATAAAACAGGGAAAAGAGAATAGACAAAAGTTTCATCTTCAGAGAGTTAATAATAATAAAAGGGGAGAAAGTAAGATCAAAAACCCAGAGATTATTATATTAACTTTGAGAAAAAAGGGACATAAAGATGAGTATTGAACCACTTCAATTATAAATTAGCAGTATTTTTCATATTCTCTCTCTATAATCCTTTTTTTTACAATGAGGAATCTAAGAATAAAAGTAAAAAGGACATGACAAAGGGAAATATAAAATAAACAGTCATAACTTTGAATGGATGAACTTACCCATAAAATGCTGGGCAGGGAGAAGAACAGACTGGAAAGCAGATTCCAGCAATAATTTTTAAAAATTTATTAATCTTCACACAAATTCAACAAAACAGTGGAAAGTGATAAAGATCTCAGAAAAGGCAATAATACAAGCAAACATGAATAACTTATAATCAGAGTGTAATGGACAATTGATGCAGATATGGCATAGCCAATTAATATTTTGGGGAGTGGGAGCAGAGCCAAGATGGCGGAGTAGAAATAGCAGTTCCACAGCACTCCAGCGTACCATGTAAAAGGTGGACTCTGAACAACCTCTGGAGCTCCAGCACCCACAGAAAGACACAGAGAAGCTAACCTCCCACTGACTACAGCCAAGCAGACCTGCAGGGAATGGCTAGCGCAATGCGCTGGGAACCAACAGTACAGTGCCCTGGGAGCCAAGCTGAGCCCTGCCTGAGTCTCAGTTTTAGCCCCAAGGTGGCTGGGCCAGCAGATCAAGGAGAAAATACTAAAAGCAGCCAGGAAGAAACACTTTCAATATTGTGGAAACACAATCAGAATAGTGCAGGACCTGGCAGCTTCTACACTGAGGGAACTGAATCGCATGGAATATGATATTCCCAAGGTAAAAGGACCTGGGATTAAAACCAAGAATCACCTACCCAGGAAAACAGTATTTTGTTTCAGGGGAAATTAGTACCCACTTTCGAAGAGGGACAGGATCAAAGTAGGGAATGGACCAGGTGGGGGGAGGGGGTGGGATGGGTGGGAGGGAATTATAAGCAGCCTTTTACAATATATCTACTATGGTAATGTTTTGCATAGCTATACATGTACAGCACATACTGAATTGCTTATCTTCCCAGAGGGAATGGGTGACAAGGGAGGAAGTGAATGGATCTGAAATTTGAGGTTTTAAAATTAAATGTTTCAAATATATATATAAATACTATTATTAATACTATTTTGCATGTAATTGGGAGATAAGATGTTCAGGCATTGGAGCACAGAGACTCACCTCGCCTGAATAGTAAAGTTGAAGGGGGTATGGGAGAAGATATGGGAGGGAGCAGACTGGAACAGGGGATATCTTGTGGGACTGCTATTCTGGGGTGGTGGATAGGGGAAAAATGAGTAAAAAATTATAATTCAAAATCTGGCGGAAATGAATGATATAAACCAGAAATTAATAAAGCATTTGTTAAAAAAAGATACTTTTTTGCCTCATAACTCTCAGTTAGTCCAATTATTTTTTAAAATGTTCTCTTCTTGATCTGTTCTCCAAATCTGTTGTTTTTCTTATAAGATGTTGCATTTCCTCTTCTATTTTTTTCATTATTCATATTTTGCTTAAACATTTCTTGAACTCTTAAAATTTCACTGGATTCAATTTGTCCAATTCTAATTTTCAAGGTGTCATTTTCTTCCCTAAGATTCTGGATCTCCTTTTCTAGTTAATTGACTTTCCTTTCATACCCTTCTTGTTTTTCTTGGATTATTTATATTTTCTTTTTTTAGTTTTTCCTCCATCTCTGTCATTTGATTTTTAAAGTCTTTTATAAATTCTTTTTGGGCAGGTGTCCATTTAACATTACTCTTTTGGGGTTTCTTTACTTTAGTTTCCTCCTCTGAAGATGAACCCTGGTCATCTCTATTCTTATAATAGGTTTTTGTTGTTGTTGTTGTTGTTGTTGTTTTTAAAGCAATTGGGTTAAGTAACTTGCTCAAGGTTACACAGCTAGTTATTATTTATGTGTGGGTGCTCATTTTCTGAGGCCAGATTTGATCCCGGGTCATCCCAACTCCGAGGCCAGCGCTCTTATTCACTGTGGCACCTAGCTGCCCCCTTATAATAGGTTTTTATACTTGGATTCTTTCTCCTCAGCCTGGTTCCTTTTTTGGTGATAGTTTAGTTACTTGTAGTTTCCTCCAGCCCAGGGGTATGGGAAATGGTGACCTAGATCTTCAGTTCTCCCTTCTAACCTTCTAACCAGAGTCAAACCTCCAGTCTCTTGTAAGTGCTCACAGTCAGGAGCTTTCAGCCTCACTGCTTCTTCATTCACTGGATGAGTGCTGGTTCATTCTCACTCCTGCCACTCTTTACAGCACAGCTGGGTGTGGCATTCCTGGTGAGCAGAGGTTCCCTCCATTTTCCCAGGTTCAGACAATCCCCTCACTATCAAGGTGCTAAAAGTTCTGGTGGCTTGGGCCAAGCCATAGTCTTTATACCAACTAACCCCAGGGTTTACTGATTCTTGTTTAAGAGGCTAACAGCTTGCTGTGAAAACTGAACTTAGCCTTGAGGTGTTTACTCTTCATAGGGACCAAACCTCATCCAGGCATTTTTCTTTGGTTCTTCTCAAATTCTCCTAGAGAACCCCATTTATGCCCCAGTTTTTATCTATCTACCCCCACACTTTGTTGGTCCTGTAGTGCAGTTTTAAATCTTTTGTGGGAGAAAATCTTGAGAGCTTAGAATTTTCTGACTTACCCCACCATCTTCGAAGAATCCTCAATCAATGATTTCATTAAGGAGAATGACAACAATGAGATAACATACCAAAACTTATGCAATGCAGCCAAAGTAGCAGACAGAGGAAAATTTATATCTCTAATCATTTGCATCAATAAAATAGAGAAAGAATAGATCAATTAGGCATGCAACAAAAAAGGGAGGAAAAGGAAAAACTATAAATCTCCAATTAAACATGGAAATCCTGAAAATAAAATGAAATTTTAATAAAATTGAAAATAAAACCACTGAATTCATAAATAAAATAAGAAGTTAGTTTTAAGAAAAAAATAAGTAAACCATTCATTGATTTAAAAAAGGAAACTAAAAAAACAAATTACAACTATCAAAAAGGAAGAGGGTGAATTCACCCCAAATGAGGAGGAAATTAAAACAATTATTAGGAACTATTTTGTCCAATTGTATGGCAATGAATCTGACAATCTAAGCAAAATGCCAAATATTTACCAAAATATAAATTATGTAGATCAATAGAAGAGGAAATAGAATATTAAAATGATACCATCTTAGAAAAAGAAAGAAAACAAGCAATCAAAGAATTTCCTAAGAAAAAATCCCCAGGTCAAGATGAATTAACAAGCCAACTCTACTGAAAATTTAGAGAAAAATTAATTCTAATACTTTATAATTTTGAAAACAAGCAAGGAAGGAGTCCTATAACATAAATATGGTGTTAAAGCCTAAAATAGGAAGAGTAAAATCAAAGAGAGTAAAAATATAGACCAATTTACCTAATGAATATTGATAAAAAATTTAAATAAAATATTAGCAAAGAAGTTACAGCAATATATCACAAGGATTATACACTATGACTTGTTAGGATTTACACCAGGAATGCAGGGCTAAATCAAATTTAATAAAACTATCAGCATAATGTACCATATCGGTAGCAAAATCAGCATAAATTCTATGATTATCTCAATAGATTAAGATAAAGTCTTTGTCAAAACACAACACTCATTGCTTTTAAAAACAGTTTATGGGGTGGCTAGGTGGTACAGCAAATGTCAAAACAATCTGGTACTGCCTCAGAAACAATATGATGAATCAGTGGAATAGATTAGATGCAAAATACTGTAGTAAATTACCAAGGTAATCCAGTGTTTGAAAAACTCAAATATCTAAGCTACAGGCACAAAAGTTCATAAAGTTGTTAGGAAAACTAGGAAGCAGTGTGGCAGAAACTAAGTAGAGACTAACATCTAAGACTGTAAATCAAAATAAGGTGTATATATACCCCCTTCAACTTTTTCAGTAGGGCAAGGTAAATCTCTATTCCCCAATGCCTGTATATCTTACTTCCCAGTTATATGTAAAATAGCATTAATAATAATATTTATATATTTTTAAACATTTGATTTTAAAACTTTGAATTCAAGATTCATTCCTTTCTTCCCTTGTCACCCATCCTAACTGGAAAGATAAGCAATTCAGTATATATTGTAAATGTGCAGCTATGTAAAACATTACCATAGTAGATATATTGTAAAAGACTGACTATATTTCCTTCCCTCCTATCCCACCTCCCACTTAGTCTATTCCCTACTTTGATCCTGTTCCTCTTCAAAAGTGGGTGCTTCCAAATTCCCTCCCCCCAGCATGCCCTCCCCTGCACCATCCTCCCCATCACCCTCCCCCCCCCCCCACTCTCCTGCAGGGCAAGACACCCCATCCAGTATGTATGTCATTCTCTCCCTGAGCCAGATTCAATGAGAATAAAGTTTTGCCTTTCTGCCTTCATGTTCTTCCCCTCCATTGTAACCATTTTCCCTTGCCTCTTCTATATGAGAGAGTTTCCCCATTCTGTCTCTCCCCATGCCCTCCCATCAAATTCCTCTTTCACCTCTCAACTTCACCCCTTAAGTATCATCCTCTCCTATTAAATTCAGACTGTGCCCTCTATCTATGTATACATGTAAATATATATACACACATCCACATATGTATTCATACACCTTCTATTCCCTTCAACTGTTTTCATAGTGAGAAAAGTTTCAACAGTTACAATTATCATTTTCCCATGTAGGAATGTAAACAGTTCAAATTTGATAAGTTCCTAATGATTTCTTTTCCCAGTTTACCTTCTCAAGCATCTCTTATTTCTTGTGTCTGAATGTCAAATTTCTCTTCAACTCTGTTTTTTTTTCCTCAAGAATGCTTGAAAGTCCTCAAGAATTCTTGAATGACCATATTTTCCCCTGAAACATGATGCTCAGATTTGCTGGGTAGGTGATTCTTGGTTTTAATACCAGCTCCTTTGCCCTCCATAATATCCATGCCCTTTGTATCCCTCAGTGTAGAAGCTACCAGAACATGCACTATCCTGATTGTGTTTCCACAATATTGGAATTGTTTTTTCCTGGCTGCTTGTAATATTTTCTTTGATCTGTGAATTTTGGAACCTGGATATAATATTCCTAGGAGTTTTCTTTTTGGGATATTTTTCAGGAAGTGATTGGTGGATTCTTAAAACCTCTACTTTGCCCTCTGGTTCTAAAACATCAGGGCAATTTTCCTCGAGAATTTTTTGAAGGATGATTTCTAGATTCTTTATTTGATCATGGCTGTCAGGTAGTCCAACAATTTTTAGATTATTTCTCCTTGATCTATTTTCCAGGTCAGTGGTTTTTCCCATGAGATATTTCACATTGCTTTCTATTCTTTCATTTGTTTAGATCTGCTTAACAGCATCTTGATTTCTCATTAAAGTCACTAGCTTCCATTTGGTCCATTCTAATTCTGAAGGAATGTATCTCCTCAGTGAGCTTTTGAGATTCATTTTCCATCTGGCAAATTAGGCTTTTTTCATATTTCTTTTTTTATTTTTAAACAAATGCTTTATTAACTTCTGTTTTACATCATTCATTTCCTCCATATTTTGAGTTACAATCATTTTCCCCCCATTATTCCCCTACCCAACCTCCCAGAATAGTAGTCCCACAAGATATTGCTTCCTCCAATCTGCTCTCTCCCATACCTTCTCCCATACCCCCATCAACTTTTCCATTAGAGGAAGGTGAATCTTTGTGTCCCAATGCCTGCACATCTTATCTCCCAGTTACAAGCAAGAGTATTAATAGTAGTATTTATATATATATATATATATATATATATATATATATATATATATATATATATATATATATATTTGAAACATTTAATGTTAAGACCTCGAATTTCAGATCCATTTCCTTCTCACCTTGTCACCCATTCCCTCTGGGGAGATAAGTAATTCAGTATATGTTGTACATGTCTAGCTATGCAAAACATTATCATAGTAGATATATTGTACAAGGCTGCTTATAATTCCCTCCCACTCATCCCACCCCCCACCTGGTCCATTCCCTACATGATACTGTCCCTCTTCTATAGTGGGTACTTCCAACCTCCCCTCCCCCCAAGGATGCCCTCCCATCCATCATCCCTCCTCTCATCCCCCTTCCCCCTATTCTGCTGCAGGTTGAGATATCCCATTTAGTATGTATGTCATTCTCTCCCTGAACCAAATTCAATGAGAATGTGGTTTTGCCTTTTTTGCCTTCCTATTCTCCCCCTCCCTTGCAACCACTTCCCCTTGCTTCTTCTACATGAGATAGTTTACCCTACCCTGTCTCTCCATCTCCTCTTGCCACTTTCCTCTCTCATCTCATAATTTCATCTCATTCTCCCTTCCCAACAAATTCAACCTATGCCCTCTATCCATATATAACTGTAATCATATACACACACATTCACTTCCTCAGTCAGGCTGTTGACCCTCATTTCATACTTTTCCTGCATCCTTCTCATTTCTCTTTCCAATTTTTTCTCCACTTCTCTTATTTGATTTTTAAAGCCCTTCTTAAGGTCCTCTATGGCCTGCAACCTGCTCATGTTTTCCCCTTGGGCTTTTGGAGCAGGACTTCTGACCTCACAGTCCTTTTCCCACTCTATGCCCTCAAAATAGGAGTCTAGGGTTGCATTTTTCTGTTTCCTTTGCCTTGGCATGTTGCCACTTAATTACTTGACTTTTGTGCTTGTTGCCACACTATGGCTTTAAGGCCAGATAGAGGAATTTTCGTCCAGAACATGTTGGGGGCAACTTCTGTTTCTGGCAAGCTGTAAACCCACCCACGACTTCCACCCTAGATACCAATCCAGATCCAGGGAGCTTAAAGCAAGAGCGATTACCCCCCAAGACTGATCGCTGGATCTCCCTACTGTTCTCAGGCCAGGAGCTGGAGCTGCCTCTGAAAACTACAAAATGGCATGTCTCCTCAGCAGCTTCTAGCCCCCAGGGAGGGAGCCAACTCATTCCCCAAAAACTGGTCCCAAAGTCCATAGGACACTAACCTCTTACTTTGTCCTAGGCATGTCTATGTTGATAATTCTGGAGTCACCACAGCTGCTGGTGTTCTGGGGTCTTTCCAGCAGGCTGCTGGCTCTGCCGCCCTGGGGCTAAAACCTCGGCTCACGGGGACCTGGGCTCAGCTCGGCTCCCCAAGCTCTGTGCACTGCATCCTGCCAGCTCCCAGACAGCTGCGCTGGTCCTTCCTGCAGGGCTGCTGGGCTGTCCTCAGTGGGAGGTTAGCTTCTCTGTGTTGTTCTGGGGGTGCTGGGGCACCAGAAGTTCTTCAGAGTCCACTTTTACATAGTTTGGGGGGAATCTGGGGGCAGAGTGGCTTGGATGAGCTGTTTCTACTCTGCCATCTTGGCTCCACCCCCCCAAATTAGGCTTTTTAAGGAATTCTCCTCATTCTCCTTTTTGAACCTCTTTTGCCATTTGAGTTAGTCTATTTTATAAAGTGTCATTTTCCTCAATCAGGCTGTTGACTCTCATTTCATACTTTTCTTGCATCTTTCTCATTTCTCTTCCCAACTTTTCCCCCACTTCTCTTATCTGCTTGTTAAGGTTCTCTATGGCCTATAACCCGCTCATATTTTCATTTGGGGCTTTTGCTGCAGGAGTTCTTACCTCACAGTGCTCCTCCTGCTCCATCCTTTTATCCTCTTTGCCCCCAAAATAGGAGTCTAATGTTGAATCTTTCCATTTATTTTGTTTCCTTTGCCTAGGCATGTTGCCACTCAATTACTTGACTTTTGGGCTTGTTGCCACAGTAGGACTGTGTCAACAGCCAGTGGAGCATCTGTCCTGAACCCTGGGGTTCTCTCAGCTGCTGGAGGTATTAGTTGGGTGCCCTCTCTGAAACCTCCACATGCTCTGGCAAGCTGGTCACATGCCCCAAGACCTCTACCCCAGACCACAATCCAGATCCAAGAAGGTTTAAGGCAAGAGCGATTACCCCCCAAGACTGATTCCTACAGACCACAGGCTAGGAACTGAACCTGCCGCTTCACTGTGGCTGTGCTGTGCTCAGGGCCTTCTTGCCCCCAGGGGAGAGATGCTGACAAGCTCCCAACTACTAGTCTCAAAGTCCATACTCCACTTATCTCTCACTTTGTCCATGGCATCTATGTGTTGATAATTCCGGAAATGCCACAGCTGCTGGTGTTCTGAAGGCCCTCCAGCCTGTTGTTGGTCCAGCCACCCTGGGGCTAAAACATCTGACTCAAGTGGGCCTGAGCTCGGCTCCCAGAGCACTGTGCTGGCTGCTCCCTGCTGGGCTGCTGGGCTGTCCTCAATGGGAGGTTAGCTTCTCTGTGTCATTTTGTGGATTCTGGAGCTCCAGAGTTTTTTCAGCATCCGCTTTTATCTACGTTGGATGTGGTAGGAGCAGGAGCTATTTGGAAGTGCTGTTTCTACTCTGCCATCTTAGCTCTGCCCCTTCCGACTTTCAAATATTCTTGATGAAAAAACCAGAGCTGAACAGAAAATTTGACTGTCAAATACAAGAAGCAAGAGAAGTATAAGAAAGTAAACAGGGAAAATAAATCATAAGGCAATAATTAAAGTTGAACTCTTGACATTCCTACATGGAAAAATGATAATTATAACTCATGAGACTTTTCTTAGTATGAAGATAGCTGAAGGAATAGATATGCATATATATGTATACTTACATACATATGTATGTGTAGGAGTGTGTAGATGTGTAGAAATACATTTGTAAGTGTGTGTATATGTGTGTACATGTATACATAGACAGAGGCAC